>OY728130.1:463580217-464830217 GCA_963277665.1 Viscum album
CTTACCAGTCATGGAAGATGGAATGGTGCTGGGGCAATGGGTGTCAATTTATTTTTCTGTTAGTACTAATGAGCTGATCTCTCTACCTTCAGGAACCCAGTTGCTGCATACAGAACCTGATCACCTCCTGCCCATCGACGTAGGGGCAGGGGAAATATCGACGCGGCTACCTCGTGCGGTTCTTCCATTTCTATGATGTCCATGACTGTCACAACTACTGGGCAGGCACGCCCCCTCTCCACATCGGAGATTATCCAATGGAAGGTAATAAATGACCTTGTACATAGGTACGAGGAGGAAGGGTCATCCCTATCAGGGACATGGCCCACCTAGATTTAGAGGCGTATGTGCCTTTCCATCAATGCCTCCCCCGAGGGCCGCGCAGGGGGCCGCTTCTCCCCACACCAACCTTTAACCGTTTCGGGAGCCTCTCACCGGAATGCCACGATGACTCCATGCCCTTTGTCGATGAGGTAGAGGATGTTCGAGCCAAACCAGCCAGAGTTCTATCCCATGGGTTCCCAGTGAGGGCCCCCACGATCTCGCACCAGTGCCTCCACACGGTTCCCGGAGTTGATGAGCATGTAGACTATATACCTGCTCCACTGGTACTGGCCCGGCTGACCCAACGCCAGCATCGGGCACATGCTGAGGGGAACGCCCATCAAGGGGCATCAACATCAGCGACTACTATGGCCCAAGCCACCGTCGACGTGCATCATCAACCACCTGCATAGTCCAAGTAGAGAAAGTTATATGTGCGACCCGGATCGAGGCCCCAACCACCCAAATAGTAGGCTGGGTAGACTATCATGGTCGTAGGCAAAGGCAGTGGCCACCGCGGACTAACCCACTATAATGCCACCCATTATGGGGGCCCTCCTCGTGCAACCAACATAGATGACATGGTCATTTCCCGCTCCCTGGCCTGGCTCGGGGGTTTTCCTCATGGCACATTCGACCCGAATGAGGGCCTTACCCATGGTAGAAACACCCAGTATGAGAGCCTCTCCCACTCTCATTACACTAGATATGCAGCCGTCCCTTCTGCCACGGACCGCCGGGGTGGGGATGTTGCACATCCAGTCACTCTCCGATGTGAGGACCTTCCTTACATCCTTGTTGCAGCTGACAGAGGTTCTATTAATCCTATCAACCAGAGGGGTGGAGATCAAATTCACTTCACCAACACCCAGAACGGAGGTCCTACCCATGTTCGGTCTGATCAGTATGGGGACCTGCCTCACACTGACATTAGCAAGGGAACCAGGCATGGAGGTCCTACTTGTGCTCTCGTCAGTTCCAGTGGGGTTCCCACCAGTACCAACACCCAGCATGGAGGTCCTCCCTATGTACCCTTTGACATCTGCCCTGGTGCACCTTGCACCCCGACCCACTCAAGCAGAAGTACTCCCCGCCCTGACACCAGTGCGGCCAATGGGACCTCCTCGTACTGGGAATTTTTCCCTCCCCAAAGAGTCGTTCCTGGTCAGGAAGACAGGTCGTTGCTACCATAAGAAGAACACCAAAAAGTTTCAGACTAATATCAAACCAGTCTGTTTCTCGGATTCTGAAGCGGAGTGCGACTCAGCGGTGGAACCTTCCCCTCTATCCAATGTGTCAGGGGACGGGACTGGAACAAGACGTATTAGCCTCATACTTTCGGAGTGTGAAGTATAACATTTTCCTACCTCTCTTCACAGGTACATCTCAGAGGAGGAAATTTTTGGAATCCCACTGGTTTCAACTATGCAGTCACCACCATCGTCACCAAAAGAACCCTCTACCTCGACCAGAGATCACAGAGATCTATTTTGGGGGCGGATGGCGGTTGAGAAACAGTGTGACCCATCATTGACAACCACAGTACCGGTACTAGAAATTGTGGCTTTCAGCCCATCGTATCATGAAATTGTGGCCAAGTCACCACACTCCTCAGAGGATGGCCAAGAATTCTGTAGCCAGTCATCTCATTCGTCGTATTCTCCACCGCCCAGTCAACCCTCTCAGCGGTCCGCCTCAGTACCATTGTTGGTTCCTCATCTGCCTCTAGTAGACAAGTGGGTAAATATGGGGCCTAATCCTAAATCCAAGCCTAGGAACTTATGGAACATTATTTGCGGCGTATCATGTCCCGGAGAAGTTCTGGCCGGTGGTGCCATCGAACTTATATGTGCCGGAATCCCTCACCCCAGAGGAAGTTGTGTGCTTCCGTCGAGCCCTATGGGCAATGCACTTCTGTCTTCATTATCATCAGGTGGTGTACCCCAGGAGCCAAGTGAAATTTGAGGAAGTCATTGATCAATTTCATCTGGTCAATTTGGTCGCACTCCCTGTGGCCCAGTTCTCTAAGTCACCAGGTTGCCAGAGGACCATCCATCAAAGATGCATTCAGAGTATCAGGGTACTCCGCAAAATAATCAAGGAGGCTACCCCACAAGTGCAAGTCCATGGATGGGGGAAATAAGCTGCCCTCCTATTCAGCCATATTAGATGATAGCCTGACTCGCTATGCGATATTGAAGACATGCCCCTGGGAAGGGTCCCCGTCCACATGGTTGATGCCGTGGACAAGGAGGATGAGCAGTTATTTCTCGAAGGAGACTTACCCTCTGAGGGTGTGCCACCACTGTTGGACCCATCAAGAAGGATTATGCATCATTAGAGGAACTTCCTAGGTATACCTACACCAACAGAGTCATTGGAACTCATTCAGAATGCCGATAGTGGAAAAGAGCATGTTAGAGCTATCAAGCACTCCGACCCAACCGCCTCAGTGTAGAAGATGGAGGAAGTCCCTAAGAAGGTCGTGTTGCACCAGCAACATGCTGAGCAGAAGAGGTTAGTCGACGAACTCCTATTCAAACATGCTATAGTGTGACGACCCAACAATGGTGATCCTAGGATGGGGAATCAGGGGCAGGAACAACTCCCCTCGAGCAAGATGCCTTCAGGTAACCCTCGTCATACCGCTCCCGCAGAGAGGGTTGAAGCCGGATCTCATGGAAAGAGGGCGTGATACATCTCACCAAACTCTCCCAAATGGCGTTTCAATCAGAGGAGTCCTGCCTTACTTCCCCCAACTACCCCGCGAGACACTCCGCCAGTCGCTCCACGGGCCGTTGAACCCATATACCGTGTCATAGAGCCCAGCAACGCACTCATTGTTAGGGATCCCTACCAAGGCAGGGCCCCCCACGCGGATGATCCTATAGTGGCACTCATCTCCCGCCTTGAGGCGTTGGAAATGCAACAGGTGGTAGTCCCACTAGATGGAAAGCCGTAACTAGCATGGGTGGATGATATGCCTAGACCCCCAGGTTTTGGAAATCCCACTTTCTCTCCCTTTAAGAAAACGGAAGACACACCGCAGCACCTGGCCCACTTTTCCTCAAGGTGTGGCCCCATGTTGGGGACTCCAACATAGAAGGTAGCTGCCAAGCTCCAATGTTTTGTGCAGACATTGGAAGGCCCTGCGTTTTTCTGGTACAACCGGCTCCCCATTGGATCATTGACTAGTTGGGAGGATCTTCACCGGGAATTCCTATACCAGTTCAGCTCCACCACTTGAAATACCAGCATCGCATACCAATTTAGGTGAAATCAAAGGCCCAATGAGGGAGTCTCGGACTTCATCGCCTGGTGGAAGGGGCTCACATACTTCCTCGACATGGCAGTGAATCAGGAGAAATTACTGACAATATACATTGGGAATGTCAAAACAGAACTAGTTCCTTCCCTGATCACTCAAAACTACCCCAGAGGGTTCCGAGACTTCATAGATAAGGCCCAGTACCTTGAGGAAGCTCTGAAACAGGATATTCAGGCACGTTCGCTGCCCCCTGTGATCGGATCAAGGAGGTCTTCCAAAGCCAAGCCCGCCGCGGTGGCCCAAATAGAAGGCCCCAGGCAGGTAGAATTACTACCAGTAGCATTTGCTCTGCAACCTCGTAGAGGCCCGCTGCCATAGGTGCAGCCTCCTGCCCAGCAGATACTGACTCAAAACTGGAAGGTTCACTAGCACAACGCGCCACCGCCGCCTAGGTAGGATAATCAGGCTCTGCCTCCTCGACAGGCTCCTCCATCCCCTCGTCAGGGCTAGGCTCCCAAATCTCCCTTCCTAGATAGATGGAATCATACCTACTCATTCAATGAGGATTAGTTCCCTTATTATTTACATAGCACCTTGGAGCAAAGGATTATGCGACTGCCCGAGTGAAAAAGGCCAGAAGAGGTGAATCTCACTAATCACCCAAACTACAGCCCTTATCATCGAATCTTAGGGAACACCCACAAACAACGATATGTGTTGAAAGACTGGATTCAAGACTAGGTCGACAACACCATAGTTAGGTTGGGCCTGGCCCCAGCCCAAGTGGCGGGTGTCTTTGTGAGGTCAGAAAGTGGTAGCGATGACGAAGGCGAGTGGGATCAGGTTCCCAGCTTCCGATCCCAGAATTAGAATGACTAGATGGATCGTAAAGCGGTGGCTCGTGCTCATAGTATCATTCAGGCTTGCCTGAATCAGCCAGAGCCTTCAGAATCTACAGCCTATAACTCTGCATCAGCATCCCTGCTCGCCTCTTCCTAGAATAGCCAACATCATCGGCATAATAAAAAGCAATGTGCCCTATCAATGCCATCGTTATCCCACACTTTCAGAAACTTCATGCCCCCTGATGTGGGGATCCCCCCCAGAATCCACCCAGTGGTGGATGACTCTTCAAGTGATAGTCAGGGGTACACATTGGTTAATATCGTGGAGTTGGTAAATCTCTATATGACTCTCGATGAGGGGGAACGATGGGCGAACCACCCCAACCTCCCCAGCTGACGCCAATGCCAACAGAACCGTGTCCATATGGGTCGTCAAGGAACATCAGCTGACACTTTCAGCCAGGCTATGCACACCACTGAGACTAGGCAGCAGGCCTAGCGTAGAGCTCAGCACACACAACCTCCTCACCTAGTGTCCATAGATCTACCTCCACCGTCGTTTGTGCTACTGGATTAGGCAGAGATACCTTGTTTTTACTGCGACCAGTCTTGCCCTACTACAGGCCAATATCAGTTGTCTGGTCCTCATCCAACAGCCACTCTTCAGGCCTCGACTAGTGAGCAATGGGACATACCTAGCACTAGCCAACCACCGGTCCAGTCGGTAGGGCCCGCCATGCCTCCAGTCACAGAGCGACCTCCTGTGAGCAGAGGATTGCGCCTGGCATGAACGTATGATGTCCTCAAACATCTCGCTGGCATTACTGCATGGCTCTCTATCCTTGAGGCTCTTAACCTATCATCAGACATGCGTGAGGCACTTACTGAGGCTCTAAGGAGCCCCCTCCAGTTTGAGATGGAGGTAGCAGCTGCAAAAGCCTTCCAAGATGAGGCAATTGGGAACTCCGAATGCCGGGCAGTTATCTCATTCTATGGTGAAGAAGAAGACCCTCCCATATAAGGGCACATTCGTCCATTGTCCATCACTAGTTAGTTCAAGGGTGTGGAATTCCACCACTATCTTGCTGACACGGGCTTTGGGATTAACCTAATCCCAACTCGGACACTGCGGAAGCTGGGGTTGTCTAAGGATAATTTTAACTCCCTCTCACCTAAGAATCCAGGGATTCGATAAGACCAAGAAGACCCTAGTCAGAAATATCCATTAGAAGACACAGTTCGGGGGCCTAGTTTCTAGTACTGAATTCATGGTTGTCTCCCAGGACACCACGTACAATGCATTGATGGGAAGTCCATGGATCCACCTGCATGCAACGATCCCTTCATCTTATCACCAATGCCATAAATACTCCCTCAATGGTCGAGTAGGCATGCTCCAAGGAGATGTGTCTCCTTTTGCCTCTTGTGAAGCCCGCTATCTGGATGTTGATTATTACAAAATCAAGGATAAACATATTTTTGGCAAGTGAGATTGAGCCCACCACAGTCACAACTGATCCTTGGGTAGGTCTGGGTGACGCCTACCTCTTCCTGGTCCATCGACTGGAGGCCATGACCCCCCAACATGGGGAAATTCTTTGTTGTCTCTGGTACAAGAGAAAGGCATATTATCTTTTCCAAGCGACGGTGGAAAATCACCTCATAATCCTACACAAACCTGGCTCAGGTTATCCCAGAACCTCCTACCCTTGTATGGTATCGAGACTTTCGGCTCATGGAAATGGCGATACATCCTACGTTTTTGTTTTACTGTGCTGGAATTAACCGGCTCAAGCTGATGAGCCACTACTTCTTTTTTGTTATCATGTGTGGCCCCATGGGTCGAAGACCAGATGGGATCAGATCAACCACCATCATCGCCATGGTCTTAGCAGCACATGAATCTCAAAATATGCTAACCACTGCCACTCAAGCGGGAACCAGCCACCCATCAGAGTAGGGTGGCTCAGAAGCAACTCCCCCTATGGAATATCCCTCAGTGAGTGAAGATGAGGATCTAGAGGAGTCTCCCCCATCCTACTAAGAAGGCGTCGACGCCACAGTCAACGAGTTGGTACGAGTGAACCTTGGTAGCGAGGTGAACCCAAGGCCCATGTTGATCAATGTCGCCATATCCCTCGAGGAGCAGCAACTGTACGTAGTCTTCCTGAAACAACACCGTGACAAGTTTTTCTGGAGTTACGATGAGATTCCAGTACTATATCCTTAGGTGGCCATCCACCGCCTTGGTCTCCCGGTAAATCATCACGGGTTCAAGCAGCCTTCAAGAAAGATGCACCCTTCTCACAACCCCATGGTCGAGGCCAAGGATGACAATATCATATGGGATAAATTCGTTAAGGAATCATAGTGCCCCAAATGGTTGGCCAACATCATGCCAGTTAGGAAGAAGAATGGGCATATCAGAGTCTGTATCTACTTCTGTGATCTCAACCGCCACTGTCCAAAGGATGACTTTTCCCTTCCAGTGATAGAAATGTTGATTGATGCTATAGCTGGGTTCTAATCCCTCTCATTCATGGACGGGTATTCTGGGTAAACCAGATCCCAATGGCCCTTGAAGACGAGGATTCCACTGCATTCAGGGCCCCCAAGGTACCTTCTATTACAAGGTTATGCCTTTTGTCCTAAAGAATGCAGGTGCCACTTATCAACGGGCCATGCATCGCATATTCAACCCGATCCTCAGGACATTTGTAGAGTGCTATGTGGACGATCTGGTGGTCAAATCTCGCCAGCGCTAGGACCATCTCCAAGATCTTGAGAAAGTGTTCAGTTTCCCCCATTCCTACCACCTGAAGATGGACCCACTTAAATGTGCCTTTGGGGTCACCTTTGGCATGTTTTTCGGCTTCGTCATCAGATACCAGGGCATGTGATCGACCTAGAGAAGATCAAGGCCATCAGCCAGATGTCCCCCCGAGCAATATTCAGGAGCTTCAAGGATTTCAAGAACACTTAGAGTACATACATCGATTCATCGTGAACCTGTCCGGCAAGTGTAATCCCTTTTCTCAGCTCAGGAAGAACGGAATTGCCTATTAATGGGACAAAGAGTGCCAGAACACGTTCAATGAAGTCCCGAGATACCTTCTATAGCCTCCAGTTTTTATTCCACCCATCACTGGAAGGTCACTGGTCCTTTATGTGACTGCCCTTGAACGGTCTCTCAATGCCCTGCTCACCCAGTAGAACAATGAGGGGACATAGAATAACCTCTACTAACTCAGTTTCATGCTCCTTGATACGGAGACTAGATACTCCCCCATCGAAAAGAGCTACCTTGCGCACATGTTTTCCGTACAGAAATTACGACATTACCTGCAACACCATGAGGTACATTTGGTCTCTTGTGTATACCCACTGAAGTACATTCTGAACCACTCCATGTTGATTGGACGACTAGCGCGGTGGGAGGTAATTCTCAAGTAGTTTGACATCAGGTTCGTACCTCAAAAGGCTATCAAGGGGCAGGCATTGGCAGACTTCCTAGCTACCCATCCAACCTCTATGGATCAATCCCTGGACCTAGATTTTCTTGATGAGGCAATCCTCTCAGTTGATCATGTCGTCTTATGTTGGAAAATTCACTTCGACGGTGCCTCTAGGAGCACCACTAGTAGGAGGCTCAACGACCCTAGGATCAACAGAGTGGGTATGGGTATCGTCTTCATCACCCTGCACAAGCCGTTCTTCCGTACTCATTCCTATTGTCAGAAGGCTGCACCAGCAATGAGGTAGAGTATCAGGCTCTCATCACTAGACTTGAGCTGGCCCTTAAGATCGATCTTCCCCATTTTCACGTGAAAGGGGCTTCTGAACTATTCATAAAACAAGTCAATGGTGACTAGGTTTTCAAGAAGCTAGAGATCATGACATTGTTGGAGTGCACCCTCCATCTAATGGCCATGTTCCCTTCTCAACCAGAGGTTACCCATGTCCCTCGGTCACAGAATGGTCGAGCAGACACTTTGGCCGGCTTAGTGGCGTCACATGCAGAACCTGAGTAGGATGATCTGATTATACATGTGGCACACCAGAGAGTCATTGCCCCCATCAACCTAGAGGATGATGACGACTGGAGAGTAAGCCATCTTACCATTAGATCCTCCATGTCAGGATCCCCAGGTTCTTCAGATGCAGTGGTTGAAACTACTCCTGACTGGAGGGCCCCTTTTGTCGAGTATCTCCAAAATGGTTACCTCTCGCCTGATCGGGCCAAGCGCTAGTGAATCCAACACCACACATTAATGTTTACCCTCCAGTACGGTCCTGGTCTTGATCGGATCCTCTAAAAGTGTGGTTTTGATGGTTTTATCCTCCGTTTCATTCAAGGAATCGAGATTTCTTAGGTCATGCAAGAGCTTCATGCCTGTGCCTGTGGAGCCCACTAGGTTGGGCCAAAGCTGTCCCATCAGATTTGGAGACTGGGGTACTTCTGGCCCTCTATGATCCGTGATTGTATCGAGTTGTCCAAGAGATGTCACATGTGCCATGTTCATGATATTTTTGTGTACCAGCTTCTAGAAACTCTCCACTCCACCAAGTATTATTTTCCATTTATGGTGTGGGGACTTGATGTCATAGGACCGTATCCACCGGTGATAGCTCGCCAGTGCTGGTTCATCCTGACCCCTACGGATTTCTACTCCAAGTGGGCAGAGGCAGTTCCACTCAAGGAAGTCAAGGCTAGATCCATTGTCGACTTTGTGAGCTCCAAAATCATCTTCCGATTTGGACTCCCTCATGTCGTGCTCACCGATAATGACACGAACTTCCGAGCAGCTGAGTTGAATAAATTGTATGACAAGTACAACATTCGCTCCAACCATACCTCCAACTATCACGCACATGCAAATGAGAATATTGAGGCATTCAAGAAAACCCTCTCTATCATTTTGTAGAAAATGGTTGTCCAGAATAAGAAGAGTTGGATGGACAAGCTCCCCAATTCCCTATGGGCTTATCGGACAACGACTCGAAATTCCACACAGGTGACTCTATATTCCTTGGTGTATGGGGCCGAGGCTGTCCAGCCCATCAAGATCTAGCTTCCATCATTACTCACTATGGTCTATAACCAGCATGCACCATATTAGGTGGCCGAAATCTATCTAGATGAATTATAAAGACTTGAATAAAATAAGCTATGTGCCCTGCACAATCTAGAAAGGCATCAGAATAAGATAGTTAGAGCCTTTAACAAGAAGGTTCACCTCTGCTCTTTTCTGCAGGGCGACCTGGTATTGGCCCTCCGAGCATCAATGATCCCTGGAAGGAAACCACTCATGTTGGAACCTAAGTTGGAAGGACCTTACATTGTCCACATGGTTTATACCAATAGGGAATACTCCTTGGTGACCAAGGATGGTGAGCGTATAACTCCTCCCACCAATACCATGTTCCTCAAGAAACACTTTGCATGAGCCTCACAGTCTTGCATGACCTTAAACTGGATAGTCCCGCATGACCCTAAACTGCACAATGGTCCCACATGACCTTAAACCACCTAGTCCTACATGACCTTAAACTGTGCATCATCCCACACGACTTTAAACTATGCATCATCCTTCATGACATTAAACTGGACCTTTATAACTACATGTTTCTTGATTCCCATCCTCATGGGATACATAGGAATGCTTAAGTGTCTCTTATTGATCCTAGCCCCGAACTTTTCACTTTGACAATCCCCCATGGGTATAGCTTCCATGGAGGATCCTTGCATGATATGGAGTAGGCTCCCTTAGCCCTACTCATATGAGGATTATAATGGTCGCACCTCATGCCCACTCCCATTCTTATATCCTCCCACGTCTTCACCACACAATGTTAAACTGCATGGCCTTCAAGAACTATATATGTCTTGATTCCCATCCGCATGGGATATGTAGGAACGACCAGAAATTTTGTCTGTTGGACCTACCCAAATGCCAAAATCTTCCCCTCGATTCAATACATATGGCGGGGTGCAAACCTTTTCCTCAATTCATGTCGAGCTTGCCTCGATCCGGCTATACATCCCACTGCATGGAGACATTTGCCTCTTTCATATATGGGTATAGCTATGCTTCACCCACTCCTTGACTGGGATTCCATCACCTTTACTGTCCAAATGGGCCCCTGAATGGTATGTATGCTAGGCTTGCGGGCTCTCTTACCACTTCGGGCCAATTCCCTTGAGGGTGTCGAGCAACAAACTGATACGAGTCCCGAGTTGCGAATATGTTCAGCGGTCGATGCTCGTTTGTTGCTCCCATTTTAGGTCACAATAGGGAAGCTGTGTTTCGAACATGGTCAACAGTCGTCCTGGATCGTTAGGACCACCCCAAGTGGTCCCAAACATCGAGTGTAGTAGTTCATTCTGACCCATTGTATCTAAGAAACAAACTCCCTTTGGGAAAAGTCAGGTTTTAGTTCCCCATATGATAGGTAGAGCCGAGACCGGCTCATTGTTTCCCATACCGAGCATTGCTCATGTGGGATTAGGAGTCAAGATGAGGCAGTAACCGTGCAAGATGGTCAAGCCTTCCTGACCGAGGCCCATCATCAAGGCATCGAGCCCTCTCGGGCCCTCGGCCAAGTTCTTACCTAGAGTGTATGGTGTGGTGTGGGATTATGTCCTCATTCACATCGGGTTACTCACCATACCGTACACATCTCCGGATGAGGAACCTTATCCTCTCCCTTTGTCCTCACTGCAAGTTGTTAAACTTCAAGTTGGTCGGGCCTTTCCTGACCAAGGCCCAACCTCAGGCCCCTTGGCCTTTCCAGGACCTCATCCCATATTCCTATTTAGGTTAGTAAGGTGTGGTGTGGGATTATGTCCTCATTCACATCAGGTTATTTGTCGTACCATACACCTCCCTTATGTGGGGTATCTTACTCCCATCGTCCTCACTGCAAGACGTTAAACGTCAAGTTGGTCAGGCATTTCCTGACTAAGGCCCAGCCTCTGGACCCATGGCCTTTCCAGGCCCCGGGCCCAAGTTCCTATTTAGGGTTGTATGGTGTGGTGTGGGATTATGTCCTCATTCATGTCGGGTTATTCTCCGTACCGTACACCTCCCTTATGAGGGGTGTCTTACTCCCTTCATCCTCACTATAAGAAGTTAAACTGCACTTTGGTCGGGCATTTCCTGACCGAGGCCCAGCCGGAGGCCCCTTGGCCTTTCCAGGCCCCCAGCCAAGTTCCTATTTAGTGTTGTACGGTGTGGTGTTGGATAATGTCCTCATTCACGTCAGATTATTCACCGTATCATACTCCCCCTCATTAGTGTATCTTACCCCCTTGTGCCTTCATGAACTACGTATGGCTTGATTCCCATCCTCTTGGGATATGTAGGACTGCTCGAATGTCTAGACTTTGGGTCCAGCCCCATCTCCCAGAAATCTCCCTTTCACCTTGGCCTCTTGTCCTACCCTTTCCCAGGGAGAGGAGTACACGGTGTGGTGTGGGATTATGTTCTCACTCACGTCGAGTGTCGTAACAACCATTCCATTTACCCCCTCTTTCTCTTAAGAGTTCTCTATCTCCTTACTCTATACTCACCCCTCCAAATCAGTTACTCTCAAGTTAGCACCCTCGTTAACCCTCTCTGACGATCAACAAATGTGTCTAAATGGTACTCTGGTTTAGTTTATGGAATGTTGGTCTCTACTCGGACATGCTTCCACCCGTTTCCCAGGCTTCATGTTCCCCTTCATTAGGGCTTCCATCACTATTCACATCTAAAGGGACCCCCGAATTGCATGGATGCTCTGCCTAAGGGCCCTCCTACCATCACAGGCCAATGTACATGAGGATTTTGAACAGCAAATTGATACAAGTCCCGCATTGTGAATACGGTCAGTGGTTGATGCTTGTTTATTGTTCCCATTTCAGGTAACACAATAGGGATACTGCGTTTCTACCTCGGTCAACATTTATCCTCAATCTTCATGGAAACCACATTAAGCACAAAATTTCGGTTTAATGATTCACATTCTTCTCCACCTCATCATGTCCAAGTAAACCTCCAACACTCTTGAAACTATCCCTTGGTGTGGATCTGCACATTAGGAGAACAAATCTGTGGTAAGGGCGTCATTCAGGGCTCCGCACTGATTCCACTCTAATGGGCATTCCAGGTATTGCAATAAAGATCTTCCTCCCTTATTTCCCACACTGAGATTGACTAACGTTGGCTTAGGGATCAAGTTGAGGTCTTAGCTTACTTTGATGGTTTACACACCTCCTTGGTCCGAGGTCTATGACTGTAAACTAAGATCTCCTTAGAACTATGTTTGGCTTGATTCCCATCCTCATGGGATATGTAAGAATGCCCAGACATCGTGTCTTTGGGTCCAGCTTGAGTTCTGCTAATTTTTCTTTTCTATCATGCCAGATGGACTTTGTCTATGGGATCATGTGGTGTGGTTTGGGATTACCTCCTCATTCACATCGGGTTTTCAATAGCCACACCATGTGAACCCCGTTATATAAATTATCCTTCCTATTTCCTATCCCACACGAATTAAACAATATGTTGTCCCACACAACATTAAAAGGAATCCTTCGAGAACTACGTGTGGCTTGATTCCCATCCCTATGGGATACGTATGACCACCCAGACATCTCGTATTTGGGTCCAGCTAACCTGGGAGCTAGCCTATACATCCCCATTCACTATCACACCTATTTGGACCCCTTGGCCTGAGGTTCCCCACTCGAAATTGTGTATGGTGTGATGTGGGATCATGTTCCCATTCACGTCGGGTATGTTTTATTGCACTTTACACATTTCCCACCGTGTATCGTCTCTACCATGGCTACGCTGCATGATGTTAAAATTCATCCTTGGTCCTATCACATGACCTTAATCTTTGATATTATCATCCTAGATGCATGACAAAAAATGGTACTTCATTGTGATAATTTCATCGTGTAGTACATCACATTGGGTATCAGTCATTTACTATACTATTTTTCAATGCCTTTACACGGCTTGATTCTTGTGGAGACACCAGGGCTTAATACCTAAGGCCAGTTGCTTCACAAAAACAACTACTCACCTAAAAGGACAAACAAGATTTATCAAATACTGCTTCTCTTGGTGCGAGGGATTGACATGCACACCTCTTTCATCCTTCTCACTGGTACCTTAATATTCCATGCCACCTACCAAGAACTACGTATGGATTGATTCTCATACTCATGAGATACATAGGAGTACCCAGGAACTTCCTCGCTGACCCAACCTAACATTCGTGTTCAGTCCCTCGACTCGAGTACTTCCCCAAAGAACACACGGTATGTAGGACTTAAGTCCTCATTCACATCGGGTTTTGTAAACACCTTACCTTATGTCTCCTGGTCTCCTTACCATTCCATGGTCTGAGTTCTAAGACCTAAAACTAGGACCCTTTCAAGAACTACGTGCATCTTGATCCCCATCCTCATGGGGTATGTAGGAATTCCTGTAAACTTTTCCTCAGGCACATCTTGACTCTTGCTTTTGGTCCTTCAACCTAAAACCTCTCTGAGGAACGCGTGGTGGTCGGAACCCCCATTTCCCATTCACGTCAGGTATTTGTAGTTACCCCACCACATGTCTCCCATGTTTCTTATCGTCCGTGGTCCGAATTTGACGACCCTAAACTAATATCTCCCTATGGGAAGGGGCTCGACACCCTCTATCTAATATGTCTTGTTGTCGTATTCAGATAGGTTTTGAAAAAGAGCCCGAAGTGTGGAATTTTCATGGGGACATTCCCCTCGTTCCATGTCCAAGAATTGTGAGCTCTGTATTTGGATCCTCACCCTCTTCCACATCCAAAAGGACCCCCGGATGGCATGGATTCCAGGCCTAAGGGATATCCTACCATTTCGGACCAATGTCCCTAAGGATCTAGGTCGACATTTGTGACAGGTCGCGTGTTTCGAACGAGGTCAACGGTTGACCCTCATTTGGTCGTCATTATTTCAGGCTAATGGGATGTGGATGCTACATTTATACCACGGCCAACATGTATCCTACATCATCACACCACCATCATTGTGGTCCAGATTTCGAGCATCATGATTCACATATTTCCACTTCTTCATGTCCAAGTGGAATTCTGATAGACTCCTCTTTATCTCTTCGCGCGTCTCGGTTCACTACATAGAAGTATTGGCATAAATGGTCCGATATTTACTAAGTGTCCCTTTTCCATAACATGTCCCCTCCTGTGATGGGAAATGTCCCACCACTACTTGTTTCCCACATCGAGCATGACTCACGTGGGCTTAGTATTTTTGGTAGGATGTACACCGGCGCAGCCAGGCTTCTCATCGTCCTACAAGAAATTAAACTGTTATTCTAGAACTACATATGGCTTGATTTTTATCCTTATGGGATACTTAGAGACACCCCAGTATTTCTCCCAGGGTCTAGCCCCAGGGATCATAAATCATTTTATTCCTCATTTCCGGCCCCTTGGCCGGACCCCTTGTGAGGAACCGTACAACTGCAATGTTTCCCTGAACAAGTCCGGGATGCCCCACAATGGCATTGGGTAGCGAAAAACCCCATCGCCAGAGAGGCCCTATCTGAAATAAATGATCCATGATCAAACTGATGCTTCCATCTAGTGTGCTTCCACCATGGTGGCATAATTTCAAGCATGTTACATTTTTTCGAACAAACCATCACTCCACCCTTCGCAATTTGCGTGCCCTTTATTCGGACCCTCATCCTTTTTCATGTCTAAAGGAACCCCCTAACAATATAGAGGCTCGACCTATGGCTCGCCTACTGTCCTGGGTCAATGTTTTGGAATGCAAATGGATGGCATTTCGAGTCAGGCCCTGTGTTTAGAACATGGTCAACGGTCGGCCCTCATTGGTTATCCCCGTTTCAAGATAACACAATAAGGATATTGTGTTTAGAACATGGTAAACAGTTTTCCTTCACTATCACGCCACCCCCATAGTGTTCCAGATTTTGGGTATTGGGATTCACACCTTCCACTTCCCTATGTTCGGACTAATATCAATGCCCCTGACATTACACCAGTCGTGCACTAGAGCACACTAGAAGTATGGATCATCGATTGTTATGAGGTCCTAATCCTCCAATCAGGCCTCTCCCATGTCTTTAATGTAGATCTAAAGTGGTTACCAAAACCACTGATGCCTGAAGCTTCATCGACTCATTATGTTCAGATGCAATAATATGGTGATCACCCCTTGTTTCTCATATTGGGCTTGACCCGCGTGAGCTTAGGGACTGACCACTGTACATTTCACGAATATAATATATTCGTATAAAGCCAACCTTGATAATGAAACTCATGTATGCTATGAAATCAAATTAATTAAAACATTGAAGTACGTTTGAGAGTTTCTAATCCTTACAGCACTCGGGGGGTCTATCTCTCCCATGGACAGGTTTACCCCATCAAAAGAAAGTTGTAGTTCCGCCACCCTCTGACTTGTGGCGTCCAGGAGTTGCCACCACCAGCTCAACTCCCACTCCTCCTCAGCAGTGATGGGGCACAATTCATCAGCCTCAGTTTGGGATTGCTCTATGTCAACCGGAATGATGACCATTTCTTCGGAAGCTTGCCTTAGATGCTCTTCCACCTCTGCCAGCTGGGCCATCAATTGTAACATCACATCTGATTGTGAATTATGATATACCGAGTGCTCATCCACACAGATCTGTAGCCGTCAGACCTCATTTTCAGCCTCTTGGAGATTCTTGATGTTCATCGCCTTCCTCCGCTGCCATCCCATGTGGAGGCCGCAATAATACTCCCAGATTTTATCCACTATAAGATCTCAGATGAGCAGGTGATGGTGCTGGGCATCCACTCCCATATCACACAGATCGCAGATCCATGAGTGATGTATGTCTATCTCGTCCAACCATAATTCCTGGAGGGTCTTTTCGATAAATCTCATGATCAACTTCCATGATTGGCGACAGACTATCTCACTATCCTCTTCGTCAAAGGAAGTCTCGTCCCAGTCCGCGCAGTTGGCAGGCTCGTATGCGGGGTACGCCCATAGAAAATATTTAGTGTGATCTATGTCTGGCATCGGATTAGGCACATCATCTGTCATTGGATTAGGCGTGGCGGAACTTGGGTTGATCGGCTGATCCTCATCGTCGGACCCCACCTCAATAACCTCAGGCATGACCACACTGGTGGTCCCGCCAATGATGGGGGGAGCTGCAGCTTAGGTGGGATAGGTAACTATCTCCATGATTACTGGCATGCCCCTGGGAGGGGCGCCACTAGAAATCCCGACCAGCCTCGCCGTAGCGGCCCATTCCAGTCGATGAACTGTACATAACAGGGAAGGGCACAGACGTTAGTTGGAACGATCAACATGTGGTAGTAATGAGCTCAGTAGAGAGGACTTACATAGATCAAACTCCTGGGTCCACTCTTGAGTTGATATTGATGGTACCCCGAATCGTGGCCCTCTGTATATTGTCAGAAGGTCCGGAGATTCTAGAGGAACCACCTAGGGTGTCCCTGCCCCAGCAGACATAGATCCGGAGGCGGCAATAGGTGCGGGTTCTGAGGGTCCCGCATCAACACCTGTCGAGGGGCGAGAATGAGGTCTTTGTACGAGATCCTCCAACATGGTTCAGATGATGGTAAGAAGTCCATAATGACCTGAGATCAGACCCCGAGGGATAAATCTTAGAATGGTACCTCGAGAGCCTCTGTGAAATCTTCGAGACCCGAGTCTTGATCGCTGACTTAGCCTTCCTCCAATGGGCACCCTCCAACAGCCACTTCCCCCCCAAGTTGATTTTTCTGATTCTTCTGGTAGGGGTAAGTGCTCTCTTAGCTTAGTGGCCGACAGTTGTGGGGGAACCATCAAATCTTGCAGTACCTTCACTCAATCTATCCTTAGACGCGGGGCACCCCTGGAATCCATGAAATCCTCCATCTCTACCAGATATTACTCCGCATCCCCTGGGGATACTGCGAAACTGGCCTGGGCAGGGCCTATACCCAATAAATCCATCCCGAGACAGTTCAAGTGTTTCCACATTGTGGGCGGGTCCAGGAATTTCCAGTTGAGATCCCAAATGTCCTAGGCCTATGGGAAAAAAACATTCTATGGCTTGTCGATATGGCGCAACCGCTTCCCCGGAGCCTGAGTAGATATCCTGCGGAATCCCCTTGGTGGCCGCCCCTCCGGATGGATCTTCTATCCTGGGACGATCAGATATGATGCCTCTATTGGATCTCTCACCACTGCATCACCCTCATCTGGTGTAGGTCTCGCCACCACAGTATCCCTGCCATCACGAGAGGCCCTTGTCACCCTACGACCCTGACCTCGGGATGGAGAAGACCCGCCATCACCAGCTTGAACAGTTGGATGCTTTAGCATTTCCCCCGGATAAGCTAACTCCCAACTTATGGTGTATTCCTTCACCAGTCTGAAGGCAACAGTATGTGGGGGAAATGAATTCCATATTCTCATGTCTTCCCATGTGAACATGAGCCACAATTTCTTCATCACAAACGGGTGCTCCTTGTGGAGCACCTCCTAGTAGACCTATGGGGTCCGCCACTGCAGGCATCGAAATTGCTTTTTAAACTTGTGTGGGCTTTACGACTTTCAGAGTGGCTCGCGGTCCACCATTTCCACCAAGACTCCACCTCGGAAGGCCATGAGATAGGCCTGATGCTCTTCTTTCCCCGGACCATCATCAGTGAATTCCTCCGTCGGCAATAGAAATGGGTGAAAGTTAAACTTGTCCACATTCCATACCCAGTTTAACACCAAGGGTATGTTCAATTTGGCTGGAAATCTCCCGGTAGCGTTTGAGATGGATGGACGGAAGTTTGACCCTGGAGGTGAGATGGGGTTCAGGTATTAATAAACCCCCCTAATGTGTGTCGCGATCCACCCATATAGAAGATGGAAGGTCCCACATATCCTCTACGATCACTTGACCTTTCTAACATGCCATATAATTTTATACAATCTGGAGAGCATCAGAATCCCCAAATTAACCCACCCTCCTGTGGCTAGCATGGATTCCATGATTAATGAGATAGGTCGCACCCCCATGTTGGTTTCCCTCACTGGTAGGATCCAACCACAGATAAGGGCTGTGATAAACGCCGCCAGTCTGACTATCGGCTGATGTTCAGTATTAACAGTGAAACCCCAGGTCTTAAATTGGCTTTCCTCCAAGAGCTACCAATATGAATGCTCCTTACCCCATTGATCCCCCTTCTGGCATGTTTGAGGCCTCGCAGAAAACTCTCAATCCTCTGGGAAGTTCAAGAACTGCTTGAACCACTTATTGAAGTGGACGCCCCTCACCGCTTCTTGGTCTTACCCGGGGACTTGTGCCAGCCATGGAATCTGCTCCAGATCCTCCCACACACTCATGATAGGGAGGAACTGATCGTACATATCCCCCAAGATCTGGACCCCTACAATTTTATGGACATCCCATAGACTGATGCCGACCTCCCCATGGTGTAGGTGAAGCATGTTGGTCCTAGATGACCACCTTCTCAACAACTCTAGCATCAACTGTTTTGGTTGATATATATGGAATTGTGAGGCCTAGGCTGCCTCATACAAACCCACTCTCCCCAGCTCAGCTCCAAACTCCTCACATGAGGCACATACATAGTAGGCCCATGCCCAATCAGCTGTGAAGTTGCCACCCTGGTGTAGGTCCCATTCCTCGGACCACCCCTTCTTTGGTTTCCCCAGCGCCGCCTTAAGGATGGTTCGGTACATGGGAGGTGATGTATCTGGATGAAATGGCTTCCCGTCAACATTGTTTAGATGATTGTATAGGCAGTCGGTGGGGACAGATATGAAGTCCTCCCACGCATGACCATCAGCCACCCTGAACCATTGGCGCTAGCACGGCGTGCTCCTGAACCAGTAAGCTGGTTCATCCCTACCCGCCTCAGGAATGAAGACGTCATCCCTCATCGCAAATACATACAAAGGCATCCTCCTGAACAACCTATAATTATTTTGGATCTCCGATAGTAGCTCCACCAAAGAATTATGGTCCAAGTGGCTCCAGACTAGCTCCCCCAAACCCAGACAATTTTCTATCTCATCCCTCCGGGCGGTGTCTGCAAGCACCCCCAGGGCAGCTTCTCGATGGGCCATTGGGTTTCAAAACTCGGACAAATTTCAGGACGGGTTTAGAAGCCAATTCTCAGATCTCATTCGAAATTGCGATTCGCGGAGCCTGGTCTCGTTCTGCAAGCGCACGCTCGTGTAGCGCTATCGCGGACTTAAAGACCCCCGGTTCACCGCGAAGCCCGATTCACGGAGACAAGTCGCGGAGTACGAAGAGCTTCACGAATCGAGAGTTCAAGGTAAAAAAATCATGGGGAATGGAAAGGAAAAAAGAGATTTCAACCACCCTCTTTATAGGTGGTGGCCCTCGGAGCTTCGCGGATCGCGCAGCTTGCGCGTCGGCTATCCACCTCGTGAGCCTTTTTCGCAATCCATCATTGTGAATGGCTGAATATTTTAGCGACTCAACCTTAGACATCGACCCATGAATTCTCCGTGGATCCATGTCTTAGGGGGGTATTTGTTGGCGCAAAAATGTTGGAAAGAAAGAGTAAGAGAAGAGTCCACGCGAGCCACCTCGCGAAGCCACTTCGCGGAGACCCCCAAGCACCACGACAGCCACGTAGCAAAAGGGACTGACCCCTCCGAGAACACAATTGACATTCACGAAACCACCGTGAAGAAAAGGAGTCAAACCCCTTCATGAATTCCATGGACGTTCGCGACGCTACCACCAAGCAAAGGAGGCGTACCCATCCGCGACCGCTATTGACGTTCGCCACTCCACCGTGAAGCAAGGAGGTGGGCCGCTCTGCGAACGCCCTTGACATTCGCGACCCATCACGAAGCACCTAAGCCACTCTTCATGATGTGTCAGCTCTGCTCCACGGTGCATCTTGCCTATAAATATCAGACTCCCTCTAAGCCCAACAGATGGAGAATCCAACCATTCAACTTCTGAGCTCCCATATCGCAAAGCACCCTTTGCCCTGCGAATCATGTGGTACGGGAGGTATATTTTCTTTGCGATGTACCTCCCCTTCTCTCATTTTAATCCCCTCCTCCAAGGGGGATTCCTTTCATGAAGCCTAAGGGCTTTCGTGAAGGAAGGGGATCCCCAAGGGGACCCGGGTCATCGTAGAGTGTTTATTCTTCGCGAAACAACTCTCATGTACACGTGATCCACAAGCCAAGGCAGGGTCACTGTAATTCGCGAAGCACATTGCGTCCTGACATCCTGCTTCATGAGGAACCTTTGCTCCGTGAGGCCGTGCTTTGCGAATGTCTTTCCACTTCGCGAAGCACCTCCCAATTGCACCTCCACCCCATGTTAAGGCTAAGGCACCCCATTTCGCTAAGCACACCCCTACGTCAGTGCCCTCTACGACGTGGAGCAACTATGCTCCACAAGGCCTCTACCTATGGAACCCTCTGCTTGGAAAACCCCTTTCATGTGCGACTCTAAAAGTTTGCACGATGCGACTTCAAAGTCCCCTGGATGATACTGCCCATAGTATTGCTTCGTCTCATTCTTCTTCGCATAGTAATGCTAATGGCTATTGCTTCTTCTCATACTCAATCTAACGTGGACCCCTCAACAGATCTCTCCATAACACCCCCGAGTCACGGCCTTGCCGATGCCTTCCTTCCCACAAGGAGAAAAGGGTACCGGTTATATAAGTCCTAGGGGTGTGAAGTGCACCCACCCCGTCTGAGTTGTAGGATGTTAAACTACCAAGCACTATAATCCTCAGCACATGACGTTAAACTGTGACTTGGCCTTATGCCTCACATGCAGGGTCCCCCGCCTCAGGAATTCTCCATGAAAACTCTCCTCCACGGGGATGGGATCATCCCTCACATGGGATGATATCCTCTTTATTGGAGTGGAGTTTGTCCACAGGGAAGGGCTGCCACCTTGGCGTAAGCCGATATCTTTTCATATAAGAGGCAGTACCCCTGCTCCTCCTCACTTCCTTGATGCCAAGGCCAGTGGAGGACATGATAGGGAATGAGGCCCCTATTTATTGGGTCCCAAATCCCACTCCCGCTGCACTTTGTCACCCTCATGGGCCTCCATCCTGGAGTAAGTCCCAATCTTCTTTCTCCCTCGGTTGCTCCACGCGTAAGCCCCACTCCACTTCCCATGTATTCACCTTTCGTGAAGTGTTTGTCCGGTCCCTGCAACCTCTTTTTTCTCACAATGAGCATGACTCCCATAAGCTTAGAGTGAGCACCGAACATGACAGACTTTGGGCCACCTCAAAGTGTAAGCCCCAAACACCCCCCGTCCCGCATGATGTTAAACTGTATATTTGAATTACGAAGACATTGATCCATGCCAAGGCATGGTATGTAGGAAGCCTTCACAAGGTTCAATCCCACCACTCAGTCATCCCAACCTCCTTCACATCGATTCACCAACACTCGGGCTTCCTAGAGTGTAAGCCCCACACATCACCACCATCCATTAGTCCCGACCGTCTCCACATCGTTGCACCAAGTCCCATCATCATGGTCCGCCTCATAGCATCAGACCCAAATTCCCCCATCCCACATGATGTTAAATTTTATTCTCCTTTTATGAACTATGAGGTCTTTGTTCCTTGCTAAGGCAGGGTATGTAGGATACCTTATGAGATTCAATCCCAACACTCATTGGTGGTCAATATTTTTTGGATACTGTTATTGTAATTTTTATATGCTCTATTCCTACTAGAAATAAAGGTAATTGGTGGTCAATATTGTTTCACCTATGATGGATTGTGGATGTTTATTTTTGATCATCTTTGAATGACCATATGAATATGAAATTTTTTAAACACATATATTTGGTTAAATAAATGGATTCCCCATGATGAAATATTCCCCATGATATCCCCTTAATTATGAAAGTTGAATTAAAGAATGTGTGTTGCTTAATATTAATACACCATTATTTGTTGGTGTTTCAATGTGTTATGTGTATATTTGTTATGTTTTGTGCCTTCTGTGGTTTTGTGGTTCTAGGGATCAGAGGACAGTTGTTTTTTGGGTGATATAGGTGGTGAAATGGTATCTCAGGTTAAAATATTGTTTGATTGTGGAATGAATGAGAAGTGTTTGAGAAGTGGGGCTATAGTTTCGGGTTGTGGTATTTTTATGTTGATGGGTGTGGTGTCGTTATACAGCAGGGATTCCAGGCTCATTGTGATGAGGTTTGTTGCAGGGTTTGGCAGTAATTTGGGTGTTTTATTATTGAGAGGAAGGATAGGAAAAATTTAATTTGAAGAATGATGGTGTAAGTGGATGGTATGGGTGTTACATGGAGTTGAAATATGAATTGAATTGATCTATTTTGGTTCTTTTTCATTATCATGGTTTATGTTGTGTGGATTTATGTGTTTTTTGGTTAGAATTTTCCTGGTTATGGATGGAATAAATAGATGGTTTCCATAATAAATGAAGATAATTGGTTAAATGAGTTGGTTGGGGGTACGTTTGAGTTATGCCTTGTTGTGGATGGATTTATTTTATCAACTTCCAAAGTGACTATTAATAGTGTTAAAATAATTTATTTATTGGTAGTAGAAAAGTTAGAAGTATCATAGGGTTGTTTTTCATTTGATTGAGAACACATAGGTTGGTCTTGAGTGTTTGATACTATATATACATACCTATATTTTCCTTTTGTTTTTTACATACACCCCACCCTAGTTGATCACTATCATTTGAACACTCCCATTGTCATGGGGGTGTATTTCCCAATCATCCTGGTGGGGGGATGAGTGGTTGGACGCCTGATCTTCCATACTCCCTCTTCCAGGAAGTGATATCCCATGATTCTTTAGGCATGTAGTGGTTTGTGAGGCCCAGGTGTGTACGAGCAAGTTTTGTTTTCCCACAAGTCTTTGGGATGATATGTGTTGTGATTTCCTAGGTGTTTTTGGGACATGACATGGTATGAAGACCAGGTGTCTGTGGGAAGTATGTTGTTGTGAGGAAAAGGTGTGTGTTGGTGGGATGTGATCAGCTTTGTTTTCCATGGTTACAGGACTAGTTTTGGGGCCTAGGTGTGTGGGGGAAAGTTGGTATGTGGTTCTTTTGGAAGGTGTGGGACTTTCAAAACATTTTTCATTAGGGTGTGATAGTTTCTAATAAGAAGAATAGTGGTTTGGGGTACCCTATAATCGAATCACTCTATTTTACTTTACTTGACTTGAATTTTTTTAGCGTTCCTTTTGTGAGTTTGGGTTTACTAGTATACCTTGTTTGGTGATTTTGGTTTCTACTGTTTTCCCACAAGAGCATTAGTATAATTCTCCACTTGTGTGTGTGAGACTTTGTTTTTTCTAAAAAGTACACTTGTATACTCACACTATATTATAAAACTACTTTAATGTTCTATGAGGACTACATGTATCATGTTGGGCATTACTAGCTTGGACATGGGAATAGTTTTTGTGTCGCTGGTTAGATTTGTTCTTTTGGTACTTTTGAGTTTTATTATATTTGTAGAAATTTTTTCTTAAGCATGCATGCATGATGGTTTTGTATATCTTTTATAAATTTATGTCTTGGAGTTTTTTTAGGTTGATACATCTTATCACCCAATATTGTTTACTAAAAAAAGTGTAATACCTCCCATTTTGTGAGATTTGTATACCTTTGGTGTTTGTCGCCACCTCAAGGCCTATTGGAGGCAGGACTTTGGGGTTTATTATTGATATTTTTTTATTGCTAGTTCAAGAGAAGCATATTTAGAGGGAGGGGTAGTGAAATAATGGTATCAAAGGAAATTTTTTTGAGAGATAGGATGGAGTTTTTAGTTAAGCACTGTGAGGATTTCATGGGTTCGTAGGTAAATAGTGTTAGGTTATTTTGGTGTGTGATATAAGCCAGGGAATACTGGCTTGGACATGGGATTTTAGGACCCCTGTGATCTGATGAAATGACTCTGATCCTACCAAACAAACAAGTGAGGCTACACTGTTTTGAAGGAAGGGACCCTAGGAAAGGTACATGCATCATAATGACTTATTTTTTTGACTGAATTGTGTTTTTTTGGGAAATTTGAAATTTTTAAAAAATGAGTTAAATGAGATAAAATGAATCTTAAATAAAATATCATACAACTTGAGATTAGGATTTCCTTGTTTACATTTTATCTATGGAACTTGGTGTTTATCCATGGGTGGCTCAGGAATTTGTGGCTCAGTCATACGATCCAGTTGATAAGCGGAGGACTGCTCTAGTAGAAGAAAATGACCCGTAGTAGAAGACACTACATGCTTTCAAGTAGAAGACTCTAGGAATGTATGATGGAATCATTTTAGAAATGGAGACAGAGAGTTGTCTTAGGGATCCTGTGATCTCCTTCAACTTCATCCAGGCTCCGACGGAGTACTGATTTCCTCAGGCAGTGATCCAAATGTGGGGAGTCGTGCATTAGTTCTGTAAGATGTACCGGGGATAGAGGAAAGAAGTTGATGTGTTTTTGGTTGAGTACGAGAGGGAGTTTTGGGTAGAATAACTTCCTTTGACCATAAAGGATGAGAAGAGTCAAGAGTGACTCTCCCTCTAGCAAGGGATTATTCAGTATGTGAGGTGGGGATCAAATTCAGGGATCTCCTTTATTTTTATCTGGATATCTTTCTTAATGAGGAGTCTCATGTTATATTCTTAGAGGAGGCACATCGTCCTTCTCTCCAGTATGTGGTTACTCCCTTTAACTTGTCTACATACATAGAGGACCATAAGAAGGTAGAGGTAGTTGAGAGTATGAACTAATGAGGAGGTCTAATAAAAGAGTTTAATCATCCTAGTTCTTAAAAGGGCATGGTTATCAGTAGAAGGTCTTAGGTTTTAGGCCCTTTGAGGTTCCGACTGGTGGGGAGTAAACCTCATCAGTTTCCATTTCGACCTTATGGTCCTTGTTCCTATCCTGTGGGACAAAGGATTTTGTTTTATATCTTTTGAGCCTATGTGAATCTTCATAATCATTGATTAGTGGTTGTTAAAGATCTGTATGGTGGAGGGGGTAGTTTCAACGCCCACATCAACAGTAGTTGTCGGTAGGGAAATTCCAACAGTAGGGACAACAGTCACATGCACCACCAATAAAAGATAAAGCTAGTAGAGGCTGACCTAAGGGTGTTCCTCAGGTACGTTGACCTGGGAATGGGTGAAAAGGTAGTCTTCAGCATAGGGGTGGAGGAACTAGGAGTGGTGAGTTACACTCCAGGGAGGCATCAGTTCCAACAGGGTTGGAGATCATTCAAGGTATGGTAAGTTTGTTCAATACTCTTTCATGTGATTTTTTTAATTCAAATGTTTTTCACTCCTTTGATTCACCCAGTCCAGAATATGTTATAGGTCTAAACATAGAGAGTATTCTCATTCCTCTATTATTGAGTATGCCATTGGGAAGTCAGACCATCGTGTTTGATTTTTCCCAAGGATGTAGTTTTATGATGGGGTCACATCAGTCCTGTGGGGATAATTTCTTATTAAAAATGAAACCATATAATTTCATCCATGGAATCAATTGGTTATACTCTATGAATTATATTATCAAATATTTATAAAGGAGATTCATGTTCTCATATATAGATAGCCGGCATGTAGATTTTATAAGAGAGAGGAGTTGTTAGGTGGGTATTCGGCATGTAGAAACTTTCTTTTCCCTATTGGATGATATTTTAGTGGAATTGGTGGATGATGAGATGGAAAAGGTTCTCAGTATTGTTGGGGAGACCATGTATGTTTTCCTGGAAATGCTTGTTACTCTACTACCTCAACATGATGTTAAGTTAAGGATAAAATTACAGCCTGATTCTAGTTTGATCTTGACAAATATTTTTTGGATGGAACATTCAGAGTTATGGGAGATGTGGATTCAGATTGATGAAATGATGAATAAGGGATTCATCCGACCTACTATCTCTTCATGGGGTTCTTTGGTCTTGTTCACAAAAAATGTATATGGTTGAATAAGGTTGTGCATAGACTACCGGAGGTTGAATCAAATGATGATCAAGAACCATTACCCTCTCCCTAGGATAGATGATCTTTTTGACCAGTTGAGGGGAGAAAGTCAGTTTTCTATGATCGCTATACGGTATGGATATCACCCGTTGTGGGTTAAGGATGGTGATATCCTGAATACTGCTTTTAGGTGTAGGTATGGGCACTTTGAGTTCATGGTCATGTCATTCGGTGTTATGAATGCACTATTCATGTTCATGGGTCTTATTAATTCTGTCCTTCGGGAGTTCCTAGTCCAGTTCATCATCATATTCATTGATGAAATCCTGATCTACTCAAGGTTATAGGATTAGCATGCCAAGAATCTGAGGATCATCCTACAGGTTCTTCGACATAACCAGCTCTATGGGAAGTTGTCCAAGTGTAAGTTCTGGACATGGGAGGTACACTTCCTTGGACATGTGGTGTTTCAATAGAGTGTGGAAGTGGACCTATCAAAGGTAAAAGTAGTTGATTCATGGGAATCACTCAATAATTTAGCTGAGTTTCATAGATATCTTGGTCTGGTGGGCTTTTACTAGATATTTTTACCCGATTTCTCTTGACTTGCAACTTCATTGACGACATTAACCCGGAAGGACCAGGCTTTTGTGTTGAGTGAGTAGTGACAGGTAGCGTTAATATATCTAAATGGGAAGTGGGTCAGTGCTCCAGTGCTCTGGTTTCTAGAGGAAGGGGTAAATATCGAGGTGTTTTGTGATGCTTCCTATCTAGGAAATTTCAAGAGAGGTAGAAAGCACATCATAGAAACACATAATGGCACAAAAAAATCCGTTCAATCAATATTGATCAATGGTGAAAAATAAAACAACAAATTATTATAAGGAAAACCAAAACAAATAAATAAAACTAAAATTTCATTGTAAATTATAGTTAATTTAACTCTAAGAATAAATTTCATACATAAGTAATAAATCCATGGCTGCTTGTACATACTATTAGATGTATTAAAAAAATGAGAAACATATCAACATAAACATTTTAATGTAGATATATATATATATATATTGTATTAAAAAACTCATCTACCCAACTTAAAATCCTTTAATAAAACACTAAAATTGATAAATAGTATGGTCTCATGTAAAATATGAATCAACCATGACTGATCCAACACAAATCCAATTTATCTTACTACAGAAAAAAAATTCAAATATTAATTTTTTAATTCTTTATCCTTTATTTTTATTTTTTCAATTTGTTTTTTATCGTTTATGGATATGGGTTGGGAGAGTATGAAATGGTTTGACACTATCTCATTTTGTGGTAAGTGTTTAATATAATTTGAAGTGATTATTATAGTGATAAAGAGAGTCAAATAATTTGATGTTATTATCCCCCATAAAAAGAGTTTGAAATGGTTTAATGAACACAGTCTTCTATTTGGATGAATAACGTCAATGTAAAACCCCTAAAATTCTAAAATATTAACCTTTTATTTGATAACATGTATAAAACACAACACCAAACGTAGATAGGAATATAAAAACTCAAGGTTGTATGGTACAAGTAATATTTTATATAAATTTACTATATTATATATCCTTAAATAGATAAAATGATTACTAATATTACACCACATGCAATAATGAGTTTCTTCGATATCATGCGTTACACACAAGACCAAGTTTTACCAAACAATAATATATTATTAAAATATTATTATATAATATGACCTAGAAATTAAATTGACTATTATGAATAGGATTAAATAACATATGGGAAGAAATATATTATTTATCCAATAATTGTTTTCATTCATCCAATATATTTTATATTCATAATACAAGAACAAACCAAATATATTGTATTCATAGAAAAGATATATTATTATAAAGTAATTTTCCTACCATTTAATGGAGTGCCTAATTTAAACCTAAATTTTTACACTATTATAAATTTAATATGGAAAAATAAGCTTCAGTTTTTTTGTAGGAATATAAAATTTTATTTTTGGTGAACTTTTCGTATTTTCTGCAGAAGCTTCATTTCTTGATGAATAGTGAAAATCCTGGATTTCAATTTAAAACTAACATTTCGTCTCAATAATATATAAGGCTAAATTATATTTTACATCGGTTTTAAAGTCACATTATATCAATTATAAATCAATTAATCCAAATTTGGTCATTGTAATCATTTTAACATTGAAATTGGATATAAAAAAGTTTCAAACTTTTGAACATTTTTACACTAAAAACAAGCTTTGTTATCCCATCTGCAGGATTAATTTTAAATTCATTTTCACAAATTATATGATTTAAATATTTGAAAAATGGATTCCATATTTATGATAATCATAATTTATATTTTTTAATGAGTTCAAATTATTTTTTTAACAAAAAAAACTAATGAATGTAATTAAAATAAATTAGAATGATTAAGAGAACAATTAGATTAAAAAGTGATGAAACCATTGACTTAAATGGACCAAATGACATAGAACCTTATCCAAAATCGATTTTATGGCCATAAATAAACCATATACTACCTTTTATTGAATTGTATCCACTATCATACCCACTTTAAATTGAAAAAACTTTGGTGTAATCCCCTATTAAAATTTTTAGAAGAATGTCATTCCTACTCTACTATAAAAATACACTCACTCCTCCAATATATTCACACCCATTAATCCCTTTGGTTCATAAAAAATATGCCCAAATAAGCTCCAAAAATTACTACACTCATCCTATAATACTAAATTTGTGCATAAATCCAACCAAGGAAGTATTTTTGTAAAATCAAAAAGGAGTTACCCAAATAATGGGTAACATTATTCAACAATCACTTTTGTTTTAGTTCAATATCAAACCATTTAATTATTCTTATTACATAATTATATAATAAAACCATATCCCAAGTATAAAAATATGTATTATGCTAATATTATGAACTAAACATTCACACACATCCATCAAATGGTATATGCAATCATCTTTCATGTGTATGGCGTACTACCACCACCCAAACTAATGTCGTTCGTTCTTCCATTGAAACATTTCAAGGATAGGAAAAATGATGGTTTTATAGTTTATATATGATATAAATTATTTTTATATTGCCTTTATGATTATTTAATTATTATATAACTTATACCTTCATGTTTTCCATTTTTCAAAAATATGATAACATCATCTGTGGGCGTGTGGACTACCACCTCCTCAAAGCGACGTGATTCATTCACAATTTACATGGAATGTAATAGATATGGTTTTAATAAAACTATGTGAAATATTTGATATAAATATTATACTTTAATTAAAATATACAGATATATATATCATTAATTTTCATTATTTTAAAGATGAAATAGATTTGGAAGTAGTGTTTATGTATACATATAACCTATTGTCTCTATGAACGATTCATTTCATTTCTTATCTCCATATTTTTATGGATTTATATCAATACATTTATAATGAATATATATGATATTGAAATCATTTTTTAAATTTTTTTATTATTAAATAATTATTTATTTAATAATTACAAAAACAAAAATTCCAAACATACTAATAAAACTAAGAAATTAACACATGAAATAGTGAAAATATTGAAAGATTGTTAACTAATGGGTAATATGATATTATTAGAAGACAATACATTCTATTATAAATATTATTATGGTTCTAGTTTAAGTTAAAAAAATTATTAAAACCATTATATATTATGTTAAAGTACATTCACCCAAAAGGAGATGCAGGGTAAGGGAGTTTCCTCTCCCTTTTTACATTTGTGAGATAAAAATCATATTGACCACTTACTTCTTTTGTGTTGTGCATATAATGAACCTTTTGATATAAAATATAATTAATTATTATATATTCATGGTATTTAAATTTTTAATTTTATGATTGCTACTTCTGGGTCTTCTCATTTAGTTGTTACCACAATTGTATGGGACTTCATCTCGATTTCCATTATTTAAGGCATAATTTATCATTGTGCACCTAATTTCTTATATATGTTGTAATGTCTTCCACTTTGACATGTAATAAAATTATTACTTCATTATTCATGTTATTTTGAGTTTCTATTTAAATTATTTCATCTAAATGGATTTTAACGTAAAATTACCAAGTGGTAAAGTAATTTCATAACCATATTCCTTTTCATTGGGTTATATTAACTCTTTGATATCATTAATATTATATGATTATGTTTATAAATAATTTTAATATATATTTAGCTACTTCGAAATTTTATATTTTTATTTATAGTTGATACACACAATCAATTCATTGATCAATTCTCACTTCAACATTATGGTCATTTTAAGGGTATATTTTATAATCCCATTCTAATAGAGATTTTTTGTTATTGAAATTCCATTCAATAAATTTATATGATAATTGTCCAGTAACTCTTTTGTTTTCATCTCCTATTTTTATTCAAAACCTTTTTAATGTATTAGTTCCATTTTTTTCACTCTTTAGTACTCTAAAGGTTTTATAAAATGTTTTCATGAAAATATGACATCATTTCTATCCTTAGTTAGAGAACCTATTTTCTTATAACAAAACCTATTTTCTAAAAGGGTTCTTAAATTTTTAACCATTCCAAAATGATTTAGTAAATAATTTTTTACCCTTTTTTTCTTTTATAGTTGTTTTCAGTGGAATCTCTCTATTTCTTTCTGAACAATGAACACAACCTTTTTACCTTGAAATAGAAATTTCTTGTATACCGTGTATGGAATGTACAAAATTACCCACTTGAATTTTTTTAAATATTACTTTTCAATTTTTAAAGGTTAATTTTTAATGAATTTATTTTAAAAAAATAAATGAAAATTATTTTTAATTTTTTTTAAAATGTAAAATATATTTTCTTCATGAATGTTTCTAAAATATATTTTTATAGTATTTATATTCATCAAAAAACAAAAACACTTTATTTTAACCCCACTAGGGATATTTTGTATAGATACCATCCTTATTCTTCCTCTAGTTGGATTTTGATTGATTTATCCAAGGATAATATTGAGATTCACTTCCTTGATTCATTTTTATTGTCCACTAGAAATATTCAATTTTCAATCATAATTGGACATTGAATGTCCACTAATTATACATAGCATTTATCATGGAAATTATTATTTCATAAACTTTATTCCATTTTTATCTATGGTTTTTAATTTGGTAGTTATTTCATTATATAGGGAAATATTTATAAATCCATATTCTTTATTAAATATAGATATTTGATAATGTGTATTTTTTATCAGTTAAATTGATTACTCTATATAAGGAATTATTTGGAATGGTAGTGATGGGTGGGGCTTAAATTTATATAGTTCCTCAATGCATCGATATGTTTTCATGAGATAAATCAGTTTCAGAAATTAAATGGCTTTCAAATTGTAGTTTTAAAGAACATTTTGAATGTTCTTTGATTGTATAGGGTTTAATGTTCCTTGGACATGACATCCAATAATTAAGAATCATCTTTATTTTGATTTAGTTATTATTATCCACTATATTTTTACAATGAAAACATATATAGATGAATTTCATTCTTAGTTTATTGATTAAATGTCTTGTGCCTTCAGTTATTTACCTTTATTTATAGTTTATGCACCTCCTTCATAGTTTATTGATTACATGGCATGTGTTTTTAGATATCTATCACACCCTAATTGTTTTGATCATTGATTAATTATTGTTTCCACTATACTTTACCCTTACTTTTCATTTGAGACCACCCTTTATAATGAAACATCTTTTTAATAAAGGTATAGATTATTAGTTTTTCAGTTTTTTTACTTAAAAATAATAATAATGATTTGTAATCACATCAAGATGGTACTAGGAGTGCCCAAGGATTGTTTGAGGCCCTGAGTTCTAGAAAATGGAAAAACTAACTAGGTAGAACTATTTGTTTAAACCATGCAACCCAAGCCGAATGGTTAAATTTAACCATGTGGTTGAAATTAGTGGGAACCTATAGGTATCAGGTCATGTCTACAATTGTTCATGCTGATGTGCATGGAGGTACAATAACTACATGCTTTTGGACAGTGGTACATCACACAGTTTGTGCACGGTTTGTAAAATGTGCACCTAAACCACGATCCCACAAATTTTGGATGAAAAGTTGAAATTTACCTTCATTTAGCCTTATAAAATATCTTCTTTTTTTAATTTCTTCCTTTAGAAGACTAAAAACCTTCTTCCCCCTTATTTTATTGTAAATTTCTCTCAATAATCTCCCCAAGAATCTCATTTCCTATTTAGGTTTATTTAGGAATCAATTTCACTATTTTGGTGAAGGCGCATTTTACTTATTTTTAGTGAATTAGACCATTTCTTAGATCTCTTCCAGCCTACTTGTAATATGAGGCTGATATCGAGTGAGGAATTTTATATATCCTTGAGGTATGTGGTCATGTTTTCTTCCAATTGAGTTTTTATGTTTGGTAACAATGTTATTGTGTCACACTCCATCTTTTGTTGACCAACACCATTTAATTGATTGCTCCTTATCAAATTGATCGTTATATATTATTATGCAACTAATGATCCATTTTTGGAGGATCATAGGTTGTATGCACCTTATAAGGTAACCACATGTGTGCGCCAAGTGAAATTGTCCATTTTGTTCAATAGTTAAAAGTGCTACGAACTTATTTTTTCATTATAGCTTAGTTTTTAAATGTAATTTCACTTGAAACATGAGTATTAAATGGAACCCAAAGCATCTCTTAGGTGTTTTTCACTCTTATATTTGGGATTTACCATTTAGAAAATATCAGTGATTGAATATAGTAGCTTGAAATTCCCAATGAGCCTTATACCTTGAATTTCCTTGGATTGATGAATTAAATGGAAATTGATTGGCATGTGATAAATGGTATGTTTTGATCAAGATGTATCACCCATACATAATTAATTAATTGGATAATATTGAATGACCTATGAACATTGGATTATTTTCCTTAAATCAAATGATTATTTTTAAATGGTTATTGAATTGATTAGCGGGTGACATTGCCACACCAATTATTGGTTCCTTGTCAGTTGTTCTAATTGAATTTTTGTGCCTTATTTATATATATGGGATTGTTAAATAAGTTTCATTAGTGGTTTTTCCTCATTCCTTGTATTATAAATGATACGTTGTGATATAGGCTATGTATGATGGTAAGGGGTGTTGAACATGATGGATAATCACACTCCCTTTCATTGGGTGTTGAGAATGGTATCTCACACCAGTGATACTATATGGACATTGGCCTAAGGCACTGTATCCCATGATTAGAGTGTTTCCAAATGGATCACTCTCCATCCCGAGTGTTGTATTAGGGTATCTCTCACTATATTGGGATATAGGGAATGTACCCTACTGCATGAGCTTATAGGCTCGTTAGACTGGTCATGGATGTATGAGTTATGTCGGGTCCAACTGGCACTAGAATTATTAGTATGTGGACACTTATGTCTGCACATAACTGATTCATATAGGTGGAAAAGATTTATATAGTTATCGTACATATATATATATATATTAATACTTTATATATATAGTGAATATTCAGACACCCATTACATCCATGACATGAAGAAGGTAGACCCACAAGGTATCCTATAAAAACATAAGTGGAATGGTAATTTATTTTATTTATCATTATAATCATGTTTATACCTGCACACTATTTAGTTAGGAGAACTATATGGATTACACACAGGCATCGTTAGTGTTGTCTAACATATATTTTCATCTCATTCCATACTCGGGGTACCATTGGTATCTAAGAAGATTATATGTCTACATGTTTTGATAAGGACAAGGTCCCTACTTCAGGTTTTTGATATGCATATTTTTAGTTGGTGATTAGCAGTATAGGATTGAGCATTCACTTGAGATATTTACGGTGTATATTTTTTTCTTTTTATAATTTTTTTTACTTTTTTGTAAAGCATTACTCAATGAAAGTTCACCTATTTTCCTTTCTATATATCAAAATTATAGGCATCATGTTTCAGACAATGCCTTACAGTAATTTGATATATTTATCAGTTGTTCAGTTATCTATTACTTTCACTGCTTTCTTATTCAGTTATCTATTAATGATTATGTTTTTTATTGATTCTATCTATTTATATATTGTTATGTTTTTTTATTATTGGTTGTATCCACTATGGTACTCTGAAATGAAGATATTGTCTCCCTATTGTATCACCTTTACACCCCCTGCTATATGTTGGTATCCTCCATAATCCTAGGAGGTGTTCTTGAGTCCATATGACCCATCATCTTGGGGTACGGGGTATGTGGATCTTGTATTGGGGAACTAAAAAGTGTTATTAGAGAATCTCCATTATTATGTAACTATTTATAGACAATTGAATAAAGATTTTGAATTCATGCAAATTGGTTATAATCTATACTTGGGCATCATGAACCCATGTTTTGGGTAAAGACTAAGTTTCCTGATTTATAATTGTTCTTCTTCTTTTGTTTATTACTGTTGATATCATTTCACTTTTGGGTGATGCACATGTTGTTTTGTGGTTTTTATTATTGTTATGATTGATGATTTATTTCATTCTTGGCCTAATGATATGAGGGCAAGGATCATTGATAACTAAATCATTTTTAGGCACACTAAGACTAATACGCCATGCATTTTTTCATGACACTTCTATTTTTAGCATGCGTTTTCTTATTTTATACTGATAGTTCCATTAATTTGTATTGAATTGTGTGGACACTTTTTTCAAGGATTGGAAAACATATTTTCTTCTTAACGTGCCTACCTTATCCTAATAGTTTCTTCCTGAATAGGTTAAAGAACACACCTTATGAAATCAGTTATGGTATGTTGATATGTGGACCATTAGTTTCATGGGATGGAATATGTTATAGTGTGGGTTAAGAGGATGTCATGTTTTGGTTCATAAGGACTATGGGGCCTTATGAGTCTAATTTTTTTAAATAATCTGATTTAACCATTTTATATCATTTAAATTCATGAGCAAGAAAAAATTAAAAATAAATATGAAATATAAATTAAGAACATAAATATTATATATATCTAACATTGAGAATTATAACTGAGCCTATCTATAGTTGTGGGTAGTGGTGTCTCTTACTTTTTTATGGCATGTTATGGTCAGTTAAACCATCTAGACATTTCTTTTGAAGTAGTCAAAGATGCATGGTTGTTTCTATAGGAAGGATTCAATCTTATCAAAGTTTCATAAATGTAATCTCCTAAATTTATTAAATTTCTTTTGAGGTGTGTGTTTGGCATTGTAGTATCATGCTGCCATGTGGTCCTCTGGTCGCATTCCCTGAAGGCGGTGATGACCATGATCCTGAGGTGGTGGTCCCTAATCCTCCAGTTATTCCTCCTATAGTGCCACCTATGAAACCCCTTCTCATTCCTAATATGGGAACTAGTTTCCATTTCTGATAGGGTTTTCTCTATATGTTTCAATCTATATAAAGTGTAGTTTGACTTTCCCCATGTATGAAAGATTTGAATCATGAGGTTAATAAGTTGAATACTCACAAATTTCTTAGGGATGGAAGACCACAGGCTATGAGGTATTTGATAGAATTAATCCTATATATATTCTAGCATCTTGAGACACCTCTATAGTGGAGGGTCATGTTTTAGTCTTATATGCTAGATGAATCAGCCAAATGGTGGTGGGACATAATCACCCCATAAGATCAGCAAAGTGATATGGTATGTTGGTATTTACAATTTTTCTTATTTTAATACTTCTTTCCTAGTAGCTAATGGATAATAAAGAGAGAATTAATAGACCTACAGTAGGGGATTATGTCAGATATAGAATAATATACTCATTTCATGAAGTTGTAGTGATTCAATCCTGGTCTATATGATGATGATGTTATGACCACTAGATGATTTGAGGATGGGATGGTTTATGCTATCCGATTAAAGGTCAATGTTTTCAAGATGATGACCATTTTTGAAATTGTCATCCAATACCCAATTACATAGCAGAATCTAAGGGAATATGATGGTGTGATTCAGGGTGGTTTAGCACCTACAGCTATCATTAGTTCTACTTCTGGGTTCATGTGTTGATTCATGGTTTCCCATGATGGTAGCAACAGTTAGGCTCCATGTGTTGATAACTTCATAGTTTTTTCACCAGTGCGAGAAGCATGGACATACTAAACCTCAGTGCATGTAGGATCCATTGGAGTGTAGATGTTGTGATAGGATACTCTATATCCATCCTTTGTATAGGCCTTTTAAGACAGTTCATAGTTAGTGGGGATCTTAACCAACTCCTCATTTTGGAGTGGGGATAGTAGGACCAGAACAGGTTGGCAACTGCAATACCACTTGACAATTAGGCTTATGTAGTGGTCGGGGAAGAAGAAGTCTGACTTATGATTCTCATCTCCAGTAGATAATAATTTCCCAAGGCAGTTACTTAGTGACTCAGGGGCCATAGTTCAAGCCAATTACATGTACTCATGCCTATTCCTAAGGATAAGAGCATCATACCATCTACTGTATGAGGTATTATTCTAGTAACCTTCACATTACTGTCTTCTTTTCATGGAATAGGTGCATATCGCTCTTTTATATATGAGGCAATCATTGATTGTATGGGCCTTGAGATTGAGTTCTTATATAGTGGTATGATTCTAGAAACAGTATTTGATATCTGTTATGATGGTTTTCATTACATTATGAATTTTACCCTTAATATAGTTAGTTACCTTTTCGTATGGAATCATTACATCCTCAATAAGGTAGGCTTTGACATAATCATCATGTTGCAATGGTTAGTTCCCTATCGATCCCATATATACTGATATCATTGTCATGTGATGATTACATTACCATAGTATGTTAGTAACATGCATAAGGGAGAATGGGATGTCTGTACGATTTGAGCTAGACACGAAACTACTAGAAAATCAGCCTTTAACCACGATAGAAAAGGCCATTATCAGTGAAAAAATGTACAAATAATCAAAGCACAATTAAAATTCAAAAACATTTATAAGCAATAAAAATCATTGTTAAAGGCACCCTTTATCATCTCTTTTTAACTCTATTAAAGGGGGCCTTTAACAGTGCTTTTTAAGTGTTGATAAAGACCCCATTGAAAAAGGGTATATAAATTTTTTCCAACTACCCACCCTCCCACATTTATCAGTGCTCCCCCACCTCTTTATCAGAACTTCCCCCACCCCTTTCTTAGTGCTTTACATATTCCCAGCCTCCAATGAACACCCATAACTCCAACGAGTTTCAAACCCTAGACCTCTATGTTATACACCAGCTAGTTTACCACTTTGCTATACTATTTTTTAGATTGTATGTTATATCATTTATATATATTTCATCACATTTATTGTCCATATATTTTTATATATATATATGTCTTTATATTAATAACTATGTTTTATATATAAATATGTTTAATTATTTATTTATAAAATTAAATATTTTTTTGTGAATATATAAAAAATATGTATATACGGTTATATATTTGATTATAAATAAAATTATATTATGGAAAATGATGAAATTTAAAATCCATAATGTCAATATGAATGTAATACCTAGGAATAAATTCATTCCTCACTAAAAAAGGGAAAAACGACCTCCATAAATGAGGCTTAAAATCCATCGAAAGATAAAAACAATGAGCTACCCTGACTAAAAACTAAATTTTTGAGACATTATAGGCCTGTTTTGGCCATGAAAAATGTGAAATAAGGTTTTTTTTTCTCCCTATAAGGTAGATATTTTTTCAATATTTGATTTGATTTGTGGTAGAGCCCAAACAGACACATGGATATAAAGTTATGGCCATTTGATATTTGAGTTATGTTTTCAACTTATTATTGATATTTTATTATTTTTTTGATTTTTTTTCATTAAATTGATATTAAATGACTATTAATATTTCGTAATAAGAAAATTATTAATTAAAAATATTTTATTACTTATTTTATAATCCATTTTCATTAAATATATTACATATTAAGTGTAAATCCTTATTTACTTTTCTAAAATATTTTTCAAAAAATATATATTATATTTATATTAATATATTTATATTTATATTTCAATATATAATTTATAAAGAAATATTGTTTTTGAAGTTTACTTTTTTTCAGAGCTTATAAAAAATAACAGATAAAGGTTAGGTCTTTATCAGTGCTTCTAAAAAGCAGTGATAAACCCCCCCACTTTATTAGTGATTTTTTACAAGAAATGATAAAAACCTCATTTATTAGCACCTGTAAAAAAATGTTGATAAAGTTCATATTTTAATATCTATTTTTAGCACCATTAAAGACCCCCTTTGATAGCGCTAAAAACCCTTTTAATGACCCTCCCAACAAAACTTTTCTTAGCACTGACAATGGGGGTCTTTAATAGTGTTTTTAGCTAGCGTTACTAAATCCCTAGCACTTGATAAACCCAATTTTTTAGTCGTATTAGAATTAGAGGTTAGGAAATTTTATAGCTCTGATTTCCAGTCTTTTCCTCATTGATCATGGGTTATAACCCACTATTTTCCCTCCTGTAGTGGATTTTTAGAGAGGTTTTTCTAAAAGACTTCTCTGGTTAACCTCCAGTGTAAGCGGTAGATTTTACTATTGATCTTGTGTGAGGAGTGGTACTAATGACTATTCATCCTGATAGGAAGGATTCAATAGATCTTTTGGAGCTCAAGAAGAAATTGTATGATCTGAAGACTAATGGGTTTATACACCCCAAAACATCTCCTAGGGTTTCATCGATCCTTTTCTCCAAGAAGGCGGATGGTACGCTCCAGATGTGTATGGATTAACATCATTTTAAATATCTCACCATATAGAATTGGTATCCACTGCCTCGAATAGATGACCTCATTGGTCATCTCAAAGGAGTGAGAGTTTTTTTAAAAATAGATTTGAGGTTAGACTATCATTAGGTGTGTGTCAGGACATCAGACATACCTTTCACAACATTCAGAAGAAGTTATGGTCTTTATGAGTAATTGGTCATTATGTTTGGAATCATGAATGCACCAAAAATATTTATGGCTCTTATGAATCAGGGTTTCCACCTATATCTGGATTAATTTGTGGCAGTATTTATTTAATTGTATCTTATGTCCTTAGTCTCATAGAATCACATTCAGGTTCTGGGATACCGTGGTTATACTATCCTCTCAGATTTATCAGTGACCACTACTCTTCTAGAATGAGTAATTATGAGGTAGTTATATAATTATATAGGCCTATTCTTATGGAAATTTGTTTTATAAGATGATACATATTCTGATTGGATATTGGATGGGGGTGATACCTTATTGTTTAATGGATGTGTACGGGTCCCAGAAAAAAATAGAGAGGAGAAGCTATGGGAATTCCATGCCTTAGCATGGTCGGTTCACCACGACTTCACAAAAATGTGTTGAGATCTATGATTCTAGTATTGGTGGAATTTTATGAAACATGAGATGGTGTGATTCATCTCTCAGTGTTCCACCTTCTAGTAGGTGAAGGTGGAACATAAATGACTGGCTAGGCTTCTTCAACCATTGTCCATTCCCAAGTGGAAATGGGATGACATTTCAATGGACATAGTGACTATTCTACCCAGATCACCTCTTGGAAATGATACATTATGGGTTTTTTTATCATTTTATGAAGGTTTCACACTTATTATATGTTTGAGACGCTTTTATAGTAAATAATCATGGAAGTTTGTATATTAGGTAGGTTTTAAATCATCCTATATTTCCTTATTCTATAATTTCTAACATAGATGCTCATTTAACATCATGGTTCTCGAAGGGGTTACATAAGGACTTGGGTATGAATGTACATATGAGCACGACCTGTCACCCACATACCAATGGACTAATGGAGCATACGATTCAGGTGTTATAGGACATGATACATGCATATGCCCTTGAATTTGGAGGTTCTTAGTAGAAACACATTTCTCTTGTACAGTTTTCTTATAATAATATATTTTAGTATACCTTAAAGATGTATCCCTATGTGGACTAATATGGTAGGCCTTAACACTCCCCTCTCTGTTTCCTAGAGGTAGGGGAAAAAATATTCTTTGACCAAATCTTGTGTAGGAAACTATAGATCATGTCTATATAATTAGAAAGGGAATGTTGATAGCTGAGTCTAGATAGTATTCATATTCCAACGGACACCGGTGACATCTTAATTTAATGTTCAAAGACCGGGTATTCTTGTGAGTCTCATCCAGGTTAGCCCATAAACATATTCAGATGTAGTTTAATCTCTCACTAAAGTTCGTTGGAACCATTGAGGTTGTGAAACAAATCAAACTAGTGGTTTACAAGTTGGAACTTCTTCACAAATATTGGGAAATGAATGATGTCTTTTATGTATCTCGTCTTTATTGATACTATCCTGACTGAAAAATTGTCTTTCAACCTGACGAGGTTGTATTGGATTTATATTCCAACTTTGAGAAGTATCTTATGTGTATAGTGTATCGGAGAATCAAGACACACTATGGAAGGTCATTGCCTTGGGTATGAGTGTTATGGTAACATGGTCGAGTACAATATCAGACCTAGGAGTGCGATGCATATATATGATTTTAGTGGTTGGAACACTTTTTTAAAGATACCACTTTACCCTTAGAAGGATAACTTAGGGATGAGTTTCATTAAGTAGTGGAGGTTGTAATGAATCATCTTTTCAAAAAAGGTACATATCCATATTTTTTAACTTTCTTTTCCTAAACAAACCTAATAAAGATGTATAATTAGGCAAAAAATGTTATAGAAACATGAGGGGCTTGTTTAGAGACCAGAGCTCCAGAAAATGGGCTAAATAACTATGTCACGTAGTTTGTTTACACCATGCAACCAATGATGCATGGTTAGTTTTAATCGTGTGGGTGCATATTGTGGGTATCTATATACTGCATGGGTTTTCTACAATTGTGTTAGCTAAATCACATGGCTATGTGATAATATTAGGATTTTGGAAAGTGGGGTATTTCATGGTTTGATCATGGTTTACAAACTATGTGACTAAATAGTGTGCCCCATATTTTTGGTTGAAAAGTGAAAATTTACATTCATTTAATCTTATAACCAATTTTTATTTTTCCATTCTTCCTACAGTGGACCAACACCCTTTTCCTCCTCCTATTAGAATAAATTTATATCAATCTAGTCTTTGGTACAACACCTTTGTTCGATTTCTGATATTCGATTCGTCTTATCATTGGATTTGTCTCGGTAAGCTCCCATAGTGTCTCTATTCATATTTTCGTTTATCATGGAATATATTACACTATTTTGGTATCAGATCACTATCTATATTTTTTGGGTATTGGATAATTTTTCTGATCTCTTCTAACCTACTTCAAATATGATTCCAATATCGAGTGAGGCATCATCTATGACATTGAGGTAAGTGGTCACATCATTTTTTAGTTGATTTTCGATGTTTTGTAACTATGTCATTATTCCAAAAATCAAATTTTTAATGAGAATATCTATTTAATTTATTTATTCATATAAAATTTAACATTTTATCTTATTATGAGCATAATGATCCTTTTTTGGAGGTTTATATGTTGTATGCAACTTATATAGTCACCCCAAGGATGTTCCAAGTGAAATTCTCCATTTTTGGTCAATTGTTCAAAGTTCTTGGAGCTTATTTGTTCTTTAAAACATAGTTTTTAAAAGTAATTTACCTTGTAACATGAGTAACAAATGGAACCAAAATCACCTATTAGGTGTTTATCCCCCTAATAATTTGAATTTCCCATTTAGACAATTTCTTTGATTGAGTATAACTCCTTGAGATTCCAAATGATCCTTATACCTTGAACTCCCTTGGTTTAATGAAATAAATGTAAATTTAATGGAATGTAGTATGTAGTACAATTTTTCCATGGTGGATTACCCATCCTTAAATGAATTAATAGGTTAATATGGAATGTCTTATGAACTTTGGCTTCTTTTCCTTAAATGAAATGAATGTTTTAAAATGGTTATTGAATTGATTAATGGGTGAAAAGTCCACACCTAATATTTCATCCTTATCAATTTCTCTAATTGAGATATTGTGCCTTATTTATATATATGGTCTTGTTAAAAAAGTTTCATGAAATTTTTTTCCTCATTATTTTTATTATAAATGATCCTCCTTGATATAGGCTATGTACGATGGTAAAGGGTGTTGGGAATGAAGGATATTCACACACCCTTACATCAGGTGTTGAGTATGGAATCTCACACTAGTGATACTATTTTGATGTTGGGATAAGGTTCCACATTCTATGATTAGAGGGTTTGCATGATAGCTCACATTCCATCCTGAGTGTTTTAGCATGACTTCTCTCACTCTATTTAGATGTACGAAAGGTATCTTATTAAATGATCTTATAGTCTCATTAGACTTGTTATGGATGTATGAGTTATATCGAGTCCATTTAGCACTAATATTATAGGTATATGGTCACTTATTTCTACACAAAGTTGGTTCATATAGGTGTATTCAATATATATTATTAAATTATATATATATATATTATTACATTATATATATAGTGAATTTTCATACTTCCATTCCATCCATGAGCTGAAGCAGGTAGACCCACCAGGTGTCCAATATGAACCTGAGGGGGATGATGGTTTATTTCATCTCTGTTTACTATCTTATTTAACCTTCAAACTATTTATTTATGATCACTACTTGTATTACATGTAAACACCATTGGTGGTGGAATATAGAGATTTTTATCTCACACTCTACTCAGGCTTCCTTTGGCACCTGGGAAGATTATGAGTTTATAGTTTTTTATAAGGGTAAGTTCCCAACTTCAGGTTATTGATATGCATATTTTAAGTTTGTGTTTAGGAGAAGAATATTGATCATGCACTCGATATTCTTGTGGAGCATCATTTTTTATTTTTAAAATTTTTTTATAACATGAATGTATGCTCATCCCCTTGTTATCCTTTTTTTATATCGGCATTCCATGCATCATGTATCAGACACTACCTTAGAGGATTTTGAGATATTTATTAATAGTGTAGTTATCGATTATTTCTACTATTTACTTATTCAGTTATCTAAATACACTTCTACTGTTATTGATTTAAACTATTTATATATGATTCTCTTATTGTTTACTAATGTATTTATACATTATTCCACTCTAACATTAGGGTATAGTCTCCCCACTATACCTCCTTTACACCCACACTACTAGTCGATAGCCTCTAGCATATGGGGAGGGGCACTTGAGGCCGTGTGATCCACCAGCTCAGGGAACATGTTAAGTGGATCCCGAGTCAGGATGTTACATCCTTATTTTGTTTCATTTCCATAGGATTTCATAAAGTGTACTAATAATGATATGAAAGGATACTCTAGAAGTAATAAAGTTATTATCAAAAGACATTATGTTTTCATTTGTGTATTCATTTTTCAAACAAGACTCATGTATGTACATAGTTTTCCAATAGTACTAATTTTTTCAGTCCGTTGGTATTTGATTTACTTGTATCTAATGCCAATGTAATGGTAGTCGGAATTGGCTCTGAGCTTTCTAGGCTCATGTTTCTATAGTTGGTGATAGATAATGTTTTTTAGATACCATAGGAACTATATTTTTGAAAACATAGGTTAAGAAATATAACCCTATGATAGAATTTGAAGATAATTATAGAAAAATATTCTATTTTTTTTGTTAAAGTAGAGATTATATGGGTATTCATATAAATATATCCTTATCTAGGTATGAAAAGTGGGCATGGTTCTGATACATATTTACCTAGGGGTAACAACTCTAAAAAGGACATGTTGTACTTGACTCAAGCGTTACCTAGTACACAAAACATGCCTTACTACGCACCTAGTTTTCCACTCCCAGGGGATATTCCTAGGAGAATTCAAATTTTCTTTACAAGAAATTTTATATAATTTAAATAGATAATGACAATGAATGACTGAGGTTAATCCTAAGGTGTAATAGATTGAAAATAAAGTTTCATGATTTAGATATACTATAAATGATTATAAGTTTTTCTCACTATGACTATTGTTACTTACACTATGATTTCAAGTTTAATTCAATTGTTTGAACATGAAGGACTCATGTTTAAATTTAACTTGATGGAGAAGGTGGTGATAATGAACAACCAAATGAGGTGTCGATAAGATTGAATGATATCATATTTATTCCTAATCAATCTTCCCAAAATATGATTAATAACACATAACTTAACCAACTCTTGAACACAACAAAAATGAGAATCATGGAGGTTTCTAAGACCTCGAGTGGTAGAGACCATAGAGAAAACAAGTCTTGATTTCCATCATGTCAGAAATGTATAAGGGGGGAACCTAGGAAAGTGTCTCACTAGAATGGGGAATTGATTATGGGTGGTAAATATGGAAATAAAGAAAATTATAACCAAGAAATAATGAAGAGTATGATGAAATGAAATTAAACTCTTCCTAAGGTTGAATTCATAGTTTATTGCCTCAAATATAGAGAACCTAGGAATTACCCGAGTCAATTACCTATTGTAAAGGATAAACTATACACCAAAGAAGTACCTATGTGAAAATAAATGGATGAATTGTTTATGTATTTTGGATGTTTTTAAAACCTTAGTTAAAAGGATATTTAATGATAAAATTTCAAGGATGTCCATCATACTTATTTTCTAAATTATATTAATATAATTTTAGAAAAGGAAAACCTATATATCAGGTGACAACCCATCAAGTGTAGAAAGGTCATGGGACATGAAATGTGTTTTAATGATGATATGGTTTTAACTACAAACAATAACATATGAAATTTCCTGGTTAGTATGTCATTTTTTAGATACATAGTTTCACGAAGAAATATTAATGGTGAACCAATAGTATTACTTTTTAAGTTTAGAGACTAATTTTATAACCATATTGGATTTGGAGAATAATTAGATAAAAATATAAATACTTTTCACTCTTTTAGGGTCCTTACGATATGTTAAAAGTGTATTTTATTGCTCCAATCATCAAAGTTAATTTTTAGATATCTAGTTCCTAAAATAAAGGATGAATTAGAATTTGATTGAATTTGAACTGAAAGATGAAATTGTTCTTATGAAATTGAAACATATAAAGTATGCATATTTCTATATATACTTAGTTATTATGAAACATTATGAAAATGATCTTGAAATTAAATGTTATTTGAATACCTTGATTTTTGTTGAATCGTTGGTCTTTTGAATCATGACAGATTTATGACATCGAGTCCCTCTACATTCCATTTATTATTCACTTGTTTGTGATCTATGACCTCAGTCACCCTCTATAATTATTTACACTTTTACTACAAGTCCATATGATCACATTCCACAAATATTATCCTAATTGGAAACCTCATTATATGTTATTCCAAAGGACCTTTGTACTTCTCATTCTCTCTTATTAATAGGATATTTTATAAAATAATCTACAATGTGGGGTTTTTCAAAAAGTTAATTTTAAAATATCAAACCCAATATTACCAATATCGAGTCTAAATCATGAGGATGCAATTTATTTATGTTGGGTAGAATATAACACCCTGAACATTCAAAAAGAGTATATTTTTATTCGATGGCATATATGACACATAATACCAGATGTTAAAAGGTATATAAATTATCTAGATTTTATGATATTATTAATATGATATATAAATTTGATATATTCTATAGCTTCAAATTCACACAATATTGAGTGATCTTGTGGTTCACACAAAAACGAGTTCCTTCGATAGCTTCTGTTACATGTAGTATTGAGTTTTATCAAACAACATTATATTATTAAAATGTTATTATTTAATATAACCTAGTCGCATTGAATAGGATTAACCAAATTATAAGAATAAATATATTAAATATTCATTCAAATGTGTTTAAATTCATCCAATATATTTTATAGTCATAATATGAGAACAAACCCAATATATATTACCCATAGAAAAGCTATATTTATATAAAGACTATTTATCCACATTTTAATGGCTCACCTATTTTAAATCTAAATCATAAGACTTTTATAAATTTTATTATGTAAAAATTAAAATATTTTTTTAAATATGTATATTAAATTTTATGTTTCATGATTTTTTTTCTAAGAAGTTTCATTTTTTTATAAATATTGAAAATATTGGCTTTTAATTTAAAACTAACATTTCATCTTAATAATTTATAAGGTTAAATTATATTTTAAATTGTTTTTAAAGTACAATTATATAAATTATTCATATATTAATCCAATTGAGTTCATTATAACCAATTTTTCTTTTAAATTGGATATAAAAATAATTTAATCTTCTAAAAATTTTTATTTTAAATTAATGCTTTGTCATATCATCTATGGGATACATTTTAAATTAATTTACTCCAATTATATTATTGGAATTTTGAAAAATAGAATAAGTATTTTTAGTTAGAAAAATTTACCATCTTTAAAAAGGTTAAATGAGTTATTTGATCAAAAAAATTATTGGAAGTAATTAAAATTAATTATAGTGATTTAAAGAAACAATATCATAACATGGGACTAAAACTTAAACACAATGGAAAAAATTAAATTGAAACTTGTGGAAAATAAATTATATGGCCATATTTAGAACTTATTCTTCAATTTATCTAATTTTTTATATTATTTAATCCACCATTAATGAAAGAAACATGGGTGGAATTATCTTTTCAAAACCTTATAGGAATGTCACTCCTCCTCCGCTATAAAAACTTACTCACCCCTCTCAATTATACAAACTGATCAAGACCATTAGAGTTTTAAATATCTACCCAAATGATCTATCAACATCCTTCTCCTCATTCTAGAATACTCACTTTGGTTTGAAATCTAACTGAGGATGTCTTTTGGTGAAAACCAAAACGAGTTACCCAAATTTGAGGTAACATTCTTCAACGATCAATTTTTATTTAAATATTTTTCAAACCATTTAATTATTATTATTACATAATTACATAATAACAAAATTTTCATAAATATACTGATATGTTTTGTATTTTAAGTGTTCTATTTCCACTTTAACACACATCTATCAAATGGTATACACAATCATCATTTGTGTGTACAACGGACTGCCACCTCACCAACTAATGTTGTTCATTCTTCTATTACCAACATTAAAGGTCAGAAATAGTGATGTATTTATAGTTTATATTTGATATATATTATTTTTTAATTCTTATATAACTCAAACAATCATTATTTCTATATTTTGGGAATACAATTAGATAGTTTGTGGACGTGTGGACTACAGCCTCCTCAACATGATTTGATTCATTCTAAAATTACAAGGAATATTTTAAGAATAGTTTTATTAAAAATATGGGACATGTATTACATAAATATGATACTATAATTATAACACACACACACACACACAGATATATATATATGTCACAAAACTTCCCGGGTCGACCCTGAACCGATCACCCGACCCAATACACAGTATGGCCCGATGGGAATTTCTGATCCCTACTAGATAAAAACCTGTGTTGGGAATCAAAATTAAATTGGTGGGAATGATTTCTCCCATAAATGAAATAAAAATAAATAAATAAAATCTGAAAATGAAAATGAAAACTATCAGTGGTGAGAATGTAAAATTTTACATAGCTCCATGTGACCTTATATGTCACCACCATCCTCAAACCAACATCACACTACAGTGACTAAATCCAAGAAAGAAGTACAACCCGAAGCTAAAAACAAAGATAAACTATAGGTGTGAGTATTAAAACTTAGTTGGAATTCTCAAAATATATATTCCCATATTCATTTCCTTTAAAAAAAGATCCATCAATTTAATGTTTTATATTGAATTTATAAAACTAGGTTTTCAATTATTTTATTCATTAAAATAGATCATGGTCTACTTACATTTTTCCATTTAAAACTAGGTTCTTTATCAAGAAATAGACCTTAACATTTTAAGGAAAAATATATTTTGATTTCACATAAAAAGGAAGAAATAAAGTGAAATACATTTTTAAATTATTACCGTAAACATTTTCAAACCAATCCATCACTTTCTCGAAGAGGTTACACCACATAAGGAATATGGGAAGAAAACACATAATAAGGGACATAAAATAAAGAACCTAAATAACTATCGAAATAAGTCACCACAACCATAATCCATAGACAAATAAGAGAAAAAATATATGGGAGAACCTAGGAGCTCTTGAATAATCTAGAACATACTATACCTAAGACTCATCCCAAAGGGATTCCCTAGTCGATAACATCCTAATGCCCAAACTCCCAATCATCACCCTACTTGACCTAACCGAGGGGCCCAATCCCATAGCAATAATAACAAAATATCCCCCTGATATGGGCTACTAGACAATGGATACACTAAAATAGTTCAGTAATCTTTCACAAAAAAATGTGATCGCTATGATAGGTTCCCAAGTTCAGACTAAAAATGGGGTGAGCAAAAAATGTCAATAAAGTATCCAGTGACAAGTACATTCATCACACAGAGTAGTCACGCACCACAAGGTCACCCCCGAGTAACCCCAAGGAACAAGTCTCTTGTCATTAAATAATCATTTCATAATGGAAGTCCCAAGCCAAAGAAACTCCCATATTTCATCAACCAACAAGGTGTGGACCCATTCTAGGGGGGTTTTCTGATGAAACCATCTTTACAGTGCCAAATTGGCATCACACAACCATCACATGCTAAACCATTTCTTAAATAACCACACACACACCACGTCGAAAACCATAAAAATTCTTGGGAACCCATTTAGGAAATCTAAACAACCATTTTAAATCCCAAACACGTTTATAAAGGCCAATGTGGCATTTCCTCAAGCCCTTGATATGAAAAATGCAATCAAACCATTTATTTCAATACATTAAAAAAAATAAACCACTACAAATTAAATACCCACAATTTCACTAAAAATTTTATGTTAATAATTAATATAAAAACTAAGTGTGAAATTACAGAAAAAATGATTCTTAAATTTAAATGTCAATGTATAGAGATCCTACCTCATGGTGGAACCAAACCGAACATTCGGCCCTATGATCCTTCTAACTAAGAGCTATTGCTTCTCCCCCACTGATCATATGCATCTTCAAATACATATATGGACATCTATCCCCTAGGAACACACCTTCATGTCCATGAACATGTGTAAGTGGATCCTTATATATATTCTTATATGAATATACCCATCTCTACTCAGCAACATATGCATTTCCATATATATACATAGGCACACCTAGCCCCATACATGTATATTCACTATTATAGATGAATATAGACATAACAAGGTAACCTCCATATATATATATATATCTATATACTTACCTATGCGTACACAGCTCAGTCTCCTGATACCCTATGACTCAAAACCACAAAGAGTGAGCAACAGACCTCAATTAAGAAAACCCAAGAATCCATAAACAAAATAACACACTAAAAAAATTTAATCCAAACAAAGTAATCAATATAAGATTCAAAAACCAACCAAAATTTTAAGAAAAAAAATTTAAAGGAAGTCACTATTTTTAAATTGAGGAGTTACAAACAGGCCTTTAACTTTTTCACACCCCAAATTCATTTAACAAAAGAAATTCAAAAACCATTTTTCCAAAAAATGTAAAATCTTCTTTTTCACTAAGAATTTCCTAATGGTCATACCCTTATTAGATTTCCATTGTTCTCATGTTCCCTTTTATATATCAAAAAAATTAATACTATCACATTTACATGCCAGGCATCATAAGAATAGAAATGAAAATCCCTACTTGCAAATTTTATGAAATCTATTTGAAACTCTATAAGAATATAACATATAAGATCGTACCATTTTCCTTGGGTAAACACCCTTTAAAAATTATATTCACATCAAAACCCATTTGTAAAACTTTCTTTACCATTAAAATTCTCATTTAATATTTGCAACAAGGAAACCAATATGTAATAACAACCATTTCTATTGAAAAAAATACACTTTTATCACATTTTCTATGTTGAATTCATTTGAAAATACATTTCAAACCATCCAAAAACAGTAGAAGAACATGTTCCAGGAAACCCCACAAGAATAACACTTAAAATATAACCAATTTTATTATAAAAATAAATTTTCAACACATGTGCATCACAAAACTCATCTAAAACATTTTTCACACCACAAAAATAACCCATAGAAAACATTTAAATAATAAATAAATCATATCTATGTCGTACAATAATGTAAGATTAAGGAACCACCTACTAGTTGAGTGTGAATGTAACCATTCCTCAACAGAAGGGAGTGTAAGACCCTTCAGACCCTTCACACACCCCAAAATCCAGTACAATCGAGTTACAAAAAACCCCTAACATCTAGGGTTTGACTAAAAGAAGAAAACCACAAAATCAAGGAAAACACAACGGAGAGAGGTTTTACCGGAGATGGATATATAGTCGGTGAGGATTTCCCTGGAGTTAGGGACTCACACTGAGAATGGAATTTGGAGGGAGGCTGTGAACTGGGAAGGAAGGCCCGAGGGAGGCTTCATAATGAGAAGAAAGTTTCCAAAAAAAGGGGTAGTTAGAGATGGGGGGGTTTATGTGGATGGGAGAGGCATTAAAGGTTGTCGAAGAGGTGGAAAGACTGGAGGTAGGGGAGTGGCACACTACATAGGTGAGGGGGAGGTGGGTGTCTCACTATGTAAGGGAGATGGAAGGGGAGGGTAAGGGAAAATTTAGGGTTAAAAAATAAATAAATTATTATTATAATAATGATGATGATGATAATACTTATAATAATAATAATGGTAATAAAACAAATAATAATAACCATAATTATCATCATAATTATATTCATAATTTTAATAATATTGATTTCATTTTTAAATAATAATAACCTTAAAAACAATTTAATAATAAAAAAAATTAATAACACATTTAATAATAATAATATTATTATCTACCACAATAATATTATTATTATTATGTTTTAACCATTTAATCTATTTTATTTTCATAAAATTTTATTTAATTTAAATATTGGGCAACCACACTGTCACCTGGACCGACCATAGAGTTACTACTAATCATGTGGTGCCCATGCACTGGTCCGAAACCCACCAAAATTATTACACATCACAAATTTTAAACAAGAACTCAACCTGAACCTCAATGAGAGTAACCAATGCTAAAAAAATAATAAAATAAAATAATTTTAATGGTCAGGGTGTGACAATTCTCCACACGACAGACACTTTATGACCCTAGAAAGTCACCAACTTGTTAGTTAATCCAAATTTGAGTCCATGCCCAAAAAAACCAAGGAAAATCATGAATCCCGAGAAGACCTTACTCTCCACAGGTCACACTAGGCCAATTCAAGTGCAAACTGAAGCCCAGGATTAAGGGTAGAACACGAGGGGGGTTATACCCACTATAATAACTTGACTAAGTCAAGGACCTTAAAACCCAACCAACACCACCATGAATTAAACAAGAAACCCACTGTGAGGGAACATGACAAAATGGGACTCCAAGATGAGAGACCCAACACAACCATTTTTCCACATTAACCAAAAAACACCCCCAATGAGCTAGGAAATCTTGAACAGAACATCATCCAAGTCTCCTAGAATGAGCGGAACCACACCTCCTAGAATTAGATTCTCAACACCATGGAAACACCACAATAAGAAATTTGAACTAAATAGTATACTGAAACACACATTAAATCATAGATCTACCCAAACACTTACATATTTAATTGAGAACAAATGGAACAAAAATTGAAACCAACCCATGCAAGGGATAAACATCTCTAAATAAAATGAACAACTCTAAAAGCCACATTTGAATAATTAAAACTTCTTGGATAATTAAAGAACAAATACATCATAACCATACAATGACAAGATTAACTTACAACAGTAGGAAAATAAGAACCAAGATACTTTAAACATTTCCTTCAAAATTATTAACGAAAAAACTACGTCATGGTTTCACACAACCTTGGAAACTCCTAAAATTGAGTGAGATTAACCCTGAGACCTGTGGGTGAGGATCTAATGGATGAAGCATCTCATGACTCACATTCAGGCATGAGCATCACTCGATCACAACCCCTTGAAGAAAAACTTCCTATAAGACTTCTATCAGTGACCTAAATAGCCACAATGAGTGATGTAATTTAGAGGGATGTGACAAGATAGAATCGAATTATCAAACTCACCATAGCAGTGGAAAACCAGGAATCATTTTTTCAAACTAGATTCCAGAACCAATGAATAAGACTCCATAGGGATAGGTTCCTTCTGCCTGCACGTATTGACACATAGGTAACCCTTATAAAAAATGAGAGCTATCAGATTTCCAACTACCACTGACTACACCCCAGGAACCAGCTCTTTAAAGTTTTTGATGTAATCTATTATCAACCACTAACCCTATTGAACACCTCGCAACTCATCCACCTTCCTCTGATTCACATCCTCAGGTATGAACCCTCAGAAAAATGTGTCCTTTACTATTTCCCATGTCACCCAATCTCCCACTGAATATGTAACCGCTAAATTCCATTGGTCCAATGATGGATAGTAAAAAAAATCCAAAACAACATGAACCCTGATAGCCATAAGAGTTCCCAACACCTAAAGACACACTCTACTTCTTTCAACCCACCCCACTGCCTCTAACTATCCTCTATCACTTCGAAGAATAGGTGACACATGAAAAGAACCAGAAACTAGGAATGAATCATTGGAAACATTAGGGACCTTTATAGGTGGAAAACCCCAAACAACATGAGGAAAAAAAATTGAAACTGGTATTTAGCAAAGAAAAATCAAAAGAACACCCTGAGCCGATTCAACTGGGCCAGATTCCAAAATAATATAAAAACATCCAAAAAATCACTTTTAAATACCCATTTCATTTAGATTTCAAAACTTTCTTGTTTTAAATCCACCTTTTCAAATACCAAAAGACCCCTTTTAAACCGAAATTCATTTCCAAAAACTATTCCTCTTTTTAAAACAACCTTTTGTAAAATAATTCCAAGCCTTTGGTTTTAAATAAAGACCTATGGAATCCCATGAACTATCACACATGACTTCATCCACTTTTATCCATACGTTCCAACATACACTTTCCATACATACCCTCACATGTAAAAATATTCATAAAGAGTGTTGAGGGACTCACCCAATCCATTTTCATTGTATTTCAAAACATTTACCAAATTATAAAACAAAATGAAATTAAATTTCAAAACCTTTCTTACAATTTTAAGGCCATTTAAAAGAAGACATTTTTACTTTTAAAATCATTTTCATTTTCAAAAACATAGCTACACCAAACAGAACCAAAGAGAATCACAACTTGAATAAAACTATCAGAATATTGAACTATTAGTTATGCTTAACCCTAGAATATGGTAGTGATCCATGCCCCAACTAAGCCTCAAAAACTAGTAGGAGATTAAATTGTGTACTTAGACACCACATGGGTCACTAATCCATGTTAAATCACGACTTAACATAGATATGACTCCGTTGTCATACCTCAGACCAAAATAAAAGCAGAAGACTCAACCCTCAACTACCCCTAGAGACTCGTGGTTCAGAATGAGTAAGGGATCATGAATCCCTTCCCAAACATACCATTAGAGTCCCAAAAGTCATAATCTATATCTAACAAACACCCAAAATAATAAGGGTCTCCTCTGATACAATTTTTCACTAACTAGCCCTAGTCAAACCTAAATGGGTCACCCGATCCAATTTGTGGAATGACCCGAAGGGCATTCCCAATCCCCATGGGCTGATAACTACTGTCAGGAATCAAAATTAAATATGTGGGAATGATTTGGAACATAAATTAAAGACAAATAAATAAATAAAAATAAATCAATTACAAAAAAGTAACATGGGTGAGAAATAAAAGCTATACATACCTCTATGCAGACCTACGGGTCACCACCAACCTCAAACCAACGTCACACTACGACGACCAAATATGAGCAAGAAGCAGCACCCGAAGATAAAAAAAAGATAAAAAATATGTGGGAGTATTAAAACTCATTAGGTGTACCCAAAAAATCTCCTCCTCTATGAATTTCCTTTAAATAAAAGTTTTATCAATTTCACGTTTGAAATACAATGTATAAAACTAGGTTTTCACATATTTTATTCTTTGAAATAAATCACATTCCATTTCCCTTTTCCAATTTGGAACTGGGGTTTTCTTATAGAATAAGACATTAACAATTTTGGAGAGAAAGAGTCATTTATTTCACTTGATGAGTAAAAATAAAGTGGAAAAAATTAAATAATTTTTCATAAAAATTTTCAAACCAACCCATCACTTTCTTAAATAGGTTACACCACACAAGGAAGTAGAGACAAAAACCACACAAAAATGGAAATAAAAAATATATCACCTGAATAATTATCCCAATAAGGCACCACAGTCATCTACTATAGAAAACTAATTGAAAAAATAAATGTGATAATCTAGGAGCTAGTGAATAATCTAAATTATACTGTACATGTGACTCATCCAAAAGGCATTCCCTACTCGATGACTTAATAACACCTGACTGTCTCCCTACCTGGCCTGACCGAGGGGATCAATCCCAAATTAATAATCACAAAATATACCAATGCTATTGGCCACTAGCTAGTGCATAATATAAACAAGTGTAGTAATCATTCACCTAAAATTCAATCTCTATGTTAGGTTCGCATATTCAGACTAAAAAGGGTGTGAGCCAATAATTTCATAAAAGTATCTAGTCCCAAGTACATTCATCACACATATTTAACACACACCACAAGTTTACCCCTGAGTAACCCCAAGCAATAGGTATCTCACCTTTAAACCCTCATTTCACAATGGGAGTACCAAACCAAGGAAACTCCTATCTTTTTTCAACCAACAACGTGGGGACCCATTCCAAGGGGGGTTCTAATGAAACCATTTCTAAAGTGACAAACGATCATCGCACAAACATCACAAGTTAAACCATTTAGAACTGAATCAAATTCACGCCCCATTAAAAAACATGAACACACTTGGTAAACCATTTAAGAAAATGAAACCACTATTTTAAATCCAAAACACTTTTATAAAGGCCAAAGGGGAATTTCTCCAATAACTTGATGTGAAAAATGCGATTAACACATTTATTACAATACATTACAAGAAAAACCCTCTCCAACTCAAGAAAAAAAAAATTCACAAGAAATTCTATATCAATAATTAATATAAAACCTTGGTTTGAAATGAATGAAATAAAAGATTCTAAAATTTAAAGGTCAATGCATAGAGATCCTACCCTAGGGTGGAACCAAACTGAACATTCAACCCTTAGTGCATTCTGACTAAGAGCTACTGCTAATCCCCCATTGAGAATATGCATCTTTACATACGTATAGGGACACCTAGCCCCTATGCACACACCCACATGGCCATGAACGTGTTCAAGGGGATCCTTACATATATTCTTTTATGGATATAACCATTTTTACTCAACTTCATATTCATTTCCATATATATACATAGGTACACCTAGCCCCATACATGTATATTCACTTTCACGGATGAATATACACATAATAAGGTAACCTATATATATATATATACTTACCTGCACATATGCAAGAAAGTATCCTTATACACTACGACTTGAAACCACAAAGTATCGACTAACACGCCTTAATTAAAAAAACCAGAAATCCATAAAAATTCTAATACCCTGAATTAAAAGTAATTCATATAAAGGAACCAAGTTACGATTCAAAAATGAAATAAAAATTTAAGAAATTTTTTTAAAGGAAAACACTATTTTTAAAGTGAGCAATTCCAAAGATGCATTTATGTTTTGCACACTATGAATGAATTTATCAAATGAAATTCAAAAACCATTTTTCCAAACAATGTGAAATATCCTTTTCACAAATAATTTAAAAATAGGAATAGCCTTATTATATTCCTTTTATGGTCATGTACCCTTTAATATATCACTTAAATCAACACTATCACATTTACATTCCATACATCATAAGCACAAAAGAAAAATCACCACTTGCATATTTTATGAAATCCATTTGAAAACACCATTAGAAGAACACATATAAGAAACAACCATTTTTTATGGGTAAATCCCCTTTCAAAATTGAATTCACATCAAAACCCATTTTCAAAACATGATTCACATTTCAAATTGTCATTAAGATTAACAACAAGGAAACCAAATTCAAAAATAGATATTTCCGTTGAAAAATCAACTTTTATCACATTTTCACCATTAAATCCATTTGAAATCAAAATTTTCACCTTCCACATAGGGAAAAGAACTTGTTCAAGGAAACCACACCAGAATATCCCATATAATATAACCAATTTCCTTATAAAACCCATTTTCAACCCATGTGCATGACAATATGCTTCTGAAACTTTTTTCACACCAGAAAACACCCCATAGAAATCATTTAAATAATCAAGAAAGAATATCAATGTAATACAATAATGTAGAAGCATTTAACCACATACTAGTTGAGTTTGAATGAAACTAAACCTCAACATAATGGATAGTAATACTTAAGGACCCTTCGCGCATCTTAAAACCCAATAAAATCAAGTTACAAACAAACCCTAACATTTAGGGTTCGACTGAAGGAACAAAACCCCCCAAATATTGTAAAATGAATCAGATAGAGGTCGCGATGGATAAGGAGACACATCTGGAGAGGGTTGAAATTAAGGTAGGGTTTCATGCTAGGAAGGGAGGATAGAGGGAGGTTGTACACTAGGAAGGAAGGTTGGAGGGGGGATCTGCACTGAGAAGGAAGTTTCTAGAAATATGAGCGATCAGAATATGTGGGTCATCAGGGATGGGAGTGGAACTGGAGGTCATCATAGAGGAGGAGCAGATGATGGTAGTGGTGGTGCATTGTACAGGTGAGGGGGAGGTGAGTGTCGTGCTGGGTAAGGGAGAGGGAAAGGAGGGAAAAATTAGGGTTTAAAAATAAATTAATTTTTATAGAAATAATAATGAAAACAATACTTAAAATACTAATAATGATAATAATACTAAAAATAATAATATTCATAATATTCATAATATTATTAATATTAATTTCTTTTTTAATTAATAATAACATTAAGAACAATTTAATAATAAAAATATTAATAACACGTTTAATAATAATATTATTATTATATACAACAATAATTATATTGTTATTATGGTTTGAACATTTAATATATTTTATTTTCATAAAATTTTACTTATTTTAAATATTAGGAAACTAAACGGTCACCTGGGCCGACCGCACGACTTCTGCTATTTGTGCAGAGCCCATGCACCGTCCCAAAACCCACCAAAATTATTAAACCTCAAAAAAATTAAACCATCACTCAACTAGAATCCTGATGAGCATAACCAATGCCAAGAAATAATAGAAATAAATAATTTTAATGTTCATGGTGTAAAAATATATATCATTTAATTTTCGTTCTTTTAAATATAACAATGAAATGGAAGTAGTGTTTATGCGTACGTACAACCTACTATCTCTATGAACTATGCATTTCATTTCATATCTCCAATTTTTTGTATTAATGTAATTAAAAATATAATGAATATATATTATTTTTAAATCATGCTTTACATTATGTATATGATGATATAATTATCAACATAATTAAATAAAAAATAACAAGTTGAAACCTACTTAGAAGACAAGGAAATTATTACCCGAAATAGTGAAAATAATAAAACATTGTTATCAAACGGGAAATAAGATATTATAAATGATAAATATAAGATATAAAAAATTATATCATAGTTTTTTTATATGTTAATAACATTCTTAAAACCATTATATATGAGTTTAAATTATTTTCACCTTCAAGGATACATTAGGTAAGGTATTTTCATCTCACTTTTTACATCTGTGAGATAAATGTCATATTCACGACTTACTTCTTTTTTTGGGGTGTATCTATTGACCCTTTAGATATATTATATAATGAATTATTTTTTATTCATTTTATTTTAATGTTTAATTATATTATTATTACTTTTGGGACTTTCCATTTAGTTGATACTATAGTTGTAACGAACTTCATCTCAATTTCCATTATTTGAGGAAAATTTTATTTTTGTGAATTTAATTTGTTATATATTCAATACATACTTACACTTTAAAATTTAATATCAAGACTAATTAATTTTTCATGGTATTTTGAGTTTCAATATTAACTATTTCATCTAATGTGATTTAAAAAAATACAGTGTTAAAGAAATTTGATAACTCAATTCTATTTTAATTGGGTTATATTACTTCCTAGTTGTCCTTAATATTACATGATTATATGTATAATTAATATGTATATATATTTATTTATTTAAACTTCTTATATTTTTATTTACATTTTATAAACATAATAAATTCAGTGATCATATCTCACATAATTGTTATAATCATTTTAAGGGTTTATTTCATAATCTCATTCAAATCAAGATTACTTATTCTTGAAAATAAATTAGTATAATTAATGTGATAAATATTCAATAAAACATTTTCTTTTATTATAATTTGGTTATTGACGACCTTTTTTATGTAATAGTTCCATTTTTCCACTCTTTGGTTGTCAATATATTTTAGAAAATGTTTTTAAGAAAACTCCACTTCATTTCTCTCTTTAGTTGGAGAGCATTTTTTCTTCTAAAAATCATGTTTTTAAAAAAGGATTTCAAAAATGTTTTCAGACTTTCAAAAATGATGAATTAAATAAATTTTCACACTTTTTGTATTTTATAAATGTTTTCAAAGGAATATTCTTGTCTATTTTTGAAAAAGACAATTTTCTAACATTTTTACCTTGAAAAAGGAATATTAATTTTACCATGTACAATAGGTAATTAATTAACCATTATTATTTCTTTGAGGATTAATTTTCAGGTTTAAAAGGCTAATTTTAAAATAAATGTATTTTAAAAATAATTTTCAAATAATAGGATTTTCAAAAAAATAAAAATGAGATGGATATTTTCCTACATAATTTTTTTAAAATATATATTTATTTTATTTTAATTCCGAGAAGACAAAAATCCATTATTTATATTCCACATGGGATATATTGTATTGATACCATCCTTTTTCTTCCTTTTTATGGTTTTTAATTTGTTTCTCCGAGTACAGTATTTACATTCACATCCTTGATCAATTATTTTAGTCCCCTTGAAATATTCATTTTCATATGATCATTGAACATTTAATTTCCCCTAATAATTTATATTATTTATCACAGATACTATTATTTCTTAAATCGTATACCATTTTTTATGTATGCTGTTTACATTTAATTTTATTTGATTACCTAAGTAAATATTGATAAATCATTTTTATTTATTAAATATGGATATTCAATAATGTATATTTTTTATCAATTAAATCAATTCCTAGATATAAAGAATGATTTAGTCAGGAAATTATGTGAAGGTACCAGACTTTATATAGTCTCTCGATGTATCAATAGGTTCTCATGTGACATATCAGTTGGGAAAATTAAATAGTTTTCTACCAGTAGATTAAAACTATCTTGTGAAAGGTTGGGATAGTGTAGGTTTTCATAAGCCTCAGACATGACATCAAACAATTAAGAATTTCCATCATTTTGATTCTGTTAGTATTATCTATTATATTTTCACTATGAAAAAAATATATTTATTGATTTCATTATCAATTTATTGATCACATAGATTTTTTTTGAGTTTTTACCTTTCCATATTATTTATGTTCTTTCTTCTATGTTTATTGATTACAAGGCATGTGTGTTCAGAAATGTACCATGAAATAATTATTATTCTAATTTATTCATTATTTCTTCCACTATTCTTAACACATACTGAGTATTTGATATCACCCTTATTTTCTTCTTTTCCCTAAGATTTATTGATGTTTACTAAGAATTATATATAAGGATACTCTAGATTGAATAAATTTATTATAATAAAATGATGTAGTAATTTGTATATTCATTTTAATGAAAGACTCATGTATATTCCTAGATTTCCTAGACTACTAAATTTTTTAGTACTTTGGGACATTATTTGATTGTATATCATTCCAATGAAATGGTAGTATCCACCAGCTCTTGGATTTCTAGGGTTGGGTCACTATAATCAAACCATTTCAAACTCTTTATTTGAGGGAAGAATTGAGAGTTTTAAATAGTTTAACACTCTATATAGGGCTAACTATAAATGGGACCCCCAAATATTGTACATTCCACTCCTAATTAATTTCTATATTTCCCTATCTCAAATTGTATGATATTTTTCCAATCCATTTTTAGTGGTTCAGCTTTTTTGGTTTTCAATATTCTAGGGTATTTCACTTTTTTTGTTATTCATTTAGTTTTGTAATGTTTTATTTAATACTATATCAATTATTAGTATAAAATTAGTTGATTTTTAGAATATTATTTATTTATCATTTATGCATACAATTTTTAAAAATTAAATTATTTTAAATTATATTAAATGAATTATATTAATTGTATAATATTAATTAGTATAATTAAATGTAATATTATTAAGTTTCATTTTTTGTTAGTATAATTATGTAATCATTACTATAATATATAATTATCTAGAATATTTTTAAATTACATGACTAACTATAAGGAGAATCAATAACTTTAATGTTTAATATTAATTAGAAATGTTAAATTTATTTTTTCAAAAATTTGCGTGTTTAATTATCAGTGTAATGCTGTAATTATTAGTATAATGTTTTAATTATATGTAATATTAATAAATTTCATGTTTAATTATTAATAATTTTAATAAATTTCATGTTTAATATTTATTATCATTATTAAATATCTTGTTTAATTAACTTATATGTTTAATTATTAGAATAATGTTGTAATTATTAGTATAATTTTTCAATTATAAAGAGTTTAAGTTTCATTTTTAGTTATTAAATTTCATGTTAAATATTAAATTACATGTTCAATTTTATTATGAGTAATGAGAATTAAAATATTTTGAGATAAAAAATTAATAATAATAAAATTAAACTTCATGTCCTAAATTGATTTATTAAAAGTCATAATAAATAAATAAAATTTTGTTTTAATTGATAGTTCTTTAGATTTATTTAGTGTGATAACTCTATATAGTGGGGAATCACTTTCGACCTCTTTTATAGAGATTTTGGGGATTTTTCCTGACTAATATTGACATGATGTATAGTGATTGTTTCACAAGACACAAACTATGAAATATATTTGTATATTATTAAATAAAATTCTCACAATTAAAATAAAATGTTGACATAATTCTATAAAATCATATTTCATTTTATTGATAAAATATAATTATTAACTCTAATATTAAGACTTATTATAAATAAAATTATGTATTTATATATTTATTTAATTGGATAAACAATTGATACATAACAAGGAGTTAGTTATAGTAGACAACACGAACAATTTGTGATGCATAAGGATTATAAAACATTGGAATCCATTCAGAGATAAATTATTTAACTATTAAAACTCATGGTTAACTAGATGATATAGTCCATCATGTATAGATGTCTAAAAATTAAAAATATTTTATAGAATATATCATATTAAATTTTTTATTATGAGGGCCGACAAAAAATATTGTCATTGGTTAAGAACCAATATGAATATTAAATTATGGAGTTATATGTCACTATATCTGTTGTCAAACATGTTCTCTATATAGTGAAAGTTGGTCCATCATAACCTCATGATACAAATTTTTATCCTCAAACTATGAAATCTCCTGGAGGTGGTAGATCCTTTAGGTATAGTCCTATATATGATGTATACTTGATCGATAATAATTTAAAAGATGATAAAGATTAAGTACAAGAGGGTGATGATGAGGATGAATAACATTATGATAATGTTGAATAAAATTCTAATTTAGCCCCTGTAACATCACAAAAAAGTTTAAATCATCCTCCACTATTGGATTTGTGATCAACAGAAGGTATATCATGCTTAACGGAATTTTTTTTCTTAATCACTACTCCCATCAAAGAATTCCGAAGAATTATCAGTGGTGTAAATCTCGTGTTGGATGAAAGTGTTCTGTATATTGGGGTACATATTGATATAAAATAAGTGATTAATACTGTAATCAAACAGTCTCACATTGAGTGGCATTAAAATTATATCATGGGATGTTTCGATGTGACAATTTTGATTCAGATTGATAGATGTGTCTCTGAGCTAAACATTATAAATGATTTCACTATTATTAAATCCATTCATTTAATCTGGCCACATATATTATCCCAAGACTATAAAAGGCCTCACAATCATAGATAATTAATTTATTCCAACAATTATTGTTTAAATGAGAAGATCATTTTAATACATTCTAGTAGTTCTCATTTGGAGGGAATCAAAAAACTTTTCATTTATGGTGATTATTACTGGAAGGCAAGGGTTGCATGATGGAAGGTAATTATAAAATTTTATGTGGACTTGGATGAATACTATTATGTTTTACCATAACTAATATGGTATTTGTTCCATAATAATCAGGTTGTATACCAATTATACATTTTTTAATAAAAAAAGACAGTAGAAACCAGTTAATTGGTCAACGAAAGTGTTTGATCGATTATTTTGGACATCCTTACCTTATATTGAAGCTTTTAGGAACTATAAGAAGTTTATTTAGATTTATGTATCATATATATATTTACATTATATAAGAATTTTTATTTATTTAAACTACACAAGATGGAGTTTCTGACCCTTTACCAATATAATTTTTTATTGTTGAGATGGATAACTTTTTATATTGAATTTGATTCCTAACCTTAATCTAAGAGTTTTTAAAATACATTGAGTTAATTTTTTTGATTTGTTATCAACATCATGTGGTCATTGATGAATTAAAGTGCCACGTTACATTATAAATATCACCCCATGATTGTAATTGATATTATATTAGGAACATTATAAGAGACTTGTAGAATAATTTCATGGATGTGTCCATGAAAAAAATCAATCATCAAGACGGGTTGTATATTTTTTAAAACAAATTTTTTTATAGATATCACACTTCTATATGTTTTATTAAGAGTTATATTTTTTCTTGGATATGATCATAAACATAATTGGATAAAGGAACATTGATAATTCATTCATTGAGATAATTGGGAATTATATGACTAAATGATGTGAATCCAAAAGGATAACTGGTTTCTAGAATAAAAAGATGGAAGGAGATATGAACACATGAAAACTAGCATCATGGGATGAGTTAATCGAATATTCAAGGTAGTTTGGAAGATACCATCATAAGTCATTAGAAATATAAAATTATATAATAATTAGGAATATAAAAAGTTCATTTTATTAATATTTTCTTTAGATTTCTTTTATCATGAAAATCCTTGGTAGTGAGGAATCACATTGGAATTCATTAATGGTGATTTTGGGTATTTTCCCTGACTATACTTGTGGTATGTCTTGTGTTTACACTGCGTGTTGCACACTAATTAAAATCATTTTATATTTTGAATTATAAGACTCATTGTTAAAATAAAATTTTATCACAATTTTTAAAAATTAAATTATATTTTTAGTGCAAGAAACCTTCTATCCACATTGAAGGACTTTGTGGAAAGAGAAAAGTATGTCGAAGTGTGTTTTTAGAGATGAATGTGATATGACCACAATTTTTAGTGTGATATTGATATGATTCTATATAATTCTTTCAAATTTATTTTATACTCATTTGACCTAATTGGGTGTCTATTTGAGGTTATTGAGTGTCGTGATCCTCATATCAGGTAGTTGGGGTCTGGTTTAGTGATAAACACATTGTAAGATTTCATAAAATAACTGGGTTTAAATCTAGGTGGGAGAGAATTATCATTTTATATAGTAGTTACTGTAAACTTATTATAAAAATATTTATAATTGTATTATAGAAGAAACACTATTAACCCAAATTGGTCCTATAGGCCAAGGAATTGGCATTTTGGACCACAGGGCCAATAAGACAATATATTCATTTCCATTAAGCCATAGGTCCCAAAGTACATGAAGTAGAGAAGGTTTGATTTACTAGAGAAACCCTGGGAATATAGATACGAGAATAAGAAATCACCATATATAGAACAATAGACCTATAATTGAATGATACATGTGGAACCATCCATCAGCTCATACAAATCTATATAAGGTAACTATAAGATGATATAAATTCTAAGTTCTAAGTTTTTTTGGACTTTAAGAGGTGCTAGGGAGGGGTTTTTTTGATATAGTTGAGTCATAAAATATGTAAAGGTTTTGTTCCCCTATGATTTTGAGCTATGTAAACCATGATTAGTGTCTCTAGGCCTTCATTTTATGTAAGAGTTCCCTCAAAACCCAGTTAAAAAGTTCTATTATCATATATTAAAAATATGGAATTAGAAGGAAGGTAAATTTGACTTGATGTTGTGGTCATGTGGTTGTGGTTTTATTGGGGAATCATTACTATGATTATTGTAAATTCCTAGACTAACAATTTCCTTTTGAACATTTTATCATAGTATGTTGTTCTTCACACTTATATTTAGAGTAATTTGTTTATCTGTTATATAAAATACAGAGTATTAAAATTGATAAAATTATTTGTCAAGGCCTATAGTTGAATGTTAGAATTTTATTCTATCTAATGATAAAACTATATTACTTCTAGATATTAATAGGTAATGGCATATAGTGAGGACGAAGTTGACTCATGTTTGGAATGAGATGGATTAGCCCTGTTAATGGACACATTCACAGAGGTATGGTTTATATAGTCATAAAAGTTACACCCATATTTGGTTCTATAAACATATATGGAAATTATCGAACAATCCTCATGATTAATGTTTCACTCTAGATATTAATGTCCATGTATTTTTCTAAAATTATTTTATTTTTGTTATGAATAAAAACATATTATGCTTTTATTATTGATTCTACTACCGTATTATCATGTGAATAACATAATTTTATAGTCATAATATGATATGTAGTTAAATTTAAATTTTCCTAAGTTTATAACATCATAAAAAACTATGTAGAGATTATAAATTTAGAATGAAGATTCTCTATTATTTTCCAATAAATAACATGTATCACATGAAGTGATAGAATAATGACATATTCAATAACTCACTATGTATATATCACATTATTTTCACAATGGTCACCTCTTATGAAAATTATTCTGTACATCCAACATAATGAATTTTATAGAGTCTTTATGTGTTATTTTAAGACCATTGATCTTCATTTTATTGCTACATTATTCAAGATATGGTGACCGAAGATTAACACTTTCCATATTATTTGGAAATAGATGATGATTAAATTAAATTACATAACATACATATTTGGATTACCTATAAATGGTTAGGAGGTTATAACTAAGACATTGGGAGGTTGGTCTGATGCTGTAAATAATTTACTTGGCTTTGAGGTTTTTAGATAGTTGTATGTTTTTCAAAGTGGCCAATTGTGTATGGGATGGATAAATGTGAACATATAAGTGATTCGTGATGGTGATTATGGGTTTATGATTATTTAAAACACACATGAAAATATTATACAACTAATCAGAGTCATTTTCTAAGTCAAATAATCTACTAAGTGAATATGATATATATACCATAACTTAAGGATATTGATAGGATGAATATGTGTATTAAGGGACTGTTTGTATTATAATATTTGTATATATGACTCTATATATAATATAAAGTATATAATCACTATATTGTAGGATGTTTTCTTCCTCTATATGTGGTGGAATTCAAGAATTTTCCATACATTACTCGTAGAGTTATCAAACCACTTCTTCGACGCATTTTGTTGGACTGTCCTTAGCGATTCTGATAAGTTTACATCATTAAATTTAATAGTTTATTAAATTATTAATATAATTTATAAACTAACTTAATGTTATTTTTATTACCATGTGGTGTTAGGATCAGAGTTATATACAATCATTAAGCCACAATGTGCATAGTTTTCATTAGATTTTGTAATCTCTATAGATAGATGATGTAAGCTAAACATAATTGTTTTTTAAATAAACCTGAATTATTCTTATCAATTTTATAATATATTATAATCATAATGGTTTTATATTTTTTTATAATTTATAAATACATTTCTGAATTATCATTTCAGGTTTTATAGTTCTCATATATTGATGTTTTCTTTACATTTCATTCACCATACTCATAGCTATGGTTGGAGACCTAGGAGTAATGGTGTCACTCATCTACTTCCATATCATTGAGTGTAACCAACTAGACCATGTCATGTAATAGTTTGGATGCTTGCATCACAGATCCACTACACCATGATAGGTTATTCCATTACACGCAATTACACTTATAGGTAATCATACGGTTGGTTGGTCTTGTTATTATGACTATTACATACAGTGTTTGGGTATGTGTACTATGTATAATATCATTCAGTAAGAATATTCTATATCATGAATAAATCAATATTATTAGGTAGAGACTTCATATTAGTATTGATGTCACACTATCATCTACAATGAATTCCATTAGATAGGCCTCCACCAGTTGGTATATTTACTACCTTTTATTACATTTTCTATTGCATATTTCTTATTAACATGACTATTATAAAATTTTCATCAAGAGGATTTATAATACCTTTTAACATATTTATTCCATAGGAGGGGAAATGTTTTGTCATGATACATTTCATATCCCATAATATGACTCCAACTAACAATTTGGGAGAGTATGCATAATGGTACCAATGTCACATTATCATCTACCTTTCACGGAAAGATATATGACTCCACTATATTTTATTTTTACTACCTTTTATTATATTTTTAATTTCATATTTTTTATTAACTTGAATGTTCTTCAATTTTCATCAAGAGGAGTTTGAGTTCCTTATAAACATATTTGATCCTCCAGATGAGGATGTTTTTTGTATTGATATATTTCATAGTTCTTTGGTGGATACAACACCGTAATATTTTATGAAATATATTTGTTTAATAATACTAATTTCTTCAATATCCTACGTTACACACACCATTGAGATTCAATAAACTGTGATATATTATTAATATTACTATTTAAACTTGATCATTATAACTAATTTGTCAAAACCAGGAAGTATAAATACGAATAACCATATTTTTAAAATATTGTATAAATTATATAGATAATGAAAATATATTTCTAAATAAGTACAAATTTTTTGGTAAAGTCTTTATATGCTTAAAAAAATCATTTTTCGTAAAAAATAAATTTTATTTATTTCAATTAACAAATAATAAAATTAGTTCTTAGAAATTTTAAAAAATTAATTAGAAAAACATAACATCATTTTAAGAATAAATAGGATATAATTATATTATAGATTTTTTTTATTTTTCTAAAAATATTAATTTTTCAATGAATAGTGATAAATACATGTTTTTATTGAAAATTACCATTTCATTTAAAAAATATAATATGTACCATTTTATTTTCAAATGGTTTTTAAAATATTGTTAATTCAATTATATATTTAATAATTCAATTTAAGTGGATAAAAAATTAAATTTTAATTTTTATCAAATTTTATAAACTTTTTCTTTATTTTTTCTTTGGAAATCCATTTTTTTCACACCTGATAGTTTATTTATAAATTAACATTTTTTTATGTTTGGTGAATGAAATCTGAAAAAATGGATTCTATATTTGGAATATGAATCATTGATATTATATAATAAACTCAACATTGAAACACATTTGGTTTCTAGAAATTATTTTTTCCAAATAAATTATATTTCTTTGATAGCCAGTGCCACACACAACACCATGTTAAGATTGTGTTACCCACAAAAATATGTTAGCTTGTGACACTGGGTTTTAACAAAACCATGATATAATATTAATATTTTTTTAAACATGACTAACTTAAGCAAGCCATTAAACATGGTGATATGAATAATAGTAACAACTTATTAAGTATTATTTATAATTTTTCTATATAAAGGAAACATATTAATAAAAAGGTACTTAATTTTTGGTAAATTCGTTATATATTTTGAAAATACTAATTTCTAAAAATTGATTTTTTATTTCTTTTTATTAACATTAATAAAATTTATTTTTCCAACATCTAGAAAAAATATTTATTTAAAAAATCAAATTTTTTGAAATATTCATGACAAAATTATATTTGGGTGAAATTTTGGGATTTTTTTGAAAAGTTTAATTTTTTGATGAATAGTGAAAAATACTAAATTTTAATTACAAAGTTAATTTTTGATTAATTTATTTATAAAGTTAAATTATATTTAAAATAGGTTTTATTGAAAATTTATTTCATTCATACAACCATTAATCCAATTTTTGATAGTGTAATCAATTTGTTTTTGAATTTTGATATAATCATTGGAAACTTTTTGAATATATTCACTTTGCAAACCCACTTTCTTATCGTGTTCAATAATTAATTTAATATTATGTAAATGGAATTTTTAAAGATGGATTCCATATTTATAATTAGTATAATTTATACTATCTAATAATATCAACATATATTTTTAACAAATGAATTGTAAAAATAGTAAAAAGTATTTATTGTTGTTAATGTAAAAATGAGATTATTGGGTGTTAAAGTAAAAATATATGTTTTAAATATATCCCAAAACATGTACAAAATCTAATACTTTTCCATATTTTTAACTTGTATCTTCTATTATTGATAAGTTTCCATTTTTATTCTTTTTCCTAGATAAAACTGTGGTACTGTTTTATCTTTTCAAAAAATTTCAAGTGTACCACTCACCACCCTTATAAAAGGAAACTACTTATCATATCTTCATAAAAACATAAAACCCCTTGGGTTTGGCCACACCCTAAAAAATCACTTCTAAAATTTAATCATATTTTCTTAGAATCCATATATTATATAAAAAGATAACCTAGTAAGGATTTTGGTGGAAACCTATAGAGGATACACAAAGAAGATCTAACATTCATCAATGATCATTTTATTATTTCTTCCTAAAAAAAATTAAATTATTATTATACCATACTGATATAATACCCCCATTATATTCCATATACTATGATTTTTTATGTTATGTTCATCACCTACAACTATATCCAATTCCATCAAATGGGTTACGAAATCATTGTATGTGTGTGCAGCGGACTACCGCCTGGAAAACTGATGTCATTTTTTTTCTATTAACACCTATAAAGGCTATAAATAATAAATTATTTATTATTTATACAAGATATATATTATATTAATATAATTTTGGAATTATTATATCACATGTATCCTTATACTCTATTTTTTGGGAATATGATATTTTCGCTTGTGTGTGTGGCGGACTACCGCCACGCAAAGTGATATAATTCATTCACACTTTACATAGAAGGTAATAAAGATTATTTCTATGAAAATATGTGATATCTATGAGTTAATGTTTTTTAATTATAATATAACATTTACCTTTCTTTATTTAAATCCAATAATAAAATATAAATAGTGTTCGGGCATACATAGTGTCCACCGTCTCCATGAATGTTATATTTCATTTTCTATCACAAAATTTTATAGATTACTATAAATAAATATATATTTAATATATATGATATTAATATAATTTTTCAAATTATATGTATTTAACAATCATGAATAATTTAAGAAGAAAAAAATAAGTGATCAAATAATAATTGAAAAAGGGGTTATTTCCCAAAACAATGAATTAACATTGAATTGTTAATAAATAGGTATTAAAATTTCATAATAAAGTATTATATGGTGTGTTATATATAAATATTTTTATTTAATATATTTATAACAAACATATATTTATTATAGTGTATATCATAACTTTTACGGCGGAATTCATGACTTCAGGTAAGATATTTTTGTCTAAGTTTTTTACTTCTGTGAGACACATGCCATATTAACCACCTATTTGTTTTATGTTGTATATATACATACATGATATGAATTTAATGATTATTAACTTAAAAATTATGTGGATTTATATATCCAAATTATGATTTTACCTTCATGGGGTTACAGTTCGAATCTTGCCAAAGTTGTAAGAGATTCTTGTCACAATTTTCCTTCTTTGAGATATATGATTATGTTATGCACCTATCTTATTTTATGAGGTGTATATAAATTCTATTTAACTTGTAATACCATGAATTTATTTATAATCTTGATATTTTATGTATATTTTAACAATATTACTTCATGGTTCTTACATTTCAAAGCATATAAAGTGATAAAGATTTTATTTTACTGTCTCATCGTTTATTTGAATTGTTTATGACAATGTTTCTCATGATAAAATAATATGATCCATCTCACAAGAAACTGATATATTTTCTTATAATCTGGTTATTTCATGATAAAACATATTTTCCTTTAATTTTTCTCTCATTATGTGCTCATTACATCAAAACAGTATTTTTAAGAAATTTCATCTTTGTATCTCTATTCGGTAAAAATACCTTTTATTCAAAAAACATGTTTTATAAAAATATTTTCAAAAATGTTTTTTGAATATTTAAAGTGTTTCTAAAATAATGTTTTACCTCTGTTTTACCTCTATAATAAATATTTTTAAATTGTTCTTGTCATTTTCAAAACAATTCATGTTTGGATTTTACTAAAAATGTGAAAAGAATCTTTATTTTTATCATCCACATCTTGAATAATATTTCCCACTATCAGGACTGGTTAATTATTTAACATTTCCATTACAAGTTTTCAATTTTATTTTAGAAAAACTATATTTTAATTTAATAATTTGAAATTTTAATATTTTAAATATATAATTTCAAAGTGAGAAGGATTTTGAAAATAATTTCAAAAGTGTTTTATAATATAGAAAGGATATTTTCCTCAATAAATTTTTTTAAATGATTTATAAAATTTCATTAATAATTATTCATCTCTATTTTCCTCCTGTGATATAACTTTTTATTTATAGGGGATATGAAACAAGGATACCATTATTATTCTTTTTATGAATACTTTTTTATTAAATTTTTTTATGTAACACATTTCCATTCCATTGGTTATACCATGATAAAATTCAAAATAATCCCACTTCTTTTTCCACAAGTTATTCTATGATGAATTGATGAAGTTATTGTGAAAAATCTCTCTTATGTAAAAGTTATGATATGATGAAATGTTTATGAAACCCATTACATTTAATGTGTTTTGATAAGAATATTTTTTTATGATCATGTGGAACACATAAATATGGATTTCATTATGCGATTGGTGTGATTGATATCTCCATCAAATGCATTGGTTACGGATTTATATCTCATGAGATAGATAGGACTAAAACAGGCTGAGAACCCTATACAGTAAGGGACTTTTTCAACTATGATGGCCTTGGGTGTGAACCTTGAATACTATTATGGTTTTGGGAGTGAACTCATTCAACTATGATAGTCTTATTAATTAGCCTTGACTAATATAGAAATGATTTTCTATGCTTATGTTTATTCCATAAATCATTTTTTATACCAATTTTATGCTCTCATAGATCATGTTTTTTTATTCTATTATTATTCATTTCTTATTAACTTCCAATATTTATTCAATTAATCAAGATTATGATCTTTGATACTAAGGGAATTATTTTCAAATGATATACTCATGTTCGTATACCCTTATGTTCATGTTTTCATACATATATCTTTTGTTTAGCCTGACTGATCATTTGAGATCACCCTTAATTATGATTCATTTCCCAAGGATATGAATAAATGTATTATGTATGATATATATAATAAGAGTTATAGTTATGAGGATCACAGTGTAAGATGATGTTGTTTAACTATGGACTAGTTGCTTCTATTTCCTTTTTTCCAAAGACATGAACTATTACAATCCTCTAGAATGTGTTTCTATAATATAGTAAATATACATTAAAAAATAATGAAATACATATGTTTAATAATACCGTGTCACTATAAAATTAATTTTTTTCAAAATTAATATTATAAACGCCAAAAATTAATTTTTATTGTTATGGTTAAAATGGGTTTATAGGGGGTTAAACTAAAAATATATAATAGTTTTATTAACATATATACTTATATAAATCATATTTTCTAGAAATATTTCAATATTATCCTTCAAAATTATGAATCTATGGTCATCTGTAATATTTTTTCTTTAGATTGACTTTATCAATTTGGATTATATTGGGAATTTCTGTGTAGTTTTCAAGTGGGTTCCCTTCCCCACATATAAAGGGACCTCTACTCTTCTCTCCTCTTCACATTCCATGAGAATTTTGCTTCATCCAAGGCCTATCCAAATCCATTCCTTATATAACTCCCCATGTACTAGAGGCCTTATTTTTTTTATGAAAACCTATTGTAAAGGTTTTAGGGATAAACCTATAGGGGCTCTACGATGAAGAGATATTACAGTTAACCATGCGTTGTTATTTTTTTATTCTTCCAATGATTTCAAATATTATTAAAATATACTGATATAATAAAAATAGTATATCCAATATTCATAAATTTTATTATTTTATTTTATGACCAATATCTCTCTTTTATCCAATAGAATGATAAATGAAATAATCGATCGTGTGTACATCAGACTTCCACCTCATTAACTGATGTAATTCTTTTTTTAGAAACATTTCTCATGTATTGTTATAATGATTAATATATAGAATATATATGATATATTTTAAAATAATTATTCTTCTATAATATTATATCACATAATCCTTATAACTTTCCATTTTTTGTGGATTTCATAAAGTCATTCATGTATACGAAAAACTACCACATCAAAATGTGATGTGATACATTAGTCACATATTCTTTACATGGAAGGTAAAATGGATATTTTTTATGAAAATATGTGATATATATGAAATAAAAATTATTTTATAAAGGTAATATATTATTCAAATTTCATTCATTTCTTCTATTGTGAAAATGGAAACAATTTTCATGTGTACGTACGACCTACCAAATCTATGAATGGTGTAACTGATTTTCTATCACTAACATTAATATATTTCTCTAAATATATATATAATTATTATATATGATATTAATATAATGTTTAAAATACTATAGATTATGGAAACATGATCAAATTAAGAGTACTAATAATTCTAAATCAAAACATACATGAAAAAAATAGTTATTACTAAAAAAGTGATTTTGAAAAAGGATTGTTAATAAAAAGGTAATAAAATGTCATAAGTAAATCATATATGGTAAAAAATATATAATTATGGTTTTAAAATATTTTATAATACACATATATTTATTATACATGAGTTTTTAATGTGTGCGAATTAATTCGAGACTTAAGGAAATAGATTTTTGTCTCAATTTGTCTTCTTTTGGGAGATACATAATGTCGTACACCAATATACTTTAATTAGGTGTATATACAAACCCATTGATATGTGATATCATGAAATTATTTATTATCATGATATTTTATGTCTCATTTAATTTTATTCTACCATGGTTTTTATGATTCAAATGTTATGAAATTGGTAAGGGTTTTATGATACAATCTCATTATTTATCAAGATTGTTAATGTATATGCATCTGATGATGAAATATTAGGATATACCTCATAATAAATTCATGAATTTTCTGCTCCTATAGTTATTTATTTATAATAATTATTTTCCTCATTTTCCTCTCTGTATGTACTCAATATTCCAAAATAATGTTTTTAATGAAAAATAACTTTATTTATACCTTTGATCAGAACTCTTTTTTCTTTCATATCAATGTTTTATAAATACATTTTAAAGAAACATTACTATTATACAATGATTTTTTAAATTTATTTTTAACCTTGTTTTATTATTTAGAATAATATTAAAAGGAATCATCATGCTATTTTCCAAATAATGACCCATTTGGATTTTATCGAAAACTTAAAAGAAATAGTTTTTTAAAATAAATAGAATGAATGGAATTTCTCAATGTCATGACCAATCATTTTTTCATAAAGATTAATTTATATGTTTTAAAGGTTATCTTCATAGAAAAGTTTTTTAAATATAATTTATGTTTTAAAATTTGTTTTTTAAGGTAAAAGGTATTCTCATCATTAAATATTATAAATGATATATCAAAATCATTTTCTATCTAATATGGAATACTTTGATATAACATATGATTTAATGTGGATATGGTCCATGGATTCCATTCTTATTATTTTTTTGAATGGTTTATGTTTATGATGAAATTATGTTCATGAAACCCATTTCCCTTACATGGGTTATTCAATGATCAAATGTTAATGAAACCCAATTCTTTTCATGGTTTCTAATATGAAGATTGTTTTATGAACACATTTCTTTTCCATGGGTTTTGATATGATGAATGTTTTATAATATTTGGGAACACATATGTATGATTCTCATTATTTTATTGGTTGGACCTATATCTTCTGAAAATTCATTGGGTAAAGATTTAATTCCCATGAGATTAACAATACTAGAATAGGGAGTGAACATACTTTTGTAAGGGACCTATTCCACTATGACAGTCTTGGGAGTGAACCATGATTACTATAGTGGTTTGGGACCATTCAACTATGATATCCTTGGAAATTATCTTTCCTCCTACGAGGTGGCACGTTTCTCAGGTGTTATATTTTGACCCGTTCAACATCATTATCATTTAAAGAAGGTTAGTTTGTCCTCATAGAGACTGGGTAAGTTGTCCTTTTTATACTGTGAAGGAAACATCATGGCCAAAAAATCTCCTGCGGGAAATTGCATAGGGTAAATTACATATGAAATCGGTCCTTCTCAGATTTGATTTCATCAGATGGTCTCCAACGAGTTTATTCATTGAACCAAGAATGCCCAACGACCATATTATCCATGATTCAAGGACCCGCATTCCAAAGGCATCCTATCATTAGATGAAGATTTAGCCAACAATAATTAAGGACACCATTGGTCAAGGGGATGGGAGGTCAAACTCACCGCACCCTTCCAGGGGAAGATTATTGCCTCTTCTGGGACTCTCTTATAAATTTAACTCATGTTCATAGGTTTGGTAATTCTTATTTCATTCCTGAAGAGTGTGTCCACATGCTACCCTTGGTTTTTTAGATCATCATAAGTTTTCATATTTATAATTCCACAAATATGGTACTGACATGAACCATATGAGAAGGCGCTCTGAATTATATCAACATCCAGGGAGGAAGGATGGTGACTTTAGGTTGGAATCAGACCCATAGAATGGGTTTCATACATATCCTTAAGAGAGGAATCAGAACCCATTTAGTGTGGACGGTGTGGGGCTTACGCATGGGAGTAACCAATTTGAGGGGACATGGTTGGGTGGACCCTTTTGAATGGGAACCCTTTGATCTCAGTCCTTCTGGAAGGCATCTTACATATCTATATTTGGTCAGGAATCAGAGTTCTCTTAGTTTATATTGTGTGGGGATTACACATGAGAGCATCCCATTTGAGAGGGAATGGTTGGGTGGACCCTTTTTCATAGGAACCTTTTTGAGCTCGGTCTTTCTAATAGGTGTCCTACATATCTTGATTTGGTTTGGAATCAGAGTTCTCATAGTTCAGATTGTGTGGGTCTTACGCATGGGAGCATCACATTTGAGAGGATATTATTGGGTGGACCCTTTTGAGCTCGGACCTTCTAACATGAATCCTATATATCTTGATTTGGTTAGGAATCAGAGTTCATATAGATTATATATTGTGTGGATGTAGTAATCCCCACAAACCTATAAGCCCACGTGCGTCATGCTCATTGGGAGAAATAATTGGAAGTGAATTATTCAAGAATGCACATGCCTCCTATTTTTTGGTGGGGGAGGGAGAGCCCACAGCCGAAGACGTCGGGGTGACCGTGGGCGAGGTCACATAGCAATGAAGCTTTCCATGTGAGATGGTTTTAATGTTCTTGCGGCCCCACCCCAAAAATATTATGGAATTAACATAGTGGGAGGGCCATAGAGCATGTTGTGGAAAGGGGAGGAGTTTCATCCTCGTCAAAAGGGGGAGCTAACATAACCCCTTTGAGTGATCATTTTCCCTCATTGAATGGAAAAGCAAGTGATCACCCCTAATCCCCAGAATGGGGAGGTTCACATTAGTATCCCAAGGTTGGAATCTTGGTTACCATGGTAATGTAGACCCATAGGCATTCCCATAGCCCACACCATTGTTGCGAGAACCTTCGTGACTCTACTTACCATGGGTATGTAGACTCAAAGGGGTGCGATGATGCACTTGATGGTCTGATCATACAGGTTTGGTGGATTTGGAGGAGGCTTTGGACTAGTGTTGGGGGACAGGTTACTGGGGGGACCATGGAGGATTGGACGGTAATGTATCGGTGAGGATGGAACCGGAGGCAACAATACCCAAAATCATCCCATTCCACATACTCTTTTCTTATACGGGATGGGGAAGGCTTCACATACCATAGTGGTATTTAGGCATAGGGGACATCTGCATACCATTTTGGTACATGGGTGTGGGTAAAATCCAGAGCATACCAAATTGGTATAACAATCACCATTCCACCTTAGGTTATATCTGAGTACCGATTGGGTATGTGATGTCAGGCTCAGTCCGCATAGTGGTACGCTGCACAGAGCACCATACTGAAGGAAGGTCCATGGGATCACCATTCGCTAGAAATTCATCAGTGAGAATTATTTTTTTCGCAATTCACTAGTTAGGTTTTCAGATCTATTATTATTATTCAATTCCACATTAAATGGTTCGTGGCCTACTATACCTAAAGTGGAAGTGGTTCGTGGTTTGTTCTTTGTTGATGAAACAACACAGAAGCCGTAGTGAAACCTTTAATTCTACCTCAAGATTTTGTTCTCTATCCTCCTGCCTATTAGTCCTCTTCTTCATTTCTACTATGATCCTTTTATAGAGAGTCAGAGTGATCATATATATTAGGCACGCAACGCCATTTACGAAGGCCCATTGATGTAATATTATGACCCGTAGAAGACTCGGTCAACTAGGGTTTGTGGAGGATTCAGTTTGCGATAATGGTTTTACAAACCATACCTATTTTATTCATCTGCGAACTGAGGGGTTCGTGGTTTGGTATCCAAAATGAATTTATGTGCACAACTCCTTCAGTAGACGCAGTTCACAATTTGACTTGCCCCCTGGCCATCACTTCATGGGCAAGCAGTTTTCATACCGCCTCACAAACCTAGTTGTTAACGATCCATATTCTCCATATACCTTTCCTGGTGATGGTATGTAGTCTACTCAAAAACCTTGAAAACTTGAATTTTTTCAAGTTCCTTCAAATAAATATATCTCAATTTGAGTCCCTTCACCTTGATAGACTTGTAGAAGCACTGGATTCCTTCTGAAAAGTGACTGTGGGGCTATTTTCTTCCCTAGGAAAGATTTTCAGGACCCTAAAAATTCCCCCCATTGAAATGGGGTCTGTTCAGAATGAAGAAGGGAGTATTCCGATGTAGAATTAGTCCTGAACTGAAATTTTTTGCGGTAGAACAGGTATACCTGTTAGGAGGGGACCACACATGTAAATAGGGGACCATGTCATTTGTATTTTACCATTTCTCATGGTGAAAATAACTCACGATTTTCTGGTTCCCTCTTCTCTTGAGTAACATGATCCAAGAAAAAATCTTGTTCACGAATTGATCTATATGTTCTGCGAACTTATTTCCTCTCCATTTCTCCATATGCGTACCACATTTTAAATTCATCAAACAGGAATGTGAAATATTAAAACATAAAATCTGGATTATGTGTGAAAGAACTCTATGTGGCTTCATTGTTCACATAGCGATATTGGATCAATGAACTGAACATAAAAAACTATTAATACAGACATAAATTTAAATCCATAACTTCTGATAGAGAACTCAACCAAGGTAGAGGTCCTCATCTTCCTCATTCCACGGATCAGTTTATTTTCCAACAAACGGTTTTCAGGCATGCGCCTTGCAGTTATTTAGCATTCCATGGTTGTAGGAAGAGTATCTTCCGCATGTAATTCTATATGCAGAATTCTATTTCCGCATTCCGTTTATAGGAACAATATGTGGATCCTTTTTCAGACATGTTTTATGTCCTTTATCCATTTTTTTCAATTCCTTTTATCCAATAATTTTCTATTGGACTAACTTCTCATCACCTTTTGGATATTCTTATGAAGGCTACCATGGTTGATTCACATACTTTGGATAATGTTTCCACTTCTTCTGAGGATACTATTGTTGCTTCTCTTTCTGTTGTTGATGAAATATCGAAGGATATGGCGTCTTTGGTTGATGAAAAGACTCTGGTCTTTCCATTTCACCAATCCCTTGTGAATCTTCTCATAGTGGGTCAACGGGAATACCCGGTCTTCGATAGGATTCCTTCATATGGGTTTGGCCTTTTGTATAACACAAATATCTCGGTGCATGACCCAATTGATCAGCCTTTTCCATGGATAATTAATACCTCCATTCTGAAATCATTGATTTCCTCCAAGGGGAGGTACCTTCAGAGAGATACTTCCTCCGGGTCTTTTCTGTTCTATGCACCACAAAAATTATAAGGGGTTCATAAGAAGCCTGATCAAACATCCCATTATTACCAAAGCATCATGAGGAAGCTGTATTGAATGAGCAGCATGGTTGGTCATCCAAATGGGACTTTCGTCCTGGGTGATCGTTTGTCTTGGAATAGGGGTAGTCCTTTTGGTTCCCCTAGACTTGTGAATAATTCTGAGCCGAGATACATATTACGGGATCGTACAATGCCGTTTGGGTTTCTTAGACATACACCCATCATCCAACTGCCATTATTTCACCACTTTTATGCATTTAGAGTCTAGATACCAAAACATTCCATTGGAACCATGGGGAGGTTGGGATCATTCATTGGGACATCCAGCTGATTTTGGGAGCCCTATTGTTGCTGATATGTATGATGAATTTGTCCCTCCCTCCACTATTTGGGATGATGAGAAAGACCCCCTGGCCATGGAACTCATCATCGAAGTGAAGATTCTTTTGAAAGAAATGAACCCTATCTAAAGTAAGATGTTACGTTTTATGACCCGTTTGGTGCTTTTTCCATGAATACTGGTCTCGTGCCTGATCCATGGAAACCCATGGATTGTCCTAACAAAGCCACCTAATGGTGATCGGGTACTTACTGGACCACCATATAAGAGGAGGATTTTCAAAAATGGGGATGGGGAATCATCCCTGACGTCAATCGGTTATTTTGACTGACATATTTCATGGCCATGTTCCGGAGTAGGTGGCTTCTACTAGTGCGAGAATCTGGTGGTGTTAGAGCCTCAACCTTTATTCTGGCTACTAAGCCGGCTACTAGAAAATGCTTCAATTTTTTTATCCCCACATTGGCCAAGATACACTGCATGCTAGACCGAATCAGTGAAGGGGGTCACCCTAGCGGATGGTTGGACCTTTTCAAATTCTTCGGGGATTGATGGGATCCCACATATAGAATTATTCGTTCACCAATTCCTTACCAATCCCACATTCGACCCTTCTACTTTATCTTCAAAGCACCAGCGAGGTCATGCCAGTGGCTTTGGCCTCACAGGATAAACAGGATAAGGAAATAGAAAGCAATGATAAAAACATAATGGCTTGCCTCATCATTTATAAATGTTTCTCTTTCAACCCTTATGATTCCCACACGGGTACCATTACAAACAATGCATCTGAATACTTTTTCAATTGAGGTTGCTACTTTTCTTTAAGATAAGACATCGTGGTTGCTCGTATTGGAGGGGAACTCATCTAAGAGGTCTTTTAACCCAAAACGTTTAGCTGGAAATTTAATTTCATTCATAAGTCATGCCACCTTTATCTTAACAACGCTTACCTGGAGAAACATCTTACGATAGCTCACCAATTATGGCTAATGTTCAGCCGAGAGGACACCCAGATTCAGGTCATACATCTAGATTCTATGGAATCTGTGCCCTTCCTTACCAAGAATTATGATGAGGCCTAGGTTAATTCATATCCTAATGGCCAACTAGCTGACTTGGTGCCCATTTTGGAAACTTCTAAGGCATCCAAGGAGAATTGAAAGGGGAATAAAAGTAAGTTGATGAAAATCCCCCACCATGAAATGTTCTTAAATGGTCTCATCACTCACTCCCCAAGAAAGTTGTGAAAGATGGGCTTATGAACTCATGATCCACTGAGAAAGCTGTTGTGACTATTCTAAGGAGTTTGTCATCCATTACTTCTGAGGCCAATTATTCAGTGTCCTAGAGAAAATGGGACCTTTTGAAAGGTAATCCATCCACCTATGTACGGTCTCCTCATGATCTACGGAAACTTCTCCAGACTAGGGAGTGGCCCTTACTAGTATTTCCCATGTGTTAGCATCGGCTACCATTTCTTTTGTTGAGGATCCAGATAGGGAGCGTGGTTATCTTAAGGACCTTGAGACCCCGATCCATTCTTAAAGTGGTCACCATAAGAACTCGCATTGAGTTCTTACCATGCTGTGACTAGAAACCATCAATGAGGATGATGATGTTGTTGGCTTACCTGCTGCAGCCGCCATGAAAAATGTTTCTTTTTCATCCAATCATCTCATAAACACCCCACTTCATAGGTTGCTGATCTTGAAGGGACACCTGAGAAACATTTTCAGTTATCCAATCCTACCATGCTTCCTCATATTAACCCTCCAGTGTTGGCCATCCTAATTACGACTGCATTTCTAGAATCCTGGAATGTTTGGGATGAATTAAGGGTGAGCGCTGCAGATGAAGATATATGGAAACTCCTTCAGAGGGAGTGTTTTGATCTTCTAGGTTTTAGGGGAGACATAACTCTAAATAGAATTTCAGTTGACAAAGAGCCTGATGAGGTGGCTTCTTACGCGACTAAAATGGATAAGTTCCTTCCCACTCCTATGGACAGACAATACTAGTCAAACCATGAGACATTGATGGATGTATTTCCATGGTCAATGGTAGAGGTATTATCTGCATCCTTTAGCCATGACTTCATTTATTGCAAATATTATGAAATCTTTTCCATTTCCTTCTTATTTTTAGGGGCCTTCTAGGTCTTAGGAGATGGATATTTCCCCGACTTATTCTCCCAAAGGTACTGCAGCTGGGGAGTACGTCCCATCAATGTTAGGGGGGATTATGGTTGGATCCCCTGGCTCCCAAGAACGAATGGAAGTACTCATTTCAAAAACTTCTATAGAATTTCCCCTTCTAGCCCCTCTGGGTTATCTCATTCAGGTGCTATCCCCTCAACAGTCAGAGAAACGTAAGCAAGCCTCTCATCTATAGAGGCGTATTCAAAGGGGGGTCACCAGTAAGTTACCGCTCACCTGGTGATTTAACTGAATATCCTTACCTTTTTTATTCATTTTTACCTATACATAATTTTATGCAGGACCTATTGGGGACTAGGCAATGAACACTTAGGCATCTATAGCTGCTGCCCCTTTTCGGGCCGAGTATGGGTCACCACCTGTGGTGGCAGATCGAAATAGGGAAGCAGGGTATTTTGAAGAGACTGGGGTATTGTTGAACCCTTGGATGTGCCTGACCCCACTTGAACAATTTCCTCCCCAACAATAGAGGGTCATACAGATGTTTACAGTTCATTTGATTATGTTAATCCAACTATCATGGAGAGGGAAAGGGTAGTATTTGTGGGGGGGGGCTGAGTCCAGTGATGAGCCCCAGGTTTTGATGGATCATGAAGGGGCCTCAAATATCGTTGAGCCAATAAATCTCGACTGAGTAGATTTTTATCCCACAAATGGAATTTCTTCAAAATACAATACTCTACCTAGTCATGGTGTCTCTAGGGAAGTCACGATCGGGGAGGCTGATGTTCTATCCCGTCAAACTATGGGGTGGGCCATCATGCAATTTATTCAGTTCTAAGAGGGGTTATATTTTCTTCCCCCAATATTCTGGGACCAATATCCTCTTCCGTAATGACTATCCACACATTTCATATACTAAACAATGACCATTTAAGGGCCTTCTTGAGAGCTAATGTTCAAGGTGTTCATGGTTCTGGGTCCTTAGTACTCTCTCATATCCATGGAGCGCGACTGATGATTGAAGATGCAACACCACCTGTTTTCGACAGGGATACTGCATTAGGGGTGGGAGGTTTTTTATCTTGTCTCCATCCTCAGAATCACAAACACAATCTTTAGAAATGACAGACATCCCTACACTACCATTTATTATACTTAACAAAGATGAGGCTATCACAGGGTCAAGTCATGTTGTAGTTTCCGAACAAATTCCCTCTCTGGTGACATTCATTCTTGACTACATTTCATCGTCATAGATTGATTATGAGACTGAACAAGATAGCCTATCCAAATTTCATCCCACTCAGCAAAAAGTGTGGAGGAACATTTGGGGATTAGTCTCCTAGACTCCATTGGATGAGATGCCAAAAAAAATTCCAAAGTTACACTTCCAATTATTAGTCATAGGTTTCGGTGGATTTAACTATCATATAATGTATGATATAGTAAGGCAAGTGGTTTCCACTCAGGAAGCATTGGGTGCACTTGAATCTCAACTCTCTCTGGTAGATTTGACAGATTATCTGGCTGCTACATGACAAATCCTCATTGTTGAAGCAGTCACTCAAGCTGGGATGGTTGAGAAGTTTCCAAACAAACTCACAAAGCAAGAGTATTTGATAGAGAATCTTGACAAGGAAGTAGAACAACAAATCCAGAAACTAGAATTAATCAAACAGGAGTGGGCTCGAGCTGTAGCTGCCATTGAGGTAGGGAGATGAAAAATTCCAGAGGGAGAGAGAACTGGCCTCCAATCCATGAGGTAAGTGTAGACACTATGATCAAGTGTAGAGGCCAAAACATCAAATTTGTTGAAAATTCTCAAATCCATTGAGGAGTCACACTAATTATTAATGCAATTTTTCCACCCTTCTAAAAATCTCTTATATAGGTCCTATATTTTTCACAATGAGAGGCTTCGGGCTATGGATTCCCATCATATATTTTTGTTGAATATGATGTAACTGATTTACCTCTAAATTCTCTCTCTTTTTCTATTCCTGTAAATATCATTTCAATCAACTTCTAATTTTGAACCATGAATTGAAATAAGTAAAATGAAATAATCAATTGTGCTCTAATATTTTTCCTGAGACAAGGGACTCAACGAGCGTAGTCTGACTTTTGCATAAGCTTGATTATCACGGTCTTAGTGGGCATAACATGACTTTTTCTAAGGCTACCCTTTGTAGGTTTCCATACTAAAAATCTTTATGCCTCTTTTTTGACAGCTCAATGTTTTTTTAATGAAACAATACTTGAATTTTTCCCAGAGGTAACTTATGTAGATTTTTTCCCTGGTGAGTATGGTGTCTTTTTATACTGGCAATTCATAGTCTTTCTAGTCAAACATACTACTGGTGTTTTAGGTCGAATAGCTTTGACCAAAAATAATGGGGCAAGGGACCCAATTCGGTTTAATCTGCTGAGAATGTTCTAATATCCTTCATACAAGGGTTAGGGATTTTTCATGAACTTGAACTTGTGTATTTAAACATGCATGAGGCTTGGGATCCATTTTAGGCATTCAAGGGTACAAAAAGACTCTCTTAGGGACGATTTGTTCTTTTATTGATGACCATTTTTGTGGAAAACCTATTTTTAGCCATTGGGGCATGATGTGTGTAGCCAATAAAAGGTGTCTGCAAGACACTAGCCTTCCATTCCCGATGTCCTGGTGAGATTTTCAACATTTTGGATTTTATTTGAATTCGGAAGACATAGTGAGTGACTGGCCGGAGGGGTGGTGTCTGAAAAAATTTAGGACATTCATGCCAGCTTTAATAGGTCAACTAATCCCCAAAAATTATTTTTCCTGCGTGAGGGAGATCTGGTTAATGATTAGTTCATTTAGGAGTCCTTTTGATGTCAGGGTCACCTGTATAGAAGAAGGTTCACAAACCGTTATCCAAAAGTTTTCCAAATCCAGGGTGTTATAGAACATGAATTTCATTAGAGCACATGGTAGGTGGGAAGGACTCTCCTGGTGACGAGTTTTCCTTTTATTGAAGGCCATTTTTTGGTAAACATATGTCGAGCCACCAGGGAATGATATGCATAGTCAATCAAAGGTGTCCACAGGACACTGGCCTTCCATTTTTGATGTCCATAGAATATTATAGAGAAGGAGAACATTCTGAATACGGTAAGTGGAATTCAACAAGGGGTGAACATGATCATAAACATGGGACATTTTGGCCTATCTTATTTGGGTGAAACCTGGAAACGAGTGGTGACACTGTTCTTTTGTATGTGGATCAAATTCTTACATATGGATGGACAACTTTTAGAAACCTCAAAAGGGACCAGAGATGAATTGGGAATGTTTGTTCCAATATATCCAAGATGTGTGCAAGGAGAAAAATGTTAACCATGACTTCAGGGATCTTGAATCATGAGCGATGGAATGTGTCTTGGAATCCATTGGTGAAAATTTTGGCTTTGATTGATGGTAATTTTTGTGGGAAGCATATGCAGAGCCTCCAGGGCTTGATGTGAATATTCAATTAAAGGTATCCACTTGACACTGGCCTCTCATAAAATATGGCCTTTGAGTTTTATGGGAATTCAAGATCAATCAAAGTACAATGTTTGGGGTATGGTAAGAGTGTATCCAGACATATTGCAGACATTTGGGCTACGATTTACTCATGCAATCAGGTGTCCCTCACGTAGACCTGACTCATACGTTGGGTGAGGCATTCATTCCATCATTGGATTACATGGTCATTTAATGTCACATGGCCAGGATGTGGGGTTCCTCTCGATGGAGGGAACTATGACATGCCTTTTAGGGTCGTGCTGCAAGGACCAAAATCATGGGCTTTTTTTCTATAATGTCATGATGTATCTCTCGCTCATATTTCTGAGCTCACATGAGCTATGCTCAGTGTGATAAATAAGGGATTAAAATGTTTTCTTGTCTTTTCATAAGAGTAGTGAAATAAAAATTAGTGGGAGCTTTTGGCTTAAATCGTTGATACGAAGTTTAACATCGTATGACAAGGATGACTTTGGACTTGTAGTTTAATGTCTTTCGGTGAGGACATAAAAAAATCTGGGAACATAAGGACTACACAGACCATGATTAATTGTGTACTACTAGGCCTTCCACATAGTTTTGGATGATATTTTGGGGGAAGCAGGATCTCTTGAATTTTCATGATTGGGGGGCCTTTGCGGTATCTAGTAACACCGGGAAATGAACAACGCGTGGCCCTCAAATAGTTTCATTGTTTACTGTAATGCGAGCATGACCATTCATGGACTCCCCGTACAAGTATAACCCATGTATGGGGGAAATGAGGGAATTTTTATGCTGGTGGATGGGCCAGGATGTCAAATCTGAGCGTCACTATATATCCTGCGAGGGTAGGAATCAAGCCCCATGTAGTTCTGGATGTTCCCTACAAATGTTTTATTGATGTGTTAGGGACACTTGAGGGAATTTTGATTTCACTTGATATGGGTGACAAGCCAACCATATCCCCCTACAGTTTATTTGTGTAACAGAATCCCTACCACTAATCCAAAGCTCATGTGATTTATACTTAATGTGAGAAACAAGGAGTGGTGACAGAGTCCCATTTGCATGTGTAAGGCGATAGAGAATATGATGGGGGAATTTTCATTTTATTTTCTGGGGGGGCTAGGCCAAGATTGAGGATCGATGCATTGCTACGTATAATGTGAGGGAATGAATGATGCTGAACGTAGTTCTGTATGTTCCCTACACCGATTTTTCTTGGTCTAGGGATAGGGGCATTTTCATTCTATCCATAATATTTTCCTCATCCTATCACGTTACTCCATGATTTTCATCCGTAAGAGAATCCCTATCATTGATCCTAAGCTCACGTGAGTTATACTCGGTGAAAGAAATAGGGAGTTATAAGGGTTTATCTTACCAATATGGGTAGATAAGGGGTGTCATGGATTCTTTTTTATGGGGTCTGGACCAAGATCAAGGATCACGGTGTTGCTATGTATCCTTTGATGGAAGGAATCAAGCTGTACGTAGTTCTGTGAGGGATCATACAATTTATTTTCATGTAATTAGGAAAATTTGTGTTGTGTAGTTTATCATCATACAGTGAGGACATGAGTCATATATTTTTTTCATTTTTTTGAGACAAGTTGCATATATTTTAATGTCATGTGCAAAGGACAATGACTCATAGTTTAAGGACGTAGAGATTGGACCATATCATGGAAGCATTTTTTTTATATGACTCATATTTTAGGGTTGTAGATCTTGTACCACAACATCATGGTGTTTTTCCTTTACTCATAGTTTAAGATATTAGATTTTGGACCATGATACGGAGGTCATGTTTATATTACTCTAGTTTAGGGTTGTAGAGCTTGGACCATAACATGAGTTATGTGAAGTATTTTTTTAAGATATTTTCATTAGTAGGAGCTATGATGAGATTCTCATCCATCGATATCAGGTCATATGATCCATTGGAATATACCCTATATATGACGTATGGTTCTTCCCACTTTTGTTCAAGCTTTGGGGGCTTTATCCCCATTATCATCGGCGTTCTGAGGACTAACTCCATTTCTCCTTTGAGGAAATATCGATGGCGAATGAACAAGTTTTCATGAGACGTAAAAATTTTAGTGCTTTTAATAATATTTTTTGGTCTAGGGAAGACCCTAGGTCATCTCTCAAGGAGAGTTGATAGGATTTGAGTGTGTATTTTTAATAAAAAGAACAAAAGAGGGGGTGGTTGTGAAAACAGTTTTAAGAAAGTAACTTAATTTAAAGAGTTATATAGTTGAAAGACCAAGTGGATTAGGAAAAATATAATATAAATAACTGATCATTTCTATGTTACTACATCACTTTATGAGTTCCTCATTCTTAATTGATTTTTAGTTTTTAGTGTAATCCTTTGGTTGAGGTTTAACCAAGATATTGGTTAACCATGAGCCTCTTAAAATGATGCGATTAGAACTGAATATTGACATAAAAATCATGTAGTCAAGTTCCATTACCTTATAATTATTTAAGGTTTCTAAAGGATCATTTAAATCTAAAATGTTTGGGAAATAAAATGGTTCTTATGTTGTACAATTGGAACAACACAAGACATACACTTAAAATCGCACACCAGTCAGTTATGAAATTAAAAGTGTTTCAATTTAATGCATCAAAACAAGTTAGGATACAAATTAAAGAACAATTAAAACCATAATATACACTAAACTAGTAGATAATTATGTTTTGGAACTCCCTCTACAAGTTTGTATCTCCCTCACAATGATCACCCACTGCTTAGCTCAACATTGGGAGGAGGAGGAAGCTCGAGTGGAACTCCTTCTTCATTCTTGATCCCCTATAAGGATAGGGTCCTCCACAACTTCTAAGATGAGGAGGAGACTCCTTTAGGACTCCAAAATTTCATATCATTTCTAATTGTCTCAACATACAAATGATGTTTCCATGGTTTCTTTTTATAGCCAAAATGGGACATGGTTTTGAGCACCCTATTTTTGAGATACCAATTCTCTCTCTGTTTTGGAATAGTAGAAATACATATCATAACTTTACAAAAAAGAGAATATTTATTTAGAATCCCCTTTAATGTCTCTCTGTCAAATTTGGTGGCAACTAGAAAACTGCATTGGGAGATATGGTCATAAGATTGAAACTAACTTTTGAATTCGGATAGATTTTGTCCCCTAGACAGAATGGTTCAAATGAGCCACCAGATGGCTGAATTTGGCTTCCATTTCTTATTAAGAATTGTATCTCGTGATGTTATGGAGAGGAACCCAAAGTTTCATCCCATTTAAATATACATTTGTGACTTATTATTCGAAATAGTGAACTGATGTCAATGGGATGCCATGCAGTTTGAACCATTTTTCATCTGGATGATCAACATGCCTCCAAATCACGTCCACCTTCAATGAAAATATCAAAACTAGTATAATTACCCATTTTAATAGTGATAAAACTTAATTCACATAATAAAACAATAATTTCAATGTATTATTTTATTCGTAATATCCATTACAAAACTAGTTTAAAACAGCGGTGTAAGGGTGGAATCGAATAGTGAATCGCTATGCGATCACCCCCCCCCCCCACCTAAACATTTGCACTCCCTGGAAAAGCCAAATATCCAAAAATTGATACAAGTATATATTTCCATAATCATAAAGATTTAACATTTGAGAAAATTTTAATTCATTAATGTAATGTGATCAATGCACGAACCACACTAAGGAGTTCTTCCTACTGAAAATGGAAAAAGATGCCTCATAAATCATATCACAATGAAATTCAAAGAGATTCATGACACCAAATTTAGAAAGGAATTCAAAAGTAAACCATTTCACTAACTCTCCATGTGAGTGTGTGAAAACCATTCCATGATATTCTTTCCACTTTATATCCAATAAATATAGGTTATTTTAACATTATTCATCTTTAAATGGGTTTTTTCACCGAACCTGCCAAACATCCTTTGTAATCATATTTCAAAACCCACTCACTGAAGCATTCTCAGAAGTCAAACCATAATCGCCAGACCTAGATATCCCTATATGTTGCACATTTCATCACACCCCTTGTTTATTATTTTAGTATTTTTAGAAGTTTCATTTTGAAAAAATCCCACACTCATCTCTCAACCCTTGTTTTATATCCTCATGAAACTAATTGAAATAGTTATAAAAAGATCAAAGGATGAGGAGGAGTGGTTTTTGAAATACCCAAGTCATAACCCTTTCTTTAGGGCGTACAACAGTAGGAAATTAGGTACACACACATAGGTTAATCTGGTACAGTAATGAAACCGATTGGATAAGGAACAAACATACAAAAATATCATCTAAAGCTGAAAAACATTAACCTAACATATATTTACCTTATGTTAAGTAAGAAATACTCACACTTTGTGGTTTGGTGAAAAAATTTCGGGAGATATTATTGACATAGTTGTTTCAAAAACTACTCACACAAGGGGCATAAATCATCTCAAAGGTTTCACCGTGATACAACCATTTATATCATTGACAGAAAACCAATTCACTAAAAATCACTCCCTGATGTTAAATTCATACAAAAATTCAATCCATAATAGAGACAGGTTTTTTACCAAATGTTAAAACAACATAGAATCAAAAATATTAACATTCATTTTCAGAAAGTTCTATGATTTGTTGACCATAATGGGGGAGTAAAAATACCCTAAAGAAGTTTAAAAGAGAATAAAGAAGAAAAACATTGAAAATCCTAATGAACACAGAAATATGGGGAAATGGAAATACTATAAGGAATGAAAAGATGTGATGAAATATGAAAGATGACGAAAATCATAATAAACCCAGATAGATGGGGAAAAGTGAAAATATATTAAAGAAGGTGAAAAGATAATAAAGAAGAAAGATGATAAAAATAATAATTAACTGAGGAATGTATCCACCCCCCCACACCTAGAATGTTTATTTTCCTCACTATAATAATTGATAATGTGATAAGGATAAAACCTGGTTTGTTTCACTAGTATGTTTCTTCTTTAACATGGAGAGCCTCCATCGAGAACTCCAGAAGGGCTTCATGGAAGTGTTTGAGCCGCTTCCCATTGACAGTGATGGTTTAATTGGTTTATTCATTTTGAACCTGAATAACACCAAAGGGAGATACATTAATAACAGTGTATGGGCCAAACAAGTGGGAAATAAGCTTATCTAGATGAAACTTCAGCCTTGAATTATAAAGGAGGACCTTCTACCCAATGTTGAATAGACGATGAAGTATAAGGCCGTTGTGGGTAGCCTTGGTTCGGTTCTTATAAATCGTGGAGTTTTCCTATGCATCTATTCTCATTTCCACTATCTCTTGAATCTGTAACTTCCTTTGAGAACCTGCACCAGAAAGATTATAATTTCATTGTTTGATGCCCATGTACTCTTGGTACTCAATCTCAATAGGCAGGTGACAACTCTTTCCAATCATAAGCCGATAGGGTAACATTCTAATAGGAGTTTTGAAAGTAGCATAGTAGGCCCATAATAAATCATCATGTTGAAGACTCCAATCATTTCTATTGGGGGGAACTATTTTTTCAATAATCTATTTTACCTCTCTATTTTACTCCTCAGATTGACCATTGGTTTTTGGTTGATATTCAATAGACACTATATGACCAACCCCATTCCAAAACAAAAGTGTTTGCATTGTTCGGTTGCAGAAATGAAAACCCTATTCATTAATGATAAACCTAGGTAGTCCAAATCTAAAAAAGATCTGAGTTCTCTAAAATTCCACAACTATTTGGGAATCATCTGTCCCTATGGCTCATGCCTCTACCCATTCTAGCACATAATAGACCGCTATATGAATGTACAAGTTGCCAATGGAATTGGGAAATTGACCCATAAAGTCAATGTCCCAAACATCAAAAATGTCAATAAAGAGATACTGTTTTTGGGGAATTTCATTTCATTTAGAGTCATTCCCCATTCTTTGACAATGAGGATGAGATTTGAAAAAATCATGAGCATCCTGAAAATGTGTTGGCCAAGAAAGACCAGAATAAAGGACCTTGCGAGTAGTCCATTAGGGACCAAAGTGTCCCCCACATGAAAGAGTGTGACATGATCTAATGGAAGACTGGAACTCATTATCAGGAACACAACACCTAAGGACTTAATCACTTCATGTGTGACATAGGTAGGGTTCATCCCAAATGTACCAACAAGACTTATATTTTAGATGACTAGCTTGGTTTTTATTGAAATCATTAGGAATGCATGATGCTACCAAAAAATTTACAATTTCAGAATACCAAGGAATAACATCTTGCACTTTGTTCAATTTCGCATCAAGAAACATATCATTTATAGAAATACAAGGGGATGAGTTAATGTTAGAGGATGGTAGAATCCTAATGATATGGTCAAACACCACATTCTCTGCTCCTTTTTAATCTCTAATTTATAGATTAAATTCTTGAAGGAGGAGCATCCAGTAAATGAGATGTGGCTTGGATTCTGGTTTCTTAAAGAGATACCAGAGGGCGTCCTGGTCTCAGACAAAAATGATTGTGGACCCCAAAATATATTACCTGAATTTGTCCAAGGAAAACATGACAGGAATGAATTATTTTTCAGTTGTGGTGTAGTTTTCTTGGGCAGGTTCCAATGTACATGAGGCATAGGAAATGACATGTGGAGCTCGATCGATCCTTTGTGACAGGACCGCCCCAACTGCATAGTTAGAGGCATCACACAAGATATCAAATGGTAAATCCCACTAATATAGTTAGATTATTAGGGGTGATGTGAGACTCTATTTTAACTTATTAAAAGAGTCCTCACATTATTTATCAAAAACCGATTCTTTTTCTTTTTGGAGTAATCGGGAGATAGGGAGTGAAATTTTACATAAGTAATGAATGAAACGATGGTAAAATCTAGCATAACCTACGAATGACCGCACATCCTATACATTTTTTGGGGAATGGTAAGTAAGAAATGTCATCCACTTTAGATTTATATACTTGGATACAATCCCCAGAAATTAGATAACCCAAAAATATACCTTATATAACCAAGAAATTTCATTTCTCATAATCTAGTATAATATTATATTCAATAAATTGACATAGGACTGAACCAAGACTATTAAGACATTCATAAAAATAAGATCCATAAATAATGAAATCATCCATGAAAACATCCATTCAATTCTTCTTGTAATCCAAAAAAATACTAACCATGCATCGCTGGAAATTACCCAGAGCATTGCACAGACCAAATGAAATCCTAAAATATAAAAATTTGTCAAAGGGGAAAGTGAAGGTTGTCTTTTTCAGATCCTTGGGGGAAATATGTATCTAAAAGTATTCAGAATACACATAAAGGAAATAGTTGTGGGACTTACCCGCTAGCCTCTCTAGCATTTGGTCAATGCATGGAAAAGGGAAATGGTCCTTCCAAGTCTATTGGTTTAGTCGGTGATAGTCTATAAAGACTCTCAAACTCTTCTGCACACAGTTTTGAACCAATTCATTGTTTCATTTTTGATTAATATAAGGCCAGTTGTTTTAGGAACTACTTGAATGGGACAGGACCACTGATTGTCAGATATGGGGTAAATGATTTCAGCAGCCAATATTTTTGTTACATCCTTTTTAACAACTTTTTGGAGGTTTGGGTTCAATCGATGTTGTGGCTACCTCACTTGTTTAACCTCATCATTTAATAAAATATTATGTGTTCAAATTGATGGTATTATACCAGGAATGTCAACAAGTGTCCATTCTAAATATTGTTTATACTCCCTCAAAAGTTCAAGCAATCGTAATTCATGCTCAAGAGGGATTGAACTAGTAGTGATGACTGGAAACTTGTTTCCATTCTCAATATATGAATACTTCAAATCTTAGGAAATTTGTTTCAATTTCAATTCAGGTGGATTTTGTATTGATGGGAGTGTGTGTGAAATTGAGAGGTCACTGATCTCATCTAACTACTCAATAGTATCATCCTTAGATGAGGAGTGAGATTTTACAAGTATATAAGTATCATCGATGTTCATTAGATCCTCAATGTTCAAGAAATCATCAATCAATGAACATGTATGACACTTTTCTATACCACTATAACAATCAATGCATGAATCATTTCCTATAATTTATATCAATGAAAATAACTCTAAAAGGGGATCCGAGGAATTAAATGAAGTTTTTTCGATAGAAGCGAGTACATCTATAGAATTAACAGAGAGAGAAGAATGTTTTTTTGAGGGGTGCTTCATGGCATCAAGGATATTGAAGTGGAAAATTTCACCACCAAAATCCATAGATAATGTAACATTATGGACATTAATTATGGTTTTTGCAGTTTTCAATAATGGTCTCCCTAATATAATTGGGGCATGTCCATTCATCCTATCATCCTCTATTTTGAGCACATAAAAATTAGAAGGAACAAATTAAAATTGTATCCCTCGTAAGAACATCCTCTAAGACACCAGTGGGGTATGAGGTGCTCCAGTTATCTATTTGAAAAACAATTCCAATGGGCATCAGTTCCCTGACCTATAATGTAGAGTAAATGGAGTGAGGAATCACATTTATAGAAGCACCTAAATCAATCATAACAATAGAAAAAGAATACTCCCTTTTGGTGAACATAATTGAGAATGTTTTGGGATCATTAAACTTGGTGGGAAGTGATGGATCTATAAATGCTTAACCATTCCTCCCCAAGCTCACTTTCACATCAACTCTAAGTCACCTTCGGTGTGCACACATCTCTTTTAAAAACCTAGCGTACCATGGAATATTCTTCCTGGAATCAATCAAGGGAATGTTAACCTACACTTTTTTTTATTGATTTTAATATTTCCTTATCATGTTCAGTTTCCTTTGGTTTTCACGTTTGGGTGGAACTTTGTTGAAATAGAAGAGGAATGTTTGGGCTAGGTGACTCATCAAAATAAGGCCTTTTTTCCTTTGGAAGGTATTTTCTTATGATAATAATTTTCAGCATTTGGAACATTTATAATGGTTGGGATGGAGGTTTCCTCAAGAAGGGATGAATGTAATGGAGGATTAATCTGTTTTCCACTACTAAGGGTGATAGTACTATCATTTCCTTTACCTCTAGGGTTGACTAATGGCTCAGATGGTAGTTTACTGAACCCATGACTTTTAATTTCACAAACTGAGTTATTTAACTGTCCTAATTGGGTTTTGAGGTCTTTTATGGAGTCTTGGGTGGTTTTTTAGGAAATGGAGATTGTTTGCATCCATTTGTTTCATCATATCTTCTAGTCTAGGCTTAGGTTTTGGAGGGGGTGGTTAGAAGGGCCTTTGAGGGGTTTGAGGATTTTTGGGTGGTGGTGGTGGATAACTACTATTACCTTGTTGGTTCCATGGTTGATGAGTCTGGTTTGAATACCCCTTTTCCTATAAGCTTGGATTTCTTTTCACCCATAGTTGGATGGATAGTATTGTTCCTCCCTAAAGGGTTGGTTATAGGGACATCCTAGGTTGATTTCTTCAAAACTCTCAGAGGTTTATCTCAATATAGGGAATTGGTCATAATAATGGGTGTCAGAAGAGAAGATTCCACAATGGATCGGAGGAGGAGATTAATATTTCCCTTGGGAGAGATAGAGTTATCATAAAAGGGTAATTATCCCTGAAAACATTGTGTGCACCTTCTTCTTGAATTCAATAATTTGCTCCTCATCAAAACCTATAATGGGTACGCTAAACCTTGTATAGAATTTTCGAGTGTTTAGAACCATGTTCTTAATTAGGGTTATCGCATCGATTGGGGTTGTATGTACTACTGCACCACCTACAGCAGCATCAATCATGTTACGATCAATTGGAATTAAACCTTCAAAAAAGTATTTTATTAATAGTTGATCACTTATTTGGTGTTGTGGACAACTTGAACATAATATTTTAAATCTTTACCAATATTCATGAAGTATTTCCCCTTGATATTGTCTTATACTACTTATTTTGTTCTTTATTGTTGCAGTTCTAGAGGCTGGGAAATATTTTTCATGAAAAAGTCGTTTCATGTCCTCACAACCTCTTATTGGGGAATTAATATAATAAAGCCAATCTTTTGGAGTATATTATAAAGAAAATGGGAATTCTCTAATCTTTACTTGTTCCTCATAAACATTAGCAGGTTTTAATGTTGAACAAACCTTGTGAAATTATTTTAAATTATTATGATGATCCTCTCCAGGAAGTCTATGGAATATTGGTAATAGATGAATTGAAATAGATATTTGTTCAAAATTGGGTGTCTCAACTTGTAATTAAATATATGTGGGGTGGATATATAAATTAGGTGAGGTTAGTTATTTTAGTGTTCTATTGTTTTCATCCATGTTATACAATTTTATTTCATATTTGATGTTGGTTCCATGAGAAGAAGATGAAGGATCAAGAAGAGTGTTGTTGTCATGTGTGACCTCCTTCAAATGGTTCTCTTGTGCATCTCAGGGTCACTGATGTAATATTCTCTATGGTTTGAGTTCAAAGGCAGTAAATCTCCTAGATTAGAATTCATCATGAACCAAAACTACACAAAAAATAGATTAGAATAAAAAATAATTGAAAAGGTAAATAAATATTTTCAAAATTTATAAATATCTTATCAAAAACACACAATAAAAACCAAAGTGATCCCTGGTAATGATACCAAATTTTGAATGTGTTGTCCTGACATGTCAAATTTATAGATATTGAAATGATATTTTCTTTTCTAGGTCATACCCTAGGTTATATCTCAAGGAACATTGATAGGTTTTGAGTGCATATTTTTAATAAAAAGAACAAAAGAGGGGGTTGTTTTGAAAATGATTTCAAGAAAGTACCTTATTTTAAAGAGTAAAAAAGTTTAAAGACCAATTGGATTATAAAAAATAGGAGATAAATAAATGATAATTTATTAGTTACTAAAATAAATTAAGAGTTCCTCATTCATAATTATTTTTAGGTTTTACTTTAATCCTTTGGTAGAGGGTTAACCAAATCTTGGGTACCCGCAAGCCTCTTGAAATGATGAGATAACAACTAAATCTTGACATAAAAATCATGTAGTCAAGTTCCATACCCTTTATAATGCATTAAATATTGTAAAGGAACATTTAAATCTAAAATTTTTGAGAAATAAAAGGGTTCTTATGTTGTCTAATTGGAAAAACACAAGACACACTCTTAAAACTACACACCAATCAGTTATGTAATAAAAAGTGTTTCAGTTAAATGAATATAAAAAAGATAAGAGACATATGAAAGAACAATTAAAAACATAACATACACCAAACCAATAGATAATTTTGTGCTGGAACTCCCTCTTCAACTGTGCAGCTCCCTCTCAATGATCACCCACTGGTTAGCTCGACATTGGGAGGAGGAGGAATCACAGGTGGAACTCCTTATCCATTCGTGATCCACCTATGAGGATAGAGGCATATATAACTTCTAGGATGATGAGGAGACTCTTATAGGACTCCAAAATGGTGAATGTTTTCTTCTTGGCCAAACATGAAAATGTGGTTCCCATGGTTCTTTTTTATATCCAAAATAGGACATTGTTTTGAGCACCATGTTTTTGAAATGCCACTTGTGTCTCAGTTTTGGAATACTATAAATCCATATCACGACTTTAAAAAAAGATATGAGTTGTTTAAATTCCTATTTAATGTCTCTCTGTTGAATTTTGAGGCCTTTAGACTACTATATTGGGTGATATTGTAAAAAGACCAAAATAAACATTTGAATTTGGACAGATTCTATCGCATGGAAAGAATGGTGTTGACATGCCACTAGATGGGAGAAGTGGGATTTGGTTTAATAGTAAGTGTTGTATCCCATGAGGTTTTGGAGAGGACCAAAATGTGTCAAAGATTTTGAAGTATGTTGGAGAGAGTCTCGTTGAAATCTTGTATACTAGTGATTATGGGGTTTCCTGTAGTGCAGTTAATGGTCCGGTATGCCCACAATGCTTGAAGAAGCTTATCAAGAAAAAATTACTTATTCTTATTAACCATATTTTGAAGTATGTTGGAGAGAGTCCTGTTGAAAGACTCTTTCTTCCCATTGTCCTTTGTGTAGTAGCGGGATGTATAGTTGGCTTTAATTTCATACTCCTAGTATAACTTGTCCAAATCAACATAGTAGAATTTGTTGTCGTTGTCTGTCAGTATTGTATGAGGGATAAAAAATCTGGTAACGATGTTGGCCATCAAAAAGATGATGATTTTTTTCTCCCCGACTACGTTAAGGGGTATGACTTTGGCACATTTAGAAAATAATTCAGTTACTATGAGTATGAACTTGAATTGTCTAGATGTGGTGGGAGGATATGGTCCCTCAAAGTCCATCCCTCAGGCAGAAAATATTTAGGAGTACTTGGATTCATGAAGTAACTCCATGCATCAATGTATAAAATTAGCATGAACTAGGTAGTAATGGCACTACTTGTGGAATACAGAACAATCCAACATCATAGTGGGCCAGTAATACCCAATCCTCTGAATCTGGGGATAGAGCTTGGTTGCTGACTGGTGAACTCCACATGCTCCGACATGCACTTCCTTCATGAATACAACAGTATCTTCTCCATAAATACACCTGAGAAGGAATCTGTCATGGCCTCATATGTAAAGAACCTTATCTTGGTTTACGCCATTGTAATTGATAAAATTGAATGCCTGTCTTTAGGCCTGCTCTCTTTCAGCACTAACTAGTGGTAGTTCCCCATTTCAAAGGTAATTTGTAATTGGTGTCATCCAACTAGTGGTATTACCATAAGGATCATGAATGGGGATAATTTCATCAATTTCCTCTCTATTTCTATGGATTAATGGAAAGACCATCCGACGATGAGAAATGATAATTATTGTTTCATAACAGTCAGGATCAACCAAGGTTGTGGCTGAATTTTATAGAGCATCACCTTTAGTATTCTGTGACTGGGGGACATGAGTCAACATCGGTTCTGATGGGAATTCTTCCATTATTGCTCGAACATGGTTCATCAAGGGAACTAATACTTATTTATTGATAGCATAGTCTCTATTGACCTATTTGATGACTAGCTCTAAATCACCTTTTATATTTAGGTGGTTAGCTAGTGCATTTAGTTATAGTTCTAGGCCTACAATGAGAGCTTAATATTCAGATTCATTGTTTGTACACCCTTCTGAAAGTAGGAATGAATAAGGAAAAACAACCTTTTCATGGGATACGAGTATAATGCTTCGGCCCACTTTGTTGAGCATGTTATCCTCCATCATTTTCCTTATTGGGCTTTAGGAAGCACCATCGACGTACATTTCCCACGCCTGGGGGTTATCCAAGATGGAAAAAACCTCTTCATCTAGAAGTTCGGCATCCAGTGATGTTGTTTCTTCTGAGGGATTCTCGGCCAGGAATTTTTCTAATGTATAGACTTTGACAGCCCTCTAGGGAACATACCGTATGTCAAATAGTCTTAGAGTGACTGACCATCATGATAGGCACCCATTTAGCCTCGGACAGTTGAGGATATAATTGAGTGGGTTTCAGTGGGAGACCAAGTGGACCTCATGGTGCTACAGGTAATACCTGAGCTCCTAAACTATAAATATTAGGTCTAGAAATCTCGTTTAAATCTTTGAATATAGATTTTCGGCAATGATCATTGTCTGAATAAGATAGTAGAGTTTGTTCTCACTACAAGCCTCATTTTTCAGTGTGAGGGAGGCACCTAATTACAGTTCCATGGAAGTTACGTATAAAATGATTAGTCTCCACTTGACTGGTGGCATCAGCACCAGCTATATTAGGAGATATATTTTGAGATTGTAGAATGCTTCTTGAAAATCATTATCTTATTCATACATAACTCATTTCTTCATCATCTTGGGGAAAGGTAAACATTTTTCCACTAGGTTGGCTATGAAGCACCGAATGTAGCTGAGATTCCCCTAGAGAACTCTCAACTTGGTGAGGTTTTGAGTTGGGGACATGCCAAAAATGGGTTTCATCTTCTTAGGGTTAACTTCAATGCCACGATGGTGTATGATGAAGAAGAGTAATATACCTGAGGTAATTAAAAAGGCACATTTCAAGGGATTCATCATTAAACTATGTTGTCACAATTTGTTGAAGATAGTTTCTAGGTCATCCAATTGGTTCAAACACTATCATGACTTAACCACCAGGTCGTTGACATAACACATGAGGAACGTTCCCAAGAAGGGCGTCAAGATGCGGTACATGGTGCCCTTGTATGTAGCGTTGACAAATTTGAGACCAAAGGGAACCACTTTATAATAGAACACTCTATGAGGGGCCCTAAAAGTGGTAGCTTCTTCACCTCCTTGGGCCATTCAGATTTTATTATATCTAGAATCTCTATCCATGATGGAGAGGGCTTCATATCCGGTTGTCACATCGATCAAAAATTCTGTGATCGGCACCGGGAAGTCATATTTTGGGAAATACCGATTATGGTCCCTAAAGTCTATGCAGATTCTAATATTTCCATTTTTATTTTTGACAGGGACTGTGTTTTCTAGCCAGATCGGGTATTAAACCTCATATATAAATTTGTCTTTGATCAGCTTGTCAATTTCAGCCTCTATTTTGGTAGCATGCATCTGATGGGTCCTTCTGGATGCTTGATTATTTTCCCAGTGATCTTATAGTAAACCCAGATGGTGGGTGGTGACCTCGGGATTGAGGCCTAACATTTCTATGTAGTTCTAGGAAAACACATCTCGATTCTTTTTTAGGAAGGAGGTATATGACTCCTTCTCCTTGACAGGCATGGCCACAATAATCATAGTGGTCCGCCGGTCATTCTCAATGCCCAGATTTATCTCCTTGAGTTCATCGATTAGGGCAGAAATTCCATCTTTGAACATAAGAGGGGTATTTTTGAGGTCTTCCTCTTCTTCTTCTTCTTCCTCTTCATCTTCTTCATTTTCTTCCTCTTCTGATGGAGAGGGGATTTTTGAGACAAACCATCCAATGTTGGGAGGGAAATAATATTTTTCCTCGTTGCATAATGTGGGGGTAGTTTGAGGTCTCGAAGTTGGGCCGGGAGCATTTTTGGTAGGGCTTCTCCTAACATCATGTGATTCAACCCGATTTCCAGTGCCTTTGAACATGGTGTTCATGGAGAATACCATGAAGATAGCTAAGTCTGTATCTGGACTTATATTTACGCATTCAACTTGTTTGATGGGTAGTACGTACTCCTCCCCAAGATACTGGAAGGGGTCAGTGGGAGTGATCTCCAATCCATTCGGGGCATTGATCCAATTAGTTTCTTCAGATGGAATATGTTTTTACTGAAGCTCAGAGATCCCTGCATCAATATAATGTGATTTAAAAAATTCAAACGGGGATTTATTGGCATACAACATCCCACTTTTCCTATTAGTTCAATATATGATGCACTGATGGTATGAGGATGAAATTGTGTTGTGCTGATGTAGCCAAGGCATCCCTAATAGAACACTAACGGTCGTACTTTTTCACACCACCAGAAATACAGAATCTAATATGAGATTCCTAAGCCATGTTTTAAGCTTGATTCATCCCAACAGTTTCTATTCAGTTTTTTTTGTATCCCAGAAGAGTTGTAGTACAGGGTGTCCGGTTGTCTTCATCATACCCCAGTCAACGAAGCATTCTCAAGGGGAGGAGGTTAACTCTAGAGCCGTTGTCGATGAAGATACTTCGTACATCAATTACATTTATCTTGCTGGACACATATAAGGGTCTGATGTGCCTTTTCATGATGGCTTCTTCTTCCCTGTCAATGAAGGAGATGAAGACGTGAAATTATTTGGTACTGGTCTCTGTCCGGTAGGATTTGGCCGCTACTAATTAATCCTAGAACTCCTAGGGACTTATAAAGAATTTGATGAGTACCTCCCTAAGATCTTCGGATAGGCTTAACGCATCCAAGATTGGTAGTTTTGCTAGTACTGAAGCTAGCTACATTAAAATGTCATACTTATACCCTAACGTATAGCACTTTCCCATCTTGGGGTTTCTCTTTCACAGACACATTATTGGTTTTGGCTTTAGAAGTAGATGTTCTGGCCTTTGTGACTGGAGATGGTGGCGTTGTGGCCTTTTCTGGGTTCGTCCAAACTGGTTCACATGTATTCCTTGGGTGATTTGATATTGTTTCTTCCCATGATAGATACTCTAAGATAATTGGTCTTGGATTTCTTTTGAAGGGGGTGTAATATCACTCTGGTTCTTGTTGTTTCTTCCATAGGGTCTTTCCATGTGTTTCCACGATGTTAACAATTTGACTTGTGGCGTGGCTGGAAATTTAACTCCCTCCACAGTCAAGACTTCTAGGAAACCTCTGTCCTCTATGGCCTCTTCCTCTGGCTCTCCAGTTGGGAACAAAGAGTTCAAGTTCATGGTCGTAGTCTCCATCTGAGAAGGGGTACATCAAGTGAATAACGTTAATGGAGATAAAGATTAGTTCTTGATCTAACTCTGTTCCTACCATATTTTCTCCTTCTGATGGAGTTGTTTAGTGGGGTGGTTCTCATTATTCAATTTGTCAGGGTAGTGCCTATTGTTCTATTTGGTGGGGTGATTCCAGTTGTACCAAGATTTTTGACATCAAGTCTGAAAGAATCCAACACATACTTCATATTTGGAGTCATCTCATCTTCATGCTCTTGCTTTCTTCCCTTCTAACCTTTAAAGGGTCACGAGGCCGAGGAGGATGGTTGTGTTGCATCGAGAGCTTTTGGGGGAACAACCGGTTGTTTAAACTATCCATAGAGGTTTCCATGGACTCATTTGGTAGTCTTCTGGGTCATCCAATTTTCAAAACTTTTCTCCTTCTTGCTGGTGACTATTTCCCACTCCCCTTCCTCTCTTGATTCTGAGGTGGAAATGTACTTCACTTGTGCTAGAGGTGTGCCCAACATGACTTTCTCGGAATCTGCCATCTTTTGTAGGAGATCCTTGAAAACAAATCATTCTTGGATGGTGTGTCCTAGTATCTAGTGATACAGACATTAATTTGGATGGTCACAAAGACCCACTTCATTGACTCTCTTTGGATATGGTAGCCCGAGAAGATTTCAATTCATGGTGGCTATGAAATAGCCACAGACCTGGTCATCTTGGAATGAATAAACTTTATTTCTTCATTCTTCAAAATCATTTCTTTTAGCATCCCATTGATCATCTTTCCGAGTTGGGGGTGGTTGTTGCTATCCAGGGGGTCCCGCATGGTTTAGTGGGGGCCTTGGAACTGGAGTTAGTGATGGGGGTGGCTTATGCATGATAGAAGCTGCTTAATCTTTTCCCATTATTTTCCAAAGTGTTGATGGGGCCACTCAGGACTTCAGGTTGGTCTATTACAGAGAGTCCTCTATCCTTTGGGCAAGAGAAATAAAATCTCTGAACCCACTTATGTACTTTTCTAGGATGATCATCCTTCATAATTCATCACATAGTTTATTGACTCACATGGAGAGAATCTCATCCTAGGGGAGCGGTCGGTTTAGGGAATATGTCAGACCATTCTATCTGAAAATGAAGTATGGGACTATCTCATTCTCTCACTGGTTGCAGTTTGTGAGATCAGTAACCTTCGTGTTGGGAAACATCGAACTAAACTGGATGATATAATGTCACCATAGGTCCTCCCAGCATATGATTTAATTAGTTGTTAGGCTAGTATACCATACAAAAGTTGAGACCTACAAGGTTTGTATGAAGCACCTGGGTTTTATGGCTTCTTGCTGCTCTAGAGTTCCCGTCATGGGATCACAGTAAGAGGAATAGTGCATTTAATTTTTTTCTAGGTCCCTTGAACCATTTAATACTGGGAATATGGGGTTCCCAATGTTTGGTGGTTGTGGAACATTTCTCACCCATTCAGGGTAGGATTTTCGCTCTAGTTTTATCAGAGCTTTCCACCCCTCCATGGATTCTAGTCAAGCTGTGAGATAAAAGACACTGTTTAAAATCCCTTGATGCATTTCTTGTCAGGATTGAGTTTGAGCTGGGGAAGTAGGGGCCATGATTGTGCATGTTGACACAATAGGAATTTGGGGTGGATACCCAGTAGGGGGAATCATTTTCTAGTTTACCTGGATATATTCTTGTTTCCTTCCCAGCAGGGGGACTTCGGATGTGCTTCAGAGGCAAGGTATTACGAACCTCTATGCTTGGTTTCATTCACTAGGATGAGTTCCTATGGTTTGGGAACCGATTCTGGGGGTACCTGTTGACGTTATGTAGGGAGGACACATCCTGCAAGGCAGCTCCCTTGACGTATATTGACATTAATTTTCCTGAGCTCTATCATTTCTTCCTCCTTCCTGGTGAACCTTTTTCATGAATGAGGAGTGGATTCTCTAGGGGAGGAGGAGTCGGGTAATAGATTACTTTGGACTTATTTTTCCCTTTTCCGGAGTTTCGTAGAAGATGTAATGTTGGATTGATGGAGGGGGCACCCAGATTTAGGACCTCCCTCTAGTTCTAGGTATAGACACCATCAGGCTTATTGTGGGATGACTCTGGGAGGGAACCATCTCCCCTTGAATCCTCTCCTCCTATGTCATGTCCTATGAGATTCGGGGGGTTGAATTTTACGATGTCCACTAAGGCATACCGAATTGGGGGTGGTGTACCCAGTGCCAAATGGTAGGCTTCTACACCCTTTATTGGACTTTATCCTTCAATTATGTGGTATTATTCGGGATTCATGGCAAAGATTGACCTTAAGAGAGCCCTGGTCTGACCTCGTAACATTCCTTTGTCTCAGAGGGTGTGAACCACAAGAAGGGGTGGAACGCGCAACTCCTCTGTCTATCATTCTTCCTCAATGGTGGAAGATAGATATTCGCCGTGCAGGGATATGAGGTAAAAGGACCCCATCCCTATGAGCTGGGGTTGTTCCCTTTCTCTTGTTACTTTGCTACGTCTAGGATTTGTTGGTCTTACAAGTGAATTTTGATATAAAAATTCCCTAAGCCCAGTGGGCTAAGAATGTTATAGTATTGCTGCGGTGGATGCTGTTATTGCCACCTTTTCAATTTCACGAACTGTCGCATAGGTGTAAACCAAGTATGAATTGGGTCCTACATAGAATCAATGGCCTTTTGAGGAAATGGGAACTACCTTCTTCTTGGTCTCCCTTTATCAAGAAGTATTTTGGATGTTCCTAGTTGCCTAACTCAAAATCTTTTCAATGGACTAATCTATTTGTCCCTGATGCTTTCAAGACTTACTCGGGGCCAATCTTTTCTGAGTATCCTATCTTCCCTGAGTAGGAATTTTATTTTGATGATTCCTTTGAGTGATGACATTGCAGGATGTAATTTCTTGTGAGTCTGGTTGGACAAGGCATGGGGTGAAGTGTAGGGATCCGTGTTCTCCCCATCCCCGATTGTGATCTCTAGTCAGATCATTTCCAATGGGGTGACACAACTTATGAAGTGCATGTTGGACATCCAATTCAAGGTTTTCATTTCACCTTTTTTACTCTAGTTATTTTTTGGACAGGATGGCTTCCATGTCGATTAGACAGTGAAGCTCCCCTCTTGTATTGACATTGTCTGCATACCCTTCATAGGGCAGGAATTTTGTTTTTCAGTCGTCAGAGAGTTTTCCATAAATTGAGGAGAATTTCATGCATACATTCCACAAAAAACTCTTCTGATATGTCAAAGTGGGGAAGTGTAGGTAGGCCAATACATCACATGTATATTTTCCATAGAGAGTTGTCTTATCGAAAACAACATATCCAGTTGTTGTTATCCTAGAGGTTCCTCTACATGATATGTCCAACTCAACTACTTATTAATGATTTTGTTCCAAGAAACTAGATTTTTGGTAGCCTTATTGATATTTCAATGGTGCGAGGGTGGCTCAAAAGATGTGCTTCGATGCAGAGAAGCCTCTAGCTGAGAAAGACTATCACTCATTATAGACAAGGTACCTGAAGTGTTTGATTCCATCTTTTTTAGTGCCACAGCATAGGCGGGCTTTCTCATATTCATTCTGGAAAGGATAGGACATTCCTTCCAACGTGGACATTGGTGTTTGGGAGGACCGTTGCAATTTGTGATGAAATGACGAGGGATACCATTGCAACTTAATGCCCAACCACGGGAATTTTCATGATAGTGTATACCTTTGGGAGGAACTTTAGGGAAAGCTGTAGTGAGGGGAGGACCTTTTGGCTGCATGGTGTTACTATAGGTAGGGCATTCACATCAACTCTCATTGTTGGTAGGGCCTTCACACTGACTATCACCATGGTGAGGACTACCATCATGACTTGATGCCTTGGTGAAAAGAGAATTTCTACAGTGCACATCCTGGGGAGGGCCTTTAGGATGTAATGTAATGAGGGGAGGACCTTCTCGTTTCTTGGTGTTAATGTGGGGAGTGCCATTAGAACATCTGTTATTGTAGGGAGGGTATTTGCAATGACTGCCATCATGGCGAGGACTACCGTCACATCTTGATGTTCGATTATAGGGAGAAGCATATCTACAAAGTATTCCCCGGGGAGGACCATCAGGGTGGATGACAGTAAGGAGAGGACCTTCTTTTTTCTGATCTTCAGGTCGAGGGAAGTGATACCCCAATGCGCATCGGGAGATAGGATCTTGTGATCAATCATTCCTGACCCAGAGAGTGATCCCTAGTGGGTGCTCTGTGGAGGACCTTTAGAGATTCTGGTAGCAATATTGCAAGGAGGGACTTTGAAACTACTACTGCCACTTCCATAATTTGGTAATATACTGATTGGATCTTGATCCATTGTTTATATACTCTTTAGGGTATCGAGTACCCCAGCTTCTTGCATAGCTGGATCATGTATGTGCTCTACATTTTCTAGTCGCCTTTAGCTCATTTCATTTTTAGTATTTATCTTGTGGATAATTGGGGCCACCTATTATTGTTAATGGCCTTTATATATGGTCCCCTATTTTTTTGGACCATGTGGTGTCATCAGGATACGCTGACGAACATCTTGGGTTTTGGCAGGGATATATGCCTACCATGGAGAAGCCACCATGTTGGACTAGAGTCCCCCAGTTGAAATGGGTATTTGTTCCCGATCTGGTTGTCCATGTATCATGGGATATATTTTCAACCCTTCTTGACTGGAGCAGGGATTCATAACAACTCTGGGGTGAATAACTTATTTTGCGAGTCACTCATTTTATTCGAGGAAACCGGTTCGTGGGACTAGTTTCTTGCCTTTTCGTTGATTTAATGAAATCATAGCATGTTTCAAATAGTGAGGCTTGCCTAAAACCCGATCTATTGACAAAATTTCTCATATCTGAATAGTTGAGGGTGCAGAAAGGAATCATCATGAATGAGGACCCAGATAAATGTTGCTACATGGGGTCATCTTTAGGAAGGTTCTATGCTAAGGACTATAGGAGAATGATGATCTCAGAAGGTCTGATGGAGATGGGAGATAGTAAGGGGTGGTGTAAGGATATCCCAACAAAGATGAATTTTATTATTTGGCAGGTTAGAAATAAGGCATTTCCTATGTATGAGAATGTACAATGGAGAGGGATTGCTTTGGTGTCTCGGTGTTTTTGCTGTGAAAGACCGCTAGCTGAAAGAATTGTCCATCTTTTCTTTCGGAGGATCTGGGCAAATTTCCTATGGTCTCTCTTTTTCTCCACAACCTTACCTTGCAGAGGATCATCTGTATGTGCATGGTTTCATCGAGGCATGGATCCACGGAGTTGAAGGTTGGGATAGAGGCTGCAAGGTTTAGGCGGTCATTTGTGATTTAGAATATTGGGTCATCTTGGAAGCCCGTAATCTGGCAAGAGGAGGTATCAAGGGGGTCTCCCTTACAGCAGGCCCAGCTGAGGTCGCTGATATAGGAGCTGGGTTCACTGTTCCCAAGGAACCAGTTAATGGATTCACTTTGTGGTATTACACACCGCCCGTGTAGCCTCATGAGGAAAGAGGGTACATGGATTAGGTGGTTACCTTCTTTGTAGGGCTGTAAGTTGAATATGGATGGGACATGTATGGGGATTAATGAGAGGAGGAGGGGTGCTTTGGGATCAGAGGGGTTCAGTCCTCTATAGGTTCAATGCATTCTATGGTATGGGGTCTTCTCTGGGGGAAGAGGTGCACGTGCTTGTCACTGGCATAGAGATTTGTAGGGTGCTAGAGATCCAGGTGGAAGAGATTGAGTATTACTTGGAAGTTCTGGTGTATTCTATCCATAAATGATGGGAAGATATTTGGCACATGATTTATCTTCTTTGGAGGTGCATCACGGAGTTAAAACTTGGATAGAATCTTCATCATATTCAGATGGAAGGTAACATTGTAGCTGACTCACTTGCTCAGATTGGGAATCTCGTTGATAGTCTTGTAATTTATGATAGCTTAGGTTCCCTTCCTCTAGAGTGTAGGAAGGTGATCCAAGGGGATTCATTGGGCCTCCACCACTTACGTCCTCCTTGAGGAGGTTTTTTCAATGTACTCTGTGAAAATTTTTAATAAAAAGTTAATGTTAAGTAAGTACATGCTCTGGTCCTCTATGAATTTCTAGTAGATATGGGTTGTTCCCCATTTTCCGGAAAAAGGATTGAGTGTTCGACAAGTTTCCTTCTTTGGATACCACCGTATTTGACTGGAAGGATTTATATTCATGAGGAGGAATTTTTATCGGCTTGCTTGTTGCTGTATTTGTCTAACAGGATTTGTATGCATCCACAAAAATTTGACTGCTTATATTTGGGTGCCACCCTATTTGGCTTACAGGATTGATAGGAATTTGTAGGTGTTTGTGCCTTCGTATAGCCGGTTTCTTCCCTATTTGGATGGTAGGAATGAAACGCGTCAGTAGGTATTTGTTCATGTGTATAGCTGAGTGCCACCCTATTTGGATGACAGACTTGTTGGGAATCGACAGACATCTGCATCTTCCAGTAGTTTTCCACTCCTTCTAGAAGGTAGGAATGACGAGCACTTGCGGGAATTTGTGTTTTATCATAGTGTTCTACCCTATTTATGTGATGCGCTTGAGTGGAGATGGCAGAGTTATATGTCTGCCCTTTGAATGATGTCACGTTAGTATGGCTGAGCTTCTCCTCAAAAACTAGGGTGATGTCGTGTCTGTAAAAATATGTTCTCCTCCATTGGTGGGCATCCTGATGGGTCTTGGTCTCTTGGACTTCAGTAGGTGACCACGACATAAGGTCCTCCTTGGTGGGAGGAGGCCTGGTCTTCCAGTGTTGGCATTGACATTCTCTATCAGGGGCATGTGAGTAGGACCCTTGTGCAGTTGGGATGAAGTCATCCGAACTGACTTCATCTAACTCCCTAAGGAAATGGAGTAACTCATTATTGCGTTCCAGAGACAGACTCCCGAAACGGTTTGAAACGACCACCACGACTGCCTTATGTTGTGGTGCCGAAAATGGCTAAAGAGGTAGCTGGCAGACCTTTGCAGACTAGAGGGTTTGTCTTGCAGCCTCCAACATTGAGAGAGTACCATTTCAGTGGTATTCCCGAATCAACATGTGGGATACCCAGTGTTGAATATTTTTGGTAGGTGAGTGAGTCCTGCTCTTTGTCGGGGTCCCGGCTGCCCACGGGATCCCTGACACGTGCATCTGCATTGGTTGTGGGGACATCATTTGGACAGAAGGTTGCTCTACGAGAACCTGTGATAAACATATATGACATAAAAACCCAAAAAACACTGTCAACGTAGAAATTTTGGATCATATTCATATTTAGAGATTCAACTTGGGCCCCTTCCCTTATATTCTGTTGTGGGGCGAAGGGGCCTAAGTTGGGGTAAGCCCCAAACTTTGGTTAAGGATTCACATTGGGTTCACCATTATTGTTTTGCCTCCGAGGTGGGACGTTTTTTTTTATAACGAGTAAAAAATGGTTTAACATGAAGTATCCTTTTGTCATTAATAATTTGGTTAGAACTACCACCTTGGTTAAGGATTCATTTTGGGTTCACAAGATCCTTCCGTACTCCATTCCAAATTCGATTCAACTCGAAAGAAAAAAAGATAAAAACAACACGAGGTAGGGGAATATTGTATATTACTCATTTATGTGGTTTATACCCTCGAGCATGAGCATTTATTTGTAGGATTTATCTTTGAGGATTCCTTACCATGGTTTAATTTCTCATGATGAACATGAATTAAATAAATTAATTCATCGATCGATAAACAATTGATTGAATTAATTTTCATCTTGTTTATCCTGAATTTGAGATTCTTGAAGCATGATAAATATTTAATTTCCAATCCCCATGTTCTTGATTCTCAAAAGAAATGGCCAATATAACACGTTTCATGGACATTCTTCCCAAAGGAAGGGGATTCTTGGATGAAGCTTTATCCACCAATACTTAATGACTCCATTGGTCAAGTGGATGGGAGGTCAGACTCACCTCACCCTTCTGGCAGAATATTATTGTCTGTTTCGAGACTCTCTTATAGATTTAAGTTGTGTTCATATGTTCATGAATCCTAGGTTCATTCCCAAAGATTGTGTCCAAGGGCTACCCCTGGTTTTTCAGATTGTCATAAGCATGCATATTTCTGATGCCACATAGATGGTAATGACAAGAACCGTATGAGAAGGTCCTCTGGAGTTTATCGTCATCTAGGTGGGAGAAAAGGTTACTTGAGGTTGGTATCCGACCTAGATAATGGGTTTCCTACATATCCTAAAGAGATGAATCAGAGCCCATGTAGTATGGATGGTGTGGGGCTTACGCATGGGAGCAGCCCATTTTAGGGTACATGGTTGGGTGGACCCTTTTGAATGGGAACCCTTTTGAGATTGATCCTTCTAGAACTCATCCTACATATCCTGATTTGGTCAGGAACCAGAGTTATTGTAGTTCATATTATGTGGGAATTACGCTTGGGAGCAGCCCATTTGAGAGGACATGGCTGGGTAGACCATTTTGGATGGGCACCCTTTTGAGCTTGGTCCTTCTAACATGCATCCTACATAGCCTACTTTGCTCAGAAATCAGAGTTCTCATAGTTTAGATTGTGAGGGGCTTATACATGGGAGCATCCCATTTGAGAGGAGATTATTGAGTGGACCCTTTTGGATGGGGATACTTTTATGCATGGGACTTATGATAGGCATCTTACATATCCTGATTTGGTAAGGAATCACAGTTCTCTTAGATCAAATTGTGTGTGGATGTTTTAATCCTCACAATCCTCTAATCCCATGTGATTCATTCTCAGTGTGAGAAAAAAGACAAAGTGAAATATTCAATAAGGAACGTGCCTCCTCCACTATTGGTGGGGGTCGGAGAGCCCATGACGGAGGAGTTCGGGATGCCTTTGGGTGAGGGGGTGAAGTAATGAACCTTTCAATGTGAGACGGTGTTAAAGTTCATGTGGGAGGGATCCAGAAGATTGGGGACTTACCTTAGTGGGAGGGCCCTAGAAAAGGTTCTGGAAAGGGGAGGAGTCTTGTCCTTGTCCAAAGGGGGAGAGAACATAAACCGTTTGGCTAATCACTATTCCTCATTGAATGGAAAAGAAAGTGATCACCCTTAATCCTAAGAACGGGGATGTTCATGTTAGTATCCAAAGGATGGACTCTAGGTTACCGTGGGAATATAGACCCACGAGCATTTTTGAATCTGGCACCATTGTGGGGAGAGCCTTCATGACTCTGCATAACATGGGTATGTAGAATCAAAGGGGTGCGCGGATGCCCCCGATGGACTGATTATACGGGTTTGATGGCTTAGGAGGAGGCTTTGGCCTGATGTCGGGGGACTGGTTAGTAGAGGGAAAAGGGAGGACTAGATGGTAATAGAGGGGTGATGCTAGAACCAGAGGCAACAATACCCAAAAACAACCTGTTCCGCATACTGATTTATTATGTGTGTTGTGGGAGGCTTCGCATACCATATCGGTATGCGGGCAAAGGGGTTATCCGCATACAGATGTGGTACATTGGCATGGGAATAGTCCACCACATACCAAAGTGGTACACTGATCACCATTCCCCCTCAGGTTATATTTGCATACCAATTGTGTACATGATGCCAAGCTCAGTCTGCGTAGCAGTACGCTGCACAGATCACCATACTAAAGGAAGGTCTGGGGAATTACCATTTTCAGGAAATTCATACACAAGAAATAATTGGTTTGTTTTTCAATAGTTAGGTTCACAATTCTATTATTATTATTATTATTCAATTATATATTTTATGGTTTGCAGTGGGTTGTACCTACGGAGGTAGTGGTTTCTGTTTCGTGCTTTGCTAATGAAACTATACAGAAGTCAGAGTGCAACCTTTATATCTCCTTCAAGAATTCGTTGTCTGTCAACCTCTCTATCATTCCTCTTCTCCTCTTCTATTGTGATCCTTATATAGAGCATCGTCTCGATCGTATCTATTGAGAACACGACACCATTTGTGGAGGCCCATTGAACCAATATTATATCACACAGAAGAATTTTTCCACTAGGGTTTGCATATGATTCGGTTTTCTATAACTGTTGTGGAACCATGCCTGTTTTCTTCGTCTATGAACTGATGGGTTTGCGGTTTCATGAGCGGAATGGCCTTACATGCACAACTCCTTCGGTTGACATGGTTTACAATTTTCCTTACTCGCTATCCATCACATCATGGGAAAGCGGTTCGCGGACCATCTTTCACACCTGGTGGTTCATGATCCATCTTCCCCACAAACCATTTTCGATGATGATATTCAGGCTATGTAAAAACCTTGAAAACATGAATTCCTTCATGTTCCTTCAATGAAATAAATTTTAATATGAGTCCCTTCACCTTGATAAACTTGTATAAGCACTAGATTCTTTCGTAAAAGCGATTTTGGGGATATTTTCTTCCCTTGGAAGAATTTTCAGGACCCTATAATGATACATGGATTATATGGATATGATTTTCTATTCTTATGTGTATTCCACAATTCCAAGCCTTATGTTGATGTTATGATCTCGTCGATCATGTTCTTAGATTCCCTTATGATTCATGTGTTATAAAATTCCAATATTTAATCCATGACACAAAATTACTATCTTTGATATACATGACATGGTTTTCAAATGTCATGTTCATGTTCTCATACCCTTATTATCAAGTTATGTTTATATATCTCCCTTGTTTACCCTTACTGAGATTATGATCTCATGCTTTATTACATTTCTTTTTACCTAGGTTGTGAATAATTTTATAATATATGATAACTCTACAAAGGGTTCCAGTTATGATGAACTTAGTGGGAAATGATGTAGAACACTTATGATCAATTTATTTATGTTTCCAACATTCTAAAGGCACTGTATGTAAATGGTTCTGGAATGGATCATTATGTTTTGTAATAAAATATTAATCTATTTTGTTGCAATATATATATATATATATATATGATAATAGTGCATTTCCATAGTTGGTATCAAAGAAAGGATTAGTAAAGATTTTGAAACTACAATGAGAAAACTATACTGAGGAACCCATAGGAAAAGTCTATGTGTAGGAAAATATCCCAGAATTTTGGAAATGGATAGAGTGAGTGGTTTTTGAGAAATTAAATTCCTTATTGGATACTAAATATGGACATGGTTCTTGAATAGATGAACCTAGGGGTGATAAATCCAAAAAAACAATTCCAATATTGTTATCCTGGTTTGACACTCATGGGGATATAATTATGAAATCCAAAACACATTACAAACCATTAAGAAGGATTATAATAATAATCATGAATGTCCTTTTGGAGTATGTTCCATGAAACAAACATTATTTTACTTTATGATAAACAATATTAATTGTTGTGAATATTAATAAAATCCTTATCACATAATGATTGTTCTTCCATTTAGCGTAGTATGTGGTATTTTCATAAAATTAACTTCCATACAAAAAGGTCCTAAAAGTTCCCCACTATGATGAGAACCCATAAGTGCCATGATAGTGTTATTTAATATATATTCTATAGCTGGATGAAATAATTTAAGGGAAAAATTATTTAGGCTCTCATAGGTAGAGACTCATAGTACTTCGAGGCATAGTTTTATAGTGTACGCACTTGGTAATATCAAGTGTACGATATTATAAGAATGATACCTGCTAGTGGGAAAACCACATTTATATGTGTCATTGGATGTTCCAATATAAGAACATATATATTGATCCATAAACATTAATATTATTATTAATTTGTATTATTAGTCATGTACGTTGATGTATTATTGAAAATCATGACGACATATTCTCACGGTGAGGTAGGATACGTTGGGTGTGTCATAAGTAATATTTCATTAATGAATAATGCAATAAATATATTTCAATTATATTCTTTCTTTAAATTTTATATCTCAAGTGATTTTATGGAAATGATATGGCATAAATAAATGTATTTCCATGGTATTCCATATGAATGACCAATTATTTGAATTTCAAAGAAAGAGATGTTGAGAATATAGGTTGATGGGACCAACTTAAATCCTTCTTGATTAGAGATATCATGATAAATGGATAATATTACACTGTAAATATTTTAATGAGGTATTATTTCATTAGAGTATTAACTTATTTATCTATTGGTTCCTTAGCGTGCTATAGGATTCTACCCTTGGGATTTATGTTGCTTCACCTAATTTCACTAAGAGAGAGTCCTAGAGGGTCACACAGTAAGTCCATCTAAAATCTCAGTTGAATAATATATTATTATTTATTATTTAAAAAGTTGAATAAATATATTTACTTGTATTATTTATTAATTATTCACATTTTTTTGATCTCATATATTTCTTCACAAGTTATTTGAGAGATTATTATATGAGTAAAATACTTAATAAATATTTATTTATTTTTTGGCAAATAATACAGGTATATTTATTTAGAAAATAAATAGTCATTATTCAAGGTCTGATAAATGTTATAGAGGAATGCAATATCGAGTTTAATAGTCAGGTGATAAATAATTTATTTTCAGTATTATTTGGTTAAATAATATTTAATTTAATTCATGAGTTTAGCACATCTCAAAAAATAATAATAATAATATTACTATTTTTATAGATGGAGTTCCACTAGGATTAAATAAACGATCATGGGAACTTGTGTAATTATTTATTTTTTACCATAGTAGTATAAAAACCCATTTTTTTAATAGATCCAATTCATTTTGTACTGTGAATAATGACATCTAGAGAGAATTCCATCTATCCCTAGAGAGCTCCCTCTCTCAAAAAGCTCTCAATAATCGAGAGTGATCTTCATACAACTTCCTCTCTCGATTATAGAGATCTATCAAGGAGAACCATCTTGAAGTGATTCTTTGGGATATCAAGGAGAACGATTCAAGATTTAGGATATTTCATGGTAGAACATGGATATTCATACAGTGATGTTTGGAGGTTCGTCAAAGACATTTGGATAACAATTGTAGGAATATCCTCTTGATCCATACAATGTAATGAAGGTATGATGTAGAAATGTCATCATATCCATCAACAAAGAAAAAATTTCTCAAAAATTAATACTTTAATATTTTTAGTTATCCAAAAGTCCAGGATACATTAAAATCTAGTCCAAAAAAGATATTATAAAGAAAATGCAAAAATATTAAAGCATAAAAAGGGATTATTACAAAAATGGAATACATCGCACCACACATATCTGCCTCCACCATTGTATTATAATAATCAAGAGTCTTAAATGACCACAACATATTCATTTCCTTAACTACTTTCTTTGAAAAAACATTTTCCACTTGATTAGTCTCATTAATAAGTAATGATCATGTTTTTTAGTTCAATTATTTATCCATTTATTATATTATTTGATTCAATTCCGCTGATCATAGAGTTTATCGTTATGAAAATTTCATATTAATCATTTATCATGACAAAATGAAAAGTTGGGCATGTCACATCTAATGATCTGTTGGACCTGGGACCTTAAAGTATTATCATACAGGAAGCATAATTATTTATAATTATTTAAATTTTTATTATTGATTTATGCATTTTTCATTAGTAATCAATTCTAGTTTAATAATTATCTAATCTATATTGAGATATCTTCTTTATTCATTTTAATTTCTCATAAATTAAATAAAATCAATTAATTTAATGAATGAAATAAATTCAAATGTATCATTTTAATATGCCAAGCTGTCTAGCCGGATAAAAAAAGTGCACATGTCATGTAATCTCAATTTGGAAGACATTTATTGATGTTTAATTCACCTTGAATTAATTTAGAATTAATTCATGTTGTATGAATTTATTTCACTTGGTGAATTTAATAACACACTATGTACTGAATGAGCCAACCTAGCACACAGTTAGCAGAAGTACACATCATTTAACTTCTACACATGATTTTTAGTCCTTTAGTCATAGATGGTTCATGTGTCTTCTTACATGGAATATATGATCGGTGACTGTGTACCTTGGATAACACAGGGAATGTTTCTCATGTACACATCTTATACTCCAATCTGTTTCATGTAATAATTACGTGCCAAGTATCTAGGTGTGTTTTGCGGATAGACAGTGAGAATAATAAATTATGAATATTTCTAATGTACATTCCATGAACTTTTACTAAATTTTACAGAATATGAAATTAATTTATTATACTATGAAAACCTTATCAATATGAGTTTTTTGTGGTAATTTAGTTGATAGTACACACCATTTGACAAGTTATATACATATATATATGCCTAATTAATTTCATTACAATGTTCAAATTTATATATCATGTATAAGTCATATTATATACATTACTCTATGAAAATTGAAGCATAACATACTACATAAATATCATGTGTTCTGTCTAGACATTAAGTTGAGAGTACATAGTGTGAAATAGTGTGTTAAGTTGTGTATTTTTGATGTTTCAGGAGTAAATAATATATGAGTATAATACACATTGGGTAGTTTGGAAGGGTACTCATCGTGTTTCTTCCTAGTTTCATTTTTTATACACTTAATTTTAAATAAATTTAATTAACTTGTTTAAAATTTTATGGATGAGAATATCAAGAAAATTTTAGATTGGAATTAAGATAAAATTATTGATTAATTGACAAAAATAATTAATTTATTTGAGAATGATTTATCTTAAATAAGAACAACTAGAATTGAATGATAATTTTATTAAATGTGTAATTCATTGCATACATGTGGATGATCATGAACCTAGTGCAAACCTTTGTATGTGATGGGTTTTAATTAATTTTTTATTAATTTAATTTTTTTCATCCATGACATCTCTCATCCCATTATGTAAGGTAATTTGTTCTAATAGTTCCTTTTATTTAAACCCCTTAACCAACCTTGTGGTTCCCTCACCTATGTCTTAGTATAAGCTTATGTAATTGATGGATCTCCCAATCTAGTGGATCTAGTTCAAGTTTGGAGCCAAGGTGAATCCAATACTATAGAGATACATAGTTTGAGAGGTGGAAAGCTACAACATGAACCATAAATGATGCAAGGTGTTTCCCCTTCGTAGATGGATAGTTTATCATCTACAAGATAAACTGACCATTACTAAATGATCATGATCATAACTATTTATTATTTTATTTCATTCAAGTTTCATGGTTAAATGTGCTTGACCAGCTGAAGTTGGGGTGCTTTCAATTATCAGGGAATTCTATCATAAATTTTTAGGTTGACATAACTTTGTTCACAAAATTGGTTTATTTCCAACGAATTATTGGGTGTAACTAAGAACTACGGTTTGAGGAAATCCAATAAAATTATTTCAGAATTGGGTATTCTACTCAATAGATCAAGGAACGATGAGTTGATGAATTTGGAATTTTAATTTCAAACATAAAACCCTTAAACTTTCATTATCAACCAATTTCTGGGTGATGAGAAGGATAAATTGAATACTCTACACTAGTATGTATAAGAAATAAAATATTCTAAATCCAATGGTGAGGATTATTAGGTTTCTAGAAAATAGTGGGAGATTAATAAATACAATATTTTTTTTATTTTTCTATATTTTATAAGATAATGTACTAAACCTCTTCTCATCATATTTATAGAAACAATAATAAAAATATGACTTCAAACATATCAATGTAATCCATACTTGAGAAGGATAACCATCTCACTGGTATATATTTACATTAATAGAAATGTTGTTTAGGTGTTATCCCACACCATGAAGGGAAATTGTATGTACTGGAAGAACCTATTCTAGATGTGCCTAGTAATGATGCAGGTGAGGAAGAAATGTCACTCTATGAGAAACATTTGAATGTTTCCACATATGTTAATTATTTAATGATATCATCCATGAACAATGAGATTTTGAAGAAGAATGAGGACATGGATGCATATAACATGATGTATCACCTTTTGGATCTCCATAAATATAAGGTGGGAAAAGAGAGATATGATATCTATAATTCTATGTTTACAACTAATCTTGTAGATTCAGTGTCAGTTATGTCACATGTAGTCAACAATATTGACTATATATAATGCTTAGACATCATAGGTATTAAATTCCTATATGAGTTTCACACAGATCTCATGCTTTTCCTACCACCCAAGACATTCTCAATTTTTATAATTAATTATAATATGATCAATAATGAGAATATTCTTTCAAAACAAGATACTCAAATTTAATGACTAGAAAATTACACGTGGCATGAAAAAACCTTCATTATTTATAGACAGTAAGAAAACAAGAACAGAGTTAAGGGGACTATGACTCATAACAGCTATAAAGCTCCAGAGAAAAATCCTTCCAATAAGTTTAAGCATTAGAGGTAGGGAAAGGAAAATGAGGTAAGATGTTTTACATGTGGAAAGTAAGCCCCTTGAATTGGATCAACACCCATAGAAAAGGGGACCCTAAAGGTGTGTTTTTTATTGAGTGTAATATTTCCATATCTACACATTAGGAATTAAATATATCTTATGGTGAACACATCCTTATCCAAATGTAGGAACTAAGTATATTCCAAAATATTTATAGAGGAGAGATGTATTCGTGAGATTTCAATAGCATGTGCATGGCTTCTCTATCCATTGGTGACTACCACCGTTAATTTACAATAAGAATTATATTTGTTTTAATGAATTTTTATTATTAACCAATTGTTACCAGGAACATAATTCATGTGTCTTTCTTATATTCATATGGTTTTATTTTCATGTTCCAAAATAAAATTTTTTCATATATAAAGACAAAATATGTTATGGTATGTAACATTTAGATAACTATATTTATGTATTAAATTACGAAAACCATGTATTGGAAATAGATAATTAATCATATTACCATGACTCATCTAACACCCATCTATGGAATCATCATCTTGGTCATGTAAATGAAAATAATTTGAGAAAGATTATTCAAGATGTTTATTGAGAAACTTTTTACGTAAAACCACTTGAAGGATGTCATGATTATTTACAAAGAAAAATGACCAAACCACTATTCATTGGATAGGGTGAAAGGGCCACAAATATTATATAATTGGTACACACAATTGTGTGTGGACCATTTTTTATAGAATCTAGAGGTGGGTTTTCGTAATTCCTAAATTTTACAGATGACATGATTATATATGGATATAACTACTTGATGAGGTATAAGTCTGATTCCATTGATAAATTGCAAGAATAAAATAATAAATTAGAGAATAAACTTGGAAAGAATATAAAGAAGCATTGATTGGGTCAAGATGGTGAATATCTTAACAAATACTTTAATGAGATTTTACCATAGTTGGTGATTCTATCTCAACTCACACCACCTTACACACCATAGAGGAATGGTGTTTTTGAAAGGTGGAATCATATCTTGGTAAACATGGTAAGGATGATAATGATTTAAGAAGATCTTCCATTATCCTTTTGGGGATATACAATACAACCTACTGAATGTACACTAAAATGAGAACCCACTAAAGTTAATAATAGAATTACCTTCGAGTTATAAAGTGTAATGAAACTTGTTTTGTGAGATACAAGTGTATGGGGTTACAAGGAATATGTTGAGAACTTCATAGTCAACAAAATATCACCTATGTGAACAAGGGGTATCTTTATAGTTTATCCTAAGGAAACAAAGGGATACTACATATAAAACCCATCTCTCAAGGATGTTTCTATCTCCAAACAAGTCATCTCTCTTGAGAGGGAGAAAATCCTAATTAAAAATAGTGGGATGAAAAATTAATTTGAATAAGTTGATGATCAAGATACCCATGAGCTCATAGAGAAACACATTTAAAAAGTCCTCATGGGGGAAATATTTCATCAAACCCTAGTATTGTATAAGATAACTAGAGAGGTAAGGGAACAAGAGAGATACATTTTTCTCATCACTGAAGATGGAGACACATTATTGTCTGATAGTGATAAACATATCTCTTAAAATGAGGTATTAGATAGCTTATATGATACAAGATGGAACAAAGATATAAATTTTAAAATAGATTCAATACATAAAAACCAATTTTGGGTTTTTTAATGTGAAAGTTTATATAGAACCTATATAGTGAAAAATTTTATTCAAGAGAAAAAATTCATGGATGGAAAATTAAATATTTATAATGTATGGATAGTGTCTAAAGGGTTTAAGCAATATCAGTGAATTGAATTCTATGAAACCTTCTCACCCGTTTCCATGTTTAAATCCCATAGAAGTATAATTGCAAAATAATCCTATCATGTATATGGAATTTGGTAGATGGATTTCAAAATAGCATTCCTTGATATGAACTTTCAGGAAGATATCTACATGACACAAACAAAAGGGTTCATGACTGTAGGTTATGCTAAAAATATTTACAAGTTGTAGTGATCCACTCGTCAATTAAACAAGTATCTAGGTCATGCAACATTCAACTTGATTAGGCTATAAAATAATTTTGTTTCATTAAGAATGATTATGGGCCATGGGTTTACAAGAGGTTTCGTGGGATTGAGGTCACTATACTAGTAGTATATTTTATGATATATTACTTATAAAAAGTGACATACCAGTCCTACAGTCTATTACAGATTGGTTTTAACAAGGGTTTTTCCATGAAGGAAATTGGTGAATAAGCCTATATTATAGGGAATAGAATCATTCATGATAGATCCAAAAGGTTTCATAGGATATGTAAAACTACACATATTGATCATATACTAAAGAAATTTAATATAGAAAAACTAAAGAGGGTATTTTTTTCTAGCGTCACATGGAATCCATCATTCTAAGAATATGTTTCCTAAGACACATTGGGAGAAAGAGATAATGTGTAAGATCCCATAATATTCCAAAAAAAGTTCAATAATTTATTCCATATTTTTTAGTAGACATGATGTTGCCTATACATTGAGTATGGCAAGTAGATATCATTATTATCTAGAAAAAGATCATCGATCTAATATTAAAGATATACCTAAGTATATGAGAAGAACTAAAGATATGTTAAATGTGTGCAGAGGAGGTGAGGAGCTGGTCCTAAGGGATTATTATAATTCTTGTTTTCAAATGAACTGAAGTCATGATAATGATATGGTTTAGGTCTTGATGAAGAATCAGTGAGATGGAAGAGTTTAAAGTAGCTAGTTGTCGCTGATTCTACAACGAAGTCCAAGTATATTGTGAATTATGATTTATCCATGGAATACACTTATGTATAAAACCATTTCTAGAACAATGAGGTGGTACCTAGAAGTAAATATCATACCATAGTGTATTTCAGCAAAACTGTTGTGGTGGATCTTTCAAAAGAGATAGGGTCACACCAACAAACAATGAACATTCTCTAAAACTACTACACGTTGTGAGATTTTTCTCAGAGAGATGAAGTTAAAGTTAGAATAGTTACCAAAGAATAAGACATAGTGGAACCCGTGACTAATGTCTTATCTCAGTAAATGCATAACTATCATTTGAGAGCTAGAAAACTGAATGTTTCTAACAATTTTCTCTAGTTAAAGTGGGAGTCTATTGGATTTGGGGTCTTAGAACCAACTTTTTTTTAAATTTTTGATAACCTTTATTAATTTTTTTTTGAATATTAATAAACTCCTTATCATTTCATGGTTGTTTTTTTAATATCATACTTTTTGATAATGTCCTAGGAGTAGTTTTCATGATGAAAGTTCATAGTAGTTTCTGGATATGACATGTACTCAGAAGATCCATGATAGTATTCTAAAATATATTTTCTATATCAATATAAAATAATTTGATTGATAAAAATGGTTTAGGATATTAGGTGAAGAGACTCATAATACTTTGTGGAACCTTCTCATAGTGTATTCTATCAGTAATATCCAAAGTATCATATTATGATAACAACACCTGCCAGTACGAAATCCACATTTATATATGTCATTGGATGTTCCTATATGTGAGATTGATTGTTGATCCTTAAAATTTATTATTATTATTAATGAGTTTTATTAGTTACAAATTTAGATATATTGAAGAAAATTGTGATGATATATGTTTGTGGTGAGGTAGGATATGTTGGGTGTGTCATGAGTAATATTTTATTAATTTATAATATTAGAAAGTATTTTTTCCATTATTTTTTTTAATGAAAGTTAATTTCTCAAACAAATTGATGGAAATGATATAGGCTGAATAAATATGTGGTCATGGTGTTCTATAAGAATTTTCAATTTCTAAAACTTCAAATAATGATACATTGATCACATCGGTTGATATCAAAATCATGAAACCAGCTTAATTACGGATATCATGATAAAGAAGTTATATAACACAGTAAGGATCCTTATGAGGTATTATGTTGTTGCATCATCAAATTATTTTTCTATGGGTTCCTTGGTCTGTTTCTATATTCTAACCTTGGACTTTAGGCAATTTTGACTAATTACACTTAGAAAGAGGCCAAAATGGTTACACACTCTATGTATCCAGAATCTTGGTTAAATATTATATTATTATTTATTATTTAAACTTTTGAATAAATATTATCCTCACAAGTTGTTTAATAATTATTCTTGGTTTCTTGATCACATCTATTCTATCACCATTTATTCTATAGAATATTATGTGAGAAGAATATTAAATAAATATATATTTGGTATTTATATATTATATTATTTTTTTATTTATTGCGTAATAATGTAGTGGTATTTTTTTAAAGGTTGGGGTCGAATCCTCAATTTATTATTTAAAGTAAAGACCTCTTTATACTAGGTTGAGGGAAACACATTACATAACCCAAAGGCCCAAGGCCAAGTGCCCTGAATACAAGGCTTGAAAGCCCATGTTTTTGCCCAAAGGACCCCTCGGTGAACAGTACTTGCTACAGTACTCGTGCTGCTACAGTAAAAAATTATAAATAGTCATTATTCAAGTCTTGATAGATATTATAGAAGAATGGTGGACCGAGTTTAATGGTATAGTGACGAATAATATATATAGAATATTATTTCATTAACTATTATTTAATTTTATTATTGAGTTTAATGAATTTCAAGAAATAATAATAATAATATTATTATTATAGACATGGGATTTTTCAATAATTAAATAAATAATAAAGGGAAATTTTCATTTATTTATTTCTAACCTGAGCAGTATATAATCCCAATTATGTTATTTCCTTAAGAGATCCAATTCATTTTTAATGTACATAACAACATTTAAAGAGATTCATCTAGATATATAGTGAACTCCCTCTCCTAGAATTATCTAAATAAATAAAAGTGTTATTCTTTCACCTTCCACCATCATGTGTAGAGAGAGATCAAGGTGAATCCTTTTTAATATATTTTCAGTGAAATCAAAGGGGAATGATTTAATCATTGGGATATGTTATACGATCAGCCTAAGATTCATATGTAGTTGTTTAGAGATTCATGATACTTGTGTGGATCACCAGCGGAGGGAGCTTACTATTGATTCCAACAACCCCAATAATGGTATGACATAGAGACGTTTTCAAAACCATAAACAATAAAATAATTTCTCATAAGATACTTCTTTGAGTTCTTAAATTAATTATAAATGTTATGTGATGATCATACGCTTTGGTTTTGGAATTTATCCATTTTATATATTTTTTATTCAATTCTGTTTATCATAATGTTTATTATTAAGTAAATCTCATGTTATTCATCGATCATGGAAAAACTCATGGTTTTTCATTCCCCATATGATGTATCCACTCACCTAGAACCTTCACGACAAAAAACTATGGTTTCATAGATTTAGAATAAGACTTAATGATTTATACATCCTATGAATAAATTTTCATAATGGATCACCACATTCAAAGATTCCTACTATTAATTGTAACCATTTCATTTTTATGAAGAGATTAAAGATAGATTGATGAAGTTTGGGTGGTGATAAGTAATCTCAAATATTAAAGTATCATATTTAATCTTAATTCAAATATATGATGAAAATTTTATTGTAATCATATTTCTTATCCTTAATTAGTAGATGTTAAATTAGTAGTTAAAATACCTAATGATACGATGATTGGATAACAAGTCTTTGATTATTCTCAAGTTGAGGTTTGGGGGAAAATTATTCCTATAAATCCCATTATTCTCCCTCTTATTGAATTTGATTTTATCTTGGGCATGGATTGGGTTTCTCTACATATATTCCACATAAATTTCCTAGTAAGGAAAGTCTTGTTTGATATTCCAAACCAACATATGATCATCTATATTTTTGATGATAAATATGAAATTTCAATGGAAATTACATCAATTTTATGGGTCTTGTTTCCTACTCAAAAGGGGAGTTTGTCCAAGATGGTTGGTGGAACTCCAAATTGATTATATTCTTATCATATGATATTTTTTTATTTATTTCAGGAAGAGCTACATTGTATTTAAATAAAACAAGAAGTTGAGTTCTCAATAGAACTCATACCTCATGCCACACATATTTTCAAGACTCTTTATAGAATTGACCCAATTGAGTTATTGGTATTAAAGAAGCGACTATAGGAGAAATTTTAAAAGGGATTAATTGAGAAAAGTTTGTTACCTTGGGGTGAATCAATTTATCTTTTAAAGAAGAATGATGGATCTATGTGACACTACATTAATTTACTTGAACTGAACAAGATCATAGTCAAGAACAAATATCCTTTATCCTGTATTGATGGCTTGTTTGATCAATAATACAGAGCATAAAACTGTTCCAAGATTGAACATCATTTTATATATTATAAAATTAGGTCCAACAAGCAAGATATACCCAACAAAACATTTCAAACAAGATATGGACACTTAGTGTATATAGTGATGCCATTTGGTCTTGCTAATTCCCCTTCTATATTCATGTATTTAATGAATAGAGTCTATAGAGATTTATTTGATTAGTTTGTGGTAGTCTTTATAGATGATATAATTATATATTCAAAGAGTAAGGAATAGAATGAAGATCACTTGAGATTTATACTAAAGACTCTAACGAAGAATAAAATTTATGATAAATTTAAGAAGTGTGTATTTTGGGTACAGAATGTTTTATTTTCGGGTCATATAATCTCAAGAGAGGGTATATTAGTGGATCCTTCAAATATAAAGTCAAATCAACATTGTCCAAGACCAACCAAAGAAACCGAGATATAAAGTCTTCATGGATTGGATGGATATTATTGGTGGTTTATAGAAAATTTATCATTACAATCTAATCCAATTACAATGTAAACTTGAAAGGGATCCAAGTTCTTCTAGATAGATGAATGTGTGGAAAAGTTAATAGGGGAGAAGATAATATTAGTTATCTCACCTATGATTATATTACCATATAGTATAGAAGTGTTTATAATATATAGTGATTCATCCTATAAGGTGTTGTGAATCATTCTAATATAGAGTGAAATAGTTCTAACTCATGCCTCATGAAAATTTGACGTTCCTGAGAAAAAATACCAAACTCATGATTAAGAATTACCTATAGTAATTTTTACATTAAAGATATAGAAGATTTATATTTTATGAAGAAAATTGTGATATATATACTAATCAAAAAATATTAAAGTATATATTCACATAAAAGGAGTTGAATATTCACTAAAGAAGATGGTTGGAGATGATTGAAGATTATGATTGCTCAATATATTACTAACACGGTAAATAGAAAAAGTTGAACAATGACTTGATTTTAAAGGATCATGACTGATTATCCATGATTAGTATTAAAAAAATCCAATATTTACAGATCTATGAAGAATAGATCTTGAAATCCTGAAGGATGGAGATAAATCATATCTTTTCCAAATAAATGTTCAACTATTTATCCAAGTGAATATTAAATCGGTGTACAAGGAATATATAGAGATGTAGAAGAAGGTGAGAAATGATCCTCACTGTGATGGAATGATAAGGTCCAGGAAAAATGTATGTGTTCCATACATACCATAACTTAATATTATATTGGAAGAGGATCATATATCTTTATTCTATATTAATTCTCGATGTTAAAAAGATGTATATATATTTGAAAGAGTATTTATTGTGGGATGGAACAAAGATATATATCAAAGTATTTGTATATTGATGATTGGAATGTTAGCATGTTAAGGAAGGGGGAGATAATTATAAGGGTGTATTACAACCATTACCCATAGCATAAAGGAAATTGGAAAATTCACAGTGGATTTTGTCATCAGACTCCCCTAAACATCTAAATGGCATAATATTGTATGGGTTGTAGTCAATCTCCCTGAAAAGTTATCATAATTTGTTCCTTTGAGAGAAGATTTTTCATTATATGATATTTCTAATATATATATTAATTAAGTGTTCAGGTTTTATAGAGTTACACATTATATTGTATATAATTAGGATCTGGGTTTTACCGCAAAGTTTTGGTGAAATCTTCAGTAGGACTTTGATACGAACCTATGTTTCCTCACTATACATCATAATCAAATATATGGTAAGTATGATATAAAAAATCAGACCCTATAAGATATAATAATATCATATTCTATGGATTTTAATGGTGGATGGGATCAACACCTTCTTCTATTTGAGTTTTCTTACAACAATAGCTTTCAGTTGAGAATTCATATGGATCCTTATAAATCTATCTATGGAAATAAGGGTATAACTACAACATGGTAGGATTAAATTGGATAAATAAAGATATTGGGACCTAAGAAATATTAATAAATGGTATAGATGGTTAAATACACTCAGAAAACATAAGGAACGAATGGAGTTGGTAGATATGTTATGTTGACAATTGCTGACAAGATCTAGAATCTGATATTTATTACATGGTTTTTCTAAGAATTAATCCATGGAATAAGGTAATGATATTTAGAAATAATGGAAAACTAATCCCTTGGAATATCATTCCCTTTGAAATTATTGATTGTATCAGGGTGGTATCCTATCAATTGTTCCTCCGATTGAACCTATCCCATGTTCATGATGTGTTCCATGTAGTTATCCTGAGGAAGTACATACTTGACACATCACATGTACTAAATCAATGTTATTAATGAAAGAGCATGATATATCTGATATGGAAAAGTTAGTAAATATTCTAGATCGTATATGGAAAGTTCTATGAAACACGACCAGTCATTTGTTCAATTTTTTGTGGCAAAACCATCAATTTTTGGAAGTTATGTGGGGACCTGAGTATGTAATGAGGTAGAATTATCCTCATTTGTTTGTTTTGGATGATGAATTTCAAGGGTGAAATTATTTTTAATGGGAATATAATTTAACTCATTATTATTTTATTAAATTTTTATTTTCTATTAATTTGATTTTTTTTAGTTTTTGTTACACGCAACACTGAGTTTTAATGAACCGCGATATACAATTAATATTGTTTTTTAAACTTGATCATTATAATCTAGAAATTAGACCTGCAGGTATGAATTGGAATAAACCTATAAAAAAATTTTCATAATGTTTTTAGATAAATAAAATATATATATAAATAATTTCTTAATTTTTGGTAATGTTTTTATATGCATAGAAAGAAGATTTTTTCTCAAAAAAATAATTTTTATTTCTTCTTTTTTAGAAAATATTAAAATTATATTTTGTATTTTTTAGAAACATTAAATTAAAAAACAATTTTTGGAATTTAAATTTCAAAATTATCTTAGGGTGATGTTTTAGGTTTTTTATGAAAAGATGAATTTTGCAATGAATAGTTGAAAATACTAGTTTTTATTGAAATTTGTCTTTTTGTCTAAAGAATTTATAAGAAAATATTTTATTTTAAAATGGTATAAAAAGTAAAATTATTACTATTATATATTTTATAATCCAATTTAGGACATTTTAATCACTTTCATATGTATTTTTTATATAAAAAAATCTTAAACCTTTATACATTTTTTTGGAAAATCATTTTTTCCTCACATCTGTAGGTTAATATTTAAGTTAAATTTTTTTAATTATTGGAATTTAAATTTTCAAAATGTATTACATAATTTAAATTCAATTAATTAATATTATATAATAAGATAAAGTTATTTTTTGTTCAAAATGAATAGTAAAAATTAATCACATTTGTTAAGGATAAAACGGGTTTAATGAGGGGTTAGACTAAAATAATATGGGGGTGATATTTCAATACAAACTTGTATAAATTTTATTAGATAGCCATATTTCAATATTATCTTTAATGAGTACAAATTTATGGTTATTTTAAGGATTTTTACTTTGCAATGACTATATCACATTAGATTTATTTGGAAAATTTACTGGTAATTTCATTGTGGGTTTCTTTCACCACTTATAAATGGAATTGTCCAACCATGTCCTATCCACACTCCAAGATACTTTTTTTTAAAACCCTATGCAAAACCCTTCCTTACTTCCATCCTTACATAATATATGCCTTATTTTATTATATAACCCTCCTATGAAATAACTTGATATAACCCTAAGGAGGTTTTCCTTAATCATGCATTATCGTTTTATTTGTTCTTCCACCTTCTTAAAATATTCTTAAACTATATTGATATAATAAAACCATTATATAACATATAATGAGATGTTGTTATGTTAATTTAATTACCTATACCTAAATCCTCTTCCATTAAATGGGATATTAAACCGTCAATCGTGTTTACATCGGATTACCACCTCGCAAATTGATGTAATTCATTTTTCATTACCAATTATCAGGTATTGGTGTAAATATAGGTATAAATTATATAAATATATATGATATATATGATATAATTATTATTTTGTAATCATTATATCACATATTCCTTCTTACTTTACATTCAACGGGGATACGATAAAATCGCTCGTGTGTACAACTAACTACCTTCTCACAAAGTGATATGATGAATTTTTCAATTACGCTTTACATTGAAGGTAATAAGTATAATGATAATAAACAAATTGATATATATGGTATAAAAATTATTGAGTAAAGACAATACATTATTCACATTTCTTTCATTTCATCCACATATAAAATGGAAATAGCATTCATGTCTATATATGACCTATCGTCTCCTAGAACAGTGTAATTGATTTTATATATCTAACATTAATGGATGAATATAAATAGATATGTAATTATTATATATTATATTTATATAATTTTAAAAAAAATGTAGATAATGACACATTATCAAAGTAATAGGACCAAAAATTTCAAATCAAAACAAAAACAAAAAACAAAGTAGTGATTACCTGAAACATTATTTTAACAAGGGATTGTTAATAAGATGATAATAAAAGATCATAAGTAAATAATATATTGTATGATATATATAATTCTGGTTCTCTAATATATTTCTATTAAACCTATATTTATTACATTGGAGGTTTGAATGTGTACAATGTAATTTCAGATTTTAGGTAAGGGATTTTTGTCTCAATTTTTATTCAATGGGACATACATTTTGTTATACACCTATCTTATTTTATGAGGTGTATATAAATCCCCATTTTCACATAATATCATGAATGATTTTTTTTGTGGGGTATTTTAAGATCCATTTATTGTTAACCATTCAAGGGGCTTGTGATTTAAAAGTTACCAAAGTGGTAGGAGATTTAAAATACAATATCATTATTTATTTGGATTGTTTATGTTTGTGATTATTATGGTATATCTCTCAATAACAACAATATATTTATTATAATATACTCATTTATTTAGAATAAATGTTTTCACTTTATTTTCCACTCTTTATTTTATCATTATTCAAAAAAACTTAATGAAATATGATTTTATTTATCTCTCTCTTTGAAACCCTTTTTTATTTTATATCCATGTTTTCAAAAAATATTTTAAATAATGTCTTTACTATTATCTATTTTTTGAAAAAACAATTTTTCTATGTTTTATTTTTAAAAAAAATTCTGCGGAATATTTTTTTATTTTTCCAAAACAAATTATTTGTATTTTACAAAAAAATGAAAAAAATTATTGTATTAATGTGTATGACTTGGATGAAATTTCCAACAATCAGGACCACTAAATGTTATACTGATTGATTTTAATGATTCCAAGTATATTTTAAATGCAATGCTTTTTAAAAAAATTATTTTTTAAAACATTTTTTAAAAAGTGAAAAGGTATTTTTCTCAGGAAATATTCCGTATGATGGTTCCAAATAATTTTTTATATAAGATGACATAATTTTATATAACATAAGATTTACTTGGGATATGATATAAGGAATCCATTCTAATTATTTATTTGAATGGATTATGTTTATAATTAAAATACATTTTTGAAACCCATTTATTTTCTATGGGTTATGCTATCCAGAAATTTCTCTAAAACCTATTTATTTTTATGGGGTCCAATATGATGAATTTTTTATGAAACCAATTTATTTTCATTGTTTTTGATCAGATGAATTTTATATATATTTTGGCACACATATGTATGATTTTCATTATGTGAAATTTGGGACCTATATCTTCCTCAAATGCATTGGGTAAAGATTAATATCTCTAAAGATAAAAAGGACCGGGATGGGTAGTGAACCCAGTTCAGTAGGGGACATTGTCCACTATGATAAACATGGGAGTGAACCATGACCACTACAATGGTTTGGGGAGTGAACCCATTCCACTATGATATCCTTGTAAATGAACATTTAATATGATGGAAAATATTTTCTATGATTATGTGTATTCCAAAATTATATGTTTTATTCCAACTGTATACTCTTACGGATCATATTCATTGATTCCCTTATAAATAATATCTTATAAACTACCAATATTTATTTGTGGACCAAATATTAAGATCTTTTATATGTCAGGTATGATTTCAAAATATCATGATATTATTTTCATAACTTATTCTCATGTTATGTTTATATATTTCACTTTCTACCCTTACTGAGAATCTGAGCTCACCCTTACTTATGTTTCCTTTCCCTCTATTATGAATAAAGGTAATATGTATGATAAGTAAGAAGGGTTCTAGTTATGAGGATCTAAGTTATAAATGATTTATAACTCTTATTGGCCAGTTTTTTATATTTTTGTGTTTCTAAAGTCACTATACCTGAATGGTTATGTCATGGATTATTATGTTATGTAACATATATTAATCAATTAAGATATAATATCTATGTATAATAGGTGTGGGTCATTATGGTGGCTCTTAGTGATCCTATTCATTCCATATATTAGACTATCTATGATGAGGATCAATAAATGTGTTATGTCCCACATACACCCACTAAGGAAATTAAGGATGCCACTATGGCCACTTAAGCCACTACAGATTATTTTTACAATGAACCACAACCAGAACCACTGATATGGGGATAGAGATGATGAAAGAGACAAAGAAAGAGACTAAAAATTTTAGTGGCTCTTACAAAAAAGAGAGAGGATCTCATATAGTATGGAGAGTATCCTTCATAGAAGGTAGATGATGTGACACCATATACAATTACTCAAGCATCTATTCTACCATTATCGCCTCAAGAATGTCCCATGACTGGTATTTTTGTAACTCCATAGGGGTGGGACATTGAAATTCTATCATAGTTTCTACAATAATATAGAAATATTCCCCCCTTAAGTGACTTATTTGATATGTTCATACCATATTCATCATCTTTTGGAGATCCTAAAAGGAACCCATTATTGTTAATCTTTGGATCTATATCTTATTTCATAGAGTCATCTATGTGGTATTTTGGAGAGTTATATACTCATAAGTATTATGACACACTAGAAACATAACATATTTAGGTGTCGATAGCAGAATATTAGTATACAGATGTAGTATCCCAAATTCATATGTTCCCCATATTTAGGTGGAGTGATCATATAAAGAGTAAAGAAATCATATTCATGGAACATCAGAGAGGCATTTATTTGTACCTGAAGTGGTTGTGAGATTCATGCTCCGAGTTATGTAATAGAGAGGCTATTAAATTGATATTTTTCACTAAAAACATATCACATATAAAAATATATAATATTTGAAGTAATTAAATTTCTTTTAGAATATCAATTTCTAAATACATTTTCAAATTCAATTGAAAAATATAATTTTAATTACTCTGTAATTTTAATCAAGTTAATTGTCTATTTTTATAAAATTATAGAAGTTAAATGAATAAATAAGTGATTACATGTTTATTTGAGTTATCATTATTTCTAAATAAATTTTTAAAATCACTTAATAATAATAATTTTAATTACATACTAAATTTAAATAACTTAACTATCAAATTTTATAAAATTTTACAAGTTAAATGAATACATAAATGTCTATATGGTTATTTTTCTAACCAAAATTTATATATAAATTTAAATTTAAATTTATAATATGACTTACCATACAATTTAATATTATATTTTCATTTTATAATATGGTTTAATGTAATGTATTACTATAGTATTATGAGTTTGGTATGATCTTCTCTATTTTGAATTGTCATAATTATAGTGAATTTGGTTTTTCATAATCAAGTCTTAACTCAAATTTTAGGATTAGGAGTCTCAAAACCACCATAATGTTAAAATTATAAATTTAACCTTTCATGTGACCTTGAAAGAATATTATAATGGTTTCATTGATCCAATGGTGTGGTGTTTACCTTTGATCTGTTCCGGTTCAAAATTTTGGGTGTTGAAGATCCTTAAGAATAATATTATAATTAATATATTATTCTTAATCTCTTCAACACTCGTAATTACATAATGACTTGGACCAGGGGTAAAAATATACCTCGGGATGAATGGAACCATAAAAATATTTTTTAGGGCATTATACAATTTTAAATTTACTATATTAACCCTGGGGTGGTTCAGAGATTCTGAAACCTAATATTTGACAAAAGTATTGATCGAGGAAAAATCAGGTCATTGAAATGATTTTTATGGTAGGTTTTTTTGGTAATAAAAATATATATTATAATAAATGGATAGTTAAATGATTTCTTATTGTAATATTTTCAACAAATAAAATTAAAAAACTTTTAAATTTTGAAAAACTAACACGATTCATAGATCAGTTTTACACTTTTTGACTTGTTTATCGCAAGAAATTAAAAATTAAATCCATAAACCAACTAATTAGGTATCCAATGGATGTTAGGGCTGATCCCATATGGAAAAGGGAGAATAAATTGATGAAAAAAGTCAGAGTGTGTTATCTAATTATCCATGAAAATGATATAATATGAAATAAAATAGATAGAATTAAAAAATTTAGAATAGAATTTAAAATATAAAAATATGAACAGAAACCATATAAAATATGTGTCGTGGTTTCACTTAGATTTAGGTTAAAAAATAATATCTATTCCTTATTATTGAAATTTATTGATGAAATATTTTACTAGAGGGACTCAATTGTGTTATTTTTTCTTTGTTTAAAAATAAAAAACTTTGTATTTAAAAATTGATCCCTTGGTCTAGTGATTGATTAGATACAAACATTTAAAAAAATAACCCTAAAAATTAGAAAAGGATCAACCAATTTCTATGGGTTCTCCAATTAAAACTGACTTATATTTCTCTGCTAGTGTCATTCATGGTCCTATATGAAACTGCAAATAAATTTGGAATTAGTTAAAAAAAGGAATTATAAACAAAATATAAAAATAAAATAAAACAAACAAAAATTTCAATTAAAACACACCCAAAATATTTTTACAACACTAACATAAAGAACATACCCTCTTATAAACAAGTTAATGGTGTGACAATTGAGTGAAATCTCAATACATTGTATGGATATGAGATGAAAGGTGGGATTAGAAGACAAAAAACATAAGGAAAAATAATGAAGAAACACCTACTGGATTTAAGGGAAAATCGATTTGAAAGGGTGGTAGAACCCCCCCCCCCAAATTGATAACATTGAGTATAGAGGGATACCCCTATTTTTATTGATAAATATTACAAGGAATTTAATAAAAAGTATATGGGGTATACTTAGGCCAACTGGGATATCCTCATTTTTCCCCACCGTTAGGTGTCCAACCGTGTCACTCATTGAAGTTTTCATATCGGTATTTAGTATGTGGAAGTACATGAAAACTAGTGCTAGTGTACATGGAATATATCCATGATTTTATCCACCAAACACTTCTATAATTGGATTAAATGTTCTATTTCATGAAGTATTTGGTGTGTGTGTTTTTGTCCCCTACATGGGCATGTACTATGTCAGGTAGGGCCATGTCTCTTGAAAATGTACATGGTATATTCTTTCTAATTACACTCTATGTTTTTTCAAATTTTCGTATGGATCATTCCTGATCTATTAATTTTACAATAAACTCTTGAAAATAATCCAAAAACATCAAAGTGAAGCATTTGAATCACCAATTAATATATTTCTAGTGAAAACATATTTTACACTAAAAAATATAAGAATAATTATTCACATCTTGGGAACAACACATTTCATTTCTTTATTTTTAACCTTATTAATGATATAAACTATAAGATCAATAACATATTTCCTTGAATCAAATTACAAAACTACAAAAATGTTTTCAGAAAAAAACATGAGTGTGAAGTCATTTAAAGCTATTGTTGGTTGAGGTATGTGTATGAAATGATTTCACATTCTTATATTGGGTTGTGATATAATGAAATCATATCATTCCCTCAAAACCCATTTCAATATATATTAAGACCAAGGACCCAGAAAATAAAAAATAAATATGAATGTCCCATTATGTTATCTGTTTGCTTCAAATCAAGTAGTAATAATATAACTAACCCTTCACTCTTTTATAGATCAGTTCTAGAAAAAAATTTTAATGAATATATCCAACCTAAATGTTTCATCAACATTCAACATGGATGAAAACGTGAATCATCGACCTAGTGAATAACATACCCAGATAGAACCAAATAACCAACCGTTATCCTAGATCAATCTTGTTTCTAAGTGTTGTGAAAACACAAAATTGATCCAACTCCTGTCCAAGTAACCAAAGAACCTCAATCACCAATTTGATATAAAAATTTAGAAAACATATATATAATTAAACACATTATATATATTGGTAGGTTTGATGAACTTTTATTACAAAAGACCCCCTTGAGAAGAATTCCCCAGTTATGTCAGTGATCAGATAATATTTTTTTTCACTAAACAATGATTTAATTGTTATTACTTTCATCTTAATCCATCTTCTTCAACAAAATCCCAGATATAGAATTTAATGTACTTTACATGTGGCTCTATAAGTGGGTTTGATACTATGCTTAATTGGGATACATTAACTATCCTAATGGGATATTAATTGCATATAAAATTATTCACATATCCTAATGTGTTATCCTATGGTATATGGCCCAACTTATATTAATCTTTATGAATGCACAATTTAATGGGAATTTATAGGTCTTTTATATCCATTAAATCATTATATAACACAATTAAATCAAATTTTAAACTTCATGAGGTAAACAAATGTATTTCAATTATTAATTAAGATATTAAAGTCCCAAAATAAGAGAATATTCAAAATGATTTCTAAAATATTTGATAGTATAGAAATATGATAAAACTAAATGATTGGAATAATAAATGGGAATATACTCATTTTAATACAAAAAATTGTTTTTTATAAAATACCACTCAATAAACTCCATCAAAATATTTCTTTGATCTTCAAAGAAAAAATGAACATAATTATCAAATAAATATAAACACTAATGAAAAAAATCAGAATTATTGAATTTATATCACATGTTATGCCTAGATTTATTTGAAAAATCAGTCAGTTCACCACAAACATATCTAGTAAAAAATTAGTTGTCACTCATTTCATGTTAATGGTTTTTTTAAAAATAGATTCCATTTTTAAAATAATTTATCAATAATAAATTGTAAATTTGTTTTAATAACTATAAAATTCATGTTTTAAAAACATTCCCAAGGATACTATTGAATTCCATTGTCCAGTAATCAATACATAATAATAAAAAATCCTTAATTAATTGAATAAAAACTGAAATATAATTAAATATTTAAGATTTTGTGGATGAATATGAGTTAAAGTAATAAATAATTCATTAAAATTTAATGAAAATCACTCCGAAACATTTAAAATTAAATTACTCAAACTCCATGACAAGGATTTATATCTTACCATTAAGAGTTATTAAAAATACAATTCAGGAACATATTTTTTTGCTAGTCCATTCAAATTGATTATAATATAAAATTTTACTTATTATTTTAAACCAAATAAAGGGTTTTGAAACTAAATTCTGAAAAAATGTTTGCCAAGTGATTTCAAAGAGAAACATGCAACAATTAATAATATAGAACATTTAAGTTACGAAATAAATTTTTTTAAAAAATGTAATCCTTTATAAAAATGTAATATTTCTTTAATAAATAATGAATTTTCAATATTACATAGTTAAAGAATACTATCGAAATATAAAATTAATAAACAAGAAAAAATTAAAACTAAAAATTCAAAACAAAATCCTAAATAATAGTGTCAATAATACCTTTATATATACATGACTTGTGAATTTATATAAGTTCACATCAATAATTTATATCAAATAAAATTCAAAATAGGGGAAAACATCTACTAACTAACATGCAAGGAACAAACCTAATAATTTTGTGTTAAGTGTGATTTACATTTTGAGCTATTTCACTAGATACTCTTATTAATTCTCCCTAAAATGTTTTACCTTGTTCCCATAAATAGTAAATAAAGATCTTTTTTTATTCTTAATATTCAGAACACAAAAGGATGAACTCGAGTGTCTATAATGTTTTAAGACTGAGTTCCCTATATCTTACTTCAGTTGTACTTTTCAATTACCATATCATGTATAATGATATCTACACATGATTTTTTCTTACCATAATAGTGTTATTACTTTTTTATAACTATTTACATGGTAATAACCTTGGATTATTTATTATATTAATAGGTTAAGGAAATTATTAGTTATACGGAGAACCTTCGGATATGATGATAGTGATCCTAAATGTATTTTCTATTATCCAAATTATAGTGACCCAAAATTTTAATACATACATATCACATCTAATTAAATGAATATTCATTACATTATATAATGATCTATACCAGAATTGTTTAGTTCTTGAGCCCTTGTAAACATAGATACATAAAAAAGTTGTTTATAGGTGAAAAAAATCATATGTTTTTGGATTGAGTCTCATTCAAGATAGGTTGTAAGGGATTAAGTAAATACATTGAAGATTATTTATATGTTATATTTGGATGAAATCATATGTTTATCTTTGATGTTATCCTTTGGAGTTTTCCATTAGCGATTGGAGTTTTCTCACATTTTTTCCTTGTTTGGGTCACTATCAGTTTTGGAAACATTGGAAGATGGATCCGAGTTATTTGAAAACATCTTTGATCGTTGAGTGGATTAGTATGGTTGCCTATTAGTTGGTTTTGTTGGATAATTTTACAATTATACATGATTTCTTCCACATATGACATCTAAAGAAGTGCAATCCTGGTCTGTCACATGATTTGAGTTGGAAGGATTTTGAGTTAGACAAAGATGTTTCTTTTATGGAGAAACTATTAGACATGATTGATTCTTATAAGAAATGATTTCAAGTGATGTATATTCTGTCAGTCAATGTTTTGTGGTGAAACAGACTGGATTCTCAATAGACTTTGGAGCGTGAATCTTGGGTGATGAATCAATGGTATTAAATCTTACGAGAGAGCCCTTATTCCACATGAAATTCAATATATCTAAATTAATATGGTGTGAAGAATTATAATATACGGTTTAAGGTACACTCAGTTTTTAATTTTTAAAAGTTTTTCCACCGTGTTCAGAGTGTGTCCACGAGTGATGGGTGCAGAACCAGTTCACACTGTGAACTGGATTCATGATGTGAATTTGGTTTGGGATAATCCATGAAATCCTAGTTTAATTAATGAAAATATTAATTATTTTAAATTAATTTACATTCTAAATTAATCTTATGGGTTTTTAAATAGAGGAAAGGCCTTATTCAATTTACACATAATATGGTAAATTCATGTTGTGAATGACTTATTCATAACATCAGTCCATTATTCCCTATGAGTTTTTATGAACTAAATGACTAAATACACTATCATTCAATGGGTACTATTTCCCCTAAATCATATAAATACATTATATTTTGGGTGATTTTACCCCTTCCAAACTTCTCTATTTGGTGTTTGATCTTCAACATAGTTGGTGTCTCTTCCGTTAGTAGGAATGTTCCTTTTCCTTTAGTTTCCTTCCATTATATCAGTTGTGGTAGTAGAGTTAGTCTACGTTTTTGAGTCTCTTGAGCAGTTTTTGATATCTATTAATCCTTTTTATATTCCTTCATGTCTTTTTCATTCGAAGGCCAACCCTCATGTTAGTTTTGGTACAAAACGTGAGTATCTCAAGGTATGTGTTGATCTAACTCCTCTACCAAACCACATTGCTTATGGAACTAGATTATAAGATGTGATATTTGATGATAGTGGAACCCTTCCTTCAACTTGTGTTTCCTTTCCACTTTTTGTATGAGGATCCCTTCATAGTTGGTGTTTGACCTGAGTTTGATGTTGGTGGTTCTCTCTCTAGTATGTATTTGGAGATCCTTGGATACACTTGATTTTATGAATGGTTATCTAAATTAATTTTATGATTGATATATTTTTCTATACCAAAAGTATTATTTAGAAAATATAGTTCTTCCACTCATTTTGGTAAATGAAAATATTTTTTCTAAATCATTGTAAAACCGATTGAAAATGGGGTTTCAAATAATGTTTTTGATGAAATAAAGGGTTATTTTGAATTATTTTTAAATGTGAAACCCTTTTGAATTAGATTTTAAATATGGAACATTGGGATCCATCGGTACTTGGGTGGATTGTATAGTATTGGTCGTCATCAAACTATATTGGTATAGGTTTTAATTTAAGGAGTGTTCCTCTACTCCTAGGTCTTAGATACATAAGCTACATGACTTGTTTGACACATTAGGGGGTCGCGTTATGGGGTGTTCTTATGCTCCCTAGACTTCATGCATGCATTATTGAGAATTTTAGGGAAAAAATTCATTATGGTACAAGTGGTATAGATAACCAAAATTATGTTATCCTTGGAATATATATCCTTTTTTAATTTTATTTTAATATATACATTAGATAAAAAATGATACATGTATTGATAAATGAAAATATTTTTTGAAATTATTATTTCAAATAATTTTTCCTGACCTATTTTTTAACTATATAAATGGAAAATAGTTTACCAGTATTTTGGTATAAAAACTATATAACTACTTATAATTCCATGATATCTTTAAATTGAGAGTATTCAGATTTTTCATAAAGACTTATATTGATTACCTGGTTGGGATACTACTGAGCTGAGATCTCACACCCTGCACATTCCCTAGGAAATGTGTATTTATTATATTTTCTTATGATGAGGGAAGTAGAAAGGAACCAAAGTTAGTGGTGAGTTATATTCCAACTTAGTATGGGTAGGTGGTGGTGAGATAGTGTAATTTTTACCCCATATCATATATAGAGGATCATTATTTTTTTTAGTTTTTCTTTTTGGTTGTTGGAAAAGTGATTTGGTTTTTCTCTATTTCTATTAGGTTGTATCACTACTACTATCTTTGTCTATATTAAGGAATGTATTATTTTTATGGTTTCCTTTCAATATATATCTCTTATATCTTGTTTCAGTTCACAAAAAATCATTTTTTCAAACTGTTGTTTAATGCCCAAGTGTTGGTTGTCAATCTGTGGGGATTGGGAATTCGCTTAGGGTTTGTAAGATATCAGTTCTTGTGTAATGTCCAAGAATTAAAAGTATTTTTTAAAATTATATGGGATTATTTAGAGATTCAATGCTCAAATGGTACTTTATTCTAAGTCTTTGTGTTCCCGGAATAAAGGTTTGAACATTTTTGGCTAATTAAAATGCCATGTGTGCACATTTATGGAAACTTTTAAATGGGTTCCTAGATTAAATATATAAGATAACTATTGCATCTGTAATGAAAAAATTACTTAAAAATGGGCCTAACCTTGACCGGCACCGGTCGAGGGAGAAAGATAATTTTTTAATGTTTTAAGGAAAAATAAAATAAATTTTAAATGTTTATTTTATTTATATTTTATCATTGTGTAAAAAGAGATGAGAGAACTATTTAATTACATAAATGGAACTACCTTACGATGCAGTAATGAAAGGTAACCGAAAATATTTTTCCTAAATGAAACAAAGTAATGATAATTACTTAGTGTAAAAAAAAACTATGATGTGTTTCCCCCATTTAATGGGACAATAATAATTGGAGATAAAATCTTGATCTTTCATATCACTCTAAATCTCTGAAGGATCACTGTTGACGAATGACGAACTACAAACGACGATCACCAAAAACACCGAGCAAACCCCCTCCTCTTAAAGAGATCTCACCCTCAACAACATATCAAGGACTTTCATAGATAGATCTCCTACAATGACAAATCATTCCTTTGATCTAACCTATTCTTCGGGTAGGGGTTTATTCTTTGGGAATTTATTTCATATTCCTTCATTCTAAAACAATGACTACAGATCAACCAACTAATAGGTTGATCCAAGGGAAACTTGTTCTCGAGGGATGGGTTTGATTTTAGGGTAAACATTGGGAATATAGATCAATGTTTAATTGATAGTTTGATTTAAATATTTGTTTATCCACCATTAAATTTTCTTATGTGGATGGATCAAGGACGATGGGAACAAGGCCCAATCGTTCCTGCATGGGTGTTCATGTGAGAATCTTCCTCCCATGTTCATTGTTCCTTCAATATCTATCACTACAAAAACTCAATGATTACAACATTGAAGCAGATCGTAGTGGCATTATATGGATATAGAAGTTGAAGGCTACGGCGGCATGGTGATGTCGACTCGAAGAGCAGGCAGCAGAGGCAACATGTGGCAGTAGCTGCATGCGGGAGGGAGTACGCATCGACGATGCACCACAACAGAGGAGTTCAAGGCCATCGGGCCATGGTGGTGCGAGACCATAACGCCAGCGAGGCACCCCATCGGTTAGAGTATGTTTTCACCATTATGAAACAACGGTTTTGAAGGTAGCACGTTGACGGTGCACTACGGTGGTGTAGAACCCCGCAGAAACTGTCACGGGGCGACGGCAAGGGCCACCGAAAATTGCTGACGGTAGGGCTTTGGTGGAAAGGGTCCTAAGCTTTGTCTCGTGGTTGGAGGGCCACGCGGTGAACCGCGGGGCAGCCACGCAGCAAAACTGCTATGCTGACTAGGGGAGAATGCAGATACCGCCACTGCGTCTAGGCGAGCTAAGCCAGCCTACGGCCCAGTGGGTTGGGCCTGTGGCCCAGTCAGTCAAGAAGGGACCCACACCAGGTTGGGTCAAACCCATGTTAGACCATCCCCAGACCCGACTAACCCCTTTTTAGTAAAACAAGCATAACATCCAAACCGTACATCCGATTGATGATCCATTTTGGCATTGGGACCCCCAAAATGAGTCGGTCCCTTTAGTATACACTGAGTAAAATCTTGTGGAGGTTTAGATGATGCAAATATCTTGAGCAGTAGACTCTCTAGGAATCAAACACACTACGATCGGGTATAAGTGACCCAAATGGCCCAAGAGAGAGAGGGTCTATGTGATCCAGTAGTCCAATGAGAAAAGAGGTTATAAGTGGTCAAGCTAGCCCATGTTAAGAGCTGGTCTAAGTTATCTAGTTGGACCCAGAGATGAGCGGTTCTAAGTGATCCAATGGCCCATGTGATGAGTAGGTCTAGGTGATCCAGCTACCCCACACACTTATTATGGATGATTACTTCAGCAGTACAAGGTTTTAAGCATTTCAACTTTTAGTCTTGCTTTCCTTCATTTATATTATACCTATATGAGTTTCCCTTTGCTTTATGTGTACTTTTTCCCTTGTGGTATTTCTTTTTGGTTTCGGGTCCCTACTGAGTATTGTGTTACTTACCCATTCACGGGATTCACCCACACGTGTCATGTCTTGTGAAGATCACCAATGCTTTAACAGAGACCTTGGTGTTCCAGGACCATGCAGTGTCTGGTGAGATCAGACAGATGGGGTATACTTTTACAGCTTCTGACAGCTACTCTACACCTACCCTTGAAGTTGTGATTTATATGGACAGTTGACCTAGAGACCTTCATAATTTCTTGTTTTCAGCTTGTTTTTATCAGGCTTGTATTCTGGACCCCTTTGCATTCAGCTTGAACTGTTACACTCTTTGTGGTTGTCTTAGCGGCATACACGTTTTCCATTTCCATATGTTTGGCTAGGGTTGTGAGTGTGTGTACATGTAAAATGCCTCCCACTTGTAGGTTGATGCCTTCGGTGCCAGTGGGTCACCCCTGGCCATTGGGAGGCAACCATGGGGTAGTCGTGACATGAGCCCTAGTGGACGGGTCATGACGAATTGGTATCATAGGTGGTCAATTCTACCTCAATGACTGGGAGTCTGCAGTTTTGTTTTGGGGTAAGAGTTTTGAATATTTCATGTTTGACCTTCAGACTTGAGGATTCCAGTGTTGGTGTGGTGACCAACATATCCATACACTAGGACCCTGAGTTCTGGCTTTTGACTTGGTACATGAAAATAGCAATTGCATGCATCATATAGGAATTGAAAGTGTTCTCATGTCCTTTTTAGTCAGAGTAACCTCACAAGGTATAATCTTTTGGCTATGGTTCATCTTGATCTATTTCTAGATGCCTCCACTTGTATGACCAGCTAAGATTCTAGAATGTGACTAGGAGGATGTTACACCCAGTGGTGAGGGGTCTTTTTAGGGACCAGTGCTGGAGATGGCCCCACCGGGTGGTGCACCAGTGCTCCCACCACCCATCGATCAACAGTTCCAACCATCATTACAAATAGAGGACGCACATCGGATCAATTCATTACATGAGTTTCAGAGGTAGAGACCTCCCTTGTTTAGGGGTGAGACGAACCCCTAAGTGCTTCAGGATTGTCTTGATGCAGTTACATGAGTCTTCCATCTAGTGAGGACACCCCTTGACCAGATGGAAGTCTTAGCCACAAACCATATTCAGGGCTAGGTGAAGAGATAGTGGAGTTTTACAATTTAGACACACGAAAAGGTAAACCTCACCAAGACAGACATTGAAATCCTCTTTAGGGGGGTGTTATTTCTAGTCACATTGTGCTATGTGCATATACAAGATTTACTACATCTACAACATGGTGGTATGATAGTGGAGGAGTAATCTGTGAGATTCATTTTGATTTCTCGCTACTCTACAGATATGGCATGAGACCCATTCTTCTAGGCTCATACTTTTGATCATGGACTAAACTGTGAGAACAGGGAGTCTATGGTATCACTTAGCATCCCTACTCTGGCAAGGGTGTTAGAGGTATCCCTTCTTGTTGAGAGCATTCTAGTCAAGAAGGCTTTAGCAGTAGGAGCTACAAGTAGACACTAAGTGGTGGAGTTTTCAATAGTGGGTAGCAATAAGAAGACATAAAGAACCAAATGGGTCATGCCTTTCAAGGGACGACCCCAAGACACAAGGTCAGTGGTACGATGCAACTAGGATAGAGAGAGTTAGTAGAGGAGTACGGTGTGCTACTCATGTAGAGGGCATGGACACATGGCTCATGACTACTCAGATCGTCATGAAAGCGATCAACGGACGGTCGAGGGCTCACAGTGGCATAGTCATACAGTCGACTAGGGTGGTTCATAAGGAGGCGTACGTTGAAGTAGAGATAGAAGAGTGGTAGGTGGTTGGAAGAGGTTTGAGGTGATACCACTACCACGCCCAGGTGGTCCACTACGGGCTCTGGGAGCCGGTTGGTTGGGGTGAGACCAAATTCAGGTGATGGATGCCTATGTCCATGGTTCTATGGATATTATTAGAGTTATGATATGTTTATTGTACACCTTAGTTGCATTTATTATAGAAATGGATTCTTGTAACTCTTTCCTTTCCACAGACCTTGTTCGGTGCTCGGAGATTCAGGTGGAGTAGTTGGCTCAAACCTTACAATAAGTGGCTCCTATGGGAGGTAATTCTATGATTACACACTGGTGACAGTAGTGTGAGGTTACTCTTGGAGTTGAGATCATCAGCTGGGATCTCTTAGTAGTGGCGTTGAGGCCTTATAATGTCATCCTGGTTAGGGACTGTTTATCCACCGTTCATGCATAGATCAACTATCTTAGGAACAAAGTGTGGGGTGTCAATGAGGATGGGATGAGGTTTTCCTTCATAGGTGAGATGGGAGCTCTTACAGCACATGACATACTTTCTCAGAGGATGGTGCAGCTGATCACTCACCAGTTGGAAAGCCTCACCCTTAGTGTGGTGGATGGGAGTATTCCACACTTTCTAGTAGTGGTGGATGAGTACGAAGACATTGTTCCCAAGGATGTCATGGGATTACATCCTCATAGAGATTTAGTATTCTTCATTTATATGTACCCTAGGATGAAACCAATATCCACCCCAGCATATTAGATGGATCCCATGGAGCTTTGTGATTTAAGGGTAATGATGGATGATTTTCAGGAGAATGGATTCGTAAGACCCAATGTTTTATCAATGGCTACCATAGTTTTGTTTTCCAATAAGGAGGACATGAGTTTGAGGTTGTGTGTGGACTTCTGGAACTTGAACGATGTGACTGTGAAGAACATGTATCCACTACCGATGATTGATGACCATGAAGAACATGTATCCACTACCATCAACTTTTTGTACAGGATGAGGATGTACCAAAGATAGTCGTTAAATGTTAGTATGGACACAATAAGTACTTGTTGATTCTTTTTCCATGACCAATTCTCCAACATTGTACCATGGACTCGCAAACAAGATCATCCAGCCTTACCTCGACCGTTTAGTCATGGTATTTATTGATGACATCTTGGTGTACTCGGTGTTTGAGGAGGTGCATGCTACATACCTGTGGATAGTCTTGGATACACTCTAAGAGCACCAGCTTTATGGGAAGCTCTCAAAGTGTCAGTTTTGGATTTGGGGGGTCCACTTTCTGGGACATGTTATTTCAGAATCTGGAGTTTTAGTGGATCCAGCAAAGATATAGGTTTTTCTTGCCTAGGATCAACCAAGGAGCATGACTAGGGTATGGAGTTTCTTGGATTTGGCTGGATACTACTGAAGCTCATTCCTCGATTTTCTAGGGTACCAACACTCTTATCATCCTTGACACAGAAGAGACAGCGCATCATGTGGACCGAGAGATACCAACAGAGTTACTAGGAGATGAGGTAGATACTGAAAAATGCCCCCATCTTGAGGCTACCAGAGGAGGGCGTTGGGAATGTAGTTTTTTTATGGCACATCAGGAACCGGACTGAGTTGTGTTCTAATGTAAGAGAATGTAGTGACCACCAACGATTCATTGTTTTTGAGACAAAATGAGTATAAATACGGAACCCATGACCTAGATCTAGTAGAAGTGGCCTTTTCATGGATGATGTGGAAGCACTACATGATGGGTGAGTGGATTACTATCTACTAAGATCAAAAAAGTATCAGCTATATATTCTTGAAGAAGGACCTGAACATGAGTAAATGACAATGGTTGGAGTACCTAAGGGACTATGACTTTAAGATAGTCGATACTCCTAGTAAAGAGAATGTGGTATGAAATGCACTCAGTATGAGATCTGAATTGCCATTTCTACGTGAGGTGTTAGATTAGTTAACAACGATGTAGATATCCTTCATCAAAGATGATATGGAATCTTACCTTCAGTCGATGACTATAACTACCCCACTGTTACAGTGATTTAGGGTGGCACAGCTTACAGATGTTTACTTCAAGGCTTGATGTACTCAGTTATCCCAATCATAAGCACCAGATGTATTTTGAATAGGTAGGGATCAAGTCATCATTTTCAGAGGGCACACCATTATGATAGTGACGTTGCATGGGGAGGTTATGAAGGAGTTCCACACCTCCCCTTTGGTGATGTTTCCCTGATTGGAAAATATGTGCCATGATCTACGATGTTAGTACTGGTGGTCGGGGATGAATAATGCACTGGTAGAGTTTGTTTCACGATGCCTCACTTGTCAATAATTAAAGGTAGAGCACCAAGATCCATCAGGAATGACCCAACCACTTTAGGTACCAGATTTTAAGTGAGATGGTATCTCGATGGACTTTGTGATAGGATTACCACACACATCCAGGGGCCAAAATACTATCTGTATTATCATTGATCAACTCACCAAGTCGGCACACTTCCTACCCATATGGGGGAATGGATTATTAGGGGATAGGGATGCCTCTATTTTTAGGATATATATTGACTCCATGGGGCCCCATAAATGATAATCTCAGATTATGACACACATTTTACATCCCGATTATGGAAGGGATTACAAGAGGTGTTCAGGAATCAGCTTTGTTGAAGCACAACATCCCACCCTCAGTTGGATGGTTAGACGGAGAGGACCATCCAGATTTAGAGTAAATGCTTCATGATTGTATCATGGACTTCAGGCACAGTTTAGAGGATCACTTACCACAGATGGAGTTCACATACAAAAAATTCTAACACTTCACCATTGGTACGATGCCATTTTATGTGCTTTATGGGAGACCATGAAGATCACATTTATGCTTGAAAACCACATGGGAGTCAGCACTCATGGGTCCAAAGATGGTACAGACAACAACCGAGAAAGTCCAGGTCATCTAGGAGCTGATGAGGACAGCACAGAGAAAGAAAAAATCTTATTCCAGCAGGATACAGAGGCCCTTGGAGTTTGAAGAGGGAGACCATGTGTTCCATTGGGTCTCACATTGAGGGGATTGCTCTATTTTGGGTGGGGAAGCAAGTTGTCTCTAAGATTCATATTCCCTTTTCAGATTCTGAGCAGAGTTGGAAAGGTGGCATACTACATAACTCCCCCTACATAGATGAATCAGGTGCATGATTTATTCTATGTGTCGCATCTGGTGAGGTACATGCATGATCCATCAAACATCATTGACTGGGGTGAGCTGGACATCGACGATGGGGAAACGTTTGCAGAGTTTCCAATAGAGATTGAGGATCGACAGTAGATGATTCTTTATGGATTGTCAATTCTTCTGGTATGAATTCGATTGAAGAACAAGAATCTCTAAGAGGGCACTTGGGAGTCAAATGCTAATATTCGTGCTCAGTACCCCCATTTGTTTTTTTAGCCCTTATTTTGGCTTTCAGGGACATGAATCCCTAAAGTTGGGGTTAATGTAATGTCCAAGAACTACATGTAGATTTTTTTTAAAATTATATGGAATTATTTTGACATCAGGCACTCAGACAGATCTTGATTTTGAAGTTCAGCTAGACCAGAATAAAGGTTTGATCTATTTTAGCTAATTGAAATGGCATGTATGTGTGGTTTTGGAAACATTAAAATAGATTCCTTGATTAAAAATCTGAGGGAACCATTACACCTGGAACAATGACATTACCTAAAAATGGGTCTAACCATGACCAGTGTGGGTTGAGTAAAAAAGTTAATTTTTGGAAGTTTTGAGGAAAAAAACAAACATAACAAGTTTGTTCTATTCAAATTTTTTTCATTGTAATACAACGATGAGCATAATGTTTCATTCCATAAATGAAACTATGTAATGATGTTGTAATGAAAACAAACAGAAACGTTTTTTCCTAAAATAAACTAAATAATGACAGCAACTTAGCGTAATAGAATCACTATGATGTGTTTTAACTATTTAATAGGATAACAGGAATTGGAGATCAAATATGGATCATTCAAATCAGTATGAATCTCTAGAAAATCATCATTTATGAATGAATAATGGTGAATTATAATCTCCAATAACTTCATGCACTCCCTCTTCTCTTCAATAGATCCCTCCCTCCCTGATAGATTGATGAATTTCGTGGACGGATAACCTACAATGGCGAATCCTTCCTCTGATCAAAACGGTTATCCTAGTAGGGGTTTATTATTTGAGAATTTATTTTCCATTCCTTGTTTCTAAAACAATGACTGTGGATCAACCCACCAATACATTGATCTCTGGGTTTTTTGTTCTTATGGGATGGGTTTGATTTAAGGATAAACATCTGTAAAATAAATCCATGTTTAATTGGTGTTCTGATTTAAATATTTTTTTATCTACCATTTAATTTTATTATGTGGATGGATTAAGGCTGAGATGAGCAAGGTTGGATCCATTCATCTTGGGTTTTATTGTAGCCTCTTCCTCCCTGGTTCATTGTTCCTTTGATCTTTGTCATCGCAACAACTCAATGATCACAACATGGCTATGGATCGCAATGGTAGTGGATGGATACCGCGGTAGGAGGTCGCAATGACATGGAGCTGCCAGCTTGAAGGGTTAGTAATAGAGGAGGCTAGTAGATGCTACCACATGCGGGAGGTAGTGCGTGCCATAGTAGAGGAGTCCAAGGCCATCGGTCCATGGAGGTGTAGGACCCCAGATTCAGTGGGGTGCCACTTCGGGTGGAAGAGGCTAAATCCATCGAGCCATGGCGGTGTGAAGGGTGGCATGGTGATGGTGTGCCATTGTGGGGGAGAACCCTGCGTCAACCGCCAGGAGTGGTGACAAGGGATGCCAGAAACTGAAGGTGGTGGGGCTTTAGTGGACGTGGAACTGAGCCGTGTCTCATGGACAAAGTGCCATAGTCCAATGGGACCACAACAAGAGGTCCCTATGTCGAACTGTTGGGCAGTCACACAACGAAACTATCGCACTGAACAGAGGTAGATACGGAGACTGCCGCCACGTTCGGGAAAGATGAGCTGCCACAGTGGGTCGGACCCAAAGCCAGCGGGCTGGACCCATGTCTTAGTGAGTCTGAACAAATCTTGGACCAGGTCGAGTTAGACTCGGTCGAGTCAGTGGGCCCCCGAGCTGGGTCGGGTCGGTCCAACCAGGTCAAACCTACCACTTTTCATTAAAACAATCACAACTTCCAAACCGTATGTTTGATTGACTAGCTATTTGTGGAGTTGGGACCCTTGATATGAGGCAGTACCTTTGGTATACACTTAGTTAACTTTAGTCAAGGTTTAGATGTTACCAATGGATTCAAGATTATACTTTATTAGAATAAAATGTGATACAAGTGGGTCTAAGTGATCTAGCTGACCTAAGAGACAAGCAGGCATAAGTGATCCAGCTGGCCAAAGAGATGAGCGGGTCTAAGTGATCCAGTTGGACCAAGATACGCTCGGGTCTAAGTGATCTAGCTAGCCTAAGAGATGAGAAGGTCTAAGTGATCCTACTATTCCATGTGAAGAGAAAGTCTATGTGATCCAGCAGCCCAAAGCACTCATCAAGGATGAGTGCTTCAACAGTACAAGGTGTTAAGTGTTACAACTGTTGGTATTGATTTCATTCCTTTATATTATACATATCTGAGATATCCCTTCCTTCTTGTGTACTTTTTCCCTTGTTGTATATATTTGTGGGTTGGGGTCCCTACTAAGTATTATGCTCCTCACCCCTCCATGGGCTTCGCCCGCACGTGTTGTGTCTTGTGCATATGACCAAAGCATTGCCAGAGACCTTGGTGGTCTAGGATTAGGTAGTGCCAAGTGCGATAAAATAGGTGAGGTGTACTTCTATGACTTTTGGCAGCTACTCTACACCTACTATTGAAGTGTGGATTTCTACGAACATATGAATGAAAGACCATTGTACTTTCTTATTTTCAGCTTGTTTTTGTTAGGCTTGTATTCTGGCCCCCATTAATTTAATCTTGTATTGTTACACTCGTTGTGGTTGTCTTAGTGGAATACTCATTTTCCTTTTCAGTATTGTGGGATTGAGTTGTGAGTGTGCTTGTGCTTAGGTACTCATAAAATGCCTCCCACTAACAGGTTGATGCCTTCGGTACTAGTCCCTAGCCCTTGGCCTTTAGAAGGTGGTCTTGGGATAGTCGTGACACGGTCCACGGGGGATGGTTCATGACATTGAGTATCTGTTTTGAAGGGTAACCCATGATTTTTTGATACATTAAATCGCAATCATAAAATTCGAAGTGTGGTTAGGCCTCGTGAATCCGAGATATACATGTTGGGATCATGGAACATTGTGCTCATGTGCGCCTATTGGGATAAAAGAAAGACTTGTTTTTGGTCAACTGAAATAATGGATATAGTTACTACTTTATTATAAAATAAAAATAAATATTTATCTTTTCATTGAATAATTATTTTTGGGAGATTAATTGACTAGAACATACTAACATTTTTAAAAAAATGAATTTGGTTCAACTAAAAATATAAATATTAAATTATTAATTATAAATGGTTTTGATTTTATACCACCATGATCATTACATAATATATTGCATATTTTTCTATTAAAATAATCTTGAATAGTGGTTTTGAAAAAAATGTTGTATGTATTAATTATTATTTTATACTATGAGTATAAATAAATTATTAAAACGTTTATTGGGAATTTAAGTATATTACTAGAAGTATTTATTAATTTAAATATTTTTCAAAGATTCGGTATTGTTATTAAATGAAAATGTTTTGGTTGATGGAATATTATGAGATTTTTGGGACACAAAACTAGATTTTGGGTCTAATATATTATAAGATTTGGTATTATATAACGCTTTTGAAAAATTAAATTTGTTTAACATAGAAGTTAAAATTGGAAAGAAAAATTCCAAATGAAACATTCATGGAAGGTTAAATATATTTTCACATAGTATTGTTTATGAAAATAGGGAATTTAGGTAATTATAAAAATGAGATTGAAACTTTTTATGATCATATTGGATCAGTTTGGTGGTTTTAAAAAAATGATTTGGTTAAATGGTTAATAATTATGTGTCTAAAATAAAATCATAAATGAGGTCTCTGATAATTCATTCTATTTTTGAAAATTAATAAATAATAGGTATTAATTGGTATGATTCCATGTTCTAATTATTGCATTCCAATAATGGATATATTGTATTAGAAAACTATCAATATTATTTTTATCATATAGGATGAAATAACAACAATCCTTTGTTGTCTCTTATAGAGGTTTCACATATTTGAGTTCTTTTTTATATTAAATGCTTAACGAATTAAATAAAATAATTGTGATTTATGGAAATGGGTTTAGGATGGAATTTAAAATAAAGGTTTTAAAGGGAATAAAAGAAGGAAATTTTTGGAAAGGTGGATTGGAAATGAATGGAATCAAATTCAAATACATCGAGGAATAAAATTTAAATATGATGAATAACCAGGTTTCATAACCTAATTTATCCTCCAATATTTATCAAAAGTCATGACCCAATCATTGATATTGTTAAATTAGAAGAGGGTTCACTATGAAATTATAGTGAGTAGTATATTTTTCAGTAAGAATGATTAATACATTTAGTAATTATTCATATAAATGTTTAATGGAATATGAAGTCTTCATTCAACCACAATGTATAGATGAAAGATTCAAAAATTTCATGGATGATTGATTTAGATCTTTGGTATGTATTCACAGGACCACATCCAATATAAAGAGAAATTCATTAGAATACATTAAAATATTTGAATAATAAATTATTATTATAAGTAAATAGTGTAAGAAAGAAATATTTTTAATGAAATCATTATATGTATGTAGTTAGTTTAGAAAATAAAATCAATGAGAGTAAAATTAAATATTATCGAAGAATTCATCAATTCTCTCCCAATGTTTGACTATTGAATATTTGGGTAGACACGGTATAAGTTATTGACTTTATTGTCTTCACATTTTTCCCTATACTTGAGTAATGGTCATGTTAAGAAGAAACTGTCTTCTCATGTACAAATATTTTTAAACCAATCCTATAAGAATATGTATTATTAGACTCCAACTATGGGTTCCATGTCATAAGATCTCTAGTGAGATTTCATCTAGTCTCATGCAACCCTCTTGGCCTAAGATTTAATTATTCAGCTAATCAACTCCCATCCAATAAATTTTGAATAGTATTAATGAATAGCTAGATCTTGCTTAAAATATATGGTATTGCAAAATCTTCATATCAGAATATTAAAAATATATGATATCTATTATTTTTGGAAGGGTTGTTTTAGTTTTCCACATGAATAGATATGAACCACTGATTTATAGTAGATTATTATTTTTTATTATGAAAATATTGATATGAAATTAATATAAAAATCCCAGTGAGTGTGGTTGAATAATGAAAAAGTAAAAAAAGAAAGAACATAGAGTATAATGTGTTCCGGTTCATGTTAAACTTATTTACAAGGAGTGAACACCACTCCAAAAATTATTATTAAGAAAAAGAAATTAGTATAATATAAAGACTGAAAATGTAAGAAATGGAATAGTGAATCTATCAAGGGAATTGTTTTCTTACTAAACCATGTGGAAATGGTCAACAAAATCATGTTCACTTAACATTGGACATTCGTATATGGACTCATGAACACACCTGGCATAATAAAGTAAGTAATAAATTGAATGTAAATTATACAATAATCCCTTATAGAGATGGGGTTACTTTACAAAAATATTTTTATGATCAATAAATATAATTTTTATATTGACCATTAATGATGATCATTTCCGGTACTTATCCAGCTCCACTAATCTGGTCACTTACTCCAATATCTATCAGAACAATACTCTAAATATAGGAAATTTGTACACTAGATATAAAGGATGAAAAAGGACTTCCAAATCCAAGATCCTCCTCTAAGATTCCAAAATCACTTATAAAAAACCATATTGTTTCCCTTCTCACTCACAAGAAACAGACCAATAATGAAGTGAATGAATAATCTCTCTCATTGAAAGATATGAGGACATCCTAATGATCTACGTGATGAAATCAAAACATCAGGTGGGAAATAAGGATATTTATTTCCAAGAAAAATGATCTGAATCACATTATTTAAATTACTAAAGGTGATATATATTACCTAGGAATGTAGTAATAGATAATAGGTCAGGCTGACTAAACACGGATCTAGGAAATTTTATAAGAGGTAGAAAGCACATCACAAAAAAGAATAGTACCCATAAATTCATATCCGACCAAAAAATTATATAATTCAATAAAAAATGAGATTGTATAATTTATAGTATAGATAAATAATAAAAAGAAATGATTCATGAAAATAGTAAATCCATGAATGCAACACGTATAGGCAGTAGTAATAGTAAATAAATAAGAAACATTTCAAACAAAAAAATTAATTGAAATGAAAATATAGAACACGAAAATATCAAAAATATTAACCTTGAAGTTAAAATTCTTATTAAATGGGGTACTCCTTGAACCTGCATTATTTTACAAAGACAATTCTCATTTGACCTAAATAATAACGAAAATGAAATTATGGAACCACTTTAGATAAACTATTAGCCATATTATCTATAGTGTGTATCTTATTGATACACACCATATTATTCTCCTCAATAGAAAAATGATCCTCTTATGTTTATATGCTTCTATTTACCAATTAAAACATGATTTCTAGATGAATGAAACACAAAATAACTATCAAAATGTATGTATATACTAGAAGGTGATAAAGCCAAATAATTTATCAGAACAATTAATCAAATTTCATCTTTTATGGATTTAGTTAAATATATACACTCATCCTTAGTGGTGGATAAAGAAATTACAGATTTTATGTTACACTTTCGAGAATCATTTCTACCATAATCAAGAAAACCTTTCTTGTAATGGATTTAATAATATCAACATTAGTAGCATATTTAGAATCAAAAAACCTAACAACATAATAAGTATAATTATTGTTATTTCCATATTGAGAACATAAATTAATATACATAGAAAAAAAATTAGGATTGATTTAAATTCCAATCAGTGTGGCTTTCCATGTTTTACCATTAACCTGATTTGAGTACACACACAAAAATAAATAACCAGTCTTGAGTAGACCATGGAATAAATAAGATTGGAAACTATATTAGCATATGGTTTTTTATTCATGAATGTTATCTAAGCTTATAATTAGGTGACTGGCTATGGGATAACTTGACTTGTTGGCCCAAATTAATATTAAATGATTTAATATTCTCAAATAGATACCATTTTTAATCCCTTATAACATTATCATGTTTTAACATATGAAAGGTTTTATTCACTCTAATCCTAATAATTTCTATACCCAAAAAATGTTTTACATTACCTAGATAATTTATCGCAGAAAAATAATTGATTTTTGATTTGGACATGAAAAGTTAGCTTCATGTTTTTATATATAATAATTATTTCATAAATATATAAAAGTTGGAAAATCATTTCATTTTTAGTATTCTTGAAATTAATACATGCATCATATTTTTGTTAATTAAAACTATTTTCATTCATAAATGAATAAAACATTTATATCATTGTAAATATGTCTATTTAATCCAATAGAAGTATTTTTATTAATGAAAAATATTATTAAGTATGAAATCACTGGACAATACCTTGTAAATATTTATGAAAATCCTTTTATCTAGTTTACCAGGGAAAAATCATTTTCTATATCCAACTATTCAATATGAAAATCATGCAACCAAATAAAGAAAAATCTAAATTAATTAATGTTTTAGAAAAAGATAAAAAATTATCCACAATAAATTCCATAAAATATAATGAAAATTTAATAAACTAGCATAAATTTATATTTAATATTTTAACTAAAGGACATATATTATTTTAATTTGAAAAAATCCATTTATGTCTAATTAATTTAGAATTTTTCATGTTTAGATATAATGGATCAAATATGATTTTATATAGGGGATTCATTTCATCTTCTAAAGAAGAAAACAAGTACTTGGATTCGATATATTTCATAGCTTTATTAATGGTTTATAGTTCATAATTTTTTATATACTAAGCAATATTAAATGAATAAGTATATACATCTACATGAAAGAACTGAGCATGGGGTTTAATATCTAACTTAAATTCCATTAATAAAACACTCAAATTACTAAATATAATGTTCTCTTGTAAAACATGAATCAACCATTATAGATCTATCACTAATCTAAATCATCTTACTTTAGAAAAAAAAATCCAAAATCATTTCTTATTTTTTATTACTTATTTTTTATTTAATATTTTTTATTTTTTTTATTTATTATTTTTTATTTTAGGTTTTTATTTTTATGGATATGGGTTGGGATAGTATCGAATGGTTTGTCACTATCTCTTTATGTGTTACAATTTTAATACAAATTTATGTGCTTATTGTGGTGACTAATAGCGTCAAATAATTTAATGCAATTTTCCACCATTGAAAGAGTTCATAATGGTTTCATTAACATTATCTTCTTGTTGGAAAGAGAGAATCAATCCATTTAACACATCTCATTTGAGGTCAAAATAGAGATTATTAGATATTTTAACACTCAATTTGGGACCTCCTATGAATTCACTCCCCCAAATATATATCATTCCACTCCATATTCATTCTTCTCCTTCCCTCACTCAAAATATCTAAAATTTCTCACATCTCCCCTTTGGTGGTTCAGCTTTTCAGTTTTCAGTATTTTATGGTGTCTCTATTTTTTAGTTTCTATTTATTTAGTAGTGCAATGTTTTATTTAATATAATATCAATTATTAGTATAATATTTATTAATTTTTAGCATAATTTTTATTTATTATTTCTTCATATAATGTTTTAAAATTCAATTATATTAGTTATATTAAATTAAATAAATTAAATCATATTATTTATTATAATCACAAATAATATTATTGAATTTCATGTTTTTTTATTATAATGATGTAATCATTAGTATATTATTTAATTACTATGATTAATATTTCATTTCCTCTTTAATTATTTGTTAAATTAATAAGATTCGAGTTTAATATTAATGATGAATATTAAAGTGCATGCCTAATAAATATTCATGCTTATTTATTAGTATAATGGTACAGTTATTAGTATAATGTTTTGGTTATATGGAATATTAATAAATTTCTTTTTTAATTTTAATAAATATTAATAAGTTTCATTTTTAATAATAATTATGAATATTAACTTTCATGTTTAATGAGCTTATATGTTTAATTATAAAAATAATGTTGTAATTATTAATTTAATTATTACATTATAAGGAATTATAATTTCATGTTAAATATTAAATTAAATGTTCAATTCTGTTATGATTAATGATGGATTAAAATATGTTACATTAATATATTAATAATAATAATAAAATTAGTATTCATGTCTTGAATTAATTAATTATATTTCATAAAAAATATATAAAATGTTATTTTAATTGATAATTCTTTAGATTTATTTTGTTTAATAACTCTAGGTTGTGGGGAATCATTTTAGACCTCTTTTATAGGGATCTGGGGGATTTTAACTTACTAATACCAACATGATTTATAGTTCTTATTTCACAAGACACATTGTAAGTAATAACTATAGATGTTATTAATTAGAAGACTCTCAATTAGAATAAAATTTTAACATGGTTTTTTAAAATTATATTTTGTTTCCTTGATAAAATATAATTATTTACTCTAATATTGAGTATTTTTGTTGATAAAATGATGTATTCATATATTTATTTCACTAGATTTAAAATTTTTACTGAACAAGGAGTAAGTTATAGTGGAAAACCAGAACAATTTGTGATTCTTATGGATTGTACAAATTTCGAATCTATTTAGAGAAGACTTATTTAACTATTAAAAATCATGGTTAACCAGATGATAAAACCCATCATATATAAAAATCTAAAAAATAAAGATAGGTTAGGGAATATACCTTTCTTAATTATTGGTGATGAGTAATAAAAACAAATATTATCATTGGTTAATAACCAATCCGATGATCAAATGATTGATTTTTATGTCATTATATCTATTATCAAATATTTTTTATCTATAGTGGAAGTTGGTCCATCATAGCCTTAAGATATAATTTTGTATTCTTATACTATGAAATATCATCGAGGGAATGGATATTTTTGGGATACTCCTCCAAATGATGTATACTTTATGGAGGGTAATTTTATAGATGATAAATATTTAGTACAAGAAAAGGGTGATCAGGATTCATAATAATAAGATAATGTGGATGAACATTCTCATTTAGACCTTGTAACATCAAACCAACCTTAAAATAATCCTTCGTAATTATAACCATGGTTAACAGAAGGTTTTTTATGATTTCCTTAATTTGGGTTCTTAATCACTACTCCCAATTAATAATTTTCAAGAATTATCAGATTCATGAATAGAGTGTTGGATTAAAGTGTTATGTATACTGGGAGAAAGTTTTATATAAAATAATTAATTAATACTATGATTAACTTGTTTCATGTTGAGTGTAATTACAATTATTTCATGGAATAATTTAAAAGAACACATTATATGACCCAATGTGTCAAGTTTGACTTAGATTGATAGATGCGTCTATGAGGTATACTTTAAGAAAATTACATTATTAGTGAATCCCTTGGTTTACTCCACACACATGTGTAAATAGAAGCCTATGAAAGGGTCTCACAACCATTGATTATGAATTTATTTCATCTATTATTATTTAGATGATAATATCATGTAAATATATTCTATTAATCTAGTTTGTAAGGAATCAAAAAACTTTTTAGTTATGGGAATTATTACTCTAAGGCATTAGTCCCATGATGGAAGAACATAGAAAAATTTTATGGGGACAAGGATGAATAAGATAAGGTTTTACCATAACTTATGGGTTTTGTGCCAAAATAATATGGTTGTTTACCAGATACACATTGTTTAATATGGAAACCAATAGAAACAAGTTAATTTGTCAAATAATTTGTTTTCTCTATTATTTCATACATCCATTAAAACAACCCTTATTTTTATTACATATTCATTCATTATTTATTATATAAAAGTACACAAAAATCAACTCTAAAGAACATTAAGCCTAGTGTATTTGTGAATTATTCACATTACATAAAAACATAAATACTAAATACTAAATTTGTATTGAAAACATCATCAACATGATCATAATATTCCATCAAACATAAAACTACATAGGTTAACCTGGGGACATACATAAGGAAGTGGTGAGATATAAATCCCAATAACAGAGTAAACATAGAATAACAATAATAGAAAAATATATGTTAGAAAATAGATATATCGATGGTTCATAAAAATATTTAGAATCATAAACATGAATAATGACACATGATATGGAATGATAATGATAAAGGTAACATGGGAAATGTGGAAACAATATAAAACATGACACTATAAGCATGGGTCAAGGATATCTAACACTAATTCTTGATAGAAAAAATCCCATAAATGAATCAATTTCACTCCAAATCCCAACATAATTTCTAATGAGACTAAACATTATCCCGTGAATTAGAGCGCAATATAATTTCGGGTGCACTCATCACTTTCAATTCATTCACATTCTTAAGTGTGCCATATATATCATACAACATGGATTCATTCATCATCATATTTTATTCCACAATAAAAGAGTGTTGAATAAATATATGAAAGTACTAATTCAAATAATTATAATTGTATATATATTAACCCCCTTGATAGAAAATTTGTTTGTTATTCACTACACAATTATTTTGGTATTGAAAAATTGTGGTGAAATTTCTGCTGCATAATGACGTCACATAAAAATTCATAAAATGGGTTGAGGAGAGAGAAATGGTTCTATCCTTATTTTAAAATTAAATTTGCATTAATAGTTTCATGTAAATTTATATTCCAATATTAGGAGTTGGTAATATATGGCATAAAATAATAAATAAACATTAATAAAGAATAAAAAGTGGGGATCAATTACTTGGGTGAGTGACTCCAAATGCTTGGGGGTATCTTCTTGAGAACTTAGGGGGAATCTTATGAGGAACTTAGAGAGGTTAAGGAAGATTAATTACCTCATCCAATGATTTTGAGTTAATGTAAATTGGATATTTGGTGGGTTTATATAGTAAATGAGTAGGTATTTCTTTATTATTTCACAAACAAAGGCTTTGAACTCTATATAATAAAATAACCAAAACCAAAAACCATCCAATTGTTTTTCCCATTGTTTATTCCAAATTATGTTGGTCTTAATTTATTTATAAGTATAATGGCCTAAATTAATAAAATAATACTCTTTCTTATGTGGAGGTGAGTCGTACTCCTAGAGAAAGGATTTTAAAACCTTAAAATATATTAATAGATTTGGAGGATTCATAATGGATTTATAAAATTAATAAAAAAATAAAAAAATAAAAATATTTTAAATGGAAAACATATATTTGGTCATGGATCTCATTTATAGTAGATATTACATCACATTTGGGTCACTATTATGTCATAATACACAAAATATATTTATAAGGTATATAATTTTTTCCTAAAAATTAGACCTTCTCATAAAATTATGAAAACTTCCCCATCTGTTAATTTCAACACTATGATTCCAAAAATAATATTCATTTTATAAAAATAATATAATTATCATAATTTCCATTTTTAAAATAGGAATCAACATTTATTGATAAATGTTCAGTGTTTTGACAACAATATTTTTCAAACCCATATAAAAAATACATTTTACTTCATAAAGATTATATGGTCATTTATATTTAGTAAAAATTATTAAATAATAATAATTTTAAAAAAAATATTATTTATTTCAAATATTCAATAATTCAACAAAATATATTCTTAAATTGAATTTGAATATTACTTAAAAATATTATTTGTGTTTTATTGTAGAAAAATTAAAATCATTTACAAAGTAACAATAATATGGTTAAAATATATCCATTATTATATAAAAAATGTATATACTCATATATCTAGGGTCTTGACACATATCCCTTAAATACAACATCATACTCCCTAAGAGTAAGGTGTGCGATGGTGAGACTTTCATGGGGTGGTTCGACATATATGGCTTGGGTCATGATCTCAATTAGCTTGGACTTCTCCTGTAAATGGTTTAGATCATGCTTAAGATGTTGGATCTCAGCATGGGATTGGTCAAGGGAAAGTCCCAATGATGTTATATCCCTTGTAATCTCTGAAAAATGGGCTTCATAGGGTGTTATCCTAATGGTTTAAGCCATTACTTCCTTTGTATATGTCAATTTGATTAGTTTAAAACCCCATATTTATACTAATCATGAAATCACTTTTCAAATTCCGATAAAATTAATGGTAATGATGCTTAAAAGTCTTTTAAATTCAATATAAATATAATAAAACCAAATAAGTGCATGTGTTTTTTATAACCATAATACATTATAAGTCATTCAATTAAATTACATTGGGGGTTTTACTTATAAAAGTTCAGGTCATTAAAATCTTCACCCCATTAGATTTTTGTCCCTAAATAATTCAATTTCTCACAGCAAAATAGTTTAGTGTAACTCTTTTTAATCACCTCCTCTGGTTCCCACATTTCCTATTTAAACTTTTGGTTTTTACATAGTACTTTGACAAGGTGAATTTTCTTATTTCATATAATTGTGACTCTATAATCTTAGATTTTCATAGTCTACTCTTTATAGGAAATATCATTATCCAATGGTAACACATATGGATTGATTACATGTAGGGGGTCTTGTATGTACTTCCTCAATAGGGATACCTGATATACATATTGTATTTGAGATATTCTAGGTGTGTGTTCTAGTCGATAGGTCATCGCTCCGATACGATCAAGGATCTCATAGGGGTCGATGTAACTAGGAATAAGAATTCACTTAATCCCAAATATCCTCACTTTATTCAATGGATATATGAAGAGTAATTATATGTCTCTAATATCATAATTTAGGTATCATCGATGATTATCATCATAGCTCTTTTGTCGACTCTGATCATCCTTTATGTGATTTTCAATGGTCCTAACATTTTCCAACATTTCCTCGACCATTTTAAGACCTAGCAGTTTTTGTTTCCAACTTCATCCCAACATATAGGTGTTATATAACTTTTACCATTAAGGTCTTCATAGGGATCCATTTTCATACATGAGTGGGAACAATTTTTGTAAGATAACTCCACCAGATGAATATGTTGATCCCATCCTCCATTTATGTCAATTGAAAAATCTCTCAATATCTACTCTGGTGTCTGGATAATTTACTTATATTGGCCATCAGTTTGGGGGTGATAAGTCATGTTGTTGTTCTGCTCAGTGTTTATATGATTTTAGAGAATCTTCTAGAACATAGAGGCGAATCTTGGATCTCAATCAGATCTGATTAATAGTGGTTTTCCATGAAACCTCTCAATTTTTATAATGTATATCCTTTCAAGTTGATTGAGTGAGAAACCCTTTGAAATTGCAATGATGTGTGTAGTCTTTGTAAGATGATCCACCACAACCAATATATAATTATTCACTCATGATGCCTTTGTAAAACTAGTGACCAAGTCCATGGTGATGTTTTCCCATTTCCAGGTAGGTATGGGTAATGGTTTCATCATCCCCTTAGATTGTTTATTTTTCACTTTCACTCACTAACATGCAAGACATATTGATGCATATTTTGTGATATCCTTCTTCATATTGTCCAACAAATATTTTTCTCAAAGATATTTATAAATATTTGTTCTACCTGGGTGGATGGAGAAGGTTGATCTATGTGCATCATCCAAAAACTTATTCTTTAACTCATGATTTGATGGCACACAGAGTCGTGAACCAAATATTACAAATCCTTCATCATTAACATTGAACATTAAGTATTTACCCGTATAGTTTCCAATTTCTTCTGAATTATAACATCATCTTTTTTATCATCCTTTAATCTCTCCATAGGGGATAATTGAGAAGTCTTTTTTGAACGGATTTATGATGTTTCCTCTGTCATGATTCCCATTTCCAACCATTTCCAATATAATAAGATCATATCCCTATCAATCATCATCAATGATAGAATTTTTAAATAGTTTCTACTCAGATCATCTATCACTTTATTATCTTTACCAGGATGGTAGTGTATTGAGCAGTCATATTCCATGACTAGATCTAACTATATTCATAGGCACATATTCTATTATTTCTGTGTGGATATATAATTGATGTATTTATGATCCTTATATATTTCACACTTCTTTTCAAAGAGATAATTCCACCATATTCTCATAGTGAATATCACTACATTCATCTTGAGATAATGTGTTGGGTAGTTATTTCCATGAATTTTCAAATGACTTATAACATATGGTATCAATTTTTTATTTTCTATTACCACATATCCCAATCCCTTCTTTAAAGCATTGTGGAATACCATGAATAGTTCTCCACTTGTGGGTAGTATGAGCACATATTCAGTGACGATCCTCCTTATCAACTCCCTAAATCTCTCTTAAAATTCATCCTTCCAAGAAAACATGACTCCCTTCAGAGTTATCTTAGTAATACGTTATAACAATCATGAGCTAGTATTCACAAATCAGTGATAATACCCAGTTAACACAGGGAAACTATGAATATCTGTCACAGATATTGGACTTGTCCATCCTTCAATTCCTTATATCTTTTAAGGGTCCACATATATCCAAGAAATTGTGATTATATACCCCAATAATGATATATCATTCACCTAGAATTTACTTTTTATATACTTGGTGTAGAGATTCTCCTTTTGTAAGTTCTTTAACACAGTTATCAAATACTCCTCATGCTCCTCCTTGATTTTGGATTATATTATAATATAATCTATAAATACTACCAAAAATTTGCCGAGGTTACATCTAAAGACTATATTTATTAATTTTATGAACATATCTATAGAATTAGTAAGTCTGAATAGCATTTCTATGAACTCATAATGCCCATTCATTTTATGAAAAGATGTCTTGGCAGTATCCTCCTTTTTCAACAAAAATTGATAATATCATCACCGATATCTAACTTAGAGAAGTATTTTCCTCAATGATTCTGATCAAATAAGTCATCAAACTATGGAATATGATACTTTTCTTTATCGTGATCTTATTCAGCTTATAATAATCAATTAAAAGGCACATTTACCCATCCTTCTTCTTGATGAAGAGGATTAGTGAACCCCATGGTGAGGAACATGGGCGTATGAACCATTTATCTAGATTCTCTTGTATTTATTTCTTCATCTCCTCAATTTCAGCAACATCCCTCTCATATGAAGTCTTGGAAAATGGAAATTCCCTAGTTATAATCTTGATTGAAAATTGGAGGAATACCAGGAAATTCCTCAAGAAAAACATCAATGTATTCAATCACAATGGTCATGTATTCACGGATTATTATTTCCTTAGACTCAATTATTTGATCTAGATATGCTTACTCATATGGAAATTTTATCTATTCTTAAGATGTGGGTGCTATAGATGATTCATCGTCCTATATGCACTTGTACAGAATTTGGGGTTGATTCTTAATACGAAGTGTGATTTCCTTCTCACATCAATTTATGATGGCTATATATAGGTAAATACAATCCATTCCTATAATTGAATGAAATTCCACCTAAGAGAGTACGAAAACGTTTTTATAAAACTTCATCCCAAAAATTGTGATGGAGGAGGATTTATAAACATGGGATTCAATAATTTCCCCATTTTCATTTTTACAAAAAACTCTACTTCCATAATTGTGGTGGTGTTTGAATATTTATACTAATCATTAATTATGTGAAGGAAGTCATAAAACCAGAATCAAAATGTATGTTCAATATTCTTGAGTGAATAACTAGCATAATTATCACTACATCATTTTCTGGATCCACCTCACTGGTTGTGATTGAAAAATCTCTCCCTTACTGCCTTAGAGGTTTTTGGTTGCCTTTGAGAACCCTTGGCTTAGTGCTTTGTTTTGAAAATTTCGTTGGTTCCTTATAGATGAAGCAATGAACAATTCACTAAGTGTTGATCAGAGAATTACTTTCCATAATTAAATTAGCGGGTTTCTCTTATCATCAATAATTATCTAGGTCTCCTTCCTTCCCACACCTAAATAATTTCATCATTCCCCTTTTGAAAATTTTAGTGTGCTTCTCTTAGAACCTTGTATAAGAGGTCTATTGAAATTTCTTATCATCATTATATTTATTCATCAAACCACCAGAATTAAACTCAAATTTCAACCTCTTATCCCCTTGATACTCTATAGATTTTCTAGTATCTATTTCTACTTATACAATTTTCTCATAGCTAACAAAGTCTCATATTTCCAGGGATTTTCATAGACTAGGTTTTATCCCACCAGAGATGCGGTCAACTATGGATTTGTTGGTAACGAAAAATCCAAAGAAATATCATGAAAGTATTGTAATGTTTTACTTGTACACTCTGATAGATTTATTGTCAGTTTTATTAAGTCCATGAAAATACCTATCCATTTTATATGAGAGAGTGTGAGTAAAATATTTTTCAAATAGAATGTTACATAATTTCTTCCACCCAATCACTTCGATCTCTTCCTCAATATTCTTATTCATGACCAATTTTTCACCACTGATCTACTTCTCCCTCTATAGGATAAATATAGAGTAGAAACTTCTCTTGTTTGGATCATTGAATTATGGAGAATATCAACTCAATAGAGTTGATTCATTTTCCATAATGAATGGGTCATATGCTCCGTTTAAATTTAAAGGCCATTTCCACGTAAAGGACTCAATTGTAGTTTGTTATTTATTAGGGGTATTGGGAGATCCTCTTGATCCAAGTTTGTATTAAAAACATGAGTCTTATGGTAGTGTATTTTCATAAATATTTTTATTCCCACTCCCATGATGTTGGGTTTTTCTTTTGGGAAGTCATCACATTGCCAATCGGATTGATTGTTTACCTAATTCCTCCAATTTTTGGTCATTGGCTGGAATAAATTTAAAATTAGGGATGACTATTTTTAAACTATTAAAAACAAAAATGGAATCTAATTAAATTAGAGAGATACATTAAAAATTACATCTATACCCTTAACTTATGAATTTCTAGGCTTCAATCGATGTTATTCGTGATCTATTTCCTACCATACACTATTATGGTCAATTTTTCTTAATAATGGTTCATAATAAGTTTACGAATTTTCCATACCATATCCTCTAGGATTTTCAAACATAGAGGTTATTATGGCCAATTTTCATGTACGAGGCCCGACACACTTTGTTAGAGTTGTTACCCCTAGGTACATCTATTCTAAAAACCAAGTCCACGTGTATTATCTAGGAAGGGATGTAATTTCCTGATAAACTACTTAATCTACACTTACCAAAATTTTGGGATGTTTTGTTAACTTATTTTTATCCTTATGTCTTTTTCTATAGCTTTCTAATCCTACTCTAAAATATAACTAAACATTTCATTTGATAAAAACTATAATAGCTCATCTTTGTATTAGACCTTAATTCATGAATTATTACATAAAAGTAAACATAATACAATCCATAAGATTATAACTTTTAGTGTATTTTATTATTAGGTATATTACATAGTGACTTAAAATAGGAAATACAACATCATTATTGAAGACTTATTTAACATGATCATAATATTCCATCAAATGTAAAACTGAATGGGATAACCATGGGACATACATAAAAAAGAGGTGATCTATAAATCCCAGTAAGGTAATAAACATGGAATAACATGATGATAATAAAACATGTTAGAAAATAGGAATATCAATTGGGAATAAATATAGCAGAAATCATGAACATGAATAATGATAAAGGACATAGCATGATAATCATAATGGTAACATGGGAAATGTGGAAATTACTTAAAGGAATGCATCATAGACATACGACAAGGATAAATACCAAGACATCACGATGGAAAAAGTACCATAAAGAAAATAGGTTCACTCCCAATCCCAACATGAAGTTTCATGATACTAAAAATTACCCAATACATTGGAGCATTATATAATTTTTGGCCCAAACATCACATTCATTTCATTCTCAAGCTAAGTGTTCCACATAGATCATACAACATTAATTAATTAATCATCATATTTTATTACTAAATGAAGGAGTTTGGAATAAATACATGGAAGTAGCATGTTAAAGAAGTATAAGAGTATAAATTTGAACACCCTTTATTGGAAATGGTTGTAGTATTCACTACACAATTGTTTTGATATGGAAAAATCACGGTGAAATCTCGGCAGCATAACAATGTCGCATAAAAATTCATAAAATGGGTTGATGAGAGTAAAATGGGTATCTAATAATTTGGACATTAAATGGTAAGTAATAGGGACATGAAAATAAATATCACAACATTATTAATTGGAAATATAAAGCACAAGATAATGAAAATATTGAATAAACAAGAGAAAGTGAGGAGACCTTACATTAAAGTTTGAATCAAAATGATTGGGAGGAGCTTCCTGATACCTTGAGGGGAACCTTTTTGAGTAATTTAGAGATTATAAGGAATATTAAGGATGCTATCTATTGGTTTTCAGTTAAGAGAAATTCCATCTTGTGTAGGTTTATATATAAAATTAGTGGATATTTCATTACTACTTCTCAAACGTTGGTTTTGAACTCTATATAATTAAAAAACCCAAAAAAACCATTCCATGGATTTTCACAATGGTTTTTGAAAAATGGGAGTGGTTTTCATTATTTTTTCCATCCAAGGTTCAAACATAAAAAAATAATACACTTTCTTATATGGAGGTGAATCATACTCATAATGAAAGTATTTTAATGCCTCAAAATATATTAATAGTTTTGAAGGATTCATAATGGATTTACAAAATTAATAAAATAATCTAAAAATAAAAACATATTTCTTCATGGATCTTATTTATATTATTTATTACATAACTTTGGTGTCACTATGATGTTATAATATGCAAAGTATATTTATAAGGTATTTGATTTTATCTGAAAATTTTATTATCTTAGAAAATTATGGAAAAATAACTATTGGATATTTTTTACATTTTTATTCCAAAAAAAATTCATTTTATGAAAATAATTTTCTAAATATGTTATGTTTCACTTTTAAAATAAGAATCGACATTTGTTGAGAAATGCTGAGTTTTTTTACAACAATTGTTTAAGCCCTTAAAAAAATTACATTTGAATTCATAAAAAATATATGATCTTTTATATTTAATAAATAATATTTAAGAAATAATATTTAATTAAAATATTAAATCTTTCAAAAATCAATTGATTCATCAAAATAAATTTTTTAATTGAATTAGAATATTACCCAAAAATACAATTTGTATTATATTGTATCAAAATAAAACTCATTTATAATGTAAAAGTAATAGGGACAAAATATATCAATTATTGTATAAAAAATAATGTTCATAAATTTATGACTATTTTATTGATACATATCTCTTTAATACACCATAAAACTCCATAGGAGTAAGGTTCGTGATAGTGTGAATTTTATGGGGTGGTTCGGTGTACATGGTTTGGGCTATTATCTCAACAAGGTTTAACTTCTCCTAAAAATTGTTTCGTTCATGAATACGTTGTTAGATCTCCGCATGGTATTGGTCAATTGAAAATAAAATTAATTATGTATCCCTTGAATTGTCTAATAAATGGGCTTCATATGGTATGATCCTACTGGTTGAGGCCATCACTTTTTTTGTCTGTGTTGATTGGATTTGTTAAAACCCAATATTTATACAAATCATATGATCAATGTTTAATGAAATAGTTATAAACGGTAATTATGATTAATGGTCTTTTGAATCTAATAGAAATATAATAAAACCAAATAAGTGTATGTTTTTTCTATAACTATATTATGTAATAAGACATTTAATTATATTATAAGTAGAAATTTATTTATAATAATTTGGGTCATTACATTCATACCATATGTTGACACTTTTAGGAATTAAAAGAAGTTTATTTAGATTGATGTAAAATTTCTATATGTACATTGTATAATAATTTTGTTGATTTCCACTACACAAGATGGAAATAATGACCAATTATCATTGGCATTTTTTATTGCTGATAAGGATAACTTTTTCTCTTGTAGTTGATTCTAGTCTTACCTCTAAGAGTTTTTAGCAGACATTTGGGTATTTTTTCTTATTTATGATCAAAATAAACTTTTAAATGATTCATTAAAGTCTCAAGTCCCTATTTGGATGTCACCACATGATTATCATAGATATTTTATTAGAAACATTTTAAGTAAAATGCAGAATAATTTCAAGGATGAGTCCATGAAAATAAATCCATTAGCAAGTAGGGTATGTTTATGTTTTTTTAAAAAATCATTCTTATATAGATCAATCTATTATATGTGTTATTATTAGTTCAATATAATTTTATAATATGACCATCTAAAATAAAGTATAATGTATCATTCTAAAGGAATTCATAGAGCTAATAAGGAATTATATGAATACATGATGTGAATCCAAAAGGATAAATAGTTGATGACATATGATGATGGTATAAGATACGAACACATGATAACCAACATCATGGAATGTATTAATGGAATATAAAAGGTATTTTATAATCTAACCATCATAATTATTTATAAATATTAAATTATATTATAATTATGTATATAAAAAGTTATTTTAATAAATAGTTTATTTAGATTTATTTTTCATGAAAAGTCTCGGTAGTGAGTAATCACATTGGAATTATTTTTGCATGGATTTTGGGGATTTTCCCAAACTATAATTGTGGTTTGTCAGGTGTTTACTCTACGAAAATCACACTAAGAAATATCATTAGATATTTTTAATTTTAAGAATCATAGTTAAAAATAATATCATCATAATTTTTAAAAATTAAATTGCAGGTTTAGTGCAGGAAACATTCTATCACACAATGAATTATTTTTTGGAAAGTAAAAAGTATGTAGAAGTGGTTCCTCAAAGAGGGATGCGATGCGAGAACCATTTTCAGTGTGATATTGATAGGATTATACACAATTATATTACATTTATATTCCACTCATTTGACCATGCTAGGTGTTGATTTGAGTTTATTGAGTGTCATGATCCTCAGACTAGGTAGTTGCAGTTTGGCATATTGAAAAACACATTGTAATCATTAATGAAATTCCTAAGTTAAAATATTGGTGGGGGTTTGATCTCATTTTTTATGATATTTATTGTAAAATTACTATAGTTTTATTGTAGTAGCAACACTATTCACTAAAATTAGTCCTTCAGGCCACTGAATTCGGATTCTGGCCCACAGGGCCTAAAGGCCAATATATAAAAGGACATTTAGACACAAGTCCCCAAGTACATGATAAAAAAGAAGGTTAATATTACTATACCAACCCTAGGATGATGAATCATAGAATATGTAGTCACCAGATAGAGAAAACAAGCCCCAATATTGAAGGATGGATATAGAACCATCAATCAGCCTTTGAAACACTATATAAGGGAACTTCAAGATTCTATTAGCATCAGGTGGTGAGTTAATTAAAACATGAATAGGTGATTCGGAAGGGTTATTCCAGTGTATTAGAGTCATAAAAGATGCAAAGGGATTGTTCCCATTGAATTTTAAGCTATGTACTTCATGATTTGTGTCTCTAGGACTTTGAGTTACTTAATAGTTCCCTCTAAACCTAGTTGTGTGAAAAGATTATCATTAATTTAAAAAATTTAATTATAAGGAAGGATCATTTTAGTAATATTAATCATCAAATACTTTTGGTTTTATCAGGGCACTATTACTGTGATTGTAGTAACTTCTAGGCCTTTCTATTTCCTTGTGAACATTTGATCATAATGTTTTGTTCTATACACTTATATTAAGAGTAATTTTTTATCCACTATATCATCTAACAAGTATTACAAATTTCAATAATTATTTGTGGATGCCTATTGTTTAATATCAAAACATTATATTGTCTAATGATATACCAACGTTGTAGATAAACAATCATAGGTTATGAATAAGATGGAGGAAAACGTCAACCCATATTTGGAATGAGATGGATTAGCCCTATGAATGGAAACCTTCATGTGGCTCTAGTTTATATATCTAGAAAGGTCACACCCAAATTTGTTTCCAAAACATATATGGAAATCATCGAAGAATCCACATGATTAATGTTTCACTCTATATATTAGTGTCAGAGTATTTGAAAAAATTGATTTGATTTTTGTTGTGAATATAAACTTATTGAGATTTTATTATTGATTCTTCTACCATATTATCATTTGAATAGATTGATTTTATAGCCACGATATAATATGTTATTAAAATTAATTTTTTTATATATTAAATTTCATTAAAAACCTATAAAAATGATATAGAGTTTAATGGAGGAGGCTCTCTTATTTTCCAAGAAATTTCATGTCACACATGTAGTGCTAAAATGATGAACTATTATCTATCATAATATATATAGATCAAATAATTTTTACTATGATTCACCTCTAACATACTTTGTTCCATACCTTTAATATACTGAATTTTATCAATTCTTCATATGTGACTTCAATACCATTGATCGTCATTTGATTGATACACTATTCAAGATATGGTTACTAGAGACACATGCTTTCCATATTCGTGGGTGGGAGATGATGATTAATTTAGAGGAAGTAAAATTCATATTTGGTTTACTTATCAATGTTTAAGAAATTATAGGTGCAACATTGGGAGGTTATTCTGATGTTGTGCACCATTTACTAGGAATTGAGGTTTCCAACTAGTCGAATGTTTTTTAGAGTAGAAATTGTCTATGAGATGGATAAATATGAACATATCTGTGATTCAAAATGGTGATGATAAGTTTATGAGTAATTTAAATAGATATGAAATTATTTTTTAGCTAGTTGGAGGCAAGTTGTGTGTAACACCATAAAATTATGATGTACAACTTTTTTATTCAATGGCGTGCATGACATTCATCACCAAACGCATAATGAAATATAATATCCTGTGAATATATTATATATTTACTATTTTAAATATATTCAATACCTGATATAGATTTTAATGAATGAAACACTGAGTTTTATTACATTTCATGCAATAAAAACATTCCTAGATAGCTTGTTTTAAACGCAAGAGCAACCTTCCTTGATAGCTTGTGTTACACGCAAGACTGAGTTTCACAAAATTACAATTTATTATTAAAATATTATTATTTAATATAACATGATATAACCTAGTTTTTATGTTAGTGGTTATGAATATTATTAAATAACTTATGAAAATTAATGGTTTATATAAATATAAAATGAATTCATTGGTTACCAACAAATGAGAAATGAAAATAAGAACCTATTGTATATAAAAATAAATATTTATATTTATATAATTCTAGTAGAGTTTTGTCTTAATATACATAGTTGATTAAAATTAGTGAATGACATTAAGGAAATATTTATTTAATATATTCAATAAAATATTTTTGATATTCATCTATTATTATTGATATACATAAGATTAGAACAAACCAAATTTTACCCAAAACAAACCTATATTTTTATATAGACAATTTTACCACCTTTTAACGGAGAACCCGTTTTCATTCTGAATTTTGACACATTAATTGATTTAATATGAAAAAATAAACTCAATATTTGAAATACGAACATAATAATAAGTTTAGGGTTAATTTTTTATATTTTTCTAAAACATTTCATTTTTTATTGAATAGTTAAAAGTTCTAAATTTTAGTTCAAAACTGATTTTTATTATAATATAATTAAAATGTTAAATTATACATTTAATTTATTTTAAATTTTAATTAGTTAATATTTTTTCAATTAATACAATTTTTTTCTGTTATAATCAATTTCACTTTGAAATTGATTAAAAAACATAGCAATATTTCGGAATAATAATAATATATAATTTATAATAGTACCAAAAATAATTTGAACAAAAATATTAGTGAAATTGATTAAACCTAATTATAATTATTAAGATAAAATTAAGCTTAATAAAGGAATAAATCATTAAATTAATTTCCCAAATGATCTAGCCACTTGTCTAACACCCATTTTATGGGTATAATTTGGACAGGAACCTTCCATTATTGATTTATTTGGATCTTGACTTCTTTTTATTAGGTAAAAAACGTGGGGTACACCTAGCTTCATTTCCAAAAATTCAAGTGAGTCATTTTCCACCCTTAAAAAACGCCACCACCTATACCTGTAACACCCGAGACTTTTATGTTATATAAATCATCAAAGGAATCTTTTTCTACACAACACTTGCTTGGCTTGCTTTACACGCAATCACGACCTTCCTCGATAGCTTGCATCGTACGCAATACCGAGTTTCACTAAACAACAATATGCTATTAAAACTAGCCGTTATGAATAGTAATAACCACTTTTTGAAATTTTATAAATTTTATTTTTCAAAATGGACTTCATTTTTGGACTCAGAATATCGAAATTAGCCTAGGGTGAAATTTTGGTATTTTTCTGAAAACTTTCAATTTTTGATGAATAGTGAAACCACTAAGTGGTAGGTTAAAAACTGAATTTTGCATAAAACTTAATTTTACCGCTTCTGTGAATGGAATTTCGAAAATCCGACAGACACGGTTGATATCAGTAAGTAAAATGTGGTTCAATGAGATAAAAATAATTTTTTTGGTGAATAGTAACTTTTTACTTTTTTTACCGCGGTTAATAGTAAATAGGGAAACTAAGGGTAAATATGATATTACTATTACCCTAACACATGTCCTAATTCTATTGGATAAGTGTAATTCGACCAAAAACAAACTTAGGAATAAAATATGACCATTTAGGCCCACTTGGATTAGATTAGGACATTTATTATTAATTTATTTAAAGAAGGGTTAAAATAGTTAAAATCAAAGTTTAATAAGTAAATCATTTTTAATATTGGGTTATACATAAGATAAATTCTACTATAAATATTCATTAGAAAGCTAAAAGGATTTCCTATATAATGGTATTTTATTTGTAATTTTTAGACATTAAATAATTTAATTTATTTATGACACAATGATGATGCAGAAATTATCTTATTAATGAAATATTGACATAATTGATGTTATAAACACCAAAATAAATGTAATTTGAGACTTTTTATGAATTAAACAAATTTTCTAGGTTACTATGATATATTAGTGTTGATTTAATCAAATTGTTTCGAACATATAATTCTGTTATGACTTTCACAAAAATCATATATCAAATAGTGTCAAAATTGACACAAAATAGTTTTTAAATCAAATATTATATTATTAATTGTTATTTTATTCCTAAATATCTAAGGTTCGGCCAAATGACTTAGATACGGATATATATATTAATAATAAACAATTTGGGGTTCGTTTGGCATGTTATAGTAAGTGTAATAACCATATGGTGAAAGAAAACAAAAAGACATGGTAAAAGTTAAATTATTTAACTTAGAGTTAAATCTAATTGATAAGGTTAAAATAATACCCTAAACTTGTCTAAATCCTATTGGTTGATAGGATTTTGACCCTTCCCCACTTTATCTTCGAAATAAGACCCTTTGGAACCATTATAAACCGATTTTGACTTTAATATAAAATAATATTTTGAGATATTCCTAAGGTGCCCCTCTCCTCCCTTATAAAAGGGCACCTCCTCCCCCTCCTCCTCACACAAATTTGAGCACTCAAGCTCGGCCAACCCCTGCCAAAATCTCTTATCCACTTCCCTAGAAACATCCTAGAGGTTCTGGGCTTCCTCGAATACCAATTTTAGTGCCCTAAGAGGAGGTCTCAAAGAGGCGCTTCAAAGAAGAGGTAATTACTGTTACCAATTCTTTCATCTTTATTTCTTCTTCCACTTCTTCTTCTTAGGTTGTTTCATTATGAAGTAATAACATCAGTATCACTCATATACTGATATGTTATTATAATTATAAAACAACCCTATTTCACCATCTATCCATCCTACGGAAAAAGAAATCACCGCGCGTGCGTACGTACGGAATACCGTCTCCACGCCGTGGTGTAATCTATTTTCCACCACCGCCTTACATGGATGGGTATAATGGTGTAAAGAATAACTATACATAGTTATTACAACATCATATTGATTCTGATATATTGTATAATCCACTCCAATTCAATTCAATATTTATGGAAATGATATCATCGCTCGTGCGTACGTACGGACTACCGTCTCCACGACGCGATGAGATTCATTCTCCATGTTAACCATTTAAGAATGATTATAAAGTATATGAAATTATAAAGCTACTGGATTTATATATATATATATGTGTGTGTGTGTGTATGTCATCTACTTACTTCCATTCAAGACAATAAGGAAAGGAAAACAACGTTCATGCGTACGTACGGACTACCGTCTCCATGAACGGTGTTTTTCATTTCATTTATCTATCTATTATATATATATATATACTGAATATATATGATATATAAATAATATTTTATATTCTGGAAGTAAGTAAATCATGATATAAGTAATAATAATGTCAAGAACAACAAGTCAAAACACCTACAATAAATGAAACGATTTTACCCAAAACGCTTCTTTAACATGGAATTTACAAAAGAACGGGTAATATAATGTCATAAGTGAACCATATATGATATCATAACAATGAATATGATTCTGTAATAAGTCAATGACATTATTTAAATCATTATACAGGAGGTTCGGACACATACGAAGCAAATCAGACCTAAGGTAAGGGAAATATCACAATCTCATTTTTATCCGAGATTGTTTATTCGTAAGTATTTACTGGGGTGTATTTTATCATCCACATCCATGTTTCATCAATATTTAATATTATTTCCATCCACCTACAATTGTTTAAATCCATTTTTACCCTTCGGTGAGTTTTTAGTAATATGTATGAAAGGAATCTTTTGTCATTTTTCATACGAGGTACTTTTTGACTTTTCCGACAAAAGTACGAAGAATGTTTTTTTCAACTTATACGGAATGAATGGATTTTTAAAACATTATTTCCAAGAAGCTTCCTTTACAAGTATTCAAGTTTATTTTTAATCAACTTCTTTTATTTTAAAATTGTATGACATGTTAAGAAAGGAAAAGTGTTTTTGAAGTAGAAAGGATATTTTCCTCAAGAATGAAGTTCAAGTATTTTATCAAAATTATTTTCCATCTAAGATAATAAAAGGGTTATGTTTTTATCCCTATTATTACATGGATTTGATTATGTTGTGATGGAAACATTTTTATGAATTCCTTTATCTTATATGAATTGTTTTATGATGTCATGTTGTTTAAGAATCCCATTTTTATTACATGGGTTATGCAATGATGTATGATTTATGATTATGTGGCACACATAAGAAAGGATTCATTATGAGATGGGTGGGACCTATATCTCCCTCCAATTCATTGGGTAAAGATTTTATATCTCATGAGATAGACATGGCTGGAATGTTAGGTTATACCGGTCCAGTGAAACAGGACTGAAACGAGGGTTACTCGATTCAGACAGGGACTTTGTCCACTAAGATAGTCTTGGAAATTAGTCTTGACTAACAAGAAATGATTCTCTATGATTATGTGTGTATGCCACAAAGTTTCATGTTTTAAGTTATGATTATCGGGATTACATTTCACTTCTATGATTTATCCCATGTTATGAAATTATGCTCTCTTTTGCAGGTTAAGATTTACAAAATGTTATGTTCTTATGAATATGATGTGATTGATATTTATTTTGTTTACCCTTACTGGGCATTTGAGCTCAACCTTTTATGTTTTCTTTTCCCCAGGCCAGGAAGATGGATATTAAGTAGAATATTCTAAAAGGGACCCTAGATATGATGAAATAAATGGGAGACACTGTAGAAGATTTATGAACCAGTTGTTTATGTTTCCCAGTTTCTAAAGACACTATACATATACGGTTCTTTGTGGTTTTGTCATATGTTGTAATAAATGTGCTTCAATTTTGAAGTATTAACAATTTATGTAAAGTATGGGTCGTTATAGTTGGTATCAGAGGAAAGGTTATAATCAACCTTTGGAAACTAGGATGTGAAAGCCTTAGTAAGAACCCTAAGGATAAGTCTAAGCATAGATCACAATCTTAGTGTTTTAGAAATGGCCTTGAATAACCTAGGATAAGACCTTAAGCATGAAAATTTTATTCTTGAATTATGTAGTTTTCCTATTATAATTAGTGTTTCTCACACTATTCTTCTTGGTTTTAGTCAATGGCTGGAACCCGAAGGAACCGTGTTAATGCAGAATGCGATGGGCAATGCAATGATTGTCCCCCTGAGCAACCCAACGATATGGGAGCTGGAATGAAAAATCTTGTAGCCATTCTCACACAACTTTCTCAAGCTATGAATCATGCAGGACTTCCAAACGAGCAAAGGAAAGAGCAACATTTTGTTGAATCCTTCATGAGGCAGCGTCCACCTTCTTTCAGCGGGTCTACTGATCCATTAGTTGCTGAACAATGGATTAGTACTACTGAAAAGATATTTTCAGTTCTTCAATGTTCTGAACATGATAAGGTCATCCTAGCAGTGTATCGTTTGGAAGGATATGCTGATCAATGGTGGAATCTTATTAAGAATACGAGGCAAAGGGATGAAATTGAATCTATGGAATGGGACGAGTTCAAGAACTTATTTTTCAATAAGTACTTTCCTCGTATTCTCCGAACAAAGATGGAGAAAGAGTTCCTTGAATTGAAGCAAAGGGATGATGAATCTGTTGGTACCTATGAAGCAAATTTTACAAGACTTTCAAGGTACGCTTCTGGTATTATTATCCAACCTGAGAGTAAGATCGATCGATTCTTTAGTGGCTTAAAACCAAGTCTTTGAAGGGCGTTAGCCATAAGGGACTTCAATAGCTACGAGGAAATCGTTCGATGTGCTCTCAAAGTCGAGATGGAGATTGGAGTAACCCATCAGTCACATGGGTTTGATAAGAAGAGGAAGATGGAATTCAAAGAAAAATCTAAAGAGCACACGGAAAAGAAGATGAGCTTTTCCTTATGCTCAAAGTGTGGAAAGAAACATGGAGGGAGTTGTCTTAAAGGGACAAGTAAATGTTTTAAATGTGGAAAGGAAGGTCATCGGGCATTTGAATGCCGCGATAATGGGAAGAAGATGTCTAATGATGCAAATAAAGGAAGGGATACACAGAATGAACCTACTACACTTCAATGTTTCAAGTGCAAGGAGATGGGGCATTATGCCAATCAATTCCCAAATCCAAGGGTTGATGATGATGGTCGACGTCAACAAAATCTTAAGGCTAAAGACAAAGGAAAGTCACATGCAATTTCTATCAGCGATGTGGAGTACGATAACGAAGTGGTGAAAGGTACACTTACCATCCACTCTAAAGTAGAAAATGTTTTATTTGATTCTGGATCCACCCACTCTTTTATTTCTGAAAAATTTTCTAAGGGTATCACCGTATTACCTCAACAATTAGATGTTGAGTTAGCTGTGACAACACCTAATGGCACAATAGTCGCATCAAAAGTTTATAATTCTTCTCCGATCGAAGTTTGTGGGAAAGTGCTTCCTGCAAATCTTGTGATCCTTCCTTTAGTGGAATTTGATGTGATTCTTGGCATGGATTGGCTTTCTCTACAAGGAGCTCATATCAATTGCCAACGAAGGGAAGTCACATTTCATATTCCAGATCAATCTACGATCGTATATCAATGCAAGGATGAACATAACCTTCCAGTGGAAATTTCTTCCATCTTATGGGTAATGATTCCACTAAATGAAGGTTATTTATCTCAAATGGTTGGTGAGAAACTCACGATTAAGAATATGCCCATTGTACGGGAGTTTGATGATGTCTTTCCGGAGGAATTACCGGGTCTTCCACCAAATCGTGAAGTTGAGTTTTCAATAGAACTCGTACCGGGTGCTTTGCCTATTTCAAAGACACCTTATAGAATGGCCCCAATTGAGTTGCAGGAATTGAAGAAGCAACTCCAAGAGAATCTTGATAAGGGATTCATACGCCCTAGTGCGTCACCTTGGGGAGCACCTGTTCTATTTGTTAAGAAGAAAGATGGATCAATGAGACTCTGCATTGATTATCGAGAACTTAACAAGATCACTATCAAGAACAAATATCCTCTCCCACGCATTGATGACTTATTTGACCAACTACGCGGAGCTCAATACTTTTCCAAGATTGATCTTCGTTCAGGGTATCATCAATTAAGGGTCAAAAGGGAGGATATACCAAAGACAGCTTTCCGTACAAGGTATGGACACTATGAATTTATAGTGATGCCATTTGGTCTTACTAATTCCCCTGCTATCTTCATGGATCTAATGAATAGAGTCTTTAGAGACTATCTTGATCAATTTGTGGTAGTCTTTATAGAAGATATTCTTGTCTATTCAAAGAGCAAGGAAGAGCATGAAGATCACTTGAGAATTATATTGAAGACCCTGAGAAAGGATAAGCTTTATGAAAAATTTACCAAGTGTGAATTTTGGCATCAAAAAGTTTCATTTTTGGGTCACATAATCTCAAAAGAGGGGATATCTATGGATCCAGCAAAAACAGAGGTTATCGAAAGATGGTCGAGACCAACAACAGTAACTGAGATTCGAAGTTTTCTTGGTTTGGCTGGATATTATTGACATTTTGTAAATGATTTTTCACGATTATCTAATCCACTCACCAAGTTGACTCGGAAAGGAGTTAAGTTTGTCTGGACAGAGGAATGTGAAGAGAATTTCAAGGAGTTGAAAAGAAGGTTATCTAGTGCACCTGTGCTCACACTGCCTTGTAGTGGAGAAAGGTTTGTGATCTACAGTGATGCATCCATGAAGGGATTGGGGTGGATTCTTATGCAAAATGATATGGTGATAGCTTATGCCTCACGACAGTTGAAAATCCATGAGCAAAATTACCCAACGCATGATTTGGAGTTGGCTGTGGTAATCTTTGCATTAAAGATTTGGAGGCATTACCTTTATGGTGAAATGTGTGATATTTATACTGATCATAAAAGTTTAAAGAATATTTTCACACAAAAGGAGCTGAATATGCGCCAAAGAAGATGGTTGGAGATGATTAAGGATTATGACTGCTCAATCCATTACCACCCTGGGAAAGCAAACAAGGTGGCAGATGCATTAAGTCGACAAGACCATGCTAGTTTATCCATGATGAGGATCACAAAAGATCCAATATTTATGGATTTTAAAAGGATGGATCTTGTAATTATAATGGAAGGGGAAAAATCTTATCTTTCTCAAATGAATGTTCAACCATATATACATGTGAAGATTAAAGAGGCACAGAAAGAAGATGTCGAGTTACAAAAGAAGGTGAGAAATGTTCCTGAATTCAACCTTGATTGTGATGGGATAATAAAGTTCAGGAATCGGGTTTGTGTTCCTTCCATCCCTGAATTAAAGAAGGAGCTGCTGGATGAGGCTCATAGTTCTTTATTCTCTATTCATCCTGGAATCACGAAGATGTATAGGGACCTGAAAGAGTACTTCTGGTGGGATGGCATGAAAAGAGATGTTGCTGAATATGTCTCTCGATGCTTGGTTTGTCAACAAGTTAAAGCTGAGAGACAGAAGTCTAAGGGGATGTTACAACCATTACCCATACCCGAATGGAAATGGGAAAACATCACTATGGACTTTGTCACAGGACTTCCTAAAACATCCAAAGGCAATAATGCTATCTGGGTCATAGTTGATCGTCTTACAAAGTCTGCACACTTCATTCCTATTAGAGAGGATTTCTCTCTAGATCAGCTTGCCAGGATATATGTAAAGGAAGTGGTAAGATTGCATGGAGTACCACTTTCTATTATATCTGATCGGGATCCGAGATTTACCTCGAAGTTCTGGCGAAGTCTTCAGCATACTCTGGATACAGAGTTGAGTTTCAGCACTGCTTATCATCCCCAGACAGACGGTCAGTCTGAGAGAACAATTCAAACCCTAGAAGATATGTTGAGAGCTTGCTCTATGGATTTCAAAGGAGGTTGGGATCAACACCTACCTTTGGTGGAATTTTCTTATAATAATAGCTTTCACTCCAGTATTCCGATGGCTCCTTATGAAGCTCTCTATGGAAAGAAATGCAGGACTCCAACTTGCTGGGATGAAGTTGGGGAAAGAAAGCTATTAGGACCTGATCTCGTTGATGAAATGGAAGAAAAGGTTAGATCTATTCAACAACACATAAGAGCAGCTCAGAGTCGACAGAAAAGTTATGCCGACAACCGAAGAAAAGACCTAGAGTTTGAAGTGGGTGATAAAGTGTTCTTACGAATATCTCCCTGGAAGAGGGTTATGAGATGTGGAAAGAAGGGGAAGTTGAGCCCTAGATATATTGGTCCTCTCGAAATACTGGATCGTGTTGGGAAGGTAGCTTACCGATTAGCGCTTCCACCGAATCTCTCTCAAGTTCACGATGTGTTCCATGTATCTCTCCTGAGAAAGTACATACCTGATCCTTCACATGTACTCAGTTCAGAAGTTGTACCGCTGGAGCAAGATCTTTCTTATGAAGAACAACCGATAGAGATTCTGGATCATAGCGAAAAAGTCCTACGAAACAAGACCACTCGATTGGTGAAAGTTTTATGGAGGAACCACCAACTTGAAGAAGCTACATGGGAGCTTGAGGATATGATGAGGGAGAAGTATCCTCATCTGTTTGTTACAAAGTGAAGAATTTCGAGGGCGAAATTCTTTTTAAGGGGGGTAGAATGTAACACCCGAGACTTTTATGTTATATAAATCATCAAAGGAATCTTTTTCTACACAACACTTGCTTGGCTTGCTTTACACGCAATCGCGACCTTCCTCGATAGCTTGCGTCGTACGCAATACCGAGTTTCACTAAACAACAATATGCTATTAAAACTAGCCGTTATGAATAGTAATAACCACTTTTTGAAATTTATAAATTTTATTTTTCAAAATGGACTTCATTTTTGGACTCAGAATATCGAAATTAGCCTAGGGTAAAATTTTGGTATTTTTCTGAAAACTTTCAATTTTTGATGAATAGTGAAACCACTAAGTGGTAGGTTAAAAACTGAATTTTGCATAAAACTTAATTTTACCACTTCTGTGAATGGAATTTCGAAAATCCGACAGACACGGTTGATATCAGTAAGTAAAATGTGGTTCAATGAGATAAAAATAATTTTTTTGGTGAATAGTAACTTTTTACTTTTTTTACCGCGGTTAATAGTAAATAGGGTAACTAAGGGTAAATATGATATTACTATTACCCTAACACATGTCCTAATTCTATTGGATAAGTGTAATTCGACCAAAAACAAACTTAGGAATAAAATATGACCATTTAGGCCAACTTGGATTAGATTAGGACATTTATTATTAATTTATTTAAAGAAGGGTTAAAATAGTTAAAATCAACGTTTAATAAGTAAATAATTTTTAATATGCGGTTATACATAAGATAAATTCGACTATAAATATTAATTAGAAATCTAAAAAGATTTCCTATATAATGGTATTTTATTTGTAATTTTTAGACATTAAATAATTTAATTTATTTATGACACAATGATGATGCAGTAATTATCTTATTAATGAAATATTGACATAATTGATGTTATAAACACCAAAATAAATGTAATTTGAGACTTTTTATGAATTACACAAATTTTATAGTTTACTATGATATATTAGTGTTGCTTTAATCAACTTGGTTTGAACATATAATTCTGTTATGACTTTCAAAAAAATCATATATCAAATAGTGTCAAAATTGACACAAAATAGTTTTTAAATCAAATATTATATTATTAATTGTTATTTTATTCCTAAAAATCTAAGGTTCGGCCAAATGACTTAGATAAGGATATATATATTAATAATAAACAATTTGGGTTTCGTTTGGCATGTTATAGTAAGTGTATTAACCATATGGTGAAAGAAAACAACAAGACATGGTAAAAGTTCAATTATTTAACTTAGAGTTAAATCTAATTGATAAGGTTAAAATAATACCCTAAACATGTCTAAATCCTATTGGATGATAGGCTTTAGACCCTTCCCCACTTTAGCTTCGAAATAAGACCCTTTGGAACCATTATAAACCAATTTTGACTTTAATATAAAATAATATTTTGAGATATTCCTAAGGTGCCCCTCTCCTCCCTTATAAAAGGGCACCTCCTCCCCCTCCTCCTCACACCAATTTGAGCACTCAAGCTCGTCCAACCCCTACCAAAATCTCTTTTCCACTTCCCTAGAAACATCCTAGAGGTTCTGGTCTTCCTCAAAGACCAATTTTAGTGCCCTAAGAGGAGGTCTCAAAGAGGCGCTTCAAAGAAGAGGTAATTACCGTTACCAATTCTTTCATCTTTATTTCTTCTTCCACTTCTTCTTCTTAGGTTGTTTCATTATGAAGTAATAACATCAGTATCACTCATATACCGATATGTTATTATAAGTATAAAACAACCCTATTTCACCATCTATCCATCCTACGGAAAAAGAAATCACCGCGCGTGCGTACGTACGGAATACCGTCTCCACGCCGTGGTGTAATCTATTTTCCACCACCGCCTTACATGGATGGGTATAATGGTGTAAAGAATAACTATACATAGTTATTACAACATCATATTGATTCTGATATATTGTATAATCCACTCCAATTCAATTCAATATTTATGGAAATGATATCATCGCTCGTGCGTACGTACGGACTACCGTCTCCACGACGCGATGAGATTCATTCTCCATGTTAACCATTTAAGAATGATTATAAAGTATATGACATTATAAAGCTACTGTATTTATATATATATGTGTGTGTGTGTGTGTATGTCATCTACTTACTTCCATTCAAGACAATAAGGAAAGGAAAACAGCGTTCATGCGTACGTACGGACTACCATCTCCATGAACGGTGTTTTTCATTTCATTTATCTATCTATTATATATATATATATATATACTGAATATATATGATATATAAATCATATTTTATATTCTGGAAGTAAGTAAATCATGATATAAGTAATAATAATGTCAAGAACAACAAGTCAAAACACCTACGATAAATGAAACGATTTTACCCAAAACGCTTCTTTAACATGGAATTTACAAAAGAACGGGTAATATAATGTCATAAGTGAACCATATATGATATCATAACAATGAATATGATTCTGTAATAAGTCAATGACATTATTTAAATCATTATACAGGAGGTTCGGACACATACGAAGAAAATCGGACCTAAGGTAAGGGAAATATCACAATCTCATTTTTATCCGAGATTGTTTATTCGTAAGTATTTACTGGGGTGTATTTTATCATCCACATCCATGTTTCATCAATATGTAATATTATTTCCATCCACCTAAAATTTTTTAAATCCATTTTTACCCTTCGGTGAGTTTTTAGTAATATGTATGAAAGTAATCTTTTGTCGTTTTTCGTACGAGGTACTTTTTGACTTTTCCGATAAAAGTACGAAGAATGTTTTTTTTAACTTATACGGCATGAATGGATTTTTAAAACTTTATTTCCAAGAAGCTTCCTTTACAAGTATTCAAGTTTATTTTTAATCAACTTATTTTATTTTAAAATTTTATGACATGTTAAGAAAGGAAAAGTGTTTTTGAAGTAGAAAGGATATTTTTCTCAAGAATGAAGTTCAAGTATTTTATCAAAATTATTTTCCATCTAAGATAATAAAAGGGTTCTGTTTTTATCCCTATTATTAAATGGATTTGATTATGTTGTGATGGAAACATTTTTATGAATTCCTTTATCTTATATGAATTGTTTTATTATGTCATTTTGTTTAAGAATCCCATTTTTATTACATGGGTTATGCGATGATGTATGATTTATGATTATGTGGCACACATAAGAAATGATTCATTATGAGATGGGTGGGACCTATATCTCCCTCCAATGCATTGGTTAAAGATTTTATATCTCATGAGATAGACATGGCTGGAATGGTAGGTTATACCGGTCCAGTGAAACAGGACTGAAATGAGGGTTACTCGATTCAGACAGGGACTTTGTCCACTAAGATAGTCTTGGAAATTAGTCTTGACTAACAAGAAATGATTCTCTATGATTATGTGTGTATGCCACAAAGTTTCATGTTTTAAGTTATGATTATCGGGATTACATTTCACTTCTATGATTTATCCCATGTTATGAAATTATGCTCTCTTTTGCAGGTTAAGATTTCCAAAATGTTATGTTCTTATGAATATGATGTGATTGATATTTATTTTGTTTACCCTTACTGAGCATTTGAGCTCACCCTTTTATGTTTTCTTTTCCCCGGGTCAGAAAGATGGATATTAAGTAGAATATGCTAAAAAGGACCCTAGATATGATGAAATAAATGGGAGAAACTGTAGAAGATTTATGAACCAGTTGTTTATGTTTCCCAGTTTCTAAAGACACTATACCTATACGGTCCTTTGTGGTTTTGTCATATGTTGTAATAAGTGTGCTTCAATTTTGAAGTATTAATAATGTATGTAAAGTATGGGTCGTTATAATACCCATTCCTAAAATCTATAAAACAACATAGGTTAAGAAAATATATTCCCATATCGATTCCCAAAATCCATACCCTACACATTAAAACATATCTTTGGTCCTTAATCCTTCAAAGGTTTCCATTTGGTACAACCTAAAAGTATTTACCCGATTAAGAGGTGACGTCTTCACTAAAAATCTTTATTATCATTTCCATTATCCACCCACTCAAATCTACTTTTTAATTTATTATATAACAAAAAAAGTATATCAATATTCTATTTTTTATCTTTATTAATATTACTTCATACACTAACACACACATTCATCTAATGGGTAACAAACATACGGTTTCTAGTTACGGTGTACTACTACCTAACAAAATGATGATTGTTCATTTATTCTTTACCAAATTTCATGGTTGGTCCTTATGATGGAAAATATATTTATGTATGTTATATATGATATTTATTATGTATTCGTATTTCTTTAATCATTTTATACCACATAAATTTAATATGTTCCATTTTATGTTAATATGAAAACATCGTTTGAGGAAGTGTAGACTACCGCCCCCTCAAAGCGATTTGATTCGTTCACACTTTAAATGAAATATATAATGGATTTTTTTAAATAAAAATATGTGACATCAAAAACTATATATTATATTCATGAAAAAATTACCTTAATGAAAATATAATATATATCATTTTCTTTATTACCCTTTCACACACTTAAAAACTAATAAATTCATTCGGGGATGTGTGGACTACCACATCCTCAACATGATGTGATTCATTTTTGTTCAATATTATTATATATATAAGTATATAAGATTAATTCAAAAAATTGTTGATATAATTATAATCTTGGAAATATATTATGTTACTTACCTTCTTTTCAAAATTATCATTGAAAAATGAGAATGTTACTCTTGTGTACAGACATCCTACCATCTCTTTGATTAAAATGTTGATTAATTTTTCATAACCATGTTTGACGATTGATTTTAATGGTACAATTGATGTATACATATGATAATTATTTCATGATTAATATTCTATAGAAGTTATATAATGAACCCTTTGACCATAGTTGACCAACCAAAGTTATGTTTGACACAAAAACTGAATTTAGTCAAAACACCAAACGTAAACATAATTTTTTAAGTAGTTGTATAAAACAAAGTAAAAAGTGGAATAAAAGTAATTATAAACATGAGAATGTTTCTCAAGAAAGTATATTCTTAACATAAGTTTTTTATACAAGATTTTAGAGGACATTCACCCGAATGGAAACTCAAGTTAAGGGATTCTGATATCTCTTTTTACATCAGCGAGATAAATTTCAATTTCACCACTAACATCTATTATGTGGTGTATATACTATACATTTTATTATATTATATCATTAATCATATTACCATCAGGATAATTTTACTTTCATTTAATGTTATTCCTTAATAATTATTATGATTTAAAATGTTTTATAGTGGTACAAGACACTTTGGAAGGTATAAAGATTATTTTCCTCAATAATAACTTTAATGTTATTTCAATAGTACTTCTATTAGAGTAAATTCTAGGGAAAGTTTTTAATAAAAACTTTAATTTTCTATCCTCTAGTTGTTCATAAACATTTTTAAGTATTAGTATATATTTTCCAATCTTGGGTACTCAAAATTTTTTAGTAAATTCTTTTCTAAAACCCGACATTGTTTAACTCTTTAGTCGAAGAACATGGTTTCCTTTGAAAACCAGGTTTTATAAAAATGTTTTCAAAAAAATTAAAATTATTTGGTAAATTTGTTTTACCCTTTTTTCCTTTTATAAATGTTTCCAATGAATCTTTTTATCGTGTTCTGAACAAGGTATTTTATTAACCTTTAATCATGCAAAAGGAATGTTTTTTTTACCGCATACGACTTGTACAGATTTAACCGCCATAATTTCATTGAAGCTTCATTTTCCTATTTAAAAGATTAATTTTTAATGAAAATATTTTCAAAAATTATTTTCAAAGAAAAGGGTTTTCAAAAAAAATTTCAAAAAAAAATCATATTTTCCTCAATAATGTTTTTAAAAGTTATGTTTATATTATTTCTATTCATCAACGAAAACAACCCTTTACATTACTCCACTTAAGAATGTTGTATTTATACCATCCTTATTTTTAATTTGAATGGTTTATGATTGATTTTTCCAATGATATTATTAACATTCAATTACTTGATTCCTTTTAGTTCCCTTGAAATATTTAATTTGTAACACCCCATGATTTCATAGTATGTTATCTCTTTAAAATAATGCAATAGCTTGCACCACATACAACACTGAGTTCGAGCGCACCACGACTTACCAAACTAGGAATTCAAAAAGATGTCAAGAATAGTGTTAAATGAATTTTGAATTTTATATACTCTATATAATATAAAAATCCATATTATATGTTTCATAGACATAATATTAGAACAAAATGTATTTTTTAGATAAAAGAAGTATTTTTCTGAAAATGCAATTTTACAACCTTTTAATAGAAAACCTTTTTAAATCCAATATTTGACACTTTTATATATTAAATTTCACAAAAATAATATTCTTATTTAGAATCGGGGCATAAAATTTTTTTTGGTTAAATATTTGGTGTTTTTATAATAACATTCATGTTTTCATTAATAGTGAAAAATACAAAATTTTAATTGAAATCAACTTTTTTAATCAAAATAATTTATAGAGTTAAATTATACATTTTAATGGTTTTTAAGTATAATTAGATTATATTTTTATGATTTAATCCAATTTTGTCTGGAAGTAATCTTACATTTAAATTAGACATAAACACATACCAATCTTTTGCTACTTTTTACTTCTCAAAAACCAGTTTTCTGGTTTTGAATACAAAAATTAATTTCAAATTAATTAATTCAAGTTATATGTTTTGAATTTTCTAAAATAGACATAATTTTTTAATTCTTAATATCAAAATTATATTTGGGTGAATATTTGGAACTTTTTGGACAACATTCATATTTTGATGAATAGTGAAAAATACTAAATTTAAATTAAAAAAAATTTAATCAAAATAATTTATAGTGTAAAATTATGAATTTGAAGGGTTTTAAAGTATCATTAGATTATATTTTTATCATTTAATGTAATTTAGGTCATGTGATGTAATTTAATATTTAAATTGTACATAAACACAAGTCAATCTTTTGATAGTTTTTACTACTTAAAAACCCTCTTTTTGGTTTTGTCAACGAGAATTAATTTTAAATTAATTTCTGAAAATTCTGTGCTTTTAATTTGTAAAAATTGATTTCATATTTAGAATCAGGGGGTCTAAAATTTCTAAATATGTAACTTTAATTTCTAGACATTATGAATAGTAGCTTCAGTAAATATTTTATTTACCATGGTAAAGGTTAAATCTGGTAAATAATGGTAAAAAAATAAAATTATAATAAGATTAAATTAACCTAACAATTTCCAAACCCAATTGGAGGAAAAATTTCCAAACATGGGATCCTTGTGTCTATTTTGGGCCCCATGGAGCCACTTGTATGTGAAAATGACACTATAAAACTTAATTTAAAGATAAGGAAAATGTAACATAAATATATATCTTTTAGTAAAACAATTTTTATACGAGGTTATATAATTGATCTCTTTATCTATAAATATTAATTATAAATCTGAAAATATTTTCTACCTCGTTATATTTTATATATAATTTTTAGACATAAAATAAATTTATTTATTTATTTCCCAATAATGATGGAGGATTTTCATTATTAATGAAAGAATCAAATAAATGACATTATAAATTTTAAAATAAATAAAATTTGAAAGTTTTGATGCCATGAACGAATTTTATAGGTGAATATGAAATTATAGGGTTTATTAAATGTATTTTTTTTGAATTAATCAAGTTTTCATGACTTTCAAAATATGAAATATTAAATAGTGTCAAAATTGACATAAATGAGTTTTTAAAAAGATACTATTTTATTAGATGATATAATACTCCTAAAAATTTAATATTCATCCAAAGGACTTATATAGGGTTCTATATTTCATTAATGAACTACTTTGGGTTCACTTGGCATTTTATAGTAATTCTATTAATTATATAATATAAAAATATAAAGAGACATGGTAAATGTTAAACAATTTAACCAAGAGTTAAATCTAAAAGATAAGGTTAATATGTTAACCTAAACAAGTATAAAACCTATTAAATGAAAGGATTTAGACCCATTCTCACATTATTCCAGAAATAAATTTATTTGGAGCTATTAGAAACCGAAAATGATTTTATAATAAAATGATATTTCAAACTTTTCCTAAAGTGACCTCACTTATAATATAAAAGGGTACTTCCCCTTCTCTTAATTCCACACCACCAAAGCCTTTAGGATCAACCAAGCCATGATCAAATATCCTCCCAACTACCCTAAATTCAATATATTTGTCTTACATTGATCATAAATCTAACCTAAGGAGCCCTTTTGTTCAAATAAAAAGGAAGAACCCGAAGAAGAGGTAATTATTTCAGCACCTCTTTCAAGTTCTTTTCTTCTTCCACTTCCCCTTTCTTTGTTGTTTCCATAACAAAATTATAACTTAATTAACTTATACATACTGTGATGTTATTATAAATATGTTATAATCATATTCATTATTCTTCCCATTCTATGAATGATAAAGTCACCATATGTGCGTACGTATAACTTACCGTCTTCAGGTCATGGTGAAGTTTGTTATTCAACACATCATTATTGGGATGGGTATAATAATGAGTATAATTGATTTAAATAGTAAATATAACATGTTAATAAATCTTCATATATAATATATCATCAAATTACATAATATATCACCATCAATAGAATGATATTGTCACTCATGCGTACGTACGGCCTACCATCTCCACGACGCGATGAGATTCGTCTTCAATGATCACCATTCAAAAAAATTTATGAAAATATATATATTTATTAAGTATCTGATACATGAAATAATATTTTTCAAAAATAATATATATTTTTGTAGATAAATATATTTCTTTTACTTACTTTCATACTATACGAAAAGAGAACCGAAACAACATTCATGTGTACATACGGACTACTGCTTCCATGAACGGTGTTTCCATTTCATATATCTATCTATTATACATATATATATATTCTGAATATATATGATATATAAAACATTTTTTATATTCTGGAAGTATGTAAATCATTATCAAAGTGATATTATAAAGAATAAAATGTTAAAACACATACGATAAAGAAATCAATTATTACCTAAAATGTTACTTTAACAAGGAAGTTATTATTAAATGAGTAGTATAAAGTCATAAATGAATCATTTATGATATCATAAATTTTAATATGGTTATGTTATAGTTTAATAACAAAAAATGGTCATTATAAATGAGGCTAAACATACCCTTGACTAAAGGAAACAACAACATAAGTGTTAATTCCTCAATCTCGTTATTATCTGAGATTGTTTATGTGTAAGTATTTACTAGGAAATATTTATTATCCATGTCTATGTTTCATAAAGGAGTTTTCAACAATATTATTTTAAGGGACTCTTTAACTAAAACATCATTTTAAATGGTTTAAATATTTATTCTTCTAAATCATTCTCATTAGTGTCGATGTTTTCAAAATGTTTTTTAAGGATTTATTTTTATGGACATGAATGTTTAAAAATGTTAATTAAATTCAAGAGTTGCAAAGTGATATGGGATACTTATATTCAAAAATTTATTTAAAATGTATTCTATTATAAATTGTGTGACTTTTAAATGTTTTCATGAAATAATGATATTTCTCTCAAAGATTTTTACTAATCATTTTCAACTATGTCAACATCCTTTTTGGATATTAATCATGATTGGAATTGATTTATTATAAATAAAATCATTAATATTTTATTTAATAAGTTATGATATGTTTGACTGTGAATGTGATATTTTTAAACCATTCATGATTTATGGTTAATGTATTGACATTTTTTATGCTGGGAATAATATAAATGATTATGTTATGTTTCAACATTTTCATATGAGGAATTCATTGGACATATTAACTGATAAGTAGACCCCTCTATAGCTTTTCAATGAATCGGTAGGTCTCCTGAGACAAATTAGTGTCTTGGAATAAGGCCTTGAAAAAATATTAGTTGTAGTCTAGGAATGAGGCCTTGACTAGGTGGTTATGATGTCCAGCATTATGCATTCCCTCATTATGAAATTAGTTATTACATGTGATTATTCTACTAGTATAATATCCATGTGCATGTTTATATGGTAATGTTAGATTTATTTTTTTCATATTATGTTAAATGTTATTATAAAAAAGATTTTTTTATTACACATTTTACCTTAAAATTTTATAGCTTCCACTAAATTATTTACCCTTATTGAGCATATAAGCTCATCCCTTTATAATGTTTTATTTTATCAGGACACCAATAAGTGTATTATGTTTTATATGAAGGTTTAATCTAGAAGAATAATGTAATTATAAAAGGATTTTTTTTATGATGTGTCTGAATTTGTAATGTAACGTTCATGTATGTAATCTGTTTTCCCAGACTGCTAAACTGATCAGTCTTTCAGGACATGATTCCTTGTAATAGTCCCAATATATTAAAATAATGCACTGACTGTGGGCTTCTCAGGTCGGGGTGTTACAGTTGGAATCATAGTATGTTTAGTACAAATCTTGGAAACTAGATTTAGAAAATATCTGATTATAAAACATTACCCTAAGATATACTTTAAGGATTAGTATAGAAGAACATCCTATAATTTTGGTAATGTACAGATTTTGTGAGTTTTCCAAGCAATACATCCATGTATTGATACGAGAAGGTAGAGGAAACTCTTGAACAGATGTACCTAAGCGGGAAAACATCAACAAGGAGTTTTGGGCTTGACTCAGGGTATCCTGGTACACAATAATGTGCCTTGCTTCAGACTTGGTTATAAAACTCCTGGGGGATGTGCTTAGTATAATTCACATTTTCTTTAAAAACCATTATGAAGGATTTATGAGTAAATATGTCATTAAAGAAACTATTTTTATGATTATGAGTCTATATGTGTGAAACTATTCAATTAATGTTGAGAATTTTTCTAGTTTTTGGATTATAAATTATGATATGATCTAACCTAGTGTATGTTTTCATTTAGAAATGGTTCCCAGAAGAAGGAATGAGAACTCCAGTAATACGCATGTCCCGAAGAGTAAAAAAGATCACATCTTTCAAGGTCTTAATCCATCATTTTTAAGAAAAATATCCTCTTGTATATTATAATCTTATTAGGAAATAGTATCATGTTTTAATAAGATAAGTAAATAATTCTCTGAGACCTATAGATTTGAAGGGATGCTAGAGAAGAAAAGGATGGTAGAGAAAAAGATAGATAATGGGATGAAGGTAAATAAGGATTTTCAAACATGTGATAACTATTGGAAGAATCACCTTGGTAAATTCTTGAATGGAATGGGAGTATGTTATAACTTTGGAGAAAAAGGAAACCAAATTCTTGATTGAAATGGTAAGAAAAAGGTTTCAATCTGCAATGCTTTATCTAAAAGGAGTTGGGACACTATGAGAGCCAATGTCCAAATCATTAGATTATACCCCAAATGATGCTATTGGATAATAATCAAGTTATGATACTAGTGATCATGAAGAGGAATGATTAGTGATTTTATATTTCTATTAAAGAATTGTGTCATTTGAGTATTTTATTAATGATGTACAAGTTATAAGAATTATAGAGTATATAAGGATTTTACTAAAGTACTATTCCATTAAGTATTTGAGATTGTATGGTACCAAGTAAACTTTCACAGTTTCAAGTTAAACATTTTTGAAAATATATGGTTAGGGGAAATATAACACTTAATAAGTTTCTAAATCTGAGATAATGATTTAAAAATAAGATATAATTGATTTGGATAAATTATATTGGATATTCTTGACTATCTTGAATCTAATTAATTGTTTTTTTATTCCATCATTATTGGAGTTTACAAAAAAAATTGGTTATAAGGAGTATATCTAGTATTCTATAATGAATAAGGTATCATGAATGTAATCAATAAGATTTTATGGTGATTCAGGATGTTACCATGTTTTAAGAGAATACATGATGAAGGTATTCACATGTTATTACATGGAAAATGAGATCTTCATTATGTTTACCTTCCTTATAAATTTTGGACTGTGAGTTTGGACAAAACTATTTTGGATAAGTCTAAAGGCTGGAATGAATTATGTTGTACATTGGATACAATTGTTTAAGGTTAAAACATTCCTTTACATTATTTTTGGATTATTATGAAAAGGACAACCCGATGGTCGGGTGACAACCTGTCGTTTCTGTCAAGGTTGCGAGACTTGAACCAGCAACCGAAAGGCGACAAGGGTGCATCTCCTACCATTGGCCTATATGATGTGCTAGTTTGTATAATGAAGTTTTTTTAAAATAGTCTGAAATATTAATTATAAAACCATTATTTTTGTAACCCTATAAGATTATGATAAATAGAATATTTTTGAATTCTATTATCTTTTGGAGTGAAATATGAGTTTTTGGTAGAAATTAGTTGAAGGATGAAACTCTACTTATCAAGTATAATATTTCACTTATTATATGAAGAAATTAATTATTAAACTTTAGGTATGGGATCTTAAAACCAAAAAAAATTTATCCTAGTACCTTATGTTTTATTGAAACAATGATATTTTAAATCATCATAGATAGATGGCTTTGAGGTCCTCAATTTTACACTTGTTTGTGATTGACGACATCAATCACTCCCTTTAAATGTTTACATTTTTTCTCCAATTATGTATCTCTAATTTTCACCAATTTTATCCTATTCTAGATCATAATTTGGTGGTGACTTCTTCATTTCTCTTTCCCTCTTATTAAGACTAAATATTACTAACTGAGTTTCAGATGTGGGTTTTCCACAAAGATATTTTCTATTTTTAACCTTTTATTTTCGAAGAACAATTTTAAATTTTGAGGAAATAATTTATTTAAGGAGGGTATAATGTAACTCCCCTCTATTTCATAGTATGATATCTATTTAATGTAAGTCAATAGCTTGCGCTATACGCAACACCGAGTTCGAGTGCACCATAACATATCAAACTAGTCGTTAAAAAATAATTCATGAATAGTATTAACTTAATTTTGAATTTTATATACTTTATATAATTTTAAAATCCATATTATGTGTTTCTTACACATAATATAAAAATAAATTCAATTTTTTAGATAAAATAAGTATTTAAAAAAAATGAAATTTTACCGCCTTTTAATGGAGATCCCTTTTCAAATACAATATTTGACACTTTTATATATTAAATTTGAAAAAATAAACTTCTTATTTAAAATTGGGACATAAAAATTTTGTTTGGATAAATATTTGGTGTTTTCTGATAACATTTCTATTTTTGATAAATATTGAAAAATACTAAAATTTAATTGAAAATTACATTTTTAATAAAAATAATTTATAGTGTTAAATTATAAATTTGAATGGTTTTAAAGTATAATTAGATTATATTTTTATCATTTAATCCAATTTTGATCATTGGAAGTAATTTTACATTTAAATTTGACATAAACACATATCAATCTTTTGCGAGTTTTTACTTCTCAAAAACCCATTTTCTGGTTTTGACAACATAAATTAAATTTAAATTAATTAATGAAGCTTATATTTTTTTAATTTTATAAGATAGACAAAATTATTAATTTTTAATATCAAAATTATATTAGGGTGAATTTTTGGCAGTTTTCTGATAACATTCATATATTGATGAATAGTGAAAAATTCTAAATTTTAATTAAATTTTTTTTTACCCGAAATAATTTATAGTGTTGAATTATTAATTTGAGTCGTTTTAAAGTATCCTTAGATTATATTTTTATCATTAAATGTAATTTGGGTCGTTGGATTTATTTTCACATTTAAATTGTACATAAATAGATGTCAATCATTTGATAGTTGTTACTTCTAAAAACCCCGCTTTTTGGTTTTGACAACGAGAATTAATTTTAAATTAATTTCAGTAACTTCTATGTTTTGAATTTGAAAAATTGGATTCTGTATTTGGAATCATGAGTTACAAAATTTTTAAATAGGTAACTTTAATTTTCAGATATTATGAATAGTAACTTGAATAAATATTTTATTCACCATGGTAAAAGTGTAAATCTCATAAATAAGTGCAAAAAAATATTATAATAAAAAAAATTTAACCTAACCTGTGTCCTAACCCTATTTTATGACCCATTTCTGACAATGTTCATCCATTAGTTTATTTTGGGACCCCATGGAGCCACTTGTAAGTGAAAATGAGACTTTATAAAAATTAATTTAAAGATAAGGAAAATGTATCATATACTTATATCTTTTAGTAAAACAATTTTTATATGAGGTTATGTAATTTTTATCTTCAACTATAAATATTAATTATAAATATAAAAATATTTCATACATCATGATATTTTATTTTTAATATTTATCCAAAAATAAATATATTTATTTAGGACATAATAATGATGCAGTATTTTCCTTATTAATGAATAGATCAAATAAATGATATTATAAATATTAAAATAAATATAATTTTAACATTTTGATCCCAAATACGAATTTTATAGGTGAATATGAAATTATAGGGTTGATTCAGTGTATTTTTGTAAAATTAATCAAGTTGTTATGACTTTCACAAAAACACAATATTAAATAGTGTCAAAATTGATTTGAGTTGATTTTCAAATAAATACTATTTTATTAGATGATATAATACTCTTAAAAATATAATATTCAGACAAAGGACTTATATAAGGTTATATATGTCATTAATAAACCACTAGGGGTTGAATTTGAATTTTATAATAAGTCTATTAACCATATAATTTAAACATACAAGAGACATGGTAAATGATAAACTATTTAATCAAGAGTTAAATCTAAAAGATAAAGTTAATATGGTAACCTAAACTTTTCTAAAACCTATTTGTTGAGATTATTTCGACCCATTACCAAATTATTCAAAAAAAAATTATTTGGATCTATTAGAAACTAAAAATGATTTTATAATAAAATAATATTTCAAGCTTCTCCTAAAGTGACCCTCAACTCTCTTATAAAAGGGTATTTCCCCTTCTCTTAATTCCACTACTCCATAGGCTTTTGGATCGACCAAAACCTGCTCACATATCCTCCCAACTATTCTCACTTCAATATAGAGATCTTACATTGATCTGATAGCCAACCTAAAGTGCGATTTTGTTCAAATCAAATGGAAGAACCTGAAGAAGAGGTAATTATTTCATCACCTATTTCATGTTCTTCTCTTCTTCCACTTGCTCTTTCTTTGTTATTTCTATAAAAAAGTAATATCTTCAGTACATTCTATATTCAGTGAGGTTGTTATAAATATGGTAAGACCATATTCATTATTTTATCCATCCTATGAATGAAAAACTCACTATTTGTGCGTATGTACGGCTAACCATTTCCACGTCATGGTGAAGTTTGTTATTCAAAACATAATTATTTGGTTGGGTATAACAATGAGTATAATTTATGTAAATAATAAATATGACATTGTTTCTCCTAGAAATTGGAATGAACTTGTTTTGATTAAGGTTCAAACACTCCAATCAGTTTCTAACGGGTTTATTCGTAGAACCGGAAACATCCAATGATTCTACATCCATTTGGACCTACTTTCCCAAGGTAGGTGCCCACTAGTTATGGACCGATGAGGCTTAAGAATTTGAATTGGTTGAGAGGATGGGAGGTCAGACTCATCACACATTTTTGGGGGCAACTATTGTCTACTCTGGGACTCTCTTATAGATTTAAGTTAAGTTCATGAATCCTTATTAATTTACCAAGCATGAAAATGAGTTTTTCCTTTAGAATTTGCAACAAATGATTGATATGTATGGGATTTAGAGAATATTTTATTTTTATTTGAAGATCTTCATCAATAATGAATCATCTATATGAATTATATAATCTTAGTCAATGGTGTCCTTCAATACATTATAAAGAAATCTCCTGGTCACTATGATGACCGTACTAGTTTTAAAGCAACTCAGTGGGTCACCTAAAGTTTATTGTCATTCAGAAATAATGGGTTTAGTTTTGATTTGGGATCATACCTTTAGAGGGTATACCTACATATCCTTGTTAAATAAGGAATCAGAACCCATGTAGTTTGAGAGGAAGGATATAGTTTAACGTCATACAGGATGGAAAAGAATTAAAGAACGATAGTCTTGAACATTAGAAAGGCTTCCTACGTACTCTAATTTTAAAGTATAGATCATAGTCCACCTAGTTAGAGTGAATAATTAAGAGGTTTATGCATAATTAATGGCCCAAAGAGATATGTCGTAATTACATTTACACTCTAAGCCCACGTGAGTCAGGCTTGGTGTGAGAAATAAGAGGTTTCAGTAAATCTGATGATTTTTCCATGAAAGACGCATCCATAAGAAATGATTTGGGTCTTACATATGTATGATGGCCCGAGTAAATGAAGATAAGGACTTATTTTAGGAAAGAAGCCCAAGAGAAGGGTCCATAACTGTATTTGTGATTTATGGAGATTTGGATTTTTAACATGGGACTTACTCCTGAAATGGAAGCCCAAATCAAAAGGTACATATGATTGGGTTTTATTCTTGAGAAGGAAGCCCAAATCAAAAGAAAATAAGGATGGGGATTACTCCTGAGAAGGATTTCCAATTAAAGGGAACTTATAACTTGGGGATTAATCCTGAAAGGGAGGCCCAAAGTTAATGGAAATTATGATTGGGACTTACTCCTGAGACGGAGGCCGAGTTTAAGAAGACTTGTAACATGGGGCTTACTTCTGAGAAGGAAGACCAAAGTTAAAGGAAATTATTAATGGGGCTTAATCCTGAGAAATATCCCCAGTTTAAGGAGACTTGTAAATTAGGTCTTACTCCGGAGAAGGAGGCCCAAATTTAAAGGAAATTATGATTGGGACTTACTCAGGAGAAAGAGGCCCAGATGAATTCCTCTTAGATAAAGAAGCCAACAATCGAACCATTCCATAAATGGATTTGATAAAGGATTTTAAGGTCATGTCTTAGAGAGGATAGGAGAATTTGAAGAAATGAGGTGACCAGGAATGAGGCACGCAAGTATTTTTCTAGCGTGCAAGTCGTGGTCATGCAAGTATACTTGCACGACATGAGACACCTTGGGAGATGAAGAATCCATAGGGTAATACTTAGGAGAATTTGAACTCAAGCCCTTAGTATCATCCCTAGAGGCTTCCAAGAAGGTGGCGTGCATGATACCTTGAAAGGGAAATGAGGCACACAAGTGTCTTCACTTCCCTTAAGGGATGGACACTTAGGAGCGCATGTATTGATGAGTTCTAATACTTAGGCCTTATCCTTCCTCTTTAAAGCTCCCATTCTAGGTAAATAATTACCTTACAAGTGTTCGGAAGATGTCAGGAAAAGACTTGGGTGACCAGAGCTTGAATCGGAGTATTGGAAAACTCATCCTGTAAATGGGAGACCCACAGGGGGTATTTATAGGCAACCTGAGTTTTGGTGAAAAAACCACTTTGGGAATGCAAGTGAACTGTGTGCCCATGAATGGCGTGCAATTGACCTACATGCCCAAGGATGGCGCACAGGTATACCTATGCACCTTAATGCCTTTGTGAAATTCATAATGTTCTTTCCCACTTTTTTGATTAATCTACTTCCCTTTTTTAATATTTGGTCTCTGTGATGAACGGAGCTTAAACAAAAGTCCCCCCTCAGATTTGGATCTGAAAAAGGAAAAAGGATTTGACTCTGAGGAAAAGGAGAAACCATGATCTAATGGCGTGCTGGTATGAGGCGCGCAGGTTGCGGCGCAAAAGTTTCTGGATCTCCTATAAATATAGGTATCACTTCATGCAAAGCATCCAACTTTCGAACGCTTCTTGCTCTCATCACGCAAGTGAGTTCTCTTCACGCAAGTGAGCTCTCATTGCGTGAGTGTATTGGCTTTTCACTCATCCATGCTTCTATTCATTGTGTCGCGCTTCCTCAGCCTGTTTCTAACTTGCGCGCCAGTACTAGCAAGGTACAAGTTCTGCGACCAGCTTAGACTTGCGCGCAAATATTAGACTTTCACACCTTAATACCTTACCCATTTTTTCGATTTCTTCACAAATTTTATGAAAAAAAAACATACTTAAAAGTTAATTATTCGATCTTTCTGCAGATTCAGTGGCTCCAAGGAAAATTGGATCGGTTGATGAACTAGAAAGCAAGCAGATTGATGACATGATGAACATCGCTGAAAAGATTACTCTTTCCAGATGGCTCTTTAATTCCAATTATCCATTCACAAATCCATGTATCCATCTTCCAAGTCTATTGGACAGAAACAGAGTCACTGTTTGATCAGAAGAAAATATCCTCAAAACACACTCAAGAACATTCTTTTACAATTGTTCCACGAAGAGCTGGCATCACTGAGTATCTTACTATATCCAGTTGAATGAATGTATTCAAGGTGGCTGGTGATTAATCTTGGAATATCATAAATCAAATGAAAAGTTATGTTGAAAGCCTCTTGTATTTCTTGAAAAATATAAGAGACTCTAATCTGTGGATGTTCTTCTAATCTTCTGCATCAATAAAAAAATATTTCATCTTCAAACCATTGTATATGAATTCTCTTGCTAATTGATTATATATATTTTTTTACCTAAGACAATGGGCCTAGTAAAAGAATAGTTTGATTTGTGGTAGGATTATACAAACAACCCCACAAACTTTTCATCTTTTATTTCTCTATATTGCCTAAATCATACAATATGTACATTTAGTGAGTTGGGACTCGACTTCTATACATACTTCCTTTTACAGGTTCCCAATTTAATGAGTACCCTGTCTTTTATTAGCAGTTTAAATTCATGCATGTCGGACATAAAAAGGAAACATTTTAAGGTCAAATAGCTTCGACCAAATGGATTAAAAATTGACTCAATTCCATTATAATTTGTTTGAAAAGATATTACCACATTTAAGTATGGGGGAAAACATGTAAACTATGACTTAAGAAATTTTGAATCAGAGGGATGATATGAAAAAAGGGCTAAAAGGCATTAGAGGAAGTATTTCCAAAGAGTAATGTTACAACTATTTGACAAACCCATTAGGGGGTTGAAGTGTACAGGTCCACTTAAGGGAATTGGCTGCATAGTCAACTAATAGCATCCTTTGGATGACAGGTCCATTATTTAGACTACTTAGGCAAGGCCACCTAGGGGAATGTGCTTCATAGTCAGACAAAAGAACTCTCAGAAATTCTACTTTTCTATTGCTAAAACCTAGTGGATGTTTATAGAGATTCAATTTTTCCAAAGCATAGAGTCTATTGTACGGAAAGAGGTACTTGAATATGGAGAGGAAATTGGCAATCAAGATTGTCAAAGAATTGGATGAATGTCACTCCTGCAAGGGTATGACCCAGATGTAGGGAAGGGAAATATAAACCATAGACTTAAATACTTTCAAATCATGAAAAAGTGTATGGTAAAAATATTTTAAGGATTTCTATTTTTACGGATCCTTATATATTTTCATTAAGAAAAATATAGAAAAACGAGGGTTTTCTACCAAGAATAAAGTTACCACTATTTGAAAAACCCGTTAGGGAGTTGAATTATGTAGGTTCATTTAAGGTAAATGGCTGCATAGTCAAATAATAGTATCTTTTGGATGACATGTCCATTTTGTAGACTACTTATGGAAGGCCACATAGGGGCACGTGCTGCATAGTTAGGAAAAATAATTCTCAGGTATCAGACAGTTTGTGACTAGAAGTCAAGAAAAGGGTTAGGGATATCTAGAAGTATTTAAGGTTAGTAGTATGACACATAAAAATGGTCATTGTCCAATGCATGAAGGAGATACACATACTAATGCTAATCATAATCATGTTGTGGTTGGGTCCTGAATTAAGGTGCTGGACATCAATACATATCCCATAAGGATGGGAATCAATCCATAAGTAGTTCTTGAAATATAGTTTAACATTGTGTCAGATGATAGTGTAAGAGATCTTAGTTTAGGGTGGTAGAGTTCCAACCATTCTGAGGGAGACACATTGTGTGTTTCTTATAAACCAGATGTGAATAAAGATCATGGTTTTCATACCACATTCGTGTGCTCATAGGGGGAATTTTCATCCAAGGGACTGAAAGTGTAATTTGGGGTTAAGCCCAAAGACTTGGGGCTGGATTCGAGGGATACTCGAATGTTCCTACATATCCTATAAGGATGAGAATCAAGCCATACGTAGTTCTTGAAATACCCACTATATAGATTTGGTTCGTACATGTGAAGGGTGAAAGGGGACTTTAGTGAAATGATGGTTGGATCAGTGATTAAACGTTTGGGAATTTCCATGTATGCACGTAGTCATTGGAATATAACATGATTGGAGATCAATGTCAATAATTATTCCCTCTCAGGTGTGGGTGTCAAATAATGTTGTAGTTTATTTTTGTATGGGTCAAAAGTGTGAATATTTTAAGGTCATATGCATGGACCAGTGCTGCACAGTTTAGCATCATGTAGCTAAGATGTATGGCTATGCAGTTTAATGTCTTGCAGTGAAAACAATGGGAGACTATATAGTTTAATGTCATATAGCAAGGACAATGGTTAACCAATGTGAAGATATTGGTTTTGGGGGGGTGCTTCATGGATCAATATCATATGAGATGGAGGTGAACCTATGTGAAGATGTTGGTTTTGGGCTTGAACCTTAGGAGGTTGCCTACGTACCTAGCCAAGAAGGCAAGGATCAAAGTCTTCATTGTTCAATTGAAGAATGAATCGGTGATTGAGTTGCACTTTAGGACAATGACACAAAGATGGTGTTGGGACTTATGCGTGGTTAGCGGCCTAGAGATGGTGTTATGATTGAAACTTACTCTATGCCCACGTGAGTCATGCTCGGTGTGAGAAATAACAGGTAGCAACAACCCTAACGATGCACAATTTAATTTCATATAGGATGTATAAGGGACTGTTTCACAGTTTAAATGACATGTGTCATAGACAAGGGGTGCTTGGCAGTTTAACGTCTTGCAGCTCGGATGAATAGTTTAATGTCTATTTGGACAATAGAGGGACCATGCAGTTTAAAGTCTTGCAGTAAGAACTAAAGTAGTGAAAGGTCATATCATGGACCAATGCTTCCCTGTTTAGAATCATGTAGCAAGGACAAATGGCATTTGTGTTATGCAAAATACTTCATTAAGAATCTTTCATTGGTTGGAGTTGTAATGAGATCTCCATCCATTGAGATTAAAGAATAATCTCCATTAGAGTAGACCTTATGTATTGAATAAGGTCCTTCCCACATTGGATCATGATTTGGAGGCTTCTTCCCTGGTATCATTGGAGTTTTGAGGACTAATACCAATTCTCCTTGAATTAATGAATGAAGACGAACTTTTCTGTTGAAATCCCGTACAATTCGATTCTGATAGACTTTCAAGTGGTGCAGGGTGCACAATCTTTTTTCGTCTAATCATTCCAATTCATCCAATCGCTTTTGAGATTGTTCATCTGTAGATGACTGATCAAAAATGGCTAATCTGAGAAAATTTAATAGAACCTCAATGGGAAAGACTACTTTTGTTCCATATACCAGTGAATATGGAGTTGACCGTGTAGTAGTGCGGGTGGTGGTACGATAAGCCCATAAATCCTGATAAAGTCTATAAGGCCATGATTTCTCATCTTTATCCACCATATTTTGTAGTATGTTTGAAAGAGTCTTATTGAAGGCTTATATTTGGCCATTGGTCACTGCATAATACCGAGATGAATGGTTTGATTTGATGTTGTATTCTTGATACATCTTTCTTACCTCGGATGAACAGAAGTTGGTGCCATTGTCCGTCAATATGGTATGAGGGACACCAAATCTGGTAATAATGTTATACTTGATTAATCTAACAATACTTATAGAACTAACTTCTTTTAGATGTATTTCCTCTGCCCATTTGGAAAAGAAGTCAGTAGTAGTAAGAATATACTTAAACTGCTTAGATGTAGCCAAAGTGTATGGTCCTACTACATCCATTCCCCATGTGGAAAATAGCCATGAGTATTTAGCTATATGGAGAAACTCTGGGGGTTGATGAATGAAATTGCAATATACTTGGGAAGAATGACACTTCTTAGTGAAATCAACACAATCTTGTATCATTAAAGGACAGAAGTATCGAAGCCTTTGAATTGGATCAGATGGTCTATGTCCAGACTGGTGGGCACCACAAACTCCTGCATGTACTTCATTCATGACAGCCATTGTCTCTTCACCATAAATATATCTGAAGAGAATTTCATCAAAACCTCACTTGTAGAGAATGTTTTGGTGATCTGGGCTATCATAAAGAGTAAAATTGACCACATGTTGCCAGACTTGTTATTTCTTGGCACTATCAGGTGGGAGTGTTCCATTTTGAAGGTATTCCCTGATAGGTGTCATTCATCCCATAGTATGACCATATGGTTCAGAAATGGGAGTAATTTCATTGATTTCCTCTTTTATTATTTGAAAATAAGGTGAATGTGTAAGACGGTGAGCAATAATGATGATTGTTTCGTATTGGTTTAGATCTTCCTGGGCTATGGCTACATTAGATTGTGCATCAACTTGGGCATTTTGTGATCGCAGGACATAAGAAAATGTTGGTTCCGAAGGAAATTCCACCATTAACTCTCTGACGTAATAATACAAAGGGATCAACTCTTCTTTTCTGATGGCATAACCCCTATTGACTTGTTTGATTACCAAGTCTAAATCACCTTTTACCTTTAAGTGATTCACCTGTGCCTAAAGAGCCAATTCCAAGCCTATGATGAGAGCTTGATATTCTACTTCATTATTTGTATCACCTCCCAATAATAAGAAGGAATAGGGTAGCACTGCCTTTTCTGGGGAAATAAGCACAATTCCTAACCCAACATTGTTGAATTTAGGATCTTACAATTTCTTCCCTATTGGACTTTAGGAATCACCATCAAAGTACATTTCCCATGTTTGAGGATTGTCTTGAATAGAGAAGACTTCCTCATCAGGAAGTTCAATATTTAAAGATGTATCTTCTAATGAAGGGTGTTCAACAAGGAAATCAGCCAGAGCTTGGCCTTTTATTGCTTTTTGAGACACATACTAGATATCAAACTATTGCGAAATAACTTCCCACCTTTCCAGATGTCCTCTAAGAATTGGACGACTAATGATAAATTTGAGCGGGTTATTGCAAGATACCAATTGAACCTCATGATGTTGCAGACAGTGTCTCAATTTCTGAACTGTAAAGACTAACACTAGGCAGCACTTTTCAATACTTTAATATCGAGTTTCTGCCTCAAGCATAGTCCGACTGAGATAATAATGTCTATTTTCATTCCCAGCAACATTCTTTTGGGCAAGGAAGGCACCCAATGATCTCTCTAAAGTTGTTATGTAGAGAATAAGTGGTCTTACTTCAACATGTGGCATTAATACCAGTGGACTCAAGGAATATCTCTTGAGAATATCGAATGCTTCTTGACATTCTTCAGTCCACTGGTAAGTGACTCCCTTCTTCATTAATTTTGTAACACCCCAAGCTTCCACTATATGCTTCTCTTTGAATAATACAGTAGCGTGTGTTGTACGCAATTTCGAGTTCTAACACACACCACAACCAATCAAACTAGTAGTTATGAATATTAATACCCACTTTTTGAAATTTTATAAATTTTATCTTTCAAAATGGACTTCATTTTTGGATTAGAAATATCTAAATTAGCTTAGGGTGAATTTTTGGTATTATTCTGAAAACATTCAATTTTTGATGAATAGTGAAAAACAATGAGTTATAGATTAAAGATGAATTTTTATTTAAATAATTATTTATTTTATTTAAATTTAATTAAGGTCAAAATAGATACATAATACCTATATACGTTCAATGTAATTCATTAGATTTAGTTTTGAATAATTTTAGATATATAAATATTTTATTTAACTTTTCACCGTCTTTTACCCACCTCATAGGAGAATTTAGAAATTCACATAAAACATAATTTTACCGCTTTTGTGAGTGTAATTTCAAAAATATGAGAGACACGGTTATTATCAAAGAGTAAAATGTGGTTCAATAAGAGAAAAATAATTTTTTGTGAATAGTAACTTTTTACTTTTATTTACCACGGTTAAAAGTAAATAGGGTAATTAAGGGTAAAAAATGACATTAATATTACCCTGACACATGTCCTAAATCTATTGGACAAGTGTATCTCAACCAAAATAAACCTTAGGAAAAACAATATTATCATTTAGGTCCACTTGGATTAAATTAGGACATTTATTATTATTTAATTCAAAGAAAAGTTAAAAGAGTTAAAATCAATGTTTAATAACTAAAAAAATTTTAATATAAAGTTATACATAAGATAAATTCGATTATAAATATTCATTACAATGATAAAATGATTTCCTACATAATGTTATTTTATTTATAATTTTTAGACATTAAATAATTTAATTTATCTATGACATAATAGTGATGTAGTAATTACATAATTAATAAAATATTAAAATAATTGATATTATAAATATCAAAATAAATGTAATTTGAGAATTTTTATGAATTAAACTAATTTTATAGGTTAATATAACATATTAGGGTTGGTTAGATTTCTTTTTTGAAGTAATAATGTTGTTATGAATTTAGCAAAAACAAAATACCCAATAGTGTCAAAATTTACATAAAATTGTTTCTGAAATAAATATTATATTCCTAACAATCTAAGGTTTGGAAAAAGGGCTTATATAATGATATTTGTATCATTAATGGACCACTTGGAGGACTCTTAGATGTATATAGTATGTTTATTAACTATATAATATAAAAATACAAAGTGACATGGTAAATGTCAAACTAATTAACTAAGAGTTAAAACAAAATGATAAGGTTAATATAGTGACCCAAACCTGTCCAAAATCTATTGGTTGAAAATATTTCTACCCATCACGACATTAGACATTTAATAATACACTTTGGAGCCATTATAAAAAGAATATTAATTTATTATAAAATAATATTTCTAGCTTTTCCTAAAGTGCCCCTCACCCCTCTAATAAAAGGAAACTCCCCCTACTCACTAATTCACACATTAAAATCCTTTTGGCTCAGCCAACCCCTACCCAAATATTCTCTCACCTTCCCTCAATTCAACCTAGAGTCTTTAGTTTTATCATAAATCCATCCTAAGGTGCCCTTTTCATCAAATCAAAAGGAAGAACCCGAAGAAGATGTAATGGTTTCACCACCCTCTTTCTAGTTCCTTTCTTCTTCAACTTCTTCTTTCTTTATTATCTACATTATAAAATAATAACTCCAGTATATTTTATATACTGTGATGTTATTATAAATATGGTACAACAATATTTTGTATTCTATCCATCCTTTGAATGACATGTAACCATACGTGCGTATGTACGACCTACCGTCTCCACATCGTGGTGTAATTGTTATTCAATACATTATTATTCAGATAAGTATAATAATGATCTGTAATTCAGGTAAATAATAAATATAACATGATAATGATTCCATTTATATGATATACCATCCAATTATATATTATTTTAATATCAAATAAATGATATTGTGGCTCGTATGTACATAGGGACTACCATCTCCACGAACACAAGGACATTCATTCCCCATCGTATCCATTCAAGACTAAATTTAATTTGATGATTAAAAATTATTTTTAGAGACATGATATCATTATAGATATGAATAATATACATCCCATCCATAACAAATATTGCTCACATAATAATGAATATAAAGGAAAACTAATCCTTTAACACCCGAAATGATGATAATACTAATATATTATTAACAAATCTATATTAAAAGATCATGTATATGTATATGATTCTTGTATAATTTAATAAAAATTATTTCACCATTATACAGGAGGTTAACCTACCCTAAACCAAGGAAAAGTACAAGGTAAGGGTTTATTTCACAATCTCTTCATTATCCGAGGTTGTTTATACATAATTATCTACTGGGACCTCTTTATCATCCACATCCATGTTTCTTAAAAATTTATTTCAAATAATTCTTAATATTTTATAGACTATGGGTTAAAGTAATTTATAACCTTGTTTGACGTTTTATAAGATTTCTATAAAATAATCTTTCCGTCATTTTCCAAAAAAGTTCCTTTTTTTAATGTAAGAATGTATTTCTTAACCTATACAGCGTGTGCGGAAATTTTCTATCTTTATGAAATCGTTGAAGCTTCCATTACAAGATTATAAAAATATTTTCAATGTAAATGTTTTCTTTTATAATTATGTAAATTTTAAATGATTTAAAAAAGACATATTTCTCTCAAGTAGTTTTGATTTCATCTATGTCAACATCCTTTGATGGATTTTAAGTTTATTTGAAGTTGATTTATTATGATACAAAACTTCCATATTGTATTGAAGGTTTTGTGATATGTATGACTGTGGATGTTTTATTTTTATACCATTCATGGTCTGTGGAGAAATTATTGACATTTCGTATGCTAGTTTTAATAAGAATGTTTATGTTATGTTTAAACCAATTCATATGAGGAATGCATTGGACTTAATAAGTGATAGGTGGAGCCCGCTATAGATCCTCGATGCATCGGTAGGTCTCATGAGACAAACTAGTGTCGTGGCATAATGCCTTGACAAAATATTATTTGTAGTCTTGGCACAAGTCCTTGACTATGTGGTTATGATTGTCTGGCATTATGCATTCCATCATTATGAAAGTGATTATTGATATTGCATGTGATTATTCGACTAGTTGAATATCCATGTGAATAAGTAAATGGAATTATTTAATTTTATTTCTGCCATATTATGATGAAGTTCAAGTTTAAAGGATTTTTGTTTTAGATATACATTACCTTAAATGTTTATGCCTATTTATGAAAGTTTTTGCTATATTGTTATCCTTACTGGGAATTTGAGCTCACCGCTTTATATGTTTTATTTTTCCCAGGATGTGAAGAAGTATTTTATGACTGACCTGCAGGGATAGTCTGAGGAGATATGAGTGTGGACTATGGGTACTATTTTGTTGTAGTTTTTCACTTTATGATGTAATGTAAGACTTATGAATGTATCTAGTGATTCCAAGGCTACTAAACTAATCAGTCTTTCGAGACTTGATCTTTTGTGACCATGCCAATGTAATGTAATAATGCACCAACTTTGGGTAACTGGGGTCGGGGCGTTACAGTTGGTATAATAGGAAGTTTAGTATAATCCTTGTAAGCCAGATTTAGATAAACTCTGATTAGAGCACATAGATCTAAGATGGACATTGAGGATTAGTATAGAATAACTTACTAGAGTTTTTCTATTGTGGAGATTTTGTGAGTTTTCTGAGCAACACATCCCTGTCTAGATACGAGCAGGTAGAGGCAGATCTAGCACAAATATACCTAGGTGTAAAACCAGAAAACACCGCTTTGATCTAGACTCAAACGAGAACTAGTACACGACAATGGGTCTTGCTGCAGTCTTGGTTACGACACTCCCAGGGGATATGATTAGGATAATTCTCATTTTATTTACAAATCATTATGAAGGTTTTATGAGTATATACTACCTCAACGAAAACATTTTTTTGTGATTATGGATTATATCCATAAATAGTTCAATTTATGTTAAGTGTTTTACAAGTATGGAATTATGTATTTTGATTCATAAAATGATCAAGTTTATGCCATTGTTTAGAAATGGTTCCTAGTGGAAAGAATGGAAACTATATCAATGAACACACACCATGTTGGGATTCCACTCCTGCTCAAGATAAGTATAGTGGATCTGGTGATGCAACTAGTGTTGATCAGCTAATCACCATACTGGGACAACTCACTCAGGTTATGAATAATAACCTTACCCATATGGAGAACCCCAATCCACAACGTGGGGGATCAATGTTAGATCGCTTCATGAGTCAACAACCACCAACATTCAATGGGAGTACAAATACACTGGTAGCTAAGCAATTGATATGTTCATTAGAAAAAATATTCCACACCTTGGGGTGTAGTGAAAGGGAAAAAGTTATCATGCAAGTTTACCGCCTCATAGGAGATGCTGACCAATGGTGGTCATTGTTTCAAAACATGAAAGAAGATGATGAAGTATAAAATATGGAATAAAGGGAGTTCAAAGATATTTTCTAAGATAAATACTTTCCTCGTGTCCATCGAGCAGATATGGAAAGATAATTTCTAAGTTTGAGACAAAAGGAGGATGTGAATGTCGCAAAGTATGAGGCTAACTTTACAAGGTTAGAAAGTTAAGTTGGAGATTATATACGTAACCCAAGGAGTAATATTTATCACTTATTTGAGGGGTTAAAACCATTTCTCCGTCGAGACATAGTCTCATAATCCTTCTCGTCATATGAAGATATTGTCTCATGTGCAATCAAGACAGAAAAATAATTCTCTAAGTCTTATGAATTTAAAGCAAGGAAAGAGAAGAAGAGATATACTGATCACTCTGGAAATGGAAATAAGCGGAAGAAGAGAAAAGTTGAATATCCGTCCTATAGTAAATGTGGTAATAAACACCCTGGTACTTTCTTGAAGGGGATGGGAGTCTGTTACAAGTGTGGTGAAAAATTCCACCAAGCTCATGATTACAAGGGGAAGAAAGAAGCTACTGATGTTCAATGCTACAACTATAGGGAGATGGGACACTATGTAAATGAATGTCCTAAGCGTCAGAGGAACTTAACTCAGAAAAGGCCAAGGGATCATGGCCAAGGTTATGCTATCACTACTGCTGAGGTTGACGCTCCGAAAGACATGGTGGCAGGTAATTTAATGGTTTCCTCAAGTTTCGCCAATTCTTTATTTGATTTTGGATCATTGCATTGTTTTATATCTTCCCAGTTTTCTAAGAAAACGAGATATTTCCAATTTTATTTAACAAGGGAGTTTTCAGTTAAAAATCCTAAGGGATGTATCATTGCTACAAAGTTATGTGGATCCGTTCCCATTAGGTCATATAAATGTTCTTTATCTACTGATCTCGTTGTCATAACTATGATTGAGTTTGATATAATCCTCGATATGGATTGGATTTTAGACCATGATGTGAAAATTTATTGTAAGAAGAAGGAGATTATGATTTTTGATGATGATTATACGGAACACCTTATTTTTAGAGTAGAATCATCACCACCAAATTCTTATCTAGATCCACCCCAGTAGCTCAACTAAATTCAATTATTGGGGAGGAAGAGAATGAAAAAACTTTGGGTAAGGAAAGAAATGATCAAATAGAGGATGTACTTATTGTGAGAGAATATGTTGATGTGTTTCTAGAAGATTTACCTAGACATCGTCCAGAATGAGAAATTGAGTTTTCCATTGATTTAATTCCTGGTTCAAGGCCCATATCGAAGACCCCTTATAGAATGGCCACTGTGGAATTAGTTGTACTCAAGAAACAACTAGAGGAATTGAGTAATAAGGGATTTATTATCCCTAGTGTTTCTCCTTGGGGAGCCCCTGTAATTTTTGTTAAGAATAAAGATGGATCAATGAGGTTATGTATCGACTACAGGGAAATCAATGCTATAACAATAAAGAACAAGTATCCCCTACCTCGAATTGATGATTTATTTGACCAACTGCATGGATCTCAATACTTTTCAAAGATTGACCTTCGATATGGATATCATCGGTTGAGTGTGAAGAAGGAAGACATTCCAAAAATAGCATTTTGAACATGGTACGGGCATTACGAGTTTACAGTAATGCCTTTTGGGATGACTAATGCACCCTATGTTTTCATGGATCTAATGAAAAGAGTTTTCAAGGAATATCTCGATGATTTTTTGGTTGTATTTTTTGATGATATATTGGTATATTCCAAAATCTACGAAGATCATGAAAATCACTTCTGCATTATCTTGAAGAATCTTAGAAGAAATGAATTATATGGGAAGTTTAGCAAGTGTGAATTCTGGCTTCAAGAGATCTCTTTTCTTGTCCATATCGTCTCTAAGGATAGAATCTCTATCGATCCTTCTAATACCAAGGAAATCCAAGAATGTCTAGCCCCGACGAGTATCACTGACGTACGCAGTTTTATTGGTTTAGCAGGTTATTATCATTGTTTCATCCATAATTTTGCGCAATTGGCTAACCCATTAACGAAGCTCACACATAAAGGGGATAAATTTGTTTGGACAAAAGTGTGTGAAGAATTTTTTGAATAACTGAAGAGAAGATTAGTCAATTCCCCTATATTGACTCTACCATCAGGAAATGATGGGTTTGTTATTTATAGTGATGCATCAACGAAAGGACTTGGTGGGGTCCTTATGCAGAATGATAGAGTTATTGCCTATGCATCACGACATCTGAAAATTCATGCACAAAACTATACTACTCATGATCATGAGTTAGCTTCTATAATCTTTTCTTTGAAGATATGGATACATTATCTCTATGGAAAAAAATGTGATATATATACTGATCACAACAGTTTGAAGTAAATTTTCTCACAGAAATAACTCAACATGAGGAAAAGGTGATGGCTTGAACTACTCAAGGATTATTATTGCACGATATACTACCACCCGGGGACGGAAAATAAGGTGGCAGATTTTTTGAGCAGAAAGGATCATTGAGTTTTGAACAAGTTGAGACTTGAGAGGGATCCTATTTTCATGGATCTAGTAAAGTTGGATATTAGAATAACTATGGAAGGTGAAACATCGATACTTTTTCAAATGGTTTCAAAACCATATTTACCAGAAAGGATAAAGAGTTCTCGGACCGATGATGGAGAATTTCAAAAGAGGATTAATGCTGTCAATGATGGGATATTGAGTGACTTTGTGTATGAAGATGAAATTTTGATATTTTGGAAGAGACTTTGTGTTCCCAATATACCTGATCTAAAACGGGAATTGTTGGATGATGCTCAGAGTTCCGATTTCTCTACACACCCAGGGAGCACCAAAATGTATAGATATTTAAAGGAACATTTTTGGTGGGACAACATGAAGAGGGATATTTCTGATTTTTTGTCAAGATGTATGGTTTGTCAACAAGTGAAACCTAGAAGGCAACAACCTAGAGGAGTCATTCATCCTCTTCCCATACCTGAGTGTAAATGGGATAATATCACGATAGACTTTGTCATGGGACTACCAAAGACTCATAGAAGGAACAATGCAATATGGGTCATTTTTTATCGTCTTACCAACTCAGCACATTTTTTTATATAAGGGAAGATTTACCACTTGAACAGCTAGTAAGACTATATATTAATGAAGTTGTGATGCTTCATGGAGTACCCATATCTATTGTTTCAGATCATGATCCACGTTTTACTTCAATATTCTGGAAAATTCATCAGAAATCCTTGGATACTGAACTTTGTTTGAGCACTGCCTACCACCCCCAAATTGATGGACAATCAGAACGGACTATTCAAACCTTAGAAGACATGTTGAGATCATGCTCACATGACTTTCAAGGTATTTTAAATCAATATTTACCTCTGGTAGAATTTTCCAATAATAATAGCTTCCATTCAAGTATTCAGATGACACCATATGAAGCATTATTTAGAAAGAGATGTCGCACACCAACCTGTTGGGATGACGTTGGTGAAAGAAAACCTATGGGACCAGAACTTGTAGAGGAAATGATAGAATTGGTGAAGGTGATCCAAAACCACATCAAAGCGGCTCAAAGTAGGCAGAAGAGCTATGTTGACAACCAAATGAAGGATTTGGAATTTCAAGTAGGAGATCATGTTTTCTTGAAGGTATCTCAATGGAAGGGTGTTATACGTTTCGGAAAGAAAAGAAAATTGAGTCCTAGGTACATTGGACCATTCGAAATTCTAGAACTAATTGGGGATGTATCTTATCATTTGGAAATGCCGCCAAATATCTCCAAATTTCACGATGTGTTCCACGTATCACTATTGAGAAAATACATGCCTGACCCAATGCATGTACTTACTTAAAAGCAATTAGAACTGGAACCCGATCTATCTCATTGTGAAGAGCCCGTCAGGATTCTTGATACAAGAGAACAAGTGTTGAGAAACCGGATGACTCGTCTGGTAAAAGTTATATGGAGAAGTCATAATATGGAAGGAGCAATGTGGGAACCCCATGAACTTATGATGAATAACCACCCGAGTATGGGAGAATGTTACACCCCATGCTTTCACGGTATGCTTCTCTTTGAATAATACAATAGTGTGTGTTGTACACAACTTCGAGTTCTAACACACACCACAACCAATCAAACTAGCCGTTATCAATAGTAATACCAACTTTTTGAAATTTTACAAATATTATCTTTCAAAATGGACTTCATTTTTGGATTTGGAATATCGAAATTATCTTAGGCTGAATTTTTGGTATTTTTCTGAAAACATTCAATTTTTGATGAATAGTGAAAAATACTGAGTTATAGTTTGAAACTGAATTTTTATTTAAATAATTTTTTATTTTATGTAAATTTAATTAAGGTCCAAATAGATACATAATACCTATATAAGTTCAATGTAATTCATTGGAGTTAGATTAGAAGAATTTTAGATATATAAAACTTTTATTAAACTTTTCACCGTCTTTTACCCACCTCCTAGGAGAATTTATAAATTCACATAAAACATAATTTTACCGCTTATGTGAGTATAATTTTGAAAATCCAAGAGACATGGTTAATATCTAGGAGTAAAATCTGGTTCAATAAGATAAAAATAGTTTTTGGTGAATAGTAACTTTTTACTTTTATTTACCACAGTTAAAAGTAAATAGGGCAATTATGGGTAAAAAAGATATTAATATTACCATAACACATGTCCTAATTCTATTGGACAGCTGTATATCCACAAAAAACAACCTTAGGAATAAAAAAGTATCATTTAGGTCCACTTGGATTAGATTAGGACGTGTATAATTATTTAATTTAAAGAAGAGTTAAAAGAGTTAAAATCAACGTTTAATAACTAAAACATTTTTAATATTAGGTTATACATAAGATAAATTCCATTATAAATATTAATTAGAAATCTAAAAATATTTCCTACTTAATGGTATTTTATTTATAATTTTTATACATTAAATAATTTAATTAATTTATGACATAATGATGATGCAGTAATTACCTAATTAATGAAATATTAAAATAATTGATATTATAAATATCAAAATAAATGTAATTTGAGACTTTTTATAAATTCCACTAATTTTTTAGGTTAATTTAACATATTAGGGTTGGTTAGATTATTTTTTTTTGAAGTAATAATGCTGTTATGACTTTAGCAAAAACAAAATATCCAATAGTGTCAAAATTTACATAAAAGAGTTTTTAAAACAAATATTATTTTCCAAAAAATCTAAGGTTCAGACGAAGGACTTATATAATGATATGTTTATCATTAATGTACCACTTTTATGTCTCTTGTATGTATATAGTAAGTTTATTAACTATATAATATAAAAATACAAAGTGACATGGTTAATGTCAAATTAATTAACTAAGATTTAAAACTAAAAGATAAGGTTAATATAGTGACCCAAACAGATCTAAAATCTATTGGTTGAAAGGATTTAGACCCATACCCACCTTATACTATTAATAATATACTTAGGATCCATTAGAAACTGAAAATTAATTTATTATAAAATAATATGTCTAGCTTTTCCTAAGGTGCCCCTCACCCCTCTTATAAAAGGACACTCCCCCTTCTCACCAATTCACACCTTCAAAGCCTTTTGTATTGGCCATAACCTACCCAAATATTCTATCAACTAACCTCACTTCAACACAGAGGCCTTGGTTTGATCTTAAATCCATCCTAATGAGCCCTTTTGATCAAGTCAAAAGGAAGAACTCGAAGAAGAGGTAATGTTTTCACCACCCTCTTTCAAGTTCCTTTCTTCTTCAACTTCTTATTTTTTTGTTATTTCCATTCTAAAATAATAACTCCAGTATATTTTATATACTGTGATGTTATTATAAATATGGTACAAGCATATTCTGTATTCTGTCCATCCTTTGAATGATATGTCTCCATACGTGCGTACGTATGGCCAACCGTCTCCACGTCGTGGAGTAATTGTTATTCAATACATTATTATTCAGATGAGTATAATAATGATGTGTAATTACTATAAATAATAAATATGACATGATAATGATTCCGTATATATGATAAACCATCAAATTATATATTATTTTAATATCAAAATAATGATATTGTCGCTCGTGCGTACGTACGGACTACCGTCTCCACAAACACAGTAAGATTCATTCCCCATCATATCCACTAAAGACTAAATTTAATTTGATGATTAAAAATAATTTTTAGAGACATGATATCATTCTGGATATTAATAATATACATCCCATCCATAAAAAATATGGCTCACATAACAATGAATATAAAGGAAAATGAATCTGTTAACACCCGAAACAATGATAATACTAAGATATTATTAAAAAATCAATATTAAAAGATCATATATATGTATATGATTCTTGTATAATTTAATAAAAATTATTTCACCATTATACATGAGTTTAACCAACCCTAAACCAAGGAAAATTACAAGGTAAGGGTTTATTTCACAATCTCTTCATTATCTGAGGTTGTTCATACGTAATTATCTAATAGGACCTCTTTATCATTCACATCCATGTTTCTTAAAAATGTATTTCAAATCATTCGTACTATTTTATAGACTATGGGTTAAATTCATTTATACCCTTGTTTAAAATTTTATAAGATGTTTATAAAAGAATTTTTCCGTTGTTTTCCAAACAAGGTCCTTTTTTTAAGGTAAGAATGTCTTTTTTAACTTATACAACGAGTGTGACAATTTTACCCCATTATTAAATCATCGAAGCTTCCCTTAAAAGATTATCAAAATATTTTCAAAGTAAATGTTTTCTTTTATAATTATGTGACTTTTTAATTACTTTAAAAAAAAGAGATATTTCTCTCATGTAGTTTTGATTTCATCTATGTCAACATCCTTTGATGGATTTTAAGCTTATTTGATGTCGATTTATTATTATAAAAAAATTCCATATTGTATTGAAGGTTTTTTGATATGTTTGACTATGGATGTCTTATTTTTATACCATTCATGGTTTATGGAGAATGTATCAAAATTTCGTATGCTTGTTTTAATACGAATGTTTATGTTATGTTTAAACCTATTCATATGAGAAATGCATTGGACTTAATAAGTGACGGGTAGAGCCCGCTATAGATCCTCGATGCATCAGTAGGTCTCACGAGACAAACTAGTTTCTTGGCACAAGGCCGTGACAAAATCTTATTTGTAGTCTTGTCACAAGGCCTTGACTATGTGGTTATGATAGTCTAGAATTATGCATTCCATCATTATGAAAGTGCTCATTGATATTTCATGTGATTATTCGAAAAGTAGAATATCCATGTGAATAAGTAAATGGAATTATTTCATTTTATTTCTACCATATTAAACTGAAGTTCAAGTTTAAAATGTTTTTGTTTTAGTTATACATTTCCTTAAATGTTTATTCTTATTTATGAAAGTTTCCGCTAAATTGTTATCATTACTGGGAATTTGAGCTCATCCATTTATATGTTTTATTTTCCCCAAGATTTGAAAAAGTATTTTATGACTGAACTGCAGGGATAGTCTGAGGAGATATGAGTGTGGACTATGGATACTATTTTGTTGTAGTTTTTCACTTTATGATGTAATGTAAGACTTATGAATGTATCTAGTGATTCCAAGCCTACTAAACTAATCAGTCATTCGAGACGTGATCTTTTGAGATCATGCCAATGTTATGTAATAATACACCAACACTGGGTAACTGGGGTCGGGGCGTTGCAAATTTGTTGTAGGATAAACATTTTCCTGCCAGATTGGCGATGAAACACTGAATATAGGCCAAGTGTCCTTGAAGTCCTCTTAATTATCTCAAATTTCGAGGAGGTGACATACTAAGGATTGATTTTGTCTTCTCGGGATCAACTTAGATACCTCGATGGCGTACAACATAGCCCAGAAATTTTCCTGAGGTTACCCCAAAAGCACATTTCAAGGGGTTCATCTTCAAATTGTGTTGTCGAAGTTTGTGGAATATGATTTCCAAATCAGCCAAGTGATTAGAACATTGTCTAGATTTAACCACCAAATTTTCTACATATCATTCAACAAATTTCCCCAAAAAAGGTTTGAAGATATGGTGTGTGGCATGTTGATACATTGCACCTGCATTTTTCAGGCCAAAGGGCATTACCTGATAGAAAAACACACCTTGAGGGGCATGGAAAGCTATAGACTCCTCATCCTCTGGGGCCATTTGTATTTGATTGTACCCAGAATAACCATCCATGAAGTAAAGAGCTTCGTATCCAGCTATTTCATCAACTAGGAGTTCTGTGATCGGAACTAGAAAATCGTCCTTGGGACAATGCTGATTAAGATCTCTGAAGTCAATGAAAACTCTAATTTGTCCATTATTATTTTTCACAGGGACAATATTAGCCAGCTAGTTGGGATATTCAACTTCTCTGACAAAGATATCCTTGATAAGCTTATCCACTTCAGATTCAATTTTAGAGGCCTAATTGGGGTGTGTTCTTCTCGCGGCTTGCCTGAATCCTCGATATTCTTCTGGAAAACCCAAATGATGAGTAGAAAAATCAGGATCAAGCCTTGGCATTTTTGTATAATTCCAAGAAAATACATCTTGATTTTTCTTTTGAAATTAAATATACATTTCTTTCTCTTCAGGATTCATGGTCACACTAATTAAAGTGGGGCATGGATCTTCTTTTATACCTGGATTTATTTATATGAGTTTATCCACATTGGTAAGGATACCTTCTTCAAATGCTGGAGGATCATCCCTGAGATCTTCCTCTTCTTCTTCAGTATGTGTTACTTCTTTTGTTTCTACTTGCATAGTAGATGATGAAGCATAATTTTCATGACCAAGGGAGAAGTAAAACTTTTAACATCATGAAGAAGAGACTACCATTTTTGAACCTATTGATGATGAAGGATCTTCTTGGGTAATAAAGAGGAGATGATGGATTGAGAATCGACATCATTGTTCACCTCTGACATTACTATAACTTCTTCTGGCCTAGTTGATGAAGTATAGAATTTCTAGATTTCAGCAGATGAAATGAAGACATCTCCATTTAAAATTTCATCATTTCCTGGTGAATCAACAATTTCTCCCATGTTGTTTGGCTCAATTGTCATAATTGACATTATGGATGTTTCTAAAAGAGTGTTTGGATTTTGGTCTATACTATCAATTTGACTGATAGGCAACACATAATCGGTACTCACATGTATGAATGGGTTTACTGGAATATTTTTAAAACCATTTGGAGAATTAATTTTGGTAACGTCTTTTGTCGTGGATTTCTCATTTCCCTCCATGTGATAAAATTCTGCCTCAATGTATTGAGATTCACATGTTTTGAATGGGTCATTATCACCATACAATGTCCCAATTTGACCATTGGAACAGTATTTGAGATATCGATGGTATGATGAAGGTATAGTTGCATGTTGATGTAGCCAAGGTCTTCCAAGTAAAATTTTAAATGTTGTGTCATGATGAACAACCATGAAATCTGAATTAGACACAAGGTATCCAAACTGAGTTCTGATTTTAATATCTCCTAGAGGTTCTTGTTCATTTTTTATCATCTCCTTACAACATCAATGTCGGAGGAGATAAATCAGATTCGGTGAGGCCCAATCGACGAAGTGTACGAATAGGTATGAGGTTGACTCCTGAACTATTATCAATGAAATATTGTTGGATATATGCATCATTGACCTTTCCAGATAAATACAAAGGTCTAATATGTCCATTCACAACATCATATTCATCTTCATCTATAAAAGATATCACTGCATGGCATTCTGCAGGATCATTCTCTATATGGTAGAATTCAGCTGCAGCAATTTCAGTTTCGAATTCTTGAGGACTTGAAAAAGCCTCAATGAGTGCCTTCTGAAGATCCTTTGATAGATTCAAGGCAGCCAGAATTGATAACTTGGCAGGTACATGGGCCAAATGTTTCAAGACATCATACTTTTGGTCCAATGTTCTGTGTTTCCCAACAGGAACATGTGGTTTTGCAGGTGCCTTAGAAGTTGATTCTTTGGATGTATATGCATCTTGTATCGGGGTAGAAGATGGAAATACTCCTGGCTTCGGTATATTAGACTGACTAGATCTATTTATTTTATGAGAGGAAGAAGGTGCAACCTATAACCGATCCTCTAAAATAAATGTGCCAGGACTGAATCTGCCATGTGTGGAAGATCATTATTGTTCTTTTTTAGCCTGCTGAAGGGATTTTCCATGACTGTCTACCGCATATACTATTCCAGCAGGGGTAGGATTGAAATAGTGGATTCTGGAATATCCACGTCTTCCCCTGTATCCTATACCTCTATCTCTTCCTCTAATTCCTCTATTTGATATAGGGAACTCAAAATCATCAAGATTTAAATTGTGATGGAATAAGGATATGTTAAATGAATCATGTTATCAGAACCAAAGATCAACTCTTCATCTGATGAAGATTCTTCCTGATTATCCAATTCAGGTTTTGCCATTTAGTGGGGCGGTGCCTATGCTTTTGAAGCCAATGGCATAAAATCTACCAGAGTCAAAGAAATTTTAGGCTGTGACACGAACTCATCTTCTTTCTTTGAATTATACAACCTTTTTGAATATTTTCCTTCTAATGAAGGGGTTTTTCTGTGGAATTGATAGTAGAAGACACAATTGGTTGATTCAATTGTGTTTTTAAAATGGCATGAGTTCGGTTGATTGTTTTACTGACTATCTAATCATCATATTTCTGCGCATTTTTGCTTTTGACTTCATGCCACTCACCTTATTCCTCTGGAGGAGTGGTAGTAAAACATGATACCTGGGCTAAAGAACCTTTCAATTTTACCTATCCAGAGTCCTCCATCTTTTGTAAGAGGTATTTGAATACAAAACACTCCTAAATGGGATGCCCCAATATCTGATCAAAGGGGAAATAATTGGGGAGGTCTTCATCTCCTTCCTTGTTCGGCCTTTTGGCCATTGGCAATTGAACTATATTGTTTTCCAGAGCCGAGATGAAGTAGCCAAGAATTTGTTCATTACAGAAAGAATAAACTTTGTTATTCAAATATTCAAATTGTTTTCGCCTTTGATCTCTTTGATCATCTTGATGAGGCAACCATTGTTGTTGACACTCAGGAGGTGGAGCCCTTCGATATAATGATGTTTTTGAAGTTGAAGCAGGTACAAGTTCTTCTTTAAGTGTAACTTTAGCAGTATCTGATTTCCCAATTCTCCATCCTGGAACAGATGGAATTACATGAGTTTTAGCCTTAGTCTTTGTAAGAGAATCTTCAATTTGCTGAGCGATTGAAGTAAGGTCATGATACCCTCCTATATATTTCACAGGGATCAACAAGGTGTGTAATTCATCAAGAAACGTTTCCACACAGATTGGAAACAACTCTTCTTGAGGGGGTTCTAAGCTTATGGAATATGTTAATCCCTTCCAGCGAGCAATGAAATACAAAACTCTTCCATTTTCCTTTTTCTTACAATTTGTAAGACCAAAAACTGTCGTATTTGGTAATGTTGAGCTAAATTGAAGAAGGAGTTGCTGATGGAGATCTTCCCACCCAGTAATTGACCGAGATTGCACACTTGTATACTTGACAAAAGTAGGACCTTGTAATAACTGCACAAAACATCAGAGCATAACTGCTTCTTGTTATTGAGGTATTCCCATCATATGATCACAATTACAAACATAATGTGTTAAATTTTATTCTTGATCTCTCAAACCATTAAAATTTTTGAATGTGGTATTCTCAAAATTTAATGAGGGAATAATTGAATCAAACCATTCAGGGTAAGCTTTCATTTCTGGTTGACCTTGTGCATGTTTTCCTTCCATAGATTCCAACCGAGCTGTTAATGACTCAATGGTGGTTATGAATTTCTGAGAAACATCTGGTTGATATTGGACCTGAGCAGGTGAAATGACTAGAGTTTTGACGGGTGTGGCGACTGGGACTACCACTGATGGTAGTATTGCTGGTTGTTGTTGCGTATGACCCATAGGATTGGACTTGTGAGGGTATACTTGTAAATTAAGATATTCTTGATCCATCCTAGTAGTTGTAATGAATTACCTTAACTGACTAACTCTACCCTGCTTAGGAGTAAGACTACCTTGAAGTAGTTATGCATTTAACCTCCTTAATTCCTTTATTTCTTCGTCCTGTTGTGTGAAACATTCCACTAACGGGAGTGATTGGCCATCTCCAAAGGTAGTGTGGGATTTAACTTGACTTTTACCCTTTTACTTAGTATGTGACTTTCTAGAGTATGGAAGGGAATTTACCAAAAGAATATCTTGCCTCTGGGTATCCCATTGGCTTCTATTACACACACATTCTTCATTTATTTCTGTGTATACTACTTCTTGAATAGGAACTTCTTCATCTGATTCCTCTGAGTGAACCTCATGCTCTTGGGTATCAGTGACAATGGTATTGATGAAAATTTTTGATGCATAATGCATTGCATCCCTTATTAGTGCATTTCTGTGATATTTTCTTCTTCCATGTCCTTTATGAGACATTGCCTTTTGTTTAGTTGATCCCTCAGTAACTTCTTGATGAACCATAATTTGGAGGGAATCTCATGATAATTAGGCTCTGTGTTCCTCGTGTGGCATTTTACCTAATCAAGAGAAGACTGAATTTTTATGAGAAATAGATTGAGAATTTGAAAAAGTCCCCAGTCCGGTGGGTTGGGGTTGTTCCTGCTATTCTTGCTCAACTCCTCGAATCCTATCTATTGATCCTGAGGGTTGGATTAAAAGAGTCTCTAGTCTGGAAAGCTAAGGTGGATCTTGAGCTGCTACATCTGATACTTTCTTAAAAGCTCTCCTGATTTGGCGTACTGTAGTCCGGAAATTATTCGAAAGCATCATCTGACATCCACTCAAATCACCTAGCTCAGATGACCATTGGATTATTTCTGACACCTCTATTACTTGATAATGTGTAGGATCTAAACAAGAATCATGTTCAATATTCTCATTTTCTTGATGAAAGAGTAATTCGAATACTTGTTCTTTATATGCCTGACTTTGGGAAGAACTAGTTGAGGCATGTTCCTATGAAAGCCTTCAAATAAGCAAAAAACTACCTAGATTTGACCATCCATGGGAAATAACATTGCAAGAGACCACCTTTGGCTGGATTTGTTGACTGGAAAGTACAGTGACATTCAGTGCTCCATGAACACCCCATCCCCTGATACGAATACCAGATGGGGCATTGGTAATTAACTGTTGCAACCTTTTTAACGCACTAAAGTATGAACACTAAAGGGATATCTGCTACTTTTCAACCTTTGGATGTCGGGAAACTGGGAGAGATTCCAAATCAATTTGGCATTGTAACCCTTCTATTATGTTGACATGATTTTCATATTCATTATAAGATAATATTATCTCTTTTAACTGACAAATCATTTTCCACATGTTGAGAAGAACATTGTGAATACAATCCTCAGTCAACATTTCTAGAATATCATACTGAGAGTCAGCCAAAGGCCAAAACATGACTAGTACTTCACCTTTTGCAAGTTGTTTTCTCATATTCATCACTTCCTCCTTATCATTCGATGAACATTCTTCTACCTAATTAGACCAAAGCTGGTGCTTCTTTGTTGATTTATCAGATTCAACAAGATTGGTAGAGAATTCATTTATCAAATTGGAATATGAATGACCCAGGGATGGTTTGGAGAATTACCTACTCCTTGGGCTATCTTCTAATTGAGAGACTATTTCACCTACTAGCGGTAAAGCATTAGACATGACTGGATTCACATTTCCAAGTGCCTGAAGATAAGATGGCTTTCTCATTACTGCATTGTCTATTGAATAATTTTCTAAGAAATGTGAATTACTACTGCAGAGAGGATTTCACAGCTAAATTCATCATCATGGGGAGGACCACCAAGGTGGGTTACATCAACAGATGAAAACTCTTGCTCCTTGGTCTTTTGGCCACACAGAGGGTTATTGTGGCTTTCATCTGAAGATGATACATCGAGATCAACCAAACCGTCAATAATCAAGCCTTCATTAGGAAATGTCTAATGAAGACCTTCAGAATTGTTGTTGTTAATTTCAGAATCTGGAAATGATAGAGTTGTATTTTAATTTCAATAGACAATTGTCTGAGTGCATCAAGAACTCCAAAATCGAGTAAGGCCTTATTGCATATTGGATCTTGATTTCTCGACTGTGTTGGATAGGTCTTTTTCTTAGATGCCTTCTTACTCACTTTGGAAACCACTTGTTGACGAAGGTGGTTTTTATGGGAAAGTGTATGTGTCTGCTCAAGAGAAATGGTCAGGTTAAGCTGATTATCTCCATTCAAGTCGGTTGTATGTGCCTGGCATGATTATCTATATGATATGGGGGAGTTTTCTCGAAAAACCTCCTGGACTGGAACAGAGGAGTGTATCTACTTTGAAGTGATATGTTGATGAGTCACTACACTGATAGGGAAATATTTATGTTTCTTTCCCTGTGATACTGCTGAAGTTGTTATAATATTCTGACAGGCATCTAGAATATGGGAAGGGATTTTCTTCTACTCTTTTACCATTGTTAGAATGTGTTTGGTGACTTCAGCTATCAGAACATGAATATACGTCCAGTCCATGTCTACAGTAGGTGTATGTTCCTTCCCCTGCCTCATTTTCCTATCAACGGATATTGACCGTAATTATGCATAGGGGCATAGAGTTGAGTCTACTCCAGATTTTTCATCGGAGCTTTCCGACTGACTTCTCAGGGTGCTACAAAATGAGACTGTTGGAAGGGTTGATGAACATTGGTAGGTGTATGTGCATGCTGTGTATTATCTGTCAAGTATGGTTGACGAGTTTCCTTCAATACGGGCACATGAGACTGCTGACAGAATTGGTTATTGTAAACAGATGTATTCTGCTTACCAGTTGCCACTATATTAAATTTGCAAACTTCTTTTGTTGTAGTCAGATGAGCCTACTGACTGGCTGATGAATTATAAACAGGTGTATGTGCCTGCCTATAATACTCGACCGGAATTTCCTGGCGGGATTGGTGTGTTACTTCCAGATTAGTCTGCTGGGAAGTAACATCAGGACGAATGGGTGTATATACGCACTCGTTGTTTTCCATCAAGTTAGCTTGATGGACTTCTCCAGAGGGGGTAGAAGAAAGAACCTGCTCCTTGATGTCTAAATTTCTTCTCTGACGGTTCGTCTTGCATGCTCGGGTCTGAGGATCCTGAGTTGAACCCCTAAAGGCTATACCCTCATCATGTTGACGGTGCACTACCGCAAGAGTCTGGTGGCAATTATTGATGGGAGCCCTCAGGAAGGACTCATGTCTTCTTGAATTAAGTCCTTGAGTGACCTTCTTATTCACCTCCCCATAATATGGGAGGGACTGGTGATTGTGTTCCGGGGATAACGACCTGAAACGGTTGGATAAGGTGGTTGGAACAACCTGCATTTTGACCACTTGTCGCTGTTGTCCGGACAATAAGAGTGAATTATTAACTTGGAGGGCTTGTTGAGTGGCCTCAAGAGTTATAATGATACCGTATTGATGGTATTGCTTAACAAATGCATTTGAGACCCAGTGTTGAAGACACTGATTAGGTGATTTCATCCTCAGAGCGTACGAGGATCCAACATGAGTAGTGGTTGAGGCATTCACTGGTGTGAACTTTAAGGAAGCCATTTTTGTAATGCAGAGATATCATGGAAAAGAGTGCATGTTTGATATAATAGACATAATCAACATAAGTTTGGCTAGACTACATCTTTTGGATGACCACATATGTCATTTATTGCTTTGTTGGACCTCACATTAAGTTAAATAGGGGCCCAAAAAATAAGTATAACATCATTTTGACTTGGTTAAGGATTCACGTCAGGTTCCCCATTTTTTCTCTCCTAAAAATGGAAATGAGCTTGTTTTTTTAAGGTTCAATCTTTCCAATCAGTTTCTAATAGGTTTATTCATAGAACTGGAAACATCAAATGATTCTATATCCAAATAGACCTACTTTCAAAACATATGTTCCCATTAGTTGTGGACTAATGAGGCTTAAGAATTTTCATTGGTTGAGAGGATGGGAGGTTAGACTCATCACACCTTTTTGGTGGGATTATTTTCTACTCCCAGACACTCTTATAGATTTACGTTATGTTCATGAATCCTTGTTAATTTACCAAGAATGAAAATTAGTTTTTATTTTATACTTTTCAATCAATGATTGATATGTATGGGATTTACAGAATCATTTATATGTATTTGAGGTTCTTCATAAATAGAGAATCATCAATATGAATTAGAGATTCTTAGTCAATGGTATCCTTCAATACATTATATATAAATATCTTGTTCACTATGATGAACATACTAGTTTTAAAGCCACTCAATGGGGAACTTGAAGTTTATTTTCATTCAGAAAGACATGGATTATTTTAGGGTTGGGATTATACCCACAGATGGGCTACCTACATATCCTTGTTAAAGAAGGAATTAAAACCCACATAGTTTGATATGAAATATATAGTTTAACGGCATGTGGGATAGAAAATAATTAATGAAATATGGGCTTGAACCTTAGAAATGCTTCCTACGTACTCTACTTTTAAGGCTGAGATCAATGTCCACGTAGTTTGAGTGAGAATTATGAGGTTTATGCATAATTAATGGCGCAAAGATATATATCGTAATTACTTTTACACTCAGTTCACGTGAGTCAAGCTCGGTGTTAGAAACAAGAGGTATCAGTAAATCTAACGATTATGAAATGAAATATGTAGTCATAAGAAATGATTTGGGGCTTACGTATGTATGAAGGCCCGATTAAATGAACATCATGACATTGTTCAGGAAAGAAGCCCAGGGGCAAGGTCTATAAATTTATTTTTTCTTTATAGAGATTTGGAATTTTAACTCGGGACTTACTCCTGAAAAGGAAGCCCAAATCATCAGGGACTTATGATTGGGTTTTATTCCTAAGAAGGAAGCCCAAATCAAAAGAAATTAAGGGTGGGCTTACTCTTGAGAAGGAGGCCCAATTTAAGGGAACTTATAACCTGGGGCTTAATCCTGAGAAGGAGGCCAATTGTTAAATGAAATTATGATTGGGACTTACTCCTGAGATAGAGGCCCAGTTTAAGAAGACTTGTCACTTGGGGCATAATCTTGAGAAGGAGTCCCAATGTTAAAGGAAATTATGTTTAGGCCTTACTCCGAGAAAGAGGCATAGTTTAAGGAGACTTGTAACTTGGGGATTACTCCTAAGAAGGAGGCCCAAAGTTAATGGAAATTATGATTGGGGCTTACTCCTGAGAAAGAGGCCTAGATGAATTCTCTCAGATAAGGAAGCCAACAAATGAACCATGTCATAAATGGCTTTGAAGAAGGTTTTGAAGGCCATGTATTATAGATGAGAGGGGAATTTGAAGAAATGAGGTGACCAGGAAAGAGGCGCGCAAGTATTTTTCTGGCGCGCAAGTCCTATTCGTGCGACTATACATTCACGACATGAGTCACCTTGGGCGATGATGAATACATAGGGTAATACTTGGGTGAATTTTAACTCAATCCCTTAGTATCATCCCTAGAGGATTCTAAAAAGTTGGTGTGGAAGTTCCCATGAATGTAAAGGCGGCGCACAAGTGTCTTCACTTCCCTTAAGGGCTGGACACTTAGGCGCAGAAGTATTGATGTGCTCTAATACCTAGGCCTTATCCTTCCTCTTTAGAGCTTCCATTCTAGGTAAATAATTACCATAGATGTGTTCGAAAGACGTCGGGAAATGACATGGGCAACCAGAGCTTGAATTTGATTTTTGGAAAATTGATCCTATAAATGGGGGGGCAGGGGGTATTTATAGGCCACCAGAGTTTGGGAAAAAACCCACTATGGGTGTGAAGGTGACCTGCATGCCCACGAATGGCACACACGTGACTTGCACACCCAAGGTTGGCACGTAGGTATACTTGCGTACCTTAATGCCTTTGTGAAATTCTTGTTGTTATTCCATCTCTTTTGATTGAGGTACTTCCCTTAGTCAATATTTGGACTCTTTGATGAACGAAGATTCAACATACATGTTAATGATTCTGACTATATAATATACCATGAAATTAATTATGATTTCACCGTCTATAGAATGATATTGTCACTCGTGTGTAAGTACTGCTTACTGTCTCCACGACACGATGAGATTCATCTTCAACGATCACCATTCAAGAATTTTTATAAATATATACATATCAATTATGTATGAGATATATGAAATAATATTTCTACTAGAATAATATATATTTTTTAGATAAATATATGTCATTTACTTACTTCCATTCTATACGATAAGAGAACAGAAACAATGTTCATGCGTACATACGGACTACCATCTCCGTGAATGGTGTTTCCATTTCACAAATATATCTGTTTTACATATTTATATTCTAAATATATATGATATATAAATAATTTTTTATATTCTAGAATTATTTATATCATTGTCTATGTGATATGATCAAGAATAACAAGTCAAATCCCACATGATAATGAAAGCGCTTATTACCCTAAATGTTACATTAACATGGAAATCATTATTCAATGGGTAGTATAAAGTCATAAATGAATCATATATGATATCATAAATGTTGATATGGTTATTTTTTAGTTTAATAACATACAATTTTTATCATACAAGAGGTTAAATGTAACGACCCAAAGTTTAATTAATAGAAAATCCCTCTTGATCCAGTTAAATGTTTCTTTATGAAAAATGTTTTTATAAGATGTCAACTTCTTTAGTTTTACGTTAATATTTGTGACCGTTACTTTTATAGATGTTGAACAGTGATCATCTGAGTAGTATAAATATAAGGCTTTAACGAACCCATTTCTACTCAGACAAAGGAAGCGATGACCTCATCCAGTAGAATTTCCCCATACGAAGCCCATTTGTCAGAGATTGGAAAAGCGGTGATGTCTTTGGGCTTTTCCCTTGACCAGGCCCAAGACGAACTTCATCAAGTCAAGCTTGAACATGATCGTCTATGGGAAAAGTGTAAGTTGATTGAAATTACCACTCGAGTGATGTTATCCGAGCCGCCCCAATAGTCTGTCACCATCGCACACCTTACCCTTAGGTCTTATGCGGATATTTTAAGGGGTTATGTAACAAATAAGTAGCGCCATGTTCATGTACATTATTTTTTTATATAATAATGAATATAATTTCTAGTCATTTTTGATACATTGTAATTAGTTTTTAAAGTACAAATGGTGTTTTTAGTTATTATTTAATTAAGAATTATATTTTATTAAATTAAAGGATTTTTGAATCAAATAATATTTTAATAAAATATTATTATTAATATTAAATTAATTTTTTATTAAGTATAAATGATCTTATAATTTTATGAATGCAATTAAAATTTTTATTAAGGTTTGAAAGCCATTTCTGTCAAAACCGGTGAATTTTTTTTATAAATGTCGGTTTTTATTTTAAAAGTGAAAATTCACATATTTAGAAAATTATTAAGAGAAAATAAATATTATTTTTGGAATCAGGACGTCGAAATTATCCAATGGTGAATTTTTCATAATTTTCTGAGACAGTCAAATTTTTCGGTAAAAATTAAATACCATTTAAATATATAATGTGTTTTATGACATCATAATGACCCAATGGTGATGTAATAAAATAACATAATCCTTATGTTCGGCCAATATGTGTTTTATCATTAAAATAATGAGGTTTTGGGTTTGTTTGACTTACTTTTCAAAGCATTAATGGAGCCCTCAAGACTTATTCAACACTTTGCCTTTTTAAATTAATTTCCATGGGAGTGTGACTCACCTCCACATAAGCAACCCTATTTTTTTAATAAGTTCGTACCATGGCCTTGTAAAATATTGTTTTCCTCTTTCCCTATACAGAAACCATGGGCAAATACCATGGGATGGTTTGTGGTTTGGATTATTTTAATATAAGGGGTCCCAAACCTAAATAATAAAGAATTCTCTCACCTATCCTATATAAACCCACCCAAGCTCCCACTTCCTCCTCACTAAAATCCCTTGGAGTTCGTCCAACCTCTGTCCTACTCTCTCTAGAATCCTCCCAAGGTTCCCCAAGCTCCCAAGAATCCTCTCACAAGCCTCTCTCTAGCCTTTGAAAGCACACTTCCAAGTAAGGGTTTTTTCTTCCTTTCTCATTTTTGTCAATTTTATTTAAGTTGTATTTCCCTTTTAATTTCAATTATGAATGTTGGGGTATGGTTTTGCACCTCCCCCATATTGCCCTCTTATTGTTGTAATGATGGGAGAACCCCTTCTCTCCCATTAAATGCCTCCCATGTACACCCGTTACTATGCCGAAATTCCGAAAGGAACTTCTCTCTCTTCTTTTACATTCAAGAAATACTTTCGCATCATGAATATAAATTCCTTTTCAATTGTTGGGACATGTATATATATGACCTCCTTACTGTAAATTACATGTAAATATGATGAGTAACACCTTTCTCTCTCATCAACCTTTTTTATGAATTCTTATGTCATGTCGTTATGCTGCCAAAATCACACCGATTTTCTAAGCCAATGTCATTGTGTAGGGAATACCATGCCTATTTCTCCATTAAGTGTATTCAACTTTATGCACATTTACATATTTATTATAAAGTTTCATGTATTAATTACACATTACTTTATCGTGGAATAAATTATTATGTTTTATGAACCCTTGTTTTATGATCCATGTGGCACACTTATGCATGAAATGAAATGTTTAAGAAGGGTGCGCCCTTATAGCGCTCCATTGCATTGGGTAAAGTATAGTATCATGATACGTCATGTGCAATGAGTGTTGACTCATGCTAATTCAAGTGCAACGAGGGTTTACTCGTGCTTCAAGTGCAATGAGGGTTTACTCATGCTCCATGTGCAATGAGCCTTGGCTCATGCTAATTCAATGTTAAGTGTTGTTGCCACATTTCCATGTTATAGTTATCATGATTTATCATGCCTTTATGTTCATGTTACTCTAATGCTCTATTGATGTTCCTATTGCCTAACATGTATTGTACTCCTCATGTTATTCATTGTGTACTCCCTTACTGGGCTTTATAGCTCACCCTTTTCTTATGCATGTCCTCAGGTTATCCCATGCAATGCTAAGTACGAAGGAATGTAGTGGTCATGTAAAGGAAGTTTTCAATAAGGATGTTGTTTTTCAAGTTTAAAGTTTTTATGTAATGATCCTAAGCCCCAAAGACACTAAACCTCTCGATCTTCTTTGTTGTATCAAGTGAAGTTTTATGTAATAAAGCATGCTTAAGTTGTAATAAAAAGCAGGGTTGTCATAGTTGGTATCAGAGGATAGGTTTAGTTATTTATGGGATTAGGAAACCCTTGTAAATCCTTAGATACAAGACTAAGCATAATAAAAACATCCCTATGTTTTGGTAAATACTAAGTAAGTGGTTTATAAAACAAATACATCCATGTCTGGATACGAGTAGGTAGAGGCGGCTCTGGCACAGATGCATCCTAGAGGTAAAACCCGAAAACACCGCTTTGAGCTAGACTCGAATGGGAACTGGTGCACGACAACGGGCCTTGCTGCACTCTTGGTTACGACACACCTGTGGGATATGTTTTGATAAATTCACAATCTTAGTATGAACCCTTATTAATGGAAAAATGCCCCTAAGAATATATGTTAGAAGGAAGATCATGAAAAGCCTAGATTGAATCCTATAGACTCATGAGTTAAAGAGATTAAAGTTTATTTATAATTCATCAACTTTTGTCTTTGGATTACCCTTTATGTGTTACCCCTAAATTTCCTTTTATTCCAGCCAATGGCCGGTAATAGGAGAACTCGGGCTAACAACCGTTGTGAAGATCGGTGTGATGATTGTACTAATGAGATGCCCAATCCAATGGGAGTGGTAATCGCGAACTTTGTCACGCTTCTCTCTCAGCTAACTCAATTTTTGAATAGAAACACGGGTTAAGAGGAACGTTCAACCCCCCCCCCCCCCCCCCTAAGAAAGAACAAGTCGATATCGAGAGCTTCATGAGACAAAGGCCTCCTACTTTTAGTGGATCATCTGATCCCATGATCGCTGATCAATGGATCAACTCCATTGAAAAAATATTCTCTATCCTTCAATGTTCTGAACAAGAGAAGGTTCTCCTGGTGGCTTATCGTATGGAGGGTGAATCTGATCAATGGTGGATGTTGATCAAAAATATGAAGCCTGAGGAGGAGATCGATGCTTTGGAATGGAAGGAATTCCGGAAGATGTTTTTCGATAAATATTTTCTGTGCACCCTCCGTCTTAAGATGGAAAGGGACTTCCTTTCCCTCAAGCAGAAAGATGAAGAATCTGTGGGAGCGTATGAGGAAAACTTTACAAGGCTCGCACGATACGCTTCCGGCTTTGTCATTACCCCCGAATGCAAGGTTGACCACTTCTTTGGTGGGCTGAAGCCTAGCTTGCGGAAAGCATTAGCGATCCGTGACTTCGACAGCTATGAGGAAATTGTCCGATGTGCCCTCAAGGTTGAAATGGAGATTGGAGAATCACAGGGGTATCATGGGGAAAAGAAGCGTAAGGTGGACTTCAATGCTGGTGGTCCGATGGATAAATCCAATGGTGCTAAGAAGTTCCAGCACCCCACTTGCCAAAAGTGCGGAAAGAAGCACCCTGGAAATTGCCTTAGGGGGAAGAGAAAATTCTTTAGGTGTGGAAGAGAAGGAAACCTATCTATTAACTGTCGCCAAGAATGACCCGCGGCTGCGACAGAGGAGAGGAACGCTCCGTTTGAACCTCAACGTGTTGTTCAATGCTATAAATGCAAAGAACCGGGTCATTTTGCGAATCAGTTCCCTAATCCAAGGGTTATCGAAGGCAACCAACAACCTCCAAGACAGCAAGGAAGATCTTTTTCCATCACTTATGCAGAAGTGAACCCCGACAACGAAGTGGTGACAGGTACGCTAGTTATTCATTCAAGAATAGAGAACGTACTTTTTGATTCAGGTTCTACGCATTATTTTATATCTCGAATGTTTAGTAGAACAATCCCAGCACCACCACAAATCCTGGAAGTAAAGATGTCGGTGAGTACATCAAATGGGGCAATCATTGCATCCCATGAATATAAGTCCTCCCCTGTTATAATCTGTGGATTGAATTTCCCGGCAAACCTCATCATACTCCCTTTGGTGGAATTTGATTCAATTCTTGGCATGGATTGGCTTTCCTTATATAGAGCCAACATAAATTGTCGGGAGAGGGAAATCACACTCCATATGGAGAATCGACCCCCGATTCTTTACAAGTGTCAGCAGGAAGATGAATTTCCTTTATCTCTATCATCTCAAGCATGGATATTACTGCCTTATGAGCATGCATATCTAGCTCATATGATTGAGTCCAAGGAAGAAACCACCCTTGAAGAAATGCCTATTGTGAGGGAATTCGCTGAAGTATTTCCCGAGGAACTTCCTGGTCTTCCTCCAAGAAGAGATGTTGAGTTCTCAATTGAACTTATACTTGGGGTGCTACCAATATCCAAGACTCCATATAGAATGGCTGTTGTTGAGCTTGAAGAGCTGAAGAAACAACTACAGGAGAATCTGGATAAAGGGTTTATACGCCCAAGTGCATCACCATGGGGTGCACCAGTCCTCTTCGTCAAGAAGAAGGATGGGTCAATGCGGCTCTGCATCGATTATCGTGAACTTAACAAAATAATGATAAAGAACAAGTATCCTCTCCCAAGAATCGATGACTTGTTTGATCAGCTACGTGGAGCACAATATTTCTCCAAGGTGGACTTGTGGTCGGGATATTATCAAGTAAGGGTGAAGAAGGAAGATATCCCCAAGACTGCTTTTCGTACAAGATACGGGCACTATGAATTCATAGTAATGCCTTTTGGAATCACCAATGCTCTAGCAATATTCATGGACTTGATGAATAGAGTCTTTAGAGATTACCTTGACAAATTTGTGGTAGTCTTTATATATGATATTCTAATATACTTTAAAACCGAGGAGGACCATGAGGAGCATTTAAAAACTGTACTAGAGACTTTGCGCAAGGAGAAGCTCTATGCAAAGTACAGAAAGTGTGAGTTTTGGTTGAAGGAAGTCTCATTCTTGGGCCATATCATCACAAGCAATGGGATATCTGTGGACCCCTCCAAAACAGATGCAATTGAGGGATGGCCGAGGCCAACATCGGTAACTGATATCCGTAGCTTCTTGGGGTTAGCTGGATATTATCGACGATTTGTGAGAAATTTCTCATGATTGTCCAACCCTCTTACCAAGATAACTCGAAATGGAGTAAAGTTTTCTTAGAGTGATGAATTCGAAGAAAGCTTCAAGGAGTTGAAAATGAGGCTTATCACTGCACCCATGCTCACTTTACCCACAAGTGGGGAGCGTTTTGTGGTATTCAGTGATGCTTCAAAGAAGGGATTAGGATGTGTGCTGATGCAGAATGATAAAGTGATATCCTATACCTCGAGGCAGTTGAAAATCCATGAGCGAAACTATCCAACGCATGATCTGGAGTTGGCGGCGGTGATCTTTGCCTTGAAAATCTGGCGGCATTATCTCTATGGAGAGAAATGTGAGATATATACTGACCACAAGAGTCTTAAATATATATTCACACAGAAATAGCTTAATATGCGCCAGAGAAGATGGATAGAGCTCATCAAGGATTATGATTGTTCAATACATTACCACCCAGGGAAAGCGAACAAGGTGGCAGATGCCATAAGTAGAAAGGATCCAGCGATTCTATCAATGATGAGAATTGAGAAGGATCCAATCTTCTTAGACTTAATGAAGATGGATGTGGGAATCATAAAGAAGGGAACATCATCAATCCTTTCACAAATGATTGTGCAACCATATCTTTTGGAAAGGTTAAAGGATTCTCAAAAGGATGATGCGGGAATCCAAGAAAAAGTGGAAGCTATCAAAAAGGGAAAATCCTCAGAGTTTAATGTTAATGAAGAAGGAATTGTGCGGTTTGGGAAAAGACTATGTGTTCCATCAAGTTCGGAGCTGAAGAAGGAACTTTTGGATGATGCACATAGTTGAAATTTGTCTATTCACCCAGGGAGCACAAAGATGTATCGAGATCTCCGAGAAAACTTTTGGTGGGATAATATGAAGAAGGAGATCGCTGAATATACATCAAAGTGCCTGGTGTGTCAGAAAGTAAAGGCAGAGAAGCAGAAGTCTAAGGGGATGATGCAACCATTGCCCATACCAGAATGGAAATGGGAGAACATCACCATGGACTTTGTCACTGGACTTCCAAGGACATCCAAAGGAAACAATGCAATCTGGGTTGTTATGGATCGTCTTACAAAGACTGCACACTTCATTTCTATTCGAGAGGATTTCTCTTTGGATCAACTGGCACAGATATATATCAGGGAAGTGGTACGGTTGCATGGAGTACCACTATCTATTATTTCTGACCGAGATCCAAGATTCACGTCTAAGTTTTGGAAGAGTCTTCAACATGCTCTGAATACTGAACTGAAATTCAGTATGGCCTATCATCCTCAAACTGATGGCCAATCCGAGCGGACTATCCAAACACTTGAGGATATGTTGAGAGCGTGCTCAATGGACTTTAAAGGAGTATGGGATCAACATCTTCATTTGGTTGAGTTCTCTTATAATAATAGTTTCCACTAGAGCATCCAAATGGCACCATATGAAGCCCTGTATGGGAAAAGGTGTAGAACACCAGCATGTTGGGATGAGGTCGGTGAAAGTAAGCTGCTTGGACCAGAAATAGTCGAAGAAATGGTGGAGAATGTGAAAACCATTCAGCAGTATATCAAGGCAGCCCAAAGTCGACAGAAGAGTAATGCAGATAATCGTCGACGAGACCTTGAGTTTAAAGTTGGAGACATGGTGTTTTTACGCATATCTCCGTGGAAGAAGGTCATGAGGTTTGGAAAGAAAGGGAAGTTAAGTCCAAGGTACAACGGCCCCTTCGAGATTCTTGATCGTGTTGGGGTTGTGTCCTATCAACTAGCACTTCCACCTACTATGGCCAAGGTGCATGATGTATTCCATGTATCCCTCTTAAAGAAGTACATACCAGGCCCTTCACATGTACTCTCTTCTGAGGTGGTACAATTAGAAGACGATCTTTCTTATGAGGACCAACCAGTGAAGATCTTAGATCATAGAGAAAAAGTTCTACGAAATAAGACAATGCCCCTCGTCAAGGTGTTGTGGAGAAACCACAAGATTGAAGAAGAAACTTGGGAGTCGGAGGATATGATGAAGCTAAGTTACCCACATTTGTTTTAGTGTGGGAAAAGGAAAATTTCAAGGGGGAAATTTATTAAGGATGGAATATTGTAACGACCCAAAGTTTCATTAATAGAAAATCCATCTTGATCCAGTTAAATGTTTCTTTATGAAAAATGTTTTTATAAGATGTCAACTTCTTTAGTTTTACGTTAAGATTTGTGACTGTTACTTTTATAGCTATAGAACAGTGATCATCTGAGTAGTATAAATATAAGGCTTTAACGAACCCATTTCTACTCAGACAAAGGAAGCGATGGCCTCATCCAGTAGAATTTCCCCTTACGAAGCCCATTTTTCAGAGCTCAGAAAAGAGGTGGCATCTTTGGGATTTTCCCTTGACCAAGCCCAAGCTGAGCTTCATCAAGTCAAGCTCGAACGTGATCGTCTACGGGAAAAGTGTAAGTTGATTGAAATTACCACTCGAGCGATGTTATCCGAGCCGCCCCAAGAGTCTGTCACCATCGCACACCTTACCCTTAGGTCTTATGTGGCTATTTTAAGGGGTTATGTAACAAATAAGTAGCACCATGTTCATGTAAATTATTTTTTTATATAATAATGAATATAATTTCTAGTCATTTTTGATACATTGTAATTAGTTTTTAAAGTAAAAATGGTGTTTTTAGTTATTATTTAATTAAGAATTATATTTTATTAAATTAAAGGATTTTTGAATCAAATAATATTTTAATAAAATATTATTATTAATATTAAATTAATTTTTTATTAAGTATAAATGATCTTATAATTTTATGAATGCAATTAAAATTTTTATTAAGGTTTGAAAGCCATTTCTGTCAAAACCCGTGAATTTTTTTTATAAATGTCGGTTTTTATTTTAAAAGTGAAAATTCACATATTTAGAAAATTATATAGATAAAATAAATATTATTTTTGGAATCAGGACGTCGAAATTATCCAACGGTGAATTTTTCATAATTTTTTGAGACAGTCAATTTTTTGGGTAAAAATTAAATACCATTTAAATATATAATGTGTTTTATGACATCATAATGACCCAATGGTGATGTAATAAAATAACATAATCCTTATGTTCGGCTAATATGTGTTTTATCATTAAAATAATGAGGTTTTGGGTTTGTTTTACTTACTTTTCAAAGCATTAATTGAGCCCTCAAGACTTATTCAACACTTTGCCTTTTTAAATTAATTTCCATGGGAGTGTGACTCACCTCCACATAAGAAACCCTAATTTTTTAATAAGTTCGGACCTTGGACTTGTAGAATATTTTTTTCCTCTTTCCTTTTCCGGAAACCATGGGCAAATACCATGGGATGGTTTGTGGTTTGGATTATTTTAATATAAGGGGTCCCAAACCTAAATAATAAAGAATTCTATCACCTTTCCTATATAAACCCACCCAAGATCCCACTTAATCCTCACTAAATTCCCTTGGAGTTAGTCCAACCTCTACCCTACTCTCTCTAGAATCCTCTCAAGGTGCCCCAAGATCCCAAGAAGCCTCTCACAAGCCTCTCTCTAGCCTTTGGAAGCACACTTCCAAGTAAGGGTTTTTTCTTCCTTTCTCATTTTTGTCAATTTTCATTAAGTTGTATTGCCCTTTTAATTTCAATTATGAATGTTGGGGTATGGTTTTGCACCTCCCCAATTCTTCCCTCTTATTGTTTGAATGATGGGAGAACCCTTTCTCTCCCATTAAATGCCTCCCATGTACACCCGTTACTATGCCGAAATTCCGAAAGGAACTTCTCTCTCTTCTTTTACATTCAAGCAATACTTTTTCATCATGATTATAAATTCCTTTTCAATTGTTGGGACATGTATCTATATGACCTCATTACTGTAAATTACATGTAAATATGATGAGGAACCCCTTTCTCTCTCATCAACCTTTTTTATGAATTCTTATTTCATGCCGTTACGCTGCCGAAATCACACCGATTTTCTAAGCCAATGTCATTGTATAGGGAAAACCATGCCCATTTCTCCATCAAGGGTATTCACCTTTATGCACATTTACTTATTTATTGTAAAGTTTAATGTATTAATTCCACATTACTTTATCGTGGAATAAATGATTATGTTTTATGAACCCTTGTTTTATGATCCATGTGGCACACTTATGCATGAAATGAAATGTTTAAGAAGGGTGCACCCTTATAGCGCTCCAATGCATTGGGTAAAGTATAGTATCATGATACGTCATGTGCAATGAGTGTTGACTCATGCTAATTCAAGTGCAACGAGGGTTTACTCATGCTTCAAGTGCAATGAGGGTTTACTCATGCTCCATGTGCAATGAGCCTTGGGTCATGCTAATTCAATGTTAAGTGTTGTTGCCACATTTCCATGTTATGGTTATCATGATTTATCATGCCATTATGTTCATGTTACTCTAATTCTCTATTGATGTTCCTATTGCCTAACATGTATTTCACTCCTCATGTTATTCATTGTGTACTCCCTTACTGGGCTTTTTAGCTCACCCTTTTCTTATGCATGTCCTCAGGTTATCCCATGCAATGCTAAGTACGAAGGAATGTAGTGGTCATGTAAAGGAAGTTTTCAATAAGGATGTTGTTTTTCAAGTTTAAAGTTTTTATGTAATGATCCTAAGCCCCAAAGAAACTAAACCTCTCGATCTTCTTTGTTGTATCAAGTGAAGTTTTATGTAATAAAGCATGCTTAAGTTGTAATAAAAAGCAGGGTTGTCATATTAAACATACCCTCGACTAAAGGAAAGAACCTAGTAAGGGTTAATTCCTCAATCTAATTATTATCTGAGATTGTTTATGAGTAAGTATTTACTGTGTCATATTTTTTATCCATGTACATTTTTCATAAAGGAGTTTTCAAAAGGATTATTTTAAGGGACTCTTTAACTGAAACATCATTTTAAAAGGTTTAAATATTTATTCTTCTAAATCATTATCATTAATGTCCATGTTTCCAAAATGTTTTTTAAGGCTTTATTTATATGGACATTAATGTTTTAAAATATTAATTACTTTCAAATGTTTCAAAGTGGTATAAGACACATTGATTCGAAAATTCCTTCCAAAAGACTATAAATTTTGTGACTTTTAAATTTTTTCATGAAAAAGGATATTTCTCTTAATGAGTTTTACTAATCATTTGAAACTATGTCAAAATCATTTTTGGATATTATTCTTGATTGAGGTTGATTTATTATAAATTAAAATTTTATTATTATATTGAATGGGTTATGATATGTCTGATTGTGAATGTGATATTTTTATACCATTCAATATTTATGGTTATAGTATCGACATTTCATATGCTAGTTTTAATACGAATGTTTATGTTATGTTTCAATATTTTCATATGAGGAATTCATTGGACTTAATAAGTGGTGGGTGGAGCCCATTATTACTCCTTGATGCATCGGTAGGTCTCATGTGAAAAATTAGTTTCTTTGCACAAGGCCATGAAAAAAAATTATTTGTAGTCTTGGCACCAGGCCTTGACTATGTGGTTATGATGTCTAGCATTATACATTTCCTCATTATGAAATTAGTTATTACTTTGATTATTCTGCTAGAAGAATATCCATGTTCATGTTTATATGGTAATGTTGATTTATTTTTTCTATATTATGTTCAAGATTTTTTTAAAAAATGATTTTTTATTAAAAAAAATTCATTAATAATGTATAGCTTACACTAAATTATTTACCCTTACTGAACATCTGAGCTCACCCCTTGCTTATGTTTTATTTTCCCAGGATGCCAAGAAGTGTATTATGATTTATATGTAGGTTTAAGATAGAAAAAAAATGGAATTATCAGAGGATTTTTTTATGTTGTGTGTGAATATGTAATGTAACATTCATTTATGTAATCTATTTTTTAAGAATTCTAAACCAGTTGGTCCTTCAGGTCTTGATTCCTTGTAATCATGCCAATGTATTAAAATAATTCACCGGCTCTAGGCTTCTAGGGTCGGGGTGTTACATTATTTCTTATGATCATTGGACAATGAATTTCTCCTAAATATCCATATCATTTTTCATGGTTGTGGTTATTGTGTAACTTTATACCATTTTTTATATAGTGTTTAATTTCAATGATATTTGTTTATTTGGGGAAATATTAAAAAATTTGTACACTTTATTCAATACAGATATTTGATAAGGAATATTATTTATTCAATATATGTGGAATACTTTGTACATTCAATACATGGGTTGGGGACCATTTAAGGAATTAATAACAATTTGGGGTCTGGTTAATCAAAGCCCCTTGATATATTAGTAGTATCATGGGATGAATTAGTTGCAGAAATTGGAAAAATGATTAAATTTCTCTTTGATGGTAAAGGTATCATGTCCCTGGGAAACTTGACATCCAATAATTAAGCATTGTCATCCCTCCTGTAGATTGAAATTTAAATTAATTTCTACCACTTCTATTATTGAAATTTAGAAAAATAGATTCCATATTTGGAATCATAGTAATTTATAATGTATAATAAGACAAAATTTGTTTTTTTCCGAAAATATTAGTGAAGGTAATTAGATTAATTACAATTGTTAAGGTAAAAATAAGTTTAATAAAGGAATAAACCTTTAATTTAAGGGCCCAAATGATCATTCCACTTGTCCAAAACCCATTTTACAGACATAATTATTCCATGAAACTTTCATTATTGTTTTTTGTATTGTTTTTAATACTTTTTTTAGGTAAAAACATGGGTACACCTAACTTCTTTTCAAAAATACCAAGTGAGTCCACTTCCTACGTTACAAAGGGGCCCCACCTCTCCCCATGCCTCACACTTATCATACCGGATAGGTTCATCCAATATCTACCCATATAGATTCGAAAAATCTCTCCCCTATACCTTTAATCCTACCTTTTGGAATAAATCTATTAATATAATCCTTTTGGTACAAACCAAAAGGAGTTACCTGATTAAGAGGTGACGTCTTCTCTCAAGCTATGTAGTTTTATTTCCATTTTCCACCCCCTAAAATATTCTTATCCATTATTATATAATAGAATAGATATATTCAATATAATATAATTTTTTTATTATGTTTTCAACCTAAAATAACATTCACATCCATCTAATAGGAAATGAACATATTGTTTCTGTGTTCGACGAACTATTGCCTCACGAAACTATGATTGTTCATTTTTCCTTTACAAACTTTAGTTGTTGTCCATTATAATGGAAAATCTATTTATATATGTTATATATGATATTTTTTATATCTTTATACTTATGAAATACTTTTATAACACATACATTTAATAAATTACATTTTACTTTAATATGATAAAATCGTTTGAGGAAGTGTGGACTATCACCCCCTCAAAGTGATGTGATTTATTCACACTATACAAGGAATGTATAATGTATGTTTTTAATTAAAAATATGTGAAATAAAAGAAAATTATATTTAAAAAAATTACCTTTATATAAATATAATATATATCAGTTTCTTTATTACCCTTTCAAATGCTTAAATAGTGATATGTCAGTGGTGAACATGTGGACTATCGCCTGCTCGACATGATGTGAATTATTTTTCATCAGAAGAATTATTTATATAAGAATATTTGATTAAATAAAATCTTATTTCTGATATAATTATCATTCTTTAAAGATATGGGGTTACTTACCATCTTTCTATAATGATCATTGAAAAATGGGAACATTACTCAAGTGTACGTACAGCCTACCATCTCTATGATTGTAACGTTGATTCATTTTTCATAACCATATTTAATGATCCATTTTAATAGTATAATTTTTGTATAAATACGATAATTATTTCATGATTATTATTATATAAATGCTATGTAATGAACCATTTGACCATATTTTACCTTCCAAGGTTATTTTTGACAAAAAAAGAGAATTTGGTCAAAACACCCGATGTAAAAATATTTTTTAAATAATTGTATAAAACATAGTAAACAGTGAAATAAAAGTAATCATAAAAATAAAAAAAATATTATAAGGAAATTATAAAATTAACATAATCTTATTATAAATTAATTTCAAAGACGCTCACCCAAAAGGAAACTCAAGGTAATGAATTCTCATATCAATTTTTACATCCGTGAGATAAATGTCATGTTCAACACTTACATCTTTTTATGGTGTATAAAATTCCCCTTTTGTTATATTATATAATTAATCCTTCTATCTTTATGATATTTTAAAATTTAATATACTTTTATTCCTTAATTAGGGTTATAATTTAAAACATTTCAAAGTGTTAGGGGAAAATTTAGAAGGTTTAATGTTTATTTTCCTCAACATAAACTTTAATGATCTTTCAATGGTACTTACATTAAAGAAAATTATATTGACATTTTTCTATAAGACATTCCATTTTATATACTATTTTTATTCAAGATAATTTTAAAGTATTAGTACCATTTTGACTCTTTTTTAATAAAATTTTATTAGGAAATGTTATTCAGAAAATCTGACATGTTTCTCTCTTTAGTCAAAGAACCTCTTTTCTTATAAAAACAATGTTTTATTAAAAATGTTTTCAAAAATGTTTTTAAAATAATTTGGTAATGTATTTTTCACCATTTTTTCTTTTACCAATGTTTTCAAAAGAATTATAGTTTCACTTTCTAAATAAGGAATTTTTCTAACCATTAACCATGAAAATGGAATGTTATATTTACCTCATACAACTAGTATAGATTGACCCACCATCGTTTAATTGTATATTAATTTTAATGTTTAAGAAGTTACGTTTTATGGAAAATATTTCCAAAAGTTATTTCAAATAAAGGTTTATTCAAAAATAAATTCAAAACAAAATGTTATTTCTATCTAGAATGTTTTTAAAAGTTTTTTTATATTATTAATATTCATCAATGACAACAACCCTTTATTTTAATCCACATGGGATATGTTATATAGATACTATCCTTATTATTCATGTGGATGGATTATGATTGATTTGTTCAAGGATTGTATTTAGATTCACTTCCTTGATTTTTATTATTCCCCTTGAAATATCCAATTTCCCATGATCATTGGATATTAAATTTCCCATAAATATCCATATCATTTTTATGGATATTATTATTTCTTAATCATAAACCATTTTTCATATGGTGTGTACTTTGAACATTATTTAATTATTTTGGGAAATATTGATTAATCTGCATACATTATTCAATAAGGATATTTGATAAGGGGTATTTTTAATACAATATGTGAGTAATTATTTGGACATTCAATACACAGGTTGGTGACCATTTAAGGAAGTCCCTATGGGTTGGGGACTGATTAATGAAAGCCCCTCGATGCATCGGTTATCTCATGGGACAAATTAATGGTGAAAATTGGAAAATTTTAAATTGTCTCTTGATGGTAAAGTTATTATGTACCTTGTTTTCATGAAATCCAATAATTAATAAATATCCTTATTTAGTTTCAATTATTATTCATCCATGAGATCTTGTTTCAATATATCTACATATATATTTCATTGTTAGTTCATTGATTAAATGGAATGTATATCAATTTCTTACCTTTCCATAATGACTTTTCATTGTAAAGTTATTGGAATGGAATGTGTTTACATTTATTACCTTTATATATTGTTTACGAACATCCTTCTCAGCTTGTTGATTGTATGGTATGTGTGGTCTATTATTTTTCATACCATTATTATTATTACCATTTATTCATTATTTATTCTGCAATATTTTTCTCTTACTCAGCATTTGACATCAGCCTTATTATGTTTCTTTCCCCAATAATCTTATAGGATTACTATGAACGATATACAGGGATTTTCTAGATGGATTATAGTTATTCTCGATGTTATTAATTTAGAAAGAATGAAAAAATTATATTGTAAATAGTGTTTCCTTTTCTAATAAAAGACTCATGTATGTATCTGGTTTACCCAGACTACTACACTCTCGTTCCTTCGGGATTGTATTCTGTGTAATCATTCAGATTTAATTGATAGCAGTCATCATCTCCAGGACATCTGGGGTCGGGTCGCAACATTGTGTGTTGAATACTCTACTACATAAGTAAAAATGATGTCCCTAACATTACTTACGAATATAGATAGGATGAATGCATATATTTAGGTATTGGTTGTGTTATTATATTTAAATATATTACTATGTATATAGTCTAGAGCAAAGAAGCACCTGATTTTAGGATGATTTATTCTTAGATAGGTTGGGGAATGCACAAATTTTCGAAGCATTACTCCTAGAGTTATCAAACCACTACCTCAAAACCTTTTGTTGGACTATCCTCAGGGAATCTTATATGTTTAATTCATTGATTTTAACTGTATTATTTAATTATTAATATAATTTATAAACTAACTAAATTTTATTTTTATTACCAGGTTGATTGAGTCTCAGTGTAAAATACATACCCTGAGGCACAATGCACATAGTTTTCAATAGGTTTTTGACTCTCTATTGATAGATAATGTAATATAAACATAGATTTTATTTAAGTAAACCTTAATTTTGTTATCAATTTTATATTATATTATAATGATAATAAATTATTATTATTTTGTATTTATAAATACTTTTCTTATTTATCATTTCAGGTTTCATGGTTCTCATATATTTATTTTGTCCTGGAATTTCTTCCACCAAACTACATAACTATGGTTGGATACCAGGGAGTGGTGGTGTCACTTATCAACTTATATATCTTTGAGTGTAACAAGACAGACTGTGTCATGTAATAGTTTGGGTGCTTGCAGCACATATCCACCACACCATGGTTTGTTATTGCAGTACACGCTAATACTCTTATATGTAGAAAGATGGTTGATTGACCATGCTGTTATTCCTATTACATAGAGTGTTGGGATATGTGTTCTATGTACAATATATTTCAGTATGAATATTCCACCACATTATTATAGACATGAAATTTGGGAGAGTACACATATTAGTATTGATGTCACACAATAATGTAGCTTTCATGCCATGAGATAGGCCTCCACCCGTAGGTATATTTACCAACTTTTATTGCATTTTCTATTTTTATTTTTTTATTAACATGAATTTTCTTCAATATTCCTCAAGAGTACTTATAGTTTCATTTTTCATATTTGATCCTTGGGAGGAGGAAATTTGTATTCATGATATAATTCATATCCCACAACATAACTTCATTTATCCAATTAGGGAGAGTATGCATATTGGTATCAATGTCACACTATCATGTACCTTTCATGCCATGATATAGGCCTCCACCAGCTGGTATGTTTACTGTATTTTTTTATATTTTTTATTTAATATTTGTTATTAACATGAATTTTATAATCATTAAGAAGAGTTAGAGTGCCTTGTAAACAGATCTGATCCTCCGAAGGAGGATCTTTTTAGTCATGATATATTTTATAGAGATTTTAATGGCTATAACACGATGATATTTTATGAAATATTTTTTTAATAAATTTAATTTATTTGATAGATTTTCTTACACGCACCACTGAGATTCAATAAACCACAATATACTATTAAAATTATTATTTAAACTTTATCGTTATAACCTCACCTTTAAACCATGAATTATAAATAGTAATAACCATGTTTTTAAAATTATGTAAAAAGTTCTAGATAAACAAAATATATTTACAAATAAGTACTTAATTTTCGGTAAATTATTTATATGCTTTAAAAATATTTTTTTCTTAGAAATTTTTTTTTGGCAATTTTTGAAATAATAATAAAATAATATTCTACAAATTTTTGAAATATTATTTAAAATATGAAACCTAATTTCATGAATCAAATTTTAAAAGTTATTTTATGGTCAATTTTTAGTATTTTTTTTAAAAGATTAATTTTTCAATGTAGTCAAAATTACTAGTTTTTATTTAAAAATGCCTTTTTATTTAAAGAATTTAAAAGTTGAAATTTTATTTTTAAATGTTTTTAATTTAATAATCTAATTTACATCATTAAAATTATTTTTAAATTGAATTTTTATATAAAATTTGGAAAACATTTTCATGATCTTTTTTTAGAAACACGATTTTCATCGTGTCTGTTAGTTTATTTTTAAATTAATATTTTTCACTTCTATGAATGAAATTCTGAAAAAAGGATTCTATATTTAGAAGTAGAATAGTTTACATTATATAATAAGCTCTACATTGTAACACCCAGATTTTTTTGAGTTATTTTTTTTAAATAAATTATATTTCTTGGATATTTTGTATTATACACAACACCATGTTATTCTTTCATTACGCACAACACTTGGTTAGGTTGCGATTATGAGTTTTAATAAAACCATGATATACTATTAATATTATTACAGAACTAGAAACTTCAAAACCTAGCCATTGAATGTAGATATATTAATAGTAATAAATACTTATTAAGTATTAATTATAATGGTTTTATATAAAAGAAAGAAATTAATAAAAAAGAACTTAGTTTTTAGTAATGTTTTTATATGTTTTAAAAATACTATTTTCTCAAAGAAAATATTTATGTGAATATTAAAAAAATTATTTATTCACACTTTTAGAAAATTAATTTTCTAAAATAAAAATATTTTTTAAAAACATTATTTTAATTTTTTCTTGTGGTGAATGTTTTTTATTTTTTGAAAAGATTAATATTTTAATAAAGAGTGAAAAATATTGAATTGTAATTGAAAAATGTATTTTATTTTAATTTATTTTTAATGTTAAATTATATTTTCAATTGGTTTTAATGTAAAATTATTTCATTTATACATCTAGTAATCCAATATTTTTCATAGAAATAATTTTTATATTTAATTTGGATATAAAAATTGTAAACTTTTGAACATTTTCTCTTTGAAAACCAGCTTTCTCGTTGCCTCTGTGGGATTAATTTTAGATTATAATTTTCCAATTATGTGAATGAAATTTGGAAAAACTGATTAAATATTTTTAATAATCATAGTTTATATTATATAATAATTTCAACTTAATTATTTACCAATATTAATAGTAAATATAGTAGAAATTATTTACCGTGGTAAAACTAAAAATGAATTTACGAGGGCTGAAACTAAAATTATAAGCGTTAAAATTAACACAAAATTTTTCAAAACCAAATTATTGGAATTATATTGACCTTATATCTTATATTATTCATAATTGTACATTTTTAACCATCTCTATGATAAAAATATGGGTACACTTTTTCTTTTTGAAAAATTACAAGTCTCACACTCAACTCACTTATAAAAGAACACCACTTGTCTTATCTTCTTCACACCTTAAAACAATTTTGGTTTGGAAAATAAATAACCAAATAAATTCCAAAATTCAATCCTCTCATCTTAGAATCTTTATATTAGATAGAAATATAACCTAGGAAAGATTTTAGGAAAACCTATAGAGGGTACATGATGAAGAGGTAACGTTCATCAACGAGCGTTTTTGTTTTATTTCTTCTTCAATTTAATTAAATTATTATTATACCATGATGATATATAACCTCATTATATTATATATATTGAGCTTTTTATGATAATGTAATTACATAAAACCATCTCTTCTTCCATCAAATGGGTTACTAAATCACTAATCATGTGTACAGTGGGCTACTATCTCACGAATCAATTTTATTCTCTTTTCTATTACCAACCCCAAGTTGGACATAGTGATAAATTAATTTTTTATAAATTATATTTATAATAGTATTATACTTATTGAATTATTATATCACACATTCCCTAATAATATCCATTTTTTAGAATATGATAAAGTTTCTGATGTGTACAGTAGACTACCACTTCACAAGGTGATGTTATTCATTCATACATTACAAGGAAGGTAATAAAGATGTTTTTAATGAAAATATGTGATATATATGATATAAAAATTGTTATATAATTAAAATATATAATTTACTTTTATTTATTTCAATATGATAAGAAAATGGAAACAAATTTCATGCATACATACGACTTATCCTCTCCACGAATGATATATTTCATTTTCAATCAACAAATTTTATGGATTACTCTAAATAAATATATATTAGATATTTATGATATTTATATAATTTTTAATATTCTTTATATTTTTAAATCATTATCAATTTAATAGGATAAAAAATAATAAATCAAAGCGGATGCAGAAAACAAAGCCTTTATTTCCCAAAACGTTACTTTAAGACGGAATTGTTAATAAACAGGTTATAAAATTTCATAATAAAATATTATATGGTATGATATATATATATATATATATATATATTTATGTAATATATTTATAATAAACGTATATTTATAATATAGTAAAATTTAACATATACGATGTAAGTCATGACTTAAGGTAAGGGATTTTTGTCTCACTTTTCTACTTCCTTATGACACATGCCCTATTCACCACCTATTTAGTTTATGTGGTTTATATACTAACAATGAATGTATTTTATGATGATGATATTTAAAATTATAGATATTTACGTATCCATTTTAGTATATATCTTTAATGGGGTTACGGTTTGAATTATTCCAGAGCAATACAAGATTTTTGTCTCAATTTTCCTTTTTTGAGATATATAGTTATGTTCTACACCTATCTTATTTTATGAGGTGTATATAAACCCCATTTGACATGTTATATAATAATTTTATTATCCTAATGATATTTTATGATTATTTTAAAGATATTATTTCATGAGAATTATATTTCAAAGTTACCAAAGTTGTAATGATTTTATGTTACAATCTCAATGTTTTTCGGGATTGTTTATGACAGCGTTTTTTATGATGAAATATTATGATCCATCTCACAGTAAACTCATGAATTTTATTATAATATGGTTATTTCAAAAGAATACATGTTTTCCATTTATTTTCCACTCTTTATATAATAAAATTGTTCAAAAAATATTTTTAAGAAAATCACCATTATTTCTCTCTTTGGTCAAAACCCACTTTTCTTCCTGAAACCCTATTTCAAAAAAAATAAATTTTTATAGAATTGTTCAATTTTTTTCATATATAAATTTTTACCCATTTTTTAACTCTTTAAAAAATATTTTTAAATTATTATTTATGTTTCTTTCCAAAAAATCTCATTTTTATGTTTCTAAAAATTTGAAATGAATCATTGTTTTTAACATGCACAGCATGAAAAGAATCTTTGTTTTTGAAAATATTTATATTTTAAATAAATTATTTCAAATTTAAAAGGATTTTGAAAATGTTTTAAATTTTTATTACAAATTGTAAAATATAATTCCTTCAAAAGAGTGTTTGAAATTATTTTTTGAAATTTCCATTATATGTTTTCATGTTTATTTTCAAATAAAAGTTTGTATAAAATGTTTTCTATTTTAAAAAATGATTTAAATGAAAATTTATCTTTCCGAAGAAATGTTTAAAGTGATTTATCTTTAAAAATCATTTTTCATCTATATTTTAAAACATTGATATATCTTATGATTTATTGGGGATATAAACCAAGGATACCATTCTTATTTATTCTCAAAATTATTTTTGATTAGAAAATTTTTATGAAACCAATAACCCTTCCATTGGTTATATAAAATGATAAAAGTTTTATGAAAATCGCTTCACATTCCAAGGTTTATACTATGATGAAATTATTTTTAATCCTATCTCTTTTCTATAGGTTGTGATATAATGAAATGTTTATGAAACCAAATTCATATCATGTGTTATGATATGATGGATGTTTTATAATTTTGTGGTATAAATAAATATGGATTTCATTATGATATGAGTGGGACCTATATCTCATTACAATGCATTGGGTAAAGATTTATTTCTCATGAGATAGACAAAAATGAAACAGGGAGTGAACTCAGTTTAGTAAGGGTCTTTATCCACTATGATAGTGTTGTGATTAAACCTTTACTAAATATGATGGTTTGGGGGGTGAAATCATTCCACTATAATTTCCTTGGTATTGATCCTTGAATAATATGGAAATTAATATCTATAATAATGTGTATGCAACAAATCATTGTCTTATACCAATGTTATAATCTAATGGATCCTGTTATTTTATTCCCTTTTGATTTATTTCTTATGAATTTACAATCTTCATTCCATGAATCATGATTATGATCTTTGAAATGAAGGGAATAGTTTTCAAATCTTATACCCATGTTATCATACCCGAATGTTCATGTTATTCTTACATGTTTCTTTTTATTAAACCTACTGAACATATGATCTAACCCTTTATTATGTTTACTATAGATACTCAGACACAACATACATGGATAATACTTTATTTTAGATGAATATTCATCACATTACAAAAGTACATGCACAAGGACCATAATAGTTTAATATCTTTATAAAGTGAGAAGGAATTATTATAATTTTGTGAATGATATTTAGCATATACTGTAAAGATATTAACCTTTAGTAATCCTACATAAAAACCATTATTTATAACCGAGGGAAAGGAAACATAAAAAAGGGTTATCTCAGATGATCATTAAGGGTAATTAATGGATATATGTAAGCATAACATGATCATACAAGTATGAGGACACAAGAATAACATTTGAAGATCATACCCTTTATATAAATGATTGTAATTATGAGTCATGGAATAAATACTAGTAATTAATAAGACTAGAATCAAAATGGAATTAAGAGAATAATCTATAAAAGCATAAAATAGGAATAAAACATGAAATTGTGGAAAACACATAAAAATATAAAATATTATTTCATAGAAACCAACCAAGACCTTTATAACATGTTAGTCTTGGGATAATCACCCATTTACCAGCTTTGGGATTGGGCAAACCAGTCATGTACCATATACCCTCTTGTTTTTGGGATATGGGTACAACTTGTGTGACCTCTTGTTTTTGGTATTGGGATATAACCCATATACCCTCTTGCTTTTAGGATGGGATATAACTAGTATACCCTCTTATTTTCAGGATTGGGATACAACCTGTATACCCTCTTGTTTTCACTCTTGGGATTCAACCCACATACCCTCTTGTTTTTGGGCTTGGGATACCACTCATATACCCTCTTGTTTTCAGGCTTGGGCTTCAACCTATATACCACTTTTTTCTTTATCTTGGGATACAACCCATATACCCTCTTGTTTTGGGGTTGGTATAAAACCTGTTTACCCTATGAACTCATATAAAAATGACCATTTCCCAAAAAATGGTGGGATATATAGGTCTCACCTGTCACCTAATAAAATCATGCATCCATGTGCCATTAAACAATAAAATATTCCTCATTTCATGAGCCATACAAATATAATGGTTTTATAAACATCATATCATAACATATGTAAAAGAAATATGTTTCATAATAATTTCATAATAGAATAACCATTTAAAGGAAGTAGGCTTCATAATATTTTTATCATGGTACAACCCATTTACGAGGAATAGGTTTCATAAACAACAATTCATCCTAAACATAAACCATTCAAAGAAATAATAAGAATAGTTCCCATGTATCATATCCCTAGAAAAGAGTAAAATATATCAAAGGATATCATATTATACGTGGATGCAATTTTAAAGATCACTTCTAACTTCTATTAAGTGAAATAACATTTCTTTTAAAATCAAATTTTGAAATATAAAACATTTTAAAAAATACTTTTCTTTAAAAAACACTTTGAAAATAGCTGAATTAAGCTTTAAAATCCTTTAAAACAATTATTGAGGAAAATATCATTTCCACTGTGAAAAAAATCTTTTTAGAGAATAGAAAAAATTTAAAAAATATTTATTTGAAAATATCTTTGAAAACATATAATAGAATATTTGAAATCATTGAAGTCCTTTTCTTTGAAAACAACTATTTAAAAAAATATATTGGAAGATTTGAAAATAATTTAAAACATTTAAAAAATATAAAATATTTGAAAATGAATTACTTGAAAATACCTTTGAAAATATATAAAGGATTATTTGAAAATCATTTTATATTCTTATTGAACATAAATCGTTATTTTAAACTGGTTTTGGAATAACACATATTTCTGATAAAAAATATAAACAAAGAAAATTTTTCTCAAAAACATTTTCTTAATTTTATAATTTAACAAAGAGTAGAGATATGGTTCTATTACCTGAAGATATCAGGAATAAACAAATGAGTATTATTGGGAGATGGGTCATAATATTTCATCAATTGAGGCACAATCATAAATAATCGCAACAAATGATGAGATTATAGCAATAAATTGTTTTCTCTTTGGTAACATTGAATCATAATCCCCATGAAAGAATAAAATTAAATAAAACATAAAATATAATTAAAATAATGATATTCAGGATATAACATTTAAAAGGTAATTATATAATCCTCGTAGAGTAATTTAGGTGTATAACATGTCGTGTGTCTCAAAGAAGGAAAATTGATAAAAAATTACTTTACTGATTTAGTAACTTTTGAACCATAAATCCCATGAGTATAAATATGGAACCATAACATTATTATACCATGAATAAAAATATAACAATAAAATTAATGATTTTTCTTGATATATGGGTCATAATATTTCATCAGAGGAAGAATAATCACAGACAATCCCTGTAAATGATGAGATTGTAGCAATAAATTGTTTCCAATTTGGTAAATTTGAATCATAACCCCCATAAAAGAATAAAATTAAGTGAAACATAAAATATAATTAAAAAAATTATATTCATGATATAATATTTCAAAGGGTATTATATACACCTTATAGAATAATATATGTGCATAACATGGAATGTGTCTCAAAAAAGGAAAAATTATACAAAATTAATTTACCGATTTGGTAACATTTGAAACATAAACCCCATGAAATATACATTATAAAGTGGATATGTAAATTACCATAAAATTAAGGATAATATTCATATAATATATTCATGGTCATAATATACACCGCACAAGAGAAACAAGTGGTGAATATGCCATAAGTCTCACAAAAATATAAGTCAGACCTGAAATCCCCTTACTGATTCAGTATCTTTTGAGTCCTAAAATCTTTGAAAGAATCAAATCAATTGGATATTTGAATATCATTAAGTAAAATAAATTAATTATATAACATTTCATATGGTATTATATAACATTTCATATGGTATTATATACAAATCACAAAAATAATACGTGGTGAATATAACATATATCTCACAGAAATAAAATTGAGACACGAAAACATGTACCTTAAGTCTTGAATTTCGTCATGAACATTCAAACATCATTTATAATAAATATGTGATTATTTTACTTATAAAACAGAATAATATTCTTATATATGATATCATATATGATTTTATTATGACCTTATTTAAGCATTTTATTAATAATTCCATGTTAAGGTTATGTTTTAGGAAATAGTCTCTTTGTTTTACTAAATGTTTTGACATGTCATTATTGGTCCCCATACATACATCATGGTATAATTGTTTCTATAATGTAAAAATATATATAAATATCACAAATATTTATTATATATATTTATAAAAATCTATAAAATATATAACTAGGAAATGAAATACAAAATTCACGGTGATGGTAGGTTGTATGTACGCATGAACGTTGTTTCCATTATATTATTGTATTTAATGAAAAATAAGTAATTGATATATATATAATAAAAACATTATAATTATTATTTCATAAATATCACATATGTTTAATAAACAAATCCTTAATACACTACATGTAAATCACGAATGAATCACATCACTTTGAAAAGGTGGCAGTCCACACGTCCACAAATGATGTTATTGTATTCCCACAAAATTTAAATAGTGAAGGTGTATGTTATATAATAATTTCATAATATTAAATAAATAATAAATATCATATATATATCATATAAAAATATTAATTCTGTTAGGACCAACTAGGGCCTATATACACTGATAGGGGGTGAATCAGGGTATGGATATTCTTTTCTTAATAATTCTTCCCCCCCCACTGGATCTTGACCTATTTATTACAAGGGTCACATTGTTTACACTTCTGTGTTTATTATGACCACTTATTTTCTTCTTTATCTGATGATGATTCCTTAATTGCAATGCAGGGAAGTAAACAGGCAAACATAGAGATTTTTACTTGGTTCACCCTCACTGGGCTGCATCCAAGGAGCATACGCCGACAAGTTTCCGGTCATACCATTTTACACTATTCTTCACTAGTTGTGGATACAAATGTTCAAAAACAATCATTATGTCCTAGAATCACTTCCTTTACAAGGTTTAGGGTCAGCTCACTGCTTTACCAAGGGTTACTATCTATTTCTCTCTCTATGGCTCACTACCAGTGGAGAGGATCACCTTCTTCCTCTTCCTTTGCTCACTGCTCTGGAAAGGATCCACTCAGAGTTTATAGACATATAGGTCTCTTCATTTTCATGAAGGAATTCATATTCCTCTGTATGTATATGCTTTTTTGAAGTCCAACTTTCACCCGTAGATGAATCTCTCTTTGAACCGAAGGTATCGGGCAAACTTCCAGCTTCCACGTAGCCCGAAAACACTGTCGGGGAATCAACCCTACTTGGAGTGCAATTCTAAGCCAGTGCACATGTATCAGCACACAGGTCACAACTGGCGTGCAGGTCTACCTCGACCACCTGCGCGACACAATATTCTGCAACTCCAAACCTGCGCGACTCAATCCGTTTTCCGCCCAAGCCAATATTGGCACGCAACTACCAACAGGCGCGCAACTTCAAAAACGGGCGTGCAAGTCCACCTGAACAACCAAACACCACCTACGCGACCACCATACCTGTGCGATGGGAGATCTAATTTTTCTACGTGTTGAACTCTGTTCAGAAATTTGGAGGGTTGACCCTGTATTTATAGGCATTTATACACCCTACACAACGATGTTCAAATCTACCCTTGATGCGCAAGTCTCGGCGCGCAGGTCTCTTCCCCTACAATTCACTTACGTGACCACTTCTAAACTTGCACGAACCTCTTTCCTTTTCAATATTTTGAAGTTTTGATCTTGAAAAAAAAGGTTCATAAGTTTCCAATCCTCCTAGGCACTGGCACGCAAGTCCTTTCTCAACACACCTGTCACTTGCGCGACTAACCCAATACTTGCGCGACCCTTATCCCTTTGCCATATGTTGATGATCTGATCTTGAAAATTATATGGCAGGAAAGTTTCTTCAACTTCAAGTCAATAGCACGCAGGTCCCTTTTCCAAAAGCCACATGTCTGCATTTGTCGATTTTCAAACCCAAAAATTTGGTAAACACTGGAAAACGACACCACCTTGTATCTGTTTTTTCTTTACCGCATCCAGTTCATCCATTCCTTTGTCATCATTCATGAATAAAACATGGATTGTTGACCACAGCTCTTGAACTCGACATTCGACCATGAAATCCCCTTTGTCAGCAGATTTGTATGTCATTGTTTCCTTTGTCAACAATCACAACACAGATGTCCACTTTTTCAACAAACACAATCACCTCAAAAATTCATCAATGATGCCTTGAGGGATTTTATCACAACAAATTCCATCATTATTCCCAACCATAATTAATGTTAATGTTATAACGAACGACATCGGCTCATGAAGTGATAGTTCTTTAAACTTATGAATGATGATTACATATCCCATTTGATGGAAGTGTGAGTAGGTGTAGGTTTAAAACATAACATACCAAAATATAAGTATATTTATTAAGCATAAGTTATTATATAATCATGTGATAATAATAATTTTGGGGATTTAGAAAGAAATAAAATAAAAGTTCTGATTAAAGGATGTCACCTCATCTTTGGGTAACTGCATTTATTTTGCACCAAAGGACTTCCTTGGTTGGATTTATAGAAAAATATAGGATTCTATGATTATGTACAGTAATCTTGTAGATTATTGGGTATGTTTTTTTCTAATACAGTGGTCTTTATAGGTTTGAACAAGTGAGGGGGTGAGTGCCCATTTATAGCGGAGGAGTGGAATTCTTGTAAATATAAAATGATAAACACTATTGAGAGGTATCCCTTACATCATGTTCCTCTAATAATTATCCATTTTAAATAAATTCCAGAATTTGGTATAAAATTAATAGACAATTAATTTTTTTACATGTGTCGATGTTATTTGGCTCATTATGTTAATGTTTAACCACAAATTAAACATATTTTTACCTTGATCACTATATTTTAATTTTAATTTCTTTTAATATTATATCTTGGTGAAAAAATAATTTGACCATAATAGTTATTATAAATTATGATTATTAGATATATGAAATAAAATTTATCACATTCCAATCATGGATGTTTCCAAAATAAATTTAAAATTAATCTCTCATATGTGACAATAAATGAGGTTTTAAAGTAAAAAGGTTCAAAATTTTGAAATGTTTTTATATCCAATTTCAATGTAAAATTGATTGAAATGACCTAAATTTAATTTTTTATAGTATAATTGAATTTTTTATGATTTAAAACAAATTGAAAATATAATTCAACTATATAAATAAAGTATTTGAAAATGAATTTTTCAATTAAAACTCAGGGGTTTACACTATTCATGAAACTTCTCCGAAAATACCAAAAATTCACCCAAAGTAAATTTTGATATTAAAATTTCAAAAATGAATTTTATTTTTTCAAATAATGTTTGTAAAATTTTCAAAGTTTATTTTGAAAATAGATACCACATTGAAATGTATTGGAATTACCTTTTAGAAAAATATATACTTCTTTATTTGTAAAACTAGTTTTATTATTATATCTTATCAAGAAAACACAATAAATGAAAATAAAATAGTTGATTGAATATAATATAAATATATTTCATTTAAATAATTTATCAAAATTAATTTATTTAAATATTGAGTTAATTTTTTTTTTGATTTCACAAATATATTATTCCAAAAAAATATTTCATATATTTTCACAAGGGTTTTATTTTCATTTCAAGTTTGTTGATCACCACATAATTATTTTTATTTACATGTATAAAACATATTTTCATAATTTTTATTAATATTATTTATAACTTCCAATTCATTGTCTAGGTGAAAACTATAATAATAATTTAATAATAATATTAATATTACATTATAGTTTGGTAAAACAAGGTCTGTGTCTAACACAATTTATCAAAGGAACTCAGTATTGTGCGTAACACAATAAAAACATAGTTTTTTGTCTACTAAAACAAAATCTAAGTGTTGTGTGTAGTGAAATAGTAAATTGGTGTTCTGTAAAATGAAAACCAAACATATTTCATTCATATAACGTATACTATATTCAATGTTTTGTGAAATACAGAATATCAAAATGATTAAATTCATTAGAAAAAAATATTTCACAAAATCTTATGGTGTCACATTCTACCCTCCTTAAAAATAATTTCACCCTAAAAATTCATCCGTGTTATAAAAGGTTTAATACTTGAAATTTCATTTCATAGAAACCCACATCATAAAAATTAATACGAGAAATATATTTAAAAAGGGAATGTTAAAAACAAAATGGTTACCCAAAATAACTCATAATGAGGTTTCAACATAGAAGAACATAGGTAAAAATTGAAAACATGGACATAGAAGAGAAATATAACTATCCAGTTCTGATGGAAAAATTTAGATAACATGTTTAACAGAAAGTTAACCAACATAAATCCATAACCCAAAGAGGCTTAAAAAATTTCCTTTTTCTAAATTTTTGGACAAAATAAAATATTTTTATTTCAAAAATAAATTTTAATGAAAAAGTGGGAAATCAAATTGGTTCAGAATACAGAAAAAATCAAACCTTATAAAAACTTCTTAGGCCATTCCAAAAAAAATTAAATTGGTTAGAATTCTTTACGTTGACTAGAAGTCATTCAAATGAGGAGACCTCCATGTCTGGGTTTTCTTTAGTAAGATCCTTGAAGTGAAATGTTATCATGTACCAAGTTTTTACAAGATCCTCTAGGCTTATTTTCCCCTCATTGAAACCACATATTAAAATCCTATTTTTTTTGTGAATCCAAGAGGATTGTTCTTCATTCAAATCAATACACAATGGCCTTTTGAGCATTTTATGTGAATCCTACTATGAAATATGGATTAAGAATGATTCCTTTATAATTAATACATTATAATAAAATAGAATCTCCTAGATGATATCTGATTTAACATCTTCTTTAGTCTTTGGAATGTTAGTAATAGATTCCAAACTGTATTGTGGGATTCTTCCTTTATTAGAAGACCATGTAATAAGAGGACAAGGTAATATTGAGTAGTCCTTTCATCTCTGCGGCCTCTGGATATATTTAATAAACAAATATAAATCCACAAGGGTGTTATTACCTTTCTTTGAAGATGACTGAAGGTACTCTTCCACAACATCTGCTTCCTTGGGCAATAGGGACTATAGTTTTGAGGCAAACTCAGTATCCTTTGATTTATCATCTGGATTACAAGGAAAAGGATATAGCTCTTCATTTATATCCTCCTAAAGAGTCCCTTCTTCAAATGGGGGAGGTTAATCATCGCCCATCACTGCAAAATGGTTTTGAGAACCACAAGAAACCCCAGCTATACCTATATTAATAGGAGATGGAGGCTTCATGCCCTCACCAAGGACCTGTTCTATCCATACTGGGACCTTATCTGAGCATGGGATGTTAACTGTACTCAAACCAGACCCCTAATATATAATAACCCCTAGCCTTATAGATCTATTAAAACTAGAATGTTTTCCTTACATGATTCCTAGGGAATAACCTATTGGTGATAATTGAAAATGGATCTCATATCTTCTGCGTATATGGGAGAGTTCCTTGGCCCTGCGTTCACACCCTCATCCTCCCCTAAGACACCTTGGATCATCCTTAGTGAATGATTGACACCTAACTCCTACCTCATACGACTAAAAATATCCTCTACCCTGAGGTCTAAAATACTTGTTCCTGTCTCCTTCTTGGTGGTAGTAGGAAGCATGACCTCCCCAATAATACAATTATCCCCATCAAGAGAAATATAGTCTATACCAGTGGTAAAATTTATGTAGCCTCCCTTCACTACGACCAGAAAATACTGATTATATCCAAAAGATGGAAGAACCTCCCAAGAAAAAACACCCTAGCATCAAACAGAGTCATGACCAAGGCACTTGAAAAATGAACATAATATAACCCATGATTTATATCATACCTTCTGATAAAAACCCAATTCCAATTCAACCTTCAAGAAAATGGAATCCAATGGGTTATTGGATACATTGACTTAAAGGAAAATATTTGTGAAAACTAGATAACAAATAGCGCATGTAGAGACATTCGAGAAAAGAAAATGCTCCACCATATTTCTAATCAAATAAAGAATCGCTAGATCTGGAAAAGATTAAGGGGGCTAGAAAGATAAATCCAAATTTTGATAATAGGAGTGTCGTGTTTTAGTTGAAAATCAAATGACCACTAATAGAGAGGTAAATGGAAACCTAGAAGAAAATAGGGAGCATGTTCCATGGGATAGTTAATATCATCTTCGTTGCAAATCAGATCAAAATGTGCTTGAAAATTTTTATTGATATCGTCAAAAATGATGGTATTGGGACAAAAACAATTTAAGACATTTTTCCTAAAGTTGAAGAATTTTCATTAGAGGACATATTAACTTGATTTTATCATGATCTCACCCTTTTTTGTGCCATAATCAATTTTCAATTCATCTCTAATTCAAATAAATAAAGTTTAATTTTTCATATAGGAAGCATTAGTAGATCATGGTGTCTATAAATAGAATGATAGGTCATTTCATCTGTCTTTATCACAACAAAATGGTTAACACAAGTTATCCAATATTCATAAATTCCCATTTGGAGAGACAATAATTTAATCTATAAAAACTCATCTAAAGTTTAACATAATACATTCCATAAATAGTTACCCCTGTAACCCTTTTTAAAGATTAAAATACAAAACTTTATAATGAACCTACCTTAATGGTTTAAAATCAACTTAACATTGATCCCCCATATTTGATAAAGTATGTCTTTGTTGTCACATACCAAAAATGTGAATACGTTATTCATGTTTTCTCTTGAAATATGATATGAAGATTAATTATCAAAAAACCTTACTAAAAACATTAATTATTTTATTATTCCAATGATTATAGGATATATTACTTAAATCCAAAAAAATTTAAACTTCATCTGTGATAATATAGACCACTTTTTCAAAAAGTCCTTTATCAGTTCTGAGGTCATCAATACTATCCAATTTACATTATCCATATCAATCATCTCTTTATCCAAGATAAACAAAATTTTATCAACATAAATAACACATTAGGGGTTACCTTCCCATAATTTAAGTATCACCTTTCAATTAAATCACTTTCCCATGTCATCAGAACCATTCAACATATCCTTTTAAATACTTACTAGAAATTTTATATTGAAAGTACTTATATATTTCATGATTCTTATACCATAATCTTTAAATTCCAAAACATATATACTTCATTTATCCAACCTTATTCTTAAACCGTTACTCAGACTTCAACATATTATTCCTTAATACCCCTTTCTTAGAATATGAAATATGAATCATGTCTCAAAATCAGTTTAATCATTCTTCTTATTTTTAATGTAAACAATACTTTTAGAGCATCCCATACCTTTCTTGTGTCATTCACAGTCTCTTTATATTCAGTAGTAGAACCAATACTCGTTGCACCTTCTTAATTCTCTTTATGATATTTCCACTTAGGATATCAATTTTCATAATTATCATACTTCCCACATCTAAAACATTCAATGTTAACCCAATTCCTTCTAGCTCTCATTATTGAATAAGGCCATAAAAATTTAGAGTGAGAAACCCATATCATATCATAAAACTACATAATCATGAACAATTACTTATAGGATTCCTAAATAATTACAACTACTTTTAAATCTATGACACCTTAGGCTTATCCTTAGGGACATCACTAGATATATCCTTATAAATTTCATTAGGTTTATAAATGAGGTTTTAGCATCCTTATTTCCAAGTATTGACTAAATTGTTTCTTTGATACCAAATATAGAGTCCCAAGATTAACATACATGGATATTACATCATTTTAGAATAATATTCAGGACATTACAAAATTACATTCCTATGGGAAATAATAATTTTTATGTTTTTTGGGAACTATGAACTATATATTATAATTTAGTGAATGTTCTTCTACATTTACAATAAAGATCTTCCCCTTTAGTAGTCCTACATAAAAACCTTTCTTCATAACATGGGGAAAGGAATCATAATAATGGGTGATCTTAATGATCAGTACGGTTGAATTAAGGATATAAGTAAACATAACATGATCACAAGTGTTTGAGAACATGAAAATAACATTTAAGATCATACCCTTAATATCAAAGATCATAATCATGGGTCATGGAATAAAGATTCACATCTCATAAGACATTAATCATATGATAATCAAGAACATAATCCATGAAATAATAAAATCTAAATAAAACATGAAATTTTGGCAGATTGATAAATATATAAAATCTGATGTCAAGGATATCTTCCAATACCTTCATAACATGTTTGGCTTAGGATAATAACCCTTGTACCTACTTCGGGCTTCGGAGAACATCCCTTGTACCCTCCTGTTTTATGGCCTTGGGCTACAACCTGTATACCCTCTTGTTTTTTTTCTTGGGCTATAACAAGTATACCCTATTGTTTTCAGGCTTTAGATACAACCTTTATACCCTCTTATTTTTGGAATTGGGATACAACCTAAATACCCTCTTGTTTTTGGGATTGGAATGCAATTTATATACCCTATTGTTTTATATATTGGGATATAACTCATATACCCTCTTTTTTTCAGGCATGGTCTACAACCGATATACCCTATTTTTTCTGAGATTGGTCAATAACCAATATAGCCTTTTTTCAGGCTTAGTACACAACCCATGTATCATCTAAAATCATATATCATTTATAATTACTTAAAGAATTGAAAAGATATATAGCTCCCACCCTTAACCTAACAACATTATGCATCCATGTCCCACAAGATAAAAAAACATTTATCATATCATGACCCATTAAAAGATATAGGTTTCATAAACAACATATCTTAACCTATGGAAAAGAGAAAGATTCCATAATCATTTCATAATAAAATAATCCATGATTGTAAGTGGGTTTCATAAGTGTTTTATCATGGTATAACGCATGGAAGAAAATGGGTTTCATAAAAAACTTGTAATTCTAAACATAAAACATTCTTAGAAATAAAAAAGAATGGTTTCCTTGGATCATATCCCTAGTTAGTCATAAACTATATCAATTGATATCATATTGTATGGAAAAATATTTTGAATGGACACCTTTTGTGATTTCTTAAGTGAAATAAACATTCATTCAAAATCAATGATTAGAACATAAAATATTTTGATAAACAATTTTCTACAAAAACAACTTTGAAAAATTCTAAATTAATCTTTAAAAATAATTTAAATCATTTATTGAGGTAAATATCCATTTCGATTTGAAAAAATAATAATTTTGAGAACATAAAACCTTTTTTAATAACTTTTTCTTTGAAAATAGATTTCAAAACATATAAATAAATCTTTGAAATCACTGAAATACTTTTCCTTTAAAATATCCTTTTGGAAACATATAAAGTAATATTTTTAACATAATTTAAAACACTTTTTAAACATAAACAATATTTAAAAACTTTATTCTTTGAAAATATAATTTAAAAAATATATATTAATATTTTAAAATCATTTAAAATGATTATTGAACATAATTGTTTATAAAAAACGACTTTTATAATAACAAAAGTTTTTATCGAAAAGAGAAATAAAGTCAGATTTATTTAAAAACGTTTTCCTAATTGTATTAAGTACAAGATAATGTAAATATTGTATAATTAAATGAATATATCATTAATAAATATATTATAAGAAAACCCATGATTGTTATTGAGATATGGATCGTAATATTTCCTCAAAAGAATCATAATCATAAACAATCCTAAAAAATGATGAGACTGTAGAAATAAATTGTTACAACTTTTGTAACATTGAATCATAATACCTACTCAATAATAACATTAAATGAATCATAAAATATAATTAAAATAATGATATTCATGATAAAACTTTTCAAATGGCAGTATATAAACCTCATACAAGAATATAGGTGCATATCACGGCTTGTGACACAAAGAAGGAAAACTGAGACAAAATTGATTTATTGATTTGGTAACTTTTTAACCATAAACCCCAGGAAAGAGAGATAATAAAATGGATATGTAAATAAAAAAAAATTAATAATATTATTAATAGAGTACAATAATGGTTATAATATACATCCCACAAAATAAATCAGTGGTGAATATGGCATAAGTCTCACAAAAATTAAAGTGAGACTAGAAATACCTATACTACATGAGTAACTATTGAGTTATGAAATAAAAAAACATCAATTGAAACATTAAATATCAATAAGTAAAATAAAATCATGATATAAAATTTCATATGGAAATATATACACCACAAAATAATAATAATATGTTTTGAATATAGCGTATATCTCACAGAAATAAAAGTGACATGAGAAAACCCTTACCTTAAGTCTTGACATTCCTTGTACACATCCAAACATCCTGTATAACAAATATTTGTTCATTATACATCTAAAAAATAACCATATAATTTAATATAATACCATATATTATTTTATTATGACCTTATCTTAAATTTTTATTAACAATCCCATATTAAGGTTATGTTTCGGGTAATAAATGCGTTGTTTTTTGTACATATTTTCACTTGGTATTCTTGGTCATGTTACATAGAAAATAATTCCCTTATTTACATAATGTAAAACATGATATAAATATAATATCTATTCAGTATATATGTATTTATTAAAATCTATAAAATATAGAAATAGTAAATTAAATACACTGTTCTTAGAGACGGTAAGCCTTATGTATGCAAGAACATTGTTTCCATTTTCTTGTTGTATTGAAAGAAAGAGAAGTAAATGAAATATATATTATTATTCTAGTGTAATTATTACATAAAATATATCAAATATGTTTTATAAAACCCTCATTAATACATTCCTTGTAATGTGTGAATGAATAACATCATTTTGAGGTTGCAGTAGTCCACATGACCAAAAATGATGTAATCGTATTCCCAAAAATGGAAATCATGAAGGTATGTGTTATATAATTTTTATGGGAAAAAAATAATAATAAATATAAAATATAAAATATAAAAATAGTAACTAAAAAATCATTTCAATCCTTAAGAGTTGTTATTGTAATAACTAACGACATCAGATCGCGATGCGGTAGTCTACCGTACAGAGGAATGATGATTGTGTATCTCATTTGATGGAAGTGTGTGTATGGGAAGGTAAAACCCAAAACATAGAAAAATTTCATTATATTTAGTACACTAATTTTATTATATAATCATTTAATAATAATAATTTATGGGGATTTATAAATAAATAAAACAAAATTTTATGTTAACGGATGTTACATATTTTTTGGGTAACTTCTTATGGTTTGCACCAAAGGGATTCTATGGTTGGATTTATGCTAAAAGAGAGGATTTTAAGATTAAGGGGGGTAATTTTTATGTTTTTTTGTCAAGTTTTTTTCTAATAAAAAGGGATTTATATGTGTGAATAAGTTAGGGGTGACTTCCCTTTTATAGTGGAGAAGTGGAATTCTTATAAATATAAAAAGGTAAGCACTAATTAGAGGTCTCCCTTACACCATGTACCTCCAATAATTATATATTTTAGATAAAATGGTGTATATGGTCAAAATATGGCCATAAAATTTATTTTTAAAATTTTTGTAGGTTATTTGGACCCCCTAAGTTATTGTTTAACAACTTTGTAAACCTGTTTACCTTAATCACTATAATTAATTTTAATTACTTTCACTAATATTGTTTTTTTAAAGAAATAATTTATCCTTAACAGACCTTATAAATTATTATGATTCCTAATATAGAATGAATTTTTCCAAATTCCAATCATAGAAGTGGAATAAATTAAATTAAAATTAATCTCTTAGATGTGATGGGAAGGTGGGTTTTAAAAGTAAAAAAGTCCAAAATTTTGAACTGTTTTTATATCCAATGTAAATGTTAAATTGAATACAATGAACTAAATTGGATTTTTTGTCATATAATTGGACTACTTATACTTTAAAACTAATTTTAAATATAATTCAACTATCTAAATAAATTAGATGAAAATGTAGTTCTCAATTAAAATTCATTGTTTTTCACTATTTATGAAACTTCTTAGGAAAATACAAAAAATTAAACCAAAGTAAATTTTGATATTACGATTTAAAAAATGAAATTTATTTTTTAAAATAATATTTTTAAAATTTTGAGAATTATATTTAAAATATGTACTCCCTTAAAAAGGTGATAAAATTTCTTTTCAAAAAAAATATATATCTTTATGCCTAAAATTGGTTTTATTATTATCTCTTGTTAAGAAAACGCATAAGATGTATGTTAATTATTTGATTGAATATAATATATAAATATTATTAAAATAATTTATCAAAATTTTTATAATTAAATATTGAGGAAAAAAATGTTTTATTCCATAAATATATTTATCCACCAAAAGAATTTCTTATATTTTCAAAACAGTTTTATTATCATTTCTAGTTATTTGGTCACTAAATAATTCTTATTATATAAATATGTAAACCATATATTCATAATTTTAATTAATCTTATTCATAACAACCATTACAAAATCTAGGTTACAACTATAATGATATTTTAATAATATTATTAATATTACATTGTAGTTTTGTAAAATAAGGTTTGGTATGTTTCAAAAGCTATCCAAGGAGCTCAGCATTATGTGTAACAAAATTCAAACATAGTTTTGTGTGTACCAAAATATAATCTAAGAGTTTCTTGTAGTGAAATATTAAATTATTGTTGTGTTCAAAACAAACTAAACATGATGCTTTTATATAACACCTACAATATTCAGATTTGTGTAAAATATAGAATAACGAAAAGATTAAATTAATTTGAAAAAATGAATATTTCCCAAAATATTGGGGTGTTACATTTTATTTCCTTAGGTTATGAAGAAATTTATTATTTATGGTGTTTCAAATAAGGGTTCTAGTTATGAGGATCATAGTGGGAGATGATGTAGTTTACCTATGGACTAGTTATTTGGGTTTCCATGTTTCTAAAGACACAAAACTATTACCGTCCTTAGGCATGTGTTTCTATAATTTAATGAATATTAATTATAAACATTATTTAATATTTATTCATTTTTATCCTGGGTCTCGATAATGTTATTTTTTTCAAAATGAATATTAAAAATACAAAAAATTAATTATCATTCTTATGGTTAAAATGTATTTACCGAGGGTTAAACTAAAGAATATAACCATAATATTTCCATTAAAACATGTCTAAATCCTATTATATAGCCATATTTTAGTATTGTACTTTCAAATATCGAATCTATGGTCTCTTTCAAGATTTTCCTTGGGAATGACTATCAATTTGGATACTTTGGGAAATTTTCATTTAGTATCCAAGTGGGTTCCCTTCCTCACTTATAAAGGGGCCTCAACTCTACTATTCTCTCTTATCGACACTCCAATATCCTTCTAGTTCAACTAAGACCTTCCCAAAACCATTCCATACTCGCCCCATGTACATGAGGCCTTAGTTGGATTATGAAAAACTATTATGAAGGCTTTAAGTATAAACCTAAGGAGGCTCTTTGAATAAGAGGTATAACGGTTAACCATGCATTACTATTTTATTTATTCATCCAATGCATTCAAATATTCTTAAAATATAATAATATAATAAAATCTGTATCTCCAATATGGTGAGATGTTTTTATGTTAATTTAATAACCTCTATATGTCTCTTATTCTATTGAATGTGAAATGAAACCGTCAATTGTGTGTACAATGGAATACCGCCTCATGAACTGATGTAATTAATTTTCTAACATAAATTATCATGGAATAGTGTAATGATGAATATAAAGTATATATAGGATTTGTTTATATAATTATTCTTCTATCAACATGATATATCATTTTCTTTCTATCTTTCTATTATATGGGGATATGATAAATTCACTTGTCTGTATGACAGATTACCACCTCACGAATCAATGTGATATGCTTTTCACTTATGCATTTCGTAGAAGGTAATAAGGATGAATTTAATGAACATATTTAATATATATTAAATTAAAATTATTCTTCAATGGTAATATCTTATTCAATTTTAATTTATTTCTTCAACTGAGAAAATGGAAACTACATTTATGTGTATGTACAACCTCCCATATCCATGAATGATGTAACTTATTTTCCATGTATAACATTAATGTTTTACTATAAATACATATGTAATGATTATATATTAAATTTATATAATTATTGAAACTCTATAGATGATGTAACCCTGATCAACATCAGAGGACTGAAAATACGAAATCAAAACATACATAAAAAACATTTATTACCAAAACATATCATTTAAATAGGGGACTATTAATAAAAAGGTAAAAAAGGTCACAATTAAATCATATATGGTATGAAATATAAAATTATAATTTTTTAATTTATTTTTAATTAAACTATATTTATTATATATAAGGTTTTAATGTGTACGAAGGTGTTTTGTCTCAATTTGTCTTCTTTGGGATATATGTTATCTTATGCACCTACCTAATTTTATGTGGAATATATACATTCCCATTGACATGTGATATCATGAAATTATTTTTTATTATCATATTTTAAGTTTCAGTTAATATAATTCTACCATATCGGTTATGGATCAAAAGTTACCAAATTGGTAAGGGTATTATGGGATAATATCATTATTTATTGACATTGTTTACGTATATGAATCTAATGATGAAATGTTATAATATTAATCTAATAAACTTAATGAATTTTGTTCTCCTCTATTTATTTATTTATAATGCATATTTTCCTTTCATTTTATTCTCTTTAGGTACTCAATATTCCAAAATAATGTTTTTTAAGAAAACTTAATTTATTTCTATCATTGATCAAAACCCCTTTTTATTCCATATTAATTTCTTCTAAAAACATTTTAAATAATGTTTTTACAATTATCCAATGATTTTATAAATAAAATTTTAAACATGTTTTATTTTTTACAAAAATATTTGAATAGAATCTTCATATCATTTTCCAAACAAGGCTTGTTTTGGATTTTATTGAAAATGTGAAAGGAATATTTGTTTTAACTCGTACCAAATGAATAGAATTTTCCACCATCATAAAAAATCAATTTTTAATGCTCTATTTATATGTTTCAATTTTTATTTTCAAATACAAGTATTTTTAAAATAATTTCTATTTTAAATCATTTTTTTCAAAGTTAAAAGGTGTTTTCGTAAAGAAATATTCCATGTGATCTTTCAATATAATTTTCCATATAAGATGACAACATTTGATATAAAATATGATTTATTGGAGATATGGTCCAAGGATACCGTTATTATTATTTCTCTAAGTGGTTTATTTTTATGATGAAGAGATTTTTATCAAACCCATTTCCCTTCCATGGGATAATCTTTGATTAAATTTATATAAAACCCATTTTTTCATAGGTTCAGATATGAAATTTTTTATGAAACACATTTCCTCTCATGGGTTATAATATTATGAATGTTTTATAATATTTTATAACATGTATATATTATTTTCATTATGTGATTGGTTGGACCTATATCTCCCTCTAATGCATTAGGTAATGATTGTTATCTCATGAGATAAACAATACTGGAATAGGTAGTGATCCTAGTTTTTAAAGGGACCTTTTACACTATGATAGTATTGGTACTGAATTTTAAATACTATGATGGTTTGAAGAGTGCACACATTCAACTATGACAGCCTTGTAAATTATATTTTACTACTATGGATTTGATTTTTCATTCAAATGTGCATTCCATAGTTCCATGTTTTATTCCAATGTTATGCTCTCATGGATCATGTTCTTTGATTCCCTTCTGATTCATGTATTATTAAGTGCCAATATTTTTCCATGACACAAAATTATGATCTTTTTTATGAATGGTATGATTCTTTAATGTCATTATCATGTTCCCGTTCCATTATGATTTTGTTATGTTTATGTATCTCCCTTGTATACCCAAACTGAGTTTTTGAGCTCACCCTTTATTATGTTAACTTTTCCCTAGGTTATAAATAATATTACAATGTATGATAAGTCTATAAATGGTTATAGTTATTATTAACTAGGTGGAAATGATGTAGAACACTTTTGATCTAGCTATTTATGTTTCCAAGCTTCTAAAGGAACTAGGCCTAAATTGTTCTGGTATGGATCATTATGTTGTGTAAAAAATATTCATCTATTAAGATGTAATATCTATGTATGATAAGTGTGGGATTACATATTTGGTGTCAAAGAACGGTTTTGTAAGGTATCATAAATTTCATTTAATATTTATAAATTATATGGGATTATTTCGAGATCATCCGCTCAAATAATACTTGATTCCAAGGCCCGGTGACCCTGGAGTAAGTGTTTGAACTTTTTATAGTGTATGTAAAATAGAACGTCTATACGGTTTTGGAAACTTCTAAACGGGTGCCACAATTAAAAATATGAGGGAAACGTTGCATTTGGAACAATAAATTTACTTAAGAGAAGTCATTACCTTGACCGGTGCAGGTTGTGGGGAAATGTTTTTTTCATACTTTTTACAAAATATATTATAAAAAAATCATAAGAAAAAATAAAATAAATTTGTAGTTTATTTTATTCAAATTTCCAAATGGATTTTTATTGAAATGATGCTGAGACCTGAGCATAATAGAAATGTTGTTTCATTAATTAAATAGTGTAATGATGTTGTGACTCAGTGTAACAGAAATGCTGAAATGTGTTTTCCCAATTGAATGGGTTAATCGAATATGATATTATTGGAAATGTCTAGTATTGATATGAACACAGAGATTTGTAATTGGCGAGTGAATACCAACAAATCTCTCATGAATACAGGCACCTTTCCCTATTCTCCCATCCTTTGAAGGATCTCCAAAAATAATGGTGGTTTTCATATCAAGGAATTATGAACAATAGCGGTGCGATCTTCACCAACGAAAGATCAAACCTCGAGGTAAGGGGTTTAATTCTAAGTGAATATTTCCCTTCCCCATTCCTTATTTTCAGCAACGAACGTGACCAATGCATGAAAAATATGACTCGTGGATCGATCGCATATGTAGAATGGGATTTTGGCATTTAGAGATTAAATAAATTGGAATATAACGTGTGATCATTCGATATCTTCCATTTTACTAATGCGAAGAATGAATTCCAAAATTCGTCACTTTGGGTGTTACTTGTGATCCCCTCACCCCCATACGTTCTTTGCTGATGGATCACAGTGGCCACATCAAATTCTTGTTGGGGGATTCCGATCATGGATGGACCCCCAAATCGTGGGGTGAGACAACTTGGGACACATGATAATGAGGGCGGTGACCCGAGGAATGTAGCAGACCTTCTGGATTAAAGAAATGAATACTGAAGAATGTCTGGTGGCCCACAGAAGAAATTTCCTACTTTTCGATGAAGGTAGTTGGAGGCCATGTGCATGAGGTGGCACACCACAGTGGAAGAGGTCATGGCCAACGGGCCATGGTGGTACGGAACTGCAACACCAGTGGGGCACCATGTCCAGCCGCGGTGGTGTGGAACCACGGTAGTGCAAAGACACAGCGTTGCCAAACCACAATAGTGCAGTACTGTAGTTCTAGCGGGGTACCACATTAGGATGGGGGACCTGTTTCCAGGCCATGGGACATTGTGTGGGGGAGGCGATCAGAAACCTATTGGATGCGTGATGTGGAGGGGATGCAACTGTCTCCACGTCTGATGGAGGCCGAACCGGCCCATAGTAGTAGGCTGGGAAAGAGAAGATGGACCGGACCTGTCTCCCTATAATCCGGACCCATGTTCGAGTGGGCCAGGTCGAATCTGGTCTGGGTTGGATCTGGTCCGAGTCGGATCTAGGTCAGGTCAGAACTGGGTCGGATTGGTGGACCGCAGACCTGATTGGCCCCTTTTTACTAAAATGAGCATAAATTCCAAACCATACATCCGATTGAAGATCTATTTGCGGCGATGGGACCATCAAAACTAGGCGGTCCTTTTAGAATACTCCAAGTGAGTTTTTGTTTATGTTTAAATTTTACTGATGGCTTGAGGATTATACTCTCCCATAATTAAGCATGTTATGAGTGGGTCTAAGTGATCTAGTTTCCCCAATAGATGAGTGGGTCTAAGTGATCTGGTTCGCCCAAGAGATGAGTGGGTCTAAGTGATCCGGTTAGCCTAAGAGATTAGTGAATATATGTGATTTCGTTGTCCCAAGAGATGATCAGGTCTAAGTGATCCATTGTACCAGAGAGATGAGTCGGTCTAACTTATCTTCTCGCCCTAAGCACTCATCAAAGATGAGTTCTTCAACATTACATGGTGTTAAGAATTACAACTATTAGTCTTTCTTTCCTTCCATTAGATTATACATGTGTGAGCTGACTCTAGTTCCTCTCTCTCGACTTTATGTCTAAGAGGCTACAATTTGTGTAGCTCTTTGTTAATATAATTTTTTCATACTCTACTTTTTGGTATTACATTTTTGTTTTGGGTACTTAATGAGGATTTTATTACTCACCTTTGCATTGTCCACTCCCTTATGTGTTTTATCTTGTACAGATGATAGAAGCTTTTATAGAGACCTTGGTGGTCTCGCACCAGGCGGTGCCTAATGAGATCTAACAGATGAGGTGTGATTCTATAACTTCAAGCGGCACCCCCTTCACCTACCCTTTAGGTAGGGTCTACCACTGACGAACTTTAGAAGCTTGTACTTTTCTTTTGTTGGGCTTGTATTCTAGATTACTTCTAGTTTTGTACTTTTATTATCATTAGTTTTCTTAGTGGCATTCTTGTTTAGTTTTCATCATTGTGGGTATGTAAGTGTGTGATTTTGTGCCTAAAGGTACTCAGGAAAATGCCTCCCACTTATAAGATAATTCCATCAGCACTAGTCACTAGCCCCTGTCCATCGGGAGGTGGGATTTGGGAAGTCATGGCATGGTCCCCAGGAGACGGGTCATAAAAAAGTGGCATTAGAGTCAATTGGTTCTACCTTAAAGATCGAGAGTCTTTGGTTTTGTTTTGGGGTAATATTTGTGAATGTTTTTTTGTTCAACTTTCAGACTTGGGGAGTCCAGTGTTGGTGCAGGGTCCGACATATCCATACTCCTGGGCCATGAATGTTACTTTTCAACTCAGTTCATGAAAACACCAGTTTCAAGAATCATCTAGGAATTGTGAGTGTCCATGTGTTCTTCATAAGTCAGATCCAGCTCTCCAGTTATAATATATTTACTATGGTTTATCTTGGTTTATTTTAGGATACCTTCACGCAGACAGCCAACCAAGAACCTGATGCATGACCATGAATAAAATACACCTATAGATGAGGCATTAGTATAGGGACCAATACTATAGATTACCCCACCAGGAGGTTTACTAGCATTTACACCACTCGTTGGTCATTTGTTGTTACCGGCATTACTGGTAGAGGATGCACACAGGCTCAGTGCCTTACACGAGTTCAAGGGGTAGAGAACTTCCAGGTTCAAGGGTGAGATTGACCCCCAAGTGATTTGATTAATGGATTGAGGTGGTTACACGAGTCTTCCACCTAGTGAGTATGCCTATTAACTAGATGGAGATCGTAGCCATGAGCCTTCTTTAGGGATCAATGGTGAGATAGTGGAGCTTGACGATATGTACACATGATTAGGTGTCCCTTTCTTGGAATTACTTTGAGCACCTCTTCAGGGAAGAGTTCATTCTAGTGATGCTACTCTCTATGCATATACATGATATAATTCAAATATAGTTGGGTAGCATGACAATAACATTGTACTCAATGAGATTCATCGAGCTTTATCGCTACTCTACAAACATTGTGTGAGACCCGTTCTTCTGGGCTCAGGATTTTGAGAAGAGACTATATCGAGAGATCAGGGAATCCATTTTATTTCTTAGCATCCCCTATTAGGATGGGGTGATATAGTGATCTCTACTTGTGGAGAGATTCATGGAAGAGTAGGCACTAGCAACAAGAGCTGCTAGTAGACACCAGGAAGTGGAGTCTTTAGTAGTGGGAAACATGCATCTAACATAGAGACCCAAGAAGGTCAAGTCTTTCAGTGGATAACCCCACTACATAGGGTTGGTGGTATGATAACCCTTGTGTAGTGGGAGTCGTCAGAGGAAAAAGGTGTGCCACCTTTGTTATGGGCAAGGTCACAAGGATCGTGACTGCTCAACTCAGCATGTAGATGATCAGTGGATGGTTGAGGTACCAGAAAGGAAGAGACAAAGGGTCGAGCAAGGTGGTCCATAGTGAGGCAAATGTGGAAGGGGAGCAGGTAGAGTGGCAGGTTGTTGGAGGAGGTTTGAGGTGCTACCACAACCTTCCCAAGGTAGTCCACTATGGGCTCTGGGAGCTGGTAGATAGGGGAGAGGCCAGCTTCAGGTGATAGAGTCTTACAATCCAGATTCTCTAAAAATTATTATAGCTACAATCTGCATCTTCTCTAAATTAGCTATGGTGCTTATAGACACAGGTTCTAGTCACCCTTTCCTTCCCATATACGTTGTTCGGATCATGGAGATTCTAGTGGAGCCATTGGCTCGATCCTTAAGAAACTCTTACAGAAGGGGATTCGACAATCACACACTAGTGCAGGCAGTGTGACCTTACTCTTGGAGGTAAGAGCTTCCATTGGGATCTCCTAGTTCCAGTATCAAGGCCATACGACATCATTCGGGGTATGGATTTGATATCCATAGTCCATGCCTATATTGACTGTTTTAGGTGTAGAATGCAGTGTTTCTGCGGAGTTGGGACCAAGTTTCCATTTACTAGAAAAAAGGAAATGCTTGGAGTGGATGAAAATATTTCAAAGAGGAGGGTGTAGTAGATCACTCACCAGTTGGCTAGTATTTCCATCAGTGTGGTGGAAGAGAGGAGTCCCCAGTTTCCTATAGTTTTGGATGAGTATGAAGACATCGTCTCAAATGATGTTCTAGGATTACCTCCTCATAGATAGATTGACATTTTCATTGACAAGTACCTCAATACGACACTGATATCCATATGAACATATCAGATGTCTCTTATAGAACTTCATGAGCTGAGGGTATAACTAGAGGACTTGAAAAAGAAGGGCTTTGTGAGGCCCCATGATTCACCTTAGGTGACCACAATATTGTTTTCCAAGAAGGTAGAAAAAATATTGAGTGTTTGTGTGGACTATTAGTGATTGAATTAGGTGAACATAAAGAACATATATCCACTACCAATAATCTAAAATATCTTAGATCAGTTGAAGTGGGTGAGGTGGTTCTTGAAGATAGACCTCAGGTATGGATATCATCATCTTTGTGTACAGGATGAGGATGTAAAGAAGACATACTTTAGAGGTTTATATGGCCACTATAAGTTCTTGGTGATTCCATTTGGCATGACCAATGCACTCGTATTGTTCATGGGACTCATGAAAAAGATCTTCTAGCATTACCTAGACCGGTTTGTCAGGGTATTCATTGATAATATGATAGTGTACTTAGTGTGTGAGGATGAGCATGAAACATACCTACAGATAGTCTTGGGTACACTCTGAGAGCACTAGAATTAAGGGAAGATCTCAAATATTTAGTTATGGATTTGGGAGGTCCACTTTTATGGACATATTATTTTGGAGGCTATAGTTTCATTAGATATAGAAAAGATAGTGGCATTGATTTCTTAGGAGCCACCCAAGAGCATGACTGAGGTGCGTAGATTCTTGTGTTTTGCTAGATACTATCGGGTTTTGTGCCTGAGTTTTATAAGGTAGAAACACCCTTATAATCTTTGAAACATAAGGTTAATCCCTTCATGTGGATAGATAAGTGCCATAAATATTCTTAGGAGATAAGGAAGAGGCTAATGAGTGCCCATATCATGTGGCTTCCAGAGGAGGTCATCGGGTATGTAGTGTTCTCCAATGCATCAAGGACTTGACTGGGTTTTGTCTTGATGCATGGGAATGTAGTGATTGTATTTGATTATTTACGGTTAAAGAATAATTAGTAGAACTATGTGACCTATGATCTTGAGCTAGAGGTAGTGGTCTTCACTTTGAAGATGTGGTGGCACTACTTGATGGGTGATCAGTTTACCATTTACTCCAACCACAAAATCCTTAGTTATATCATCTCCCATGAGGAGCTAAACTTGAGGCAGCAGCATGCCTAGAGGTCCCCCAGTACTATAACATCAATATAGTCTATACTACTGGGAAGGGGTTTAGTGGAAGATGATCTCATTAGGAGAAATGGGTTGTAGTTTCTAAGTGAGGCATCAGAGTAGTTATACGTGATGTAGATATCCTTTATGGATGGAAATGGAATAGCATATCTTTAATTGATGGTTATCACTCCCCCACTCTTACTATGTGTTAGGAAGGAACAACTAGTAGATGATGACTTCGAGGCCTGATGTGGTAAATTATCCTCAGGACAAGCTCTCGGCGAATATTTGATAAGTGGGGAGCACATCATCCTTTTCGGAGGGTGCACTATTGTACCAGTGGAATTGTGATAGGAGATTATTAGGGAGTTCCACACCTCCCCTTTGGAAGTGTATCTAGGGGTGTAAATGTTGTACCAGGATCTCTGACATTAGTTCTGGTGGTCGGGGATAAAAAAAAGAAGTGGCATATTTCATTTCGTAGTGCCTCACTTGTCAATAGTGAAGGAAAAACATTAGGTTCCATCATTCTTAACTCATCCTCTTGAGGTACCAGAGTGGAAGTGGGATGGTATCTCGATGGACTTCATTATGGGTTTGCCCAACACATCTAGGGGGCTTGATACCATCTGAGTAATTGTTGACCGACTCACAAAATCGGCCCACTTCCTACCCATTTAGAAATAAGGTTTAGTAGAGAGATTGTGATGAATCTATGTGCAGGAGATAGTTCGACACTACAGAGTCCCATCAACAATAGTCTTGGATCAAGGCACACACTTTACATCATGAATGTGGAAGGGATTGTAGGAGGAATTCAGGACATAGCTACACTTGGGCTCAAATTTCCACCCATATACAAAAGGATAGATGGAGAGGACTATCTGTGTCTTAAGGAACAGGCTTCGTTCTTGCATAATAAAAATTGGTCACAGTTGGGGGGATCATCTACCTTTGGTGGAGTTCGCATACAATAATAGCTACCACTCCACCATTATTAAGGCACTGTTCGAGGTTCTTTATGGGTGATCATGAAGATCAGCATTATGTTGGATAGAACCTGGGGATTCAGCACTCATGGGTCTTGAGTTAGTATGGGCGACCACCAAGAACATGCAGATCATCTAGGAGCATATGAGAATTTCACAAAGGAGGGAGAAATATTTTGCTGACAGGAGACAGAGGCCCTTTGAGTTCCAGGAGGGAGACCATGTGTTTCATCCGGTCTCACCCTGACAGGGATTGTGGAGACTTGGTCAGGGTTGAAAGTTTTCTCTGAAATTCATCGGCCCTTTTCCAGTTTTGAGTATTGTTGGCAAGGTGTCATACTGCCTAGCTCTCCCCCCACATATGCACCAGGAGTATAATTTCTTTCACGTATCCCAGCTATGGAGGTACATACATGATCCATCACACATCATCAACTACGGTGAGTTCGACATTGACGATGGGGAAACAGTTTTGTAATTCCCTGTATAGATTTAGGATAGACAAGTGTGTGTCCTTCAAATACTCTTAATTCTTATGGTGTGTGTTTGGTGGAAACATAGGAATATCCAGGAGAGAACTTGGGAGTAGGAAGATAAGATCTGTGCTCAGTACCCCCATTTGTTTGTTTAGTCCTTTTTTTGGATTATGAGGATGTAAATCCATAAAGGTGGGGGTAATGTAATGTCTTACAAATTCCATGTATTTTTTTTAAAAAATTATATGTAATTATTTTGAGACCAAGCACTCATACGGTACTTGATTCTGAGGACCACTAATCCTAGAGTAAGTGTTTGAACTTTTTTATCTTTATTTAAAATAGTGTGCATAAACGGTTTTGGAAACATCTAAAAGGGTGTCTGGATTAAAAATATGATGTCACCGTTGTGTCCAAAATAATTACTTTACCAAAAAGATGACTTAACCTTTACCGGTGCAGATCGAGGGAAAAGTTATTTTTTGGACTTTTAATAAAAATACTATTAAATATTTTCATAAGGAAAAATAAAATAAAAATTTAGTTTTTTTAAAAAATTTCAAATGTTGCTTCAATGTAATGAATTTTAAACCTGGGTGTAATAGAAATGTTGTTTCATAAATTAACTAGTGTAACAATGCTGCAGCTCAGTGTTACAGAAACTCTAAAATGTGTTTTCCTCATTTAATGGTTCAATCGAATATGAGATCATTGGAAAAGTTCAGTATTGCTCTGAACTTGGTGATTTGTCATTAGTGAGCGACGGTCGATGAATCACCCATGAAGATGACAACCTTTCTCCATTCTTCCATCCTTTGAAGGATAACCAATGACAATGGTGGGATGTCGATCAAAGAATGACGAATGATAGTAGTGAGATCTTTTCTAACAAACGATCCAACATCAAGGTAAGAGGTTTAGTTCTTAGTGAATCTTTCCCTTCCCAATTGTTTTTTTTGAGTGACGAAAGTGGCCAACACATGAAAATGTTTACCCACAGATCAATCGCATATACGGGATGAGATTTTGGAATGTAGGGATTAAATAAAGGGGAATATTACTTATGATCATTCGATATATTTCCTTTTTCTAATGCGACGAATGAAGGCCAAACGAATAAGGACAACATTCATCACATTGGTTATTACATTTGATCCCCTATCCCCCTTTCATTCTTCACTAACAGACCCTCGTGGTCATGTAGAATTATTTCAGGAGGTTTCCAAATGTTGTCCTACCCCCAGTTTGATGAAGATACAACTTGGGACACATGATAGTGAAGGCAGAGACCCGAGGAACATATAAAACCCTTTGACTAAAAGAAAGTAAATACAAAGAATGTTCAGAGGCCAGCAAAAGAAATTGTCCACTCTCCGGTGCTAGTGGCACGCCGCAGTGGATGAGGCCACAACCAGGGGGTTGTGGCGACACAAAGTTGTGGTACCATTAGGGTGTCGGGTCAGGCCGAGAGGCCACAAACCACAGGACACGATGGTGAGAAACCATGGAGCCGCATCATGATGGGAGACTCATAGTCAAGCCACAGATCAGTTACAGCATACGGTCTGCAGGACCGCATATGGGAGAGGTGGACAGCCACCTACTTGTTGTGTGACGTGGAGGGGGCTTGGTTGTCGCTGCATCTGGTGGAGGTCAAACCGGACTGCTGAGGCAGTCTAGACCCATGGCCTAATGGGTTGGACCTATCTCCACCGGTCGAGGCTAGACCCGGGTCGGGTATGCAAGCCTCGGTCAGGTCGGGTCAGTCCGACATGGTTGAACCTATAAATCATAGATCCCAAAAGCTCGGAGTCGATGCATTATTTTAACACATTGTCATGATTACAATGAATCAAGTCCCGAAGGACCAATTATTTTAGTAGTCTTGGAAATATATTACACACATTAATTCAACATTACTACTTGAAATGAAAAACAACACTAATTTATTCCATTAGAAAATCCAAGCCTCCTAGATTATTTCTGCAAGTAACTCATAACTAACTTCTTTATATCGTGGGAAAATGAAACATAAGAAAGGGGTGATCTCAAATGCTCAGTAAGAGTAAGAAATATATAAGAAGATAAAATATACATTTTTAATGATGAATAATTTAAAACGCGTGCCTTTACAAATAATAAGCATGAATACTTTATGGACGGAATAGGAGCTGAGTAAATAATGCCATAATAAAACATAGTCATGGGTATTCTACTTTTTTAATAACCACATGAACCATCAATATTATTTTCATAATGAGGAAATGTATAATTCATGACATTCTGAAACATTTTTTCAAGGCGCGGGCAAGACGTCTAAAAATGATTAAGACCTCGGCCAAAACCATATATCAAATTGGGAAAGGCCTCATCCAATTCCATGTCTAATTGCCTCATGAGACCTACTGATGCATCGAGGAGTTATAGGGGCTCCTCCCATCACTTACTAAGTCTAATTCATTCCTCATATGAAAAGGTTGAAACATAACATGAACATTCGTATTTAAACTAACATACAAAATGTCAATACATTATCCTTAAACCATGAATGGTGTAAAAATAGAAAATTCACTGTCAAACATATCATAACTAATTCAATACAACATTGATGATTGTATTTATAATAAATCAACCTCAATCAAGAATAATATCCAAAAAGTATTTTGACATAGTTGAAAATGATTAGTAAGACTCTTTGAGAGAAATTTCTCTTTTCCTGAAAATAGTTAAAAGTAACACAATTTAGAAAGGTAGAGATTTACAGAAATTTTTAAATTCAATTGTCCTACACCACTTTGAAACTTTTTAAAGGAATTAACATTTTAAAACATTCATGTCTATATAAATAAATCATTAGAACTGTTTTGAAAACATGGACATTAATGAGAATGATTTAGAAAAATAAATATTTAAACCATTTAAAATAATGGTCTAGTTAAAGATTCCCTTCAATAAAACTATAAAAGATTCCTTTTGAAAACATTTTAATAAAACATTGACATGGATGATAAATAGTTCCCAGTAAATACATATATATAATCAATCTCAGATAATAATGAGATTGAGGAATTAACCCTGACCTCATGTCTGACTTGACCCATTCGTTCTTTAATCTCCTGAATAATAAACTAAAGTTAATTTCTACTTTCTTAAGAACCCTTTTCCAATTTATTATTCCTTTTATATCACTTTTTAGTATGTTATAATCATTATTAAATCATTTAAGTTAATAACAGTCATTTTGTTGAAATTTGGTACATAAGTCAGAAGTAAACTTCTTATAATTACATGATGTCCATGTGGTCAAAAGTACTTTATATCCCAAATGATATTCATTATTAGGATATCATATAAATATTATATATCCAGTATATATATGTATGTATAATAGTACATAACATTTGGAGATAAGTAATGAAATGCATCATTCAGGGAGATGGTAAGTCGTACATACGCACGAACGCTACTTCCATTTCTATTTCGTATTTTAATGGAATGAATACTTAATGATACATATGTATATTGTAATTATATTAAATATCATATATAATTTCAGTAACTCCATCCTTTATATGTTCCACATATAGCATGAATGAGTCATATCACTTTGAGGGGTGGTAGTCCACACTTCCTCAAATGAAATTATCGCATTTACCCATTATAAAAACCATAAAGGTATTATATAAATAGAAAATACAGAAGAATAAATATAAAATAAATATATTATATATCACATATAAATACAGTTCCATCTTAATGTCCCCCATAATATGTGGTAATAGATAATTGAATAATCATCGTTTCGTGAGGTAGTAGTTCACCATCCATAGAAACAGTCTGTTCTTTTCCCATTAGATGGAGGTTTGTGTAAGTGTAGCTAGAATAAATATCATAAAAACAACCTATTATATTGAAGATACTGATTTTTTTATAAAATAAAGTAATAAGAATAGTTTATGGGGGTTGTAGAAGTAAAATAAAGAAAAGAACTTAAGAGAAGATATTACCTTTAAATCATGTAACTCTCTTTGGTTTGAACCAAAATTCTTCCTTGAAGTGCCTTCTATAACGACCCATACTTTACATGCATGGTTATTAATTCAAAATTGAAGCATACTTATTACAACATATAACAAAACCATGAATGGAACGTATAGTTATAGCGTCTTTAGAAACTGGAAAACATAAACAACTGGTTCATAAATCATCTAAATTGTCTCCCATTTATTTCATCATATCTAGAGTCCCTTTTTGGAATATTCTACTTAATATCCTTCTTCCTGACCTAGGGAAAATAAAACATACAAAAGGGTGAGCTCAAATGCTCAGTAAGGGTAAAAAAAAGAAATATCAAGCATATCATATTTATAAGAACATAACATATTGAAAATCTTATCCAGCAAAAGAGATTATAACATGCGATAAATCATAGAAGTGAAATGTAATTCCAATAATCATAACTTAAAACATGAAACTTTGTGGAATACACACATAATCATAGAAAATCATTTCTAATTAGTCAAGACTCATTGCCAATACTATCTTAGTGGACAAAGTCCTTTTCTAAACCGAGTTCACTCCTTATTTCAATCATGTTTTACTGAACCGGTTTAACCTGTCGTTCCATCCATGTCTATCTCATGAGATATTAATCTTTACCCAATGCATTGGAGAGAGATATATGTCCCACCCATCTCATAATGATATCATTCTTATGTGTGCCACAAAATCATAAACCATACATCATTGCATAACCCATGTAATAAAAATGGGATTCTTAAACATCATAAAACAATTCATATAAGATAAAGGAATTCATAAAAAAAATTACATCACAAAATAATCAAATCAATGTAATAATATGGATAGAAACATAACCCTATATTATCTTAGATGGAAAATAATTTTGATAAAACACTTGAACTCTATTCTTGAGGAAAATATCATTTCTACTTCAAAATTTTCTTTCCTTTCTTAACATGTCATACAATTTTAAACTAAAAGAAGTTGATTAAAAATAAATGTGAAAACTTTTAAAGGATTCTTCTTGGAAATAATGATTTAAAAATCCATTCATGTCTTATAAGTTAAAAAAACATTCTTCTCATACTTTTGTCGAAAAAGTCAAAAAGTACCTCGTACGAAAAAAGACAAAGTATTCCTTTCATATGTTTTACTAAAAACTCACCAAAGGGTAAAATTGGACATAAAATATTGTAGAAGGATATAAATATTACATATTGAGGAAACATGGAAGTTTATGATAAATATTCCCCAGTAAATTCTGAAGTATAAACAATCTCGGATAAAAATGAGATTGCGAGATTTTCCCTTACCTTAGGTCCGATTTGCTTCATAAGTGTCTGAACCTCCTATATAATTATTTAAATAATGTTATTGAATTATTAAAAAATCATACTCATTGTTATGATATCATGTATGGCCATTTCTTAGCTTCTTATTAGTAATATTTCATTGCTACTTGTTATTAGAGTGTTTATTACTTTTTGTTCTTATATGTGTTTTGTCGAATAAATTCTTATTATTCTCTTTAGGTTATAGATACATAATTTCCAGAATGGTATTAGTGTAATATATATCATATTCATTCATTCAGTTCATTTATATAATCATTATGAAATGAAGATCATGTAGAACGAGTCGCATCACATCGTGGAGACAGTATTCCGTACGTACGTACGAGTGATGATATCATTCCCATGATCATGGAATTTTATTAGAGTGTATTTATATTATTTCATAATCAATATCACTTTACAATAATCATATATAGTTATTATTTACACCATTATACCCATCCAAGTAAGGTGGTTGTGGAAAATAGATTACACCACGGCGTGGAAACGGTATTCCGTACGTACGCACGCGCGGTGATTTCATTTTCCGTAGGATGGATAGATGGTGTAATAGGGTTGTTTCATACTTATAATAACATACCAGTATATGAGTGATACTGATGATATTACTTCATAATGAAACAACTAAATAAGAAGAAGTGGAAGAAGAAATAAAGTTGAAAGAATCGGTAACGGACATTACCTCTTCTTTGAAGCGCCTCTTTGAGACCACCTCTTAGGGCACTAAAATTTGTCTTTGAAGATGACCAAGACCTCTAGGATGTTTCTAAGCAATTGGGGAAGTGAAATGGGCAGGTATTGGTAGATATTGAAGGCTCAAATTGGTGTTAGGAAGAGAGGGATGAGGTTCCCTTTTATAAGGGAGGAGAGGGGCACCTTTGGAAATATAAGAAATATTAGTTTATATTAAATCCCTACCCCACTTAAAAACTTCAAAAATGACTCATATCCGAATATTAGATGAGATAGGGTTGTAATCTCATCATCCAATAAAATTTAGACATGTTGGTAATTTATTTTAAACATTAGGAACTTTATTTATCCTTATTTATCAATTTAATTTTATTTGTGGTAATAATATTCTAAATTTTAAATTATTATAAATAATTACATATGTGTTGTGAATTTTACATAATTTGAAACTTTATGACACCATATACCATATAAATTTTAATTTATAATTTTTAAATATTTTTGTGAATTTTAAACAATTTTATAATATGTTATTTTTATTAAATAACAATAGTGTCAATTTTGACACTATTCATTTATTCGAATTTTAATAGAATATATACAGAAGATATGTTCAAAATAAAAGCTTTAATAGATCCATAAAATGTCACCTATATCTATAAAATTAGTGGATCACATTAAATAGTTCATATAATATTTATTTTAATATCTGTAAAACCATTTATTTGATATTTTAATTAATAAAAGAATTTCAACATCATTATTGTGTCAAAATTAATGATAATTTTTTAATCCCTAAGAATTATAAATAAATTTTTATGATTTTGATAATTGTATTAGCTTTCTGAAGACTATTCATGTTCGAATTGTTATTAATTTTATCACTAAATTAAAATTATTATACTTACAAGATTTAAGAAAGTGACATGTTGTCAGATTCTTTGGTTTTAATAATAATTAAATTATTTTCAAGGAAAAAAGTCTATTAAATTAATCTAATCCGACACTTAGGTTATATGGGTCGAGTTTTATTCACCCAATAGGATTTTGGAAGGTGTTAGGGTAATTTTATAATCTTATATTTACCCTTAATTACCCGATTTACCTTTAACTATGATAAATAAAATTTACCGTAGTTACTATTCATAATGGCCAAAAAAAATAAAAAGTACCCTATTAACATAATTTGGACCCACTGATTCCAAATATGGAATCCATTTTTCGAAATTCAAAACACATAAGTTGCAGTAATTATTTTAAAATAAATCCCGTTGTTAAGAAAACGGGTTTTAGAAGTTAAATCATTGTCAAAGATTGAAATGTTTTTACCTATGAATTCAATGTGAAATTAATGCTAATGACATACATTATATTAAATGGTAAAAATATATTCTATTTATACATTAAAACCATATAATATTATAATTTAACCATATAAATTATCTCAATGGAAAAAAGTTGTTTTTAATTAAAAATTTGTGTATTTTTACTATTCATCAAAATATGAAAGTTATCAGAAAAATATCAAAAATTTATCCAAAGTAAATTTTTATATACTGATTCAAAAGAAAAATTTTATTTTTTCAAATTGAACTTATAAACGTTTCAAAAACTATATTTAATGTGGGTGCGCCATCAAAAGGCGGCAAAAATGCATTTTTTGAAAAATACTCATTTTACCCGAATAATTTATTTTGTTCTCTTACCATATTCTAGAAAATGTGTAAGATGAATAATAATGTTATAAAATTCAAAATGTAGATAATACTATTCATAACGGCTACTCCATAATAATATATCGTTGTTTAGTGAAACTCTGTATTGCATATGACGCAAGCTATCGAGGAAGGTCGTGATTGCGTGTAAAGCAAGCCAAGCTAGTGTTGTGTGTAGTGAAAGATTCCTTTGATGATTTATATAACATAAAAAAATATTTCTCATAAAAATCTCGGGTGTTACATTCTACCCCCCTTAAAATGAATTTCTCCCTCGAAATTCGTCACTTCATTACGAACAGATGAGGATACCTCTCCCTCATCATATCCTCAAGTTCCCATGTAGCTTCTTCTAACTAGTGGTTCCTACATAAAACATTCACCAAGCGAGTTGTCTTGTTCTGTAGGACTTTTTCGCTACGATCCAGAATCTCTATTGGCTCTTCTTTAATTGAAAGATCTTGCTCCAGCGGTACAACTGCTGAGCTGCATACATGTGAAGGATCAGGTATGTACTTTCTCAGGAGAGATACATGGAACACATCGTGAACATGAGAGAGATTCGGTGGAAGCGCCAATCGGTATGCTACCTTGCCAACACGATCCGGAATTTCAAAAGGACCGATATATCTAGGGCTCAACTTTTCCTTCTTTTCATATCTCATGACCCTCTTCCGAGGAGATATTCGTAAGAACACTTTATCACCCACTTCAAACTCTAGGTCCTTTCTTCGGTTGTCGGCATAACTTTTTTGTCGACTCTGAGCTGCTCTTATGTGTTGTTGAATAGATCTGACCTTTTCTACCATTTAATCAACAAAATCATGTCCTAATGGATTTCTTTCCCCAACTACATCCCAACAAGTTGGAGTCCTGCATTTCTTTCTATAGAGAGATTCATAAGGAGCCATCTGAATACTGGAGTGAAAGCTGTTATTATAAGAAAATTCCACCAAAGGTTGGTGTTGATCCCAACCACCTTTGAAATTTATAGAGCAAGCTCTCAACATATCTTCTAGAGTTTTAATTGCCCTCTCAGACTGACCGTCTATCTGAGGATGATAAGCAGAGCTGAAACTCAAATCTGTATCTAGAGTATGCTGAAGACTTTTCCAGAACTTCGAGGTAAACCTCGGATCCTGATCAGATATAATGGAAAGTGGTACTCCATAAAATCTTACCACTTTCTTTACGTATATCTTAGCAAGCTGATCTGGAGAGAAATCTTCTCTAGTAGCAATGAAGTGTGCCGACTTTGTAAGACGATCAACTATGACCCAGATAGCATTATTCCCTTTGGATGTTTTAGGAAGTCTAGTGACAAAGTCCATAGTGATGTTTTCCCATTTCCAATCTGGTATGGGTAATGGTTTTAACATCCCCTTATACTTCTGTCTCTCAGCTTTAACTTGCTGACAAACCAATAATCGAGAGACATATTCAGCAACATCTCTTTTCATTCCATCCCACCAGAAGTACTCTTTCAGGTCCCTATACATCTTTGTGCTTCTAGGATGAATAGAGAATGAAGAACTGTGAGCCTCATCCAGCAACTCCTTCTTTAATTCTAGGATGGGAGGAACACAAACCCGATTCCTGAACATTATTATCCCATCACAATAAAGGTTGAATTCAGGAATATTTCTCACCTTCTTTTGTAACTCTACATCTTCTTTTTGTGCCTCTTTAATCTTCACATGTATAGATGGTTGAAAATTCATTTGAGAAAGATACGATTTTTCCCCTTCCATTATACTTCCAAGATCCATGCTTTGTAAATCCAAAAATATTGGATCTTTTCTGATCCTCATCATGGATAAGCTAGCATGGTCTTGTGGACTTAATGCATCTGCCACCTTGTTTGCTTACTGAGGGTGGTAATGAATTGAGCAGTTGTAATCCTTAATCTGCTCCAACCATCTTCTTTGGAACATATTCAGCTCCTTTTGTGTGAAAATATACTTTAAACTTTTATGATCAGTATAAATATCACACTTTTCTCCATAAAGATAATGCCTCCAAATATTTAATGTAAAGATTACCACAGCTAACTCCAAATCATGAGTTGGGTAATTTTACTCATGGATTTTCAACTGTCGTGAGGCATAAGCTATCACCATATAATTTTGCATAAGAACACACCACATCCCCTTCTTGGATGCATCACTGTAGAACACAAACCTTTCTCCACTACAAGGAAGTGTGAGTACAGGTGCACTGGATAACCTTCTTTTCAACTCCTTGAAATTATCTTCACATTCCTCCTTCCAAACAAACTTAACTCCTTTCCGAGTCAACTTGGTGAGTAGATTAGATAATCGTGAAAAACCTTTCACAAAACGTCGATAATATCCATCCAAACAAAGAAAACTTCGGATCTCAGTTACTGTTGTTGGTCTCGAACATCTTTCGATAACCTTTGTTTTTGTTGGATCCATGGATATCCCCTCTTCTGAGATTATGTGACCCAAAAATGCAACTTTTGGAAGCCAAAATTCACACTTGGTAAATTTGGCATAAAGCTTCTCCTATCTCATGGTCTTCAATATAATTATCAAATGATCTTCATGTTCTTTCTTGCTCTATGAATAGACAAGAATATCGTCTATAAAGACTACCACAAACTGATCAAGATAGTCTCTAAAGACTCTATTCATCAGATCCATGAAGATAGCAGGGGCCTTAGTAAGACCAAATGGCATTACTATAAATTCATAGTGTCCATACCTTGTACGGAAAGCCGTCTTTGGTATGTCCTCCATTTTGAACCTTAATTGATGATACCCTGAACGAAGATAAATCTTCAAAAAGTATTGAGCTCCGCATAGTTGGTCAAATAAGTCATCAATACGCGGGAGACGATATTTGTTCTTGATAGTGATCTTGTTAAGTTCTCGATAATCAATGCAGAGTCTCATTGATCCATATTTCTTCTTAACAAACAGAACAAGTGCTCCACAAGGTGACGCACTATGGTGTATGAATCCTTTATCAATATTCTCTTGGAGTTGCTTCTTTAATTCCTGCAACTCAATTGGGTCCATTCTGTAAGGTGTATTTGAAATAGGAAAAGCACCCAGTACGAGTTCTATTGAAAACTCAACTTCACGATTTGTTGGAAGACCCGGAAATTCTTCTGGAAAGACATCATCAAACTCTCATACAATGGGAATATTCTTAATCGTGAGTTTCTCACCAACCATTTGAGATAAATAACCTTCATTTAGTGGAATCAAGACCTATAATATGGAATAAATTTCCACTGGATGGTTATGTTCATCCTTTCATCGATAGACGATCACAGATTGATCTGGAATATGAAATGTGACTTCCCTTCTTTTGAAATTGATAGGAGCTCCATATAAAGAAATCCAATCCATGCCATGATTCACATCAAATTTCACTATAGGAAGGACCATAATATTTACAGGAAGCACTTTCCCACAAACTTCAATTAGTAAAGAATTATAAACTTTTGATGCGACTATTATTCCATTAGGGGTTGTCACAGCTAACTCAACATCTAATTGTTGAGGTAATATGGTGATACCCTTAAGAAATTCTTCATAAATAAAAGAGTGGGTGGATCCAGAATCAAATAAAGCATTTTCAACTTTAGAGTGGATGGTAACTGTACCTCTCACCACTTCGTTGTCGTACTCCACATCGCCGATAGTAATTTCATGTGACTTTCCTTTGTCTTTGGCCTTAAGAGTTTGTTGACTTCAAACATCATCATCACCCCTTGGATTTGTGAATTGATTGGAATAATGCCCCATCTCCTTGCACTTGAAACATTGAAGTGATGTAGGTTCATTCTGTGTATCCATTCCTTTGTTTTCATCATTAGACATATTCTTCCCATTATTTCAACATTCAATTGTCCGATGACCTTCTTTTCCACACTTATAACATTTCCTTGTCCCCTTAAGACAATTTCCTCCATGTTTCTTTCCACACTTTGAGCATAAGGGAAAGCTCATCTTCTTTTTAGTGTGCTCTTTAGATTTTCCTTTGAATTCCATTTTCCCCTTCTTATCAAACCCATATGACTGATGGGTTACTCCAATCTCCATTTCAACATTGATAGCACATCAAAAGATTTCCTCGTAGCTATTGAAGTCCCTTATGTCTAATGCCCTTCGAAGACTTGGTTTTAAGCCACTAAAGAATCGATCGATCTTACTCTCATGTTGGATAATAATACTAGAAGCGTACCTTGAAAGTCTTGTAAAATTTGCTTCATAGGTACCAACAGATTCATCATCATTTTTCTTTAGTTCAAGATATTCCTTCTCCATTTTTGTTCGACGAATACGAGGGAAATACTTATTGAAAAAATAAGTTCTTGAACTCGTCCCATTCCCTGGACTCAATTTCATCCCTTTGCCTCGTATTCTTAATAACATTCCACCATTGATCAGAATCACCTTCCAAACGATACACTGCTAAGATGACTTTATGATTTTCAGAACATTGAAGAACTGAAAATATCTTTTCAGTGGTACTGATCCATTGTTCAGCCACTAATGGATCAGAAGATCCGCTGAATGAAGGTAGACGCTGCCTCGTGAAGGATTCAACAGAATGTTTCTCCTTACTTTGCTCATTTGGAAGTCCTGCATGATTCATAGCTTGAGAAAGTTGTGTGATCATGGCTACAAGATTTTGCATTAAAGCTCCCATAACGTTTTCTTGCTCAGGGGGACAATCATTGCATTCTCCGTCGCATTCTGCATTAACACGGTTCCTTTGGGTTCCAGCCATTGACTAAAACCAAGAAGAATAGTGTGAGCAACACTAATTATAATAGGAAAACCACATAATCAAGAATAAAATTTCACACTTAAGGTCTTATCATAGGTTGTTTATGGCCATTTCTAAAACACTAAGATTGTGTTTTATGCTTAGACTTATCCTTAGGGTTCTTACTAAGGCTTTCACTTCCTAGTTTCCAAAGGTTGACTATACCTTTCCTCTGATACCAACTATAACAACCCATACTTTACATACAAGGTTATTACATCAAAATTGAAGTATACTTATTACAACATATAAAAAGACCATGAATGGACCGTATAGGTATAGTGTCTTTATAAACTGGGAAACATAAACAACTGGTTCATAAATCATCTACATTGTCTCCCATTTATTTCATCATATCTAGAGTCCCTTTTTGGCATATTCTACTTAATATCCTTCTTCCTGACCTGGGGAAAAGAAAACATACAAAATGGTGAGCTCAAATGCACAGTAAGGGTAAACAAAAGAAATATCAAACATATCATATTTATAAGAACATAACATTTTGAAAATCTTATCCTGCAAAAGAGATCATAACATGGGATAAATCATATAAGTGAAATGTAATTACAATAATCATAACATAAAACATGAAGCTTTGTTTCATACACACATAATCATAGAAAATCATTTCTTAGTAGTCAAGACTCATTTCCAAGACTATCTTAGCGGATAAAGTCCTTTTCTGAACCGAGATCACTCCTCATTTCAGTCCTGTTTTACTGAAGCGGTTTAACCTGTTGTTCCAGCCACGTCTATCTCATGAGATATAAATCTTTACCCAATGCATTGGATGGAGATATAGGTCCCACCCATCTTATAATTATACCACTCTTATGTGTGCCACAAAATCATAAATCATACATCATTGCATAACCCATGTAATAAAAATGGGATTATTAAACATCATAAAACAATTCATATAAGATAAATGAATTAATAAAAATAATTACATCACAACATAATCAAATAAATGTAATAATAAAGATATAAACATAACCCTATATTATCTTATATGGAAAATAATTTTCATAAAACACTTGAACTCCATTACTGAGAAAAATATCCTTTTTACTTCAAATTTTTTTTTCCTTTCTTAACATGTCATACAATTTTAAACTAAAAGAAGTTGAATAAAAATAAACTTGAAAACTTTTAAAGGAATATTCTTGGAAATAATGTTTTAAAAATCTATTCATGTCGTACAAGTTAAAAAAACATTCTACTCGTACTTTTGTCAGAAAAGTCAAAAAGTACCTCGTATGAAAAATGACAAAAGATTCCTTTCATATCTTTTACTAAAAACTCACCAAAGGGTAAAAATGGACATAAAATATTGTAGAAGGATATAAATATTACATATAGAAGAAACATGTATGTGGATGATAAATATTACCCAGTAAATTCTGAAGTATAAACAATCTCGGATAAAAATGAGATTGCGAGATTTTTACTTACCTTAGGTCCAATTTGCATCGTAAGTGTCCAAACCTCCTGTATAATGATTTAAATAATGTTATTGACTTATTCCATAATCATACTCATTTTTATGATGTCATATATGGCCATATTCTTAGCTTCTTATTAGTAATATTTCATTTCTACTTGTTATTCGGGTGTTTATTACTTTTTGTTCTTACGTGTGTTTTGTCGAATAAATTCTTATTCTTATCTTTAGGTTAGAGATACATAATTTCCAGAATGGTATTATTATAATATATATCATATTCATTCATTAAATTAATTTATATAATCATTATGCAATGAAGATCATGTAGAACGAGTCGCATCACATCGTGGAGACGGTATTCCATACGTACACATGAGTGATGATATCGTTCCCATGATCATGGAATTGTATTAGAGTTTATGTATATTATTTCAGAATCAATATCACTTTACAATAATCATATATAGTTATTATTTACACCATTATACCCATCCAAGTAAGGTGGTGGTGTAAAATAGATTACACCACGGCGTGGAGACGGTATTCCGTACGAACGCACACGCGGTGATTTCGTTTTCCGTAGGATGGATAGATGGTGAAATATGGTTGTTTCATACTTATAATAACATACCAGTATATGAGGGATACTGATGTTATTACTTCATAATGAAACAACTAAATAAGAAGTAGTGGAAGAAGAAATAAAGTTGAAAGAATCGGTAACAGACATTACCTCTTCATTGAAGTGCCTCTTTGAGACCTCCTCTTAGGGAACTAAAATTGGTCTTTGAGGAAGACCAGGACCTCTAGGATGTTTCTAGGGAAGTGGGGAAGTTAAATGGTTTGGGATTGGCCAAGCTTGAATGCTCATATTGGTGTGAGGAGGAGAGGGATGAGGTGCCCTTTTATAAGGGAGGAGAGGGGCACCTTTGGAAATATAAGAAATATTAGTTTATATTAAATCCCAACCCCATATAAAAACATCCAAAATGACTCATATCCAAATATTAGATGAGATAGGGTTGTAATATCATCAACCAATAAAATTTAGACATGTTAGGAATTTATTTTAAACATTATCAACTTGATTTATCCTTATTTATCAATTTAATTTTATTTGTGGTAATAATATTCTAAATTTTAAATTATTATAAATAATTACATATGTTTTGTGAATTTTACATAATTTAAACATTTATGACATTTTATACCATATAAATTTTAATTTATAATTTTTAAATATTTTTGTTATTTTTAAACAATTTTATAATATGTTAGTTTTATAAAATAACAATAGTGTCAATTTTGAAACTATTCATTTATTTGAATTTTAATAGAATATATACAGAAGATATGTTGAATTTAAAAGCTTTAATAGATCCATAAAACGTCATATGTATCTAGAAAATTATTTTAGAATTTTAACTAGTTAATATAATATTTATTTTAATATTTTTCAAACCATTTATTTGATATTTTAATAAATAAAATAATTTCAACATCACTATTGTGTCATAATTAATGATAATTATTTAATCACTAAAAATTATAAATAAATCTATATGATGTATATAATTGTATTATATTTATATAGACTATTCATGTTTGATGTTTTATTAAGTTTATCACTAAATTAAAATTATTATACTTATAAGATTTAAGAAAAGTGACATGTTTTCACATTCTTTGGTTTTAATAATAATTAAATTAGTTTCATGGAAAAAGTCCATTAAATGAATCTAATCCGACCCTTAGGTGATATGGGTCGACTTTTAGTCATCCAATAGGATTTTGGCAAGTGTTAGGGTAATTTTATAATCTTATATTTACCCTTAATTACCCGATTTACCTTTAATTATGGCAAATAGAATTTACCGTAGTTACTATTCATAATGCCCAAAAAAATAAAAAGTATACTATTAAAATAATTTAGACCCACTGATTCCAAATATGGAATCCAGTTTTCAAAATTAAAAACACATAAGTTGCAGTAATTAATTTAAAATAAATCTTGTTGCTAGGAAAACGGGTTTTAGAAGTTAAAACATTGTTAAAGATTGAAATGTTTTTACCTATGAATTCAATGTGAAATTAATTCTAATGACATAAATTATATTAAATGGTAAAAATATATTCTATTTATAATTTAAAACCATCAAATATTATAATTTAACCATATAAATTATCTCAATGGAAAAAGTTGTTTTTAATTAAAAATTAGCGTATTTTTACTATTCATCAAAATATGAATGTTATCAGAAAAATATCAAAAATTTATCCAAAGTAAATTTTTATATCCTGATCCAAAATAAGAATTTTATTTTGTAAAATTGAACTTATAAACGTGTCAAAAACTATAATTAATGTGGGTGCGCCATCAAAAGGTGGAAAAACTGCATTTTTTGAAAAATATTTATTTTACCCGAAAAAATTATTTTGTTCTCTTACCATATTCTAGAAAATGTGTAAGATGAATAATAATGTTATAAAATTCAGAATGTAGTTAATAATATTCATAATGGCTAGTCCATAATAATATATCGTTGTTTAGTGAAACCCGGTATTGCGTATGACGCAAGCTATTGAGGAAGGTCGTGGTTGCGTGTAAAGCAAGACAAGCTAGTGTTGTGTCTAGTGAAAGATTCCTTTGATGATTTATATAACATAAAAACAAAACATTTCTCATAAAACTCTCGGGTGTTACATTCTACCCCCCTTAAAATGAATTTCTCCCTCGAAATTCGTCACTTCATTACAAACAGATGAGGATACCTCTCCCTCATCATATCCTCAAGTTCCCGTGTAGCTTCTTCTAATTGGTGGTTCCTCCAAAAAACATTCACCAAGCGAGTTGTCTTGTGCTATAAGACTTTTTCGCTACGATCCAGAATCTCTATTGGCTCTTCTTCATAAGAAAGATCTTGCTCCAGCAGTACAAATTCTGAACTGAGTACATGTGAAGGATCAGGTATGTACTTTATCAGGAGAGATACATGGAACACATCGTGAACTTGAGAGAGATTTGGTGGAAGTGCCAATCAGTAATCTACCTTCCCAACACGATCCAGAATTTCAAAAGGACCGATATATCTAGGGCTCAACTTTCCCTTCTTTCTAAATCTCATGACCCTCTTCCAGGGAGATATTCGTAAGAACACTTTATCACCCACTTCAAACTCTTTGTCTTTTCTTCGGTTGTCGGTATAACTTTTTTGTCGACTTTGAGCTGCTCTTATGTGTTATTGAATAGATCTGACATTTTCTGCCATTTCGTCGACAAATCAGGTCCTAATAGATTTATTTCCCCAACTTCATCCTAGCAAGTTGGAGTCCTGCATTTCTTTCCATAGAAGGCTTCATAAGCAGCAATCTGAATACTAGAGTGAAAGATATTATTATAAGAAAAGTCCAACAAAGGTAGGTGTTGATCCCAACTCCCTATGAAATCTATAGATCAATCTCTCAACATATCTTTTAGAGTTTGAATTTTACTCTCAGACTGACCGTCTGTCTAAAGATGATAAGCAGTGCTGAAACTCAACTCTATATCCAAAGTATGCTGAAGACTTTTCCAGAACATCGAGGTAAACCTCGGATCCCGATTAGATATAATGGAAAGTGGTACTCCATGCAATCTTACCACTTCCTTTACGTATATCCTGGCAATCTGATCTAGAGATAAATCCTCTCTAATAGAAATGAATTGTGCCTACTTTTTAAGACGATCAACTATGACCTAGATAGCATTATTTCCTTTGGATGTTTTAGGAAGTCTAGTGATAAAGTCCATAGTGATGTTTTCCCATTTCCATTCTGGTATGGGTAATGGTTGTAACAACCCCTTAGACTTCTATCTCTCAACATTAACTTGCTGACAAACCAAGCATCGAGAGACATATTCAGCAACATCTCTTTTCATTTCATCCCACCAGAAGTACTCTTTCAGGTCCCTATACATCTTCGTTCTTCCAGGATGAATAGAGAATGAATAACTATGAGCCTAATCCAGCAGCTCCTTCATTAATTTTGGGATGGGAGGAACACAAACCCGATTCCTGACCTTTATTATCCCATCACAATCAATGTTGAATTCAGGAATATTTCTCACCTTCTTTTGTAACTCTACATCTTATTTCTGTGCCTCTTTAATCTTCACATGTATAGAGGGTAGAACATTCATTTGAGAAAGACACTATTTTCCCCCTTTCATTATAATTCCAAGATCCATCCTTTTCAAATCCATAAATATTGGATCTTTTGTGATCCTCATCATGGATAAGCTAGCATGGTCTTTGTAACACCCCGAGATTTTATGAAAAATATTCTTTTTAATTTCATTAATGTCTTCTGTTATACGCTACACCAAAAGGAGCTTTCACAACACACATCTCTGACTTGGCTTGAATTACACGCAATCGCGACCTTCCACGATAGCGTGTGTTGTACGCAACACCAAGTTTCGCTAAACAACGATATGCTATTAAGATATTATTAAAACAAGCCGTTATGAATAGTAATAACCACTTTTTGAAATTTTGTAAATTTTATTTTTCAAAATGGACTTCATTTTTGGATTCGGAATATCGAAATTAGCTTAGGATGAAATTTTCGGATAACTTTCATATTTTGATGAATAGTGGAAAATTACTAAATTTTAATTAAAAACAACTTTTTTAATCGAAATAATTAATAGTGATAAATTATTAATTTGAGTGGTTTTAAAGTATATTTAGAATATATTTTTACAATTTTATACAATGTTGTACATTGGATGTAATTTCACATTTAAACCAGTTATAAACAAGTGTCAATCTTTTGATAGTTATTATCTCTTAAAAACACGCTATTTGTTGTGACAGTGGAAATTAATTATAAAATTAATTAATGAAACTTATATGTTGGAAATTTTGTAAAATAGAAATCATTTTTGAATTTAGAATATCAATTATAGCCTAGGGTGAAATTTTGGTACTTTTCTGAAAACTTTCAATTTTTGATGAATAGTGAAACCACTAAGTGGTAGGTTAAAAACTGAATTTTGCATAAAACTTAATTTTACCGCTTCTGTGAATGGAATTTAGAAATTCCGACAGACACGGTTAATATCAAGGACTAATATGTGGTTCAATGAGATGAAAATAATTTTTGGTGAATAGTAACTTTTTACTTTTTTTTACCACGGTTAATAGTAAATAGGGTAACTAAGGGTAAATATGATATTAATATTACCCTAACACATGTCCTAATTCTATTGGATAAGTGTAATTCGACCAAAAACAACCTTATGAATATAATATGACCATTTAGGTCCACTTGGATTAGATTATGACATTTAATATTATTTTATTTAATGAATAGTTAAAATAGTTAAAATCAAAGTTTAATAACTAAAACATTTTTAATATGGGGTTATACATAATCTAAATTAGACTATAAATATTCATTAGAAATCTAAAAAGATTTCCTACATAATGATATTTTATTTATAATTTTTATACTTGAAATAAATTAGTTTATTTATGACACAACGATGATGCAATAATTACCCTTTTAAGGAAATGTTAACATAATTGATGTTATAAATTCTCAAATAAATGTAATTTGAGACTTTTTATGAATTCCACTAATTTTCTAGGTTACTATGATATATTATTGGTGATTTAATCAACTTGGTTCGAACATATAATTCTGTTATGACTTTCACAAAAATCATATATCAAATAGTGTCAAAATTGACAGAAAATAGTTTTTAAATCAAATATTATATTATTAATTGTTATTTTATTCCTAAAAATATAAGGTTCGTCCACATGACTTAGATAAGGATATATATATTAATAATAAACAACTTGGGGTTCGTTTGGCATGATATAGTAAGTGTATTAACCATATAGTGTAAGAAAACAAAAAGTCACGGTAAAAGTTAAATTATTTAACTTAGAGTTAAATCTAATTGATAAGGTTAAAATAATAACCTAAACTTGTCTAAATATTATTGGTTGATAGGATTTCTACCCATCCCCACTTTACCTTCGAAATAATACGCTTTGGAACCATTATAAACTGATTTTGACTTTAATATAAAATAATATTTTGAGGTATTCCTAAGGTACCCCTCTCCTCCCTTATAAAAGGACACCTCCTCCCCCTCCTCCTCACACCAATTTGAGCGCTCAAGCTAGGACAACCCCTGCCCAAATCCCTTCTACACTTCCCTAGAATAATCTTAGAGGTCCTGGTCTTCTTCAAAGACCAATCTTAGTTCCCTAAGTGGAGGATTCAAAGAGGCGTTTCAAAGAAGAGGTAATATCCATTACCGATCTTTTCAATTTCTTTCTTCTTCAAACTTCTTCTTCTTTAGTTATTTCATGATAAAGTAATAACATCAGTATTACTTACATACTTATATGTTATTATAAATATGAGACAACCCTAATTCACCTTCTATCCACCCTACGGAAAAATGAAATCACCGCGCGTGCGTACGTACGAAATACCGTCTCCACGCCGTGGTGTAATCTATTTTCCACCATCACCTTACAAGGATGGGTATAATGGTGTAATTAGTAACTATATATGATTATTATAAAGTGATATGGATACTGAAATAGTATAAATACACTTAAATACAATTCCACGATCATAGGAACGATATCATCACTCGTGCGTACGTACGGAATACCGTCTCCACGATGTGATGCGACTCGTTCTACATGATCTTCATTTCATACTGATTATATAAATGAATTGAATGAATTAATATGATATATATTACACTAATACCATTCTGGAAATGAGGTATCTATAACCTAAAGAAAATAATAAGAATTTATTCGACAAAACACGCATAAGAACAAAAAGTTATAAACACCCGAATAACAAGTAGCAATGAAATATTACTACTAAGAATCTAAGAATATGACCATATATGATATCATATCAATATGTATGATTATGGAATAAGTCAATAACATTATTTAAACCATTATACAGGAGCTTCGGACACGTACAAAGCAAATCGGACCTAAGGTAAGGGAAATATCACAATCTCATTTTTATCCGAGATTGTTTATACTTTGGCATTTACTGGGGTGTATTTTATCATCCACATCCATGATTACTCAATATGTAATATTATTTCCATCCACCTAAAATTGTTTAAAGCCTATTTCACCCTTTGGAGAGTTTTTAGTAAAAGATATGAAAGGAATCTTTTGTCATTTTTCATACGAGGTACTTTTTGACTTTTCCGACAAAAGTACGAGAAGAATGTTTTTTTAACTTATACGGCCTGAATGGATTTTAAAACATTATTTCAAAGAAGCTTCCTTTACAAGTTTTCAAGTTTATTTTTAATCTACTTCTTTTAGTTTAAAATTTTATGACATGTTAAGAAAAGAAAAGTGTTTTTGAAGTAGAAAGGATATTTTCATCAAGAATGGAGTTCAAGTGTTTTATCAAAATTATTTTCCATATAAGATAATAAAGGGTTCTATTTATATCCCTATTATTACATTGATTTGATTATGTTGTGATGGAAATAATTTTATGAATTCCTTTATCGTATATGAATTGTTTTATGATGTCCTGATGTTTAAGATTCCCATTTTTATTACATGGGTTATGCAATGATGTATGGTTTATGATTTTGTGGCACACATAAGAATGGTATCATTATGAGATGGGTGGGACATATATCTCCCTCCAATGAATTGGGTAAAGATTTTATATCTCATGAGATAGACATGGCTGCAATGGTAGGTTATACCGGTTCAGTGAAATAGGACTGAAACGAGGGTTACTCGATTCAGAAAGGGACTTTGTCCACCAAGATAGTCTTGGCAATGATTCTTGACTAACAAGAAATGATTCTCTATGATTATGTGTGAATGCCACAAAGTTTCATGTTTTAAGTTATGATTATTGTGATTACATTTCACTGCCATGATTTATCCCATGTTATGAAATTATTATCTCTTTTGCAGGTTAAGATTTCCAAAAGTTATGTGCTTGTGTATACGATGAGATTTATATTTCTTTTGTTTACCCTTACTGAGCATTTGAGCTCACCCTTTTATGTTTTCTTTTCCCCAGGATATAAAGAAAGGTTTTAGGTAAAAAATGGGAAGATCTTTATGGGAGATATTGGAGATCTTTCACCACGATTAGAAGATTGCGTTCTGAGTTTCCAAAGACACTAAACTATTACAGTCCTTGTGTGTGTGTTTTTGTTATGTACTAAGTATTCCGCAAAAGTAATGTAATTTTCATGTACGTTAGGCTTCGAGTCTCTACAGTTGGTATCAGAGGAAAGGTTTAGTCAACCTTTGGAAACTAGGAAGCGAAAACGTTAGTGAGATCCCTAGAGATATTTCTAAGGTATGTCTAGGGATGTCCCTAAGGATAAGTATACTTATAGGATACAGTCCTATAACTACGGTAACGATCTTAGAATTTAACCTAAGAAGTTAGATATTGAGGATACGCCCCCTTTATTATGTTGTTTTCCCTATCATGATTTTTGCCTCTCACACTATTCTTTTTGGGTTTTAGACGATGGCTGGAACCCGAAGGAACCGTGTTGATCAATGCAATGGACAATGCAATAATTGCCCTCCTGAACAAACAAATGTTATGAGAGATGGAGTGAAAAATCTTATTGCTATACTTACACAAGCTATGAATCATTCTGGACTTCCAAATGAGCAGAGAAGGGAACAATATTCTATTGAGTCCTTCATGAGGCAACATCCACCTTCTTTCAGTGGGACTTCTGATCCAATTGTTGCTGAACAATGGATCAGTACCACTGAAAAGATATTTTCAGTTCTTCAATGTTCTGAACATGATAAAGTCATCTTAGCAGTATATCGTTTGGAAGGTGAAGCTGATCAATGGTGGAATCTTATCAAGAATACGAGGCCAAGAGATGAAATTGAGTCCATGGAATGGGACGAGTTCAAGAACTTGTTTTTCAGTAAGTACTTCCCTCGTATTCTTCGAACAAATATGGAAAAGGAGTTTCTTGAGCTGAAGCAAAAGGATGATGAATCTGTTGGTATATACGAAGCGAATTTTACAAGACTTTCAAGGTATGCATCTGGCATTATCATCCAACCTGAAAGCAAAGTTGATCGATTTTTCAGTGGTTTAAAACCAAGTCTTCGAAGGGCATTGGCTATAAGAGACTTCAGTAGCTATGAAGAAATTATGTGTTGTGCTATCAAGGTAGAAATGGAAGTTGGTGTTACATATCCATCTCAGGGTTTTGACAAGAAACGAAAGATGGAGTTCAAGGAGAAATCTTAGAATAATGGTGAAAAGAAGATGAATGTTTCCTTATGCTCAATGTGTGGAAAGAAGCATGGTGGAGATTGTCTTAAAGGGACTAGAAAATGTTTTAAGTGTGGAAAAGAAGGTCATCGAGCAGCTGAGTGTCGAAGTAGTGGGAAAAGGGTTTCTAATGATGTGAATAAAGAAAAGACTGCAGAGAACGCACCACCAACACTTCAATGTTTCAAGTGCAAAAATATGGGACATTATGCCAATAAATGCCCTAATCCAAGGGTTAGTGATGATCAACATGAGCAACCACTTAAGGCAAAGGACAAAGGTAAGTCACATGCGATCACTATTGGCGATGTTGAATATGAAAACGACGTGGTGGAATGATTAAGTGTTTATGTAATGGGATTCCAAAATAATGTTGTATCATGGAGTATTGGAATATTTATGTATTGGACTAATGTGGTATTCAAAGTGATTGAGATATTTTTGGAAATAAGATGATATGCGCATAATGAAGGTAAAACGAGAAAATGAAATGTTTAACTGTATTCATGAGCTCATGATTGATATAAGGACTAAGTGATATCAGGGTTTGAGTATATATAATTTTGAGGATTTTGGTATGTGGAAAGTGTTAACTTTTAACTGCATTCATGTTTTCACTAAGGTCCAATGGGTATTCAAGAAAATACTTGATTAAGGCCTTTGAATGTTTGGAATGTGACCAACAAGACATATCTTATGATATATGGGGATCAATGATGGTATTAAATCTCTGGTAATCATTTTCACTATATTATGAGAGTGGACTGCAGTATTATGGATAAGCCTAAAGATTGGAATGGATTATGTTGGACATAAGTTAGTATTGTTTAAGGATAGAAGTTTTTTCGATATTATTGATGGGATGTTATAGTAATGTAGTTTTAAAAAAAAGGACAACCTGCAAGACGGGCGACAGCCCATCGCGTCAGACAAGGCTGTGGGAATCGAACCCACAACCGAAGTGTGACTGGCCTTTATCGCCTACCAATGGCCTACAGGAAGTCCATGGTTAGTATAAACTAGTTTTATTTTATTAAGAGGTATGATATATGAAGTATAAGTTCATTTTTGGAACCATATATGATTAATCTAACCATAAGATGGACTTATAACTTTTTCTAACCTTTTGTTTGAAAGAGATGGAATGACCCATCATTCTATCACATGATCTGCTAACACATCACGAATAACAAATTCAACTTCATTTATTTAAGGGATGAAGTGGAAATTGTTCAATTCACGAACAACAGTGAGATTGTACCAAAATCATGCAAGTATTTCTTTTAATTCATCAACTTTAGGGAAATGATCTTGAAAACCAAAAATGTTGTCCTAGTGCTCTTATATATGATTAATAAGATGGTACCTTAGATCATCACAAATTTATGGATTTGTGATTGCTAGATTTTCCATAGCCATGTTCTCTACCACTCTCCATCAGAACATGATGATTAGATTTCTCTTCCATATCCATATTTTCACCTATGTGGAAACACAGTGATTAGTTTATTTGGGTAACCGTTACGTTTCATACCTTTGTTTTTAAAGATTGGTTTTGGTATTCCCTTTTTACGATGTGGGTTTCTATTAAACAAACTTTCGAGTAGTAAACCATTTATAACCCAGACGAATTTTGAGGGCGAAATTCATTTTAAGGGGGGTAGAATGTAACACCTCGAGATTTTATGAAAAATATTCTTTTTAATTTAATTAATGTCTTCTGTTATACGCTACACCAAAAGGAGCTTTCACAACACACATATCTGACTTGGCTTGAATTACACGCAATCACGACCTTCCACGATAGCGTGTGTTGTACGCAACACCAAGTTTTGCTAAACAACGATATGCTATTAAGATATTATTAAAACTAGCCGTTATGAATAGTAATAACCACTTTTTAAAATTTTGTAAATTTTATTTTTCAAAATGGACTTCATTTTTGGATTCGGAATATCGAAATTAGCTTAGGGTGAAATTTTCGGATAACTTTCATATTTTGATGAATAGTGGAAAATTACTAAATTTTAATTAAAAACAACTTTTTTAATCGAAATAATTAATAGTGATAAATTATTAATTTGAGTGGTTTTAAAGTATAGTTAGAATATATTTTTACAATTTAATACAATGTTGGACATTGGATGTAATTTCACATTTAAACCAGTTATAAACAAGTGTCAATCTTTTGATAGTTATTATCTCTTAAAAACACGCTATTTGTTGTGACAGCGAAAATTAATTATAAAATTAATTAATGCAACTTATATGTTGGGAATTTTGTAAAATAGAAATCATTTTTGAATTCGGAATATCAATTATTGCCTAGAGTGAAATTTTGGTACTTTTCTGAAAACTTTCAATTTTTTATGAATAGTGAAACCACTAAGTGGTAGGTTAAAAACTAAATTTTGCATAAAACTTAATTTTACCGCTTCTGTGAATAGAATTTCGAAAATCCGACAGACACGGTTAATATCAAGGACTAATATGTGGTTCAATGAGATGAAAATAATTTTTGGTGAATAGTAACTTTTTACTTTTTTTACCACGGTTAATAGTAAATAGGGTAACTAAGGGTAAATATGATATTAATATTACCCTAACACATGTCCTAATTCTATTGGATAAGTGTAATTCGACCAAAAACAACCTTATGAATATAATATGACCATTTAGGTCCACTTGGATTAGATTATGACATTTAATATTATTTTATTTAATGAATAGTTAAAATAGTTAAAATCAAAGTTTAATAACTAAAACATTCTTAATATGGGGTTATACATAAGATAAATTCGACTATAAATATTAATTAAAAAGATAAAAAGATTTCCTAAATAATTATATTTTATTTATAATTTTTAGACTTTAAATAAATTAGTTTATTTATGACACAACGATGATGCAATAATTACCCTTTTAACGAAATGTTAACATAATTGATGTTATAAATGCTCAAATAAATGTAATTTGAGACTTTTTATGAATTCCACTAATTTTATAGGTTACTATAATATATTATTGTTGATTTAATAAACTTGGTTCGAACATATAATTCTGTTATGACTTTCACAAAAATCATATATCAAATAGTGTCAAAATTGACACAAAATAGTTTTTAAATCAAATATTATATTATTAATTGTTATTTTATTCCTAAAAATCTAAGGTTCGGCCAAATGACTTAGATAAGGATATATATATTAATAATAAACAACTTGGGGTTCTTTTGGCATGTTATAGTAAGTGTATTAACCATATAGTGTAAGAAAACAAAAAGTCACGGTAAAAGTTAAATTATTTAACTTAGAGTTAAATCTAATTGATAAGGTTAAAATAATAACCTAAACTTGTCTAAATCTTATTGGTTGATAGTATTTCGACCCATCCCCACTTTACCTTCTTAATAATACCCTTTGTAACCATTATAAACTGATTTTGACTTTAATATAAAATAATATTTTGAGGTATTCCTAAGGTGCCCCTCTCCTCCCTTATAAAAGGACACCTCCTCCCCCTCCTCCTCACACCAATTTGAGCACTCAAGCTCGACCAAACCCTTCCCAAATCCCTTCTCCACTTCCCTAGAATAATCCTAGAGGTCCTGGTATTCTTCAAAGACCAATCTTAGTTCCCTAAGTGGAGGATTCAAAGAGGCGTTTCAAAGAAGAGGTAATATCCATTACCGATCTTTTCAATTTCTTTCTTCTTCAAACTTCTTCTTCTTTAGTTGTTTCATGATAAAGTAATAACATAAGTATTACTTACATACTTATATGTTATTATAAATATGAAACAACCCTAATTCACCTTCTATCCATCCTACGGAAAAATGAAATCACCACGCGTGCGTACGTACGGAATACCGTCTCCACGCCGTGGTGTAATCTATTTTCCACAATCACCTTACAAGGATGGGTATAATGGTGTAATGAGTAACTATATAGGATTATTATAAATTGATATGGATACTGAAATAGTATAAATACACTTAAATACAATTCCATGATCATAGGAACGATATCATCACTCGTGCGTACGTACGGAATACCGTCTCCACGATGTGATGCGACTCGTTCTACATGATCTTCATTTCATACTGATTATATAAATGAATTGAATGAATGAATATGATATATATTACACTAATACCATTCTGGAAATGAGGTATCTATAACCTAAATAAAAGAATAAGAATTTATTCGACAAAACACGCATAAGAACAAAAAGTTATAAACACCCGAATAACAAGTAGCAATGAAATATTACTACTAAGAAGCTAAGAATATGACCATATATGATATCATATCAATATGTATGATTCTGGAATAATTCAATAACATTATTTAAACCATTATACAGGAGTTTTAGACATGTACAAAGCAAATCGGACCTAAGGTAAGGGAAATATCACAATCTCATTTTTATCCGAGATTGTTTATACTTTGGCATTTACTGGGGTGTATTTTATCATCCACATCCATGATTCCTCAATATGTAATATTATTTCCATCCACCTACAATTGTTTAAAGCCTATTTCACCCTTTGGCGAGTTTTTAGTAAAAGATATGAAAGGAATCTTTTGTCATTTTTCATACGAGGTACTTTTTGACTTTTCCGACAAAAGTATGAGAAGAATTTTTTTTTAACTTAAACGGCCTGAATGGATTTTAAAACATTATTTCAAAGAAGCTTACTTTACAATTTTTCAAGTTTATTTTTAATCAACTTCTTTTAGTTTAAAATTTTATGACATGTTAAGAAAAGAAAAGTGTTTTTGAAGTAGAAAGGATATTTTCCTCAAGAATGGAGTTCAAGTGTTTTATCAAAATTATTTTCCATCTAAGATAATAAAGGGTTCTGTTTCTATCCCTATTATTACATTGATTTGATTATGTTGTTATGGAATTAATTTTATGAATTCCTTTATCGTATATGAATTGTTTTATGATGTCCTGATGTTTAAGATTACCATTTTTATTACATGGGTTATGCAATGATGTATGGTTTATGATTTTGTGGCACACATAAGAATGGTATCATTATGAGATGGGTGGGACCTATATCTCCCTCCAATGCATTGGGTAAAGATTTTATATCTCATGAGATAGACATGGCTGGAATGGTAGGTTATACCGGTTCAGTGAAATAGGACTGAAACGAGGGTTACTCGATTCAGAAAGGGACTTTGTCCACCAAGATAGTCTTGGCAATGAGTCTTGACTAACAAGAAATGATTCTCTATGATTATGTGTGAATGCCACAAAGTTTCATGTTTTAAGTTATGATTATTGTGATTACATTTAACTGCCATGATTTATCCCATGTTATGAAATTATGATCTCTTTTGCAGGTTATGATTTCCAAAAGTTATGTGCTTGTGTATACGATGAGATTTATATTTCTTTTGTTTACCCTTACTGAGCATTTGAGCTCACCCTTTTATGTTTTCTTTTCCCCAGGATATAAAGAAAGGTTTTAGGTAAAAAAAAAGGGAAGATCTTTATGAGAGATATTGGAGATCATTCACCACGATTAGAAGATTGCGTTCCGAGTTTCCAAAGACACTAAACTATTACGGTCCTTGTGTGTGTGTTTTTGTTATGTACTAAGTATTCCGCAAAAGTAATGTAATGTTCATGTACGTTAGGCTTCGGGTCTCTACAGTCTTGTCAAATTAATGCATCTGCCAGCTTGTTTGCTTTCCCAGGGTGGTAATGAATTGAGCAGTCGTAGTCCTTAATCAGCTCCAACCATCTTCTTTGGTTCATATTCATATCATTTTTTTGTGAAAATATACTTTAAACTTTTATGATCAGTATAAATATCACACCTTTTTCCATAAAGATAATGCCTCCAAATCTTTAATGCAAAGATTACCGCAGCTAACTCCAAATCATGAGTTGGGTAATTTTGCTCATTGATTTTCAACTGTCGTGAGGAATAATCTATCACCATATCATTTTCATAAGAACACACCCAAGCCCCTTTTTGGATGCATCACTGTAGATCGCAAACCTTTATCCATTGCAAGGATGTGTGAGTACAGGTGCAGTGAATAACGTTCTTTTAAAATCCTTGAAATTCTCTTCACATTCCTTCGTCCAAACAAACTTAACTCCTTTCCAAGTCAACTTGGTGAGTGTATTAGATAATCGTGAAAAATCTTTCACAAAATGTCAATAATATCCAGCCAAACCAAGAAAACTTCGGATCATAGTTACTGTTGTTGGTCTCGACCATATTTCGATAACCTCTATTTTTTCTGGATCCACAGATATCCCCTATTTTGGGATTATGTGACCCAAAAATGAAACTTTTTGAATCCAAAATTCACACTTGGTAAATTTTTCATAAAGCTTTTCCTTTCTCAAGGTCTTCAATATAATTCTCAAATGATCTTCATGTTCTTCCTTGCTCTTTGAATAGACAAGAATATCGTCTATAATGACTACCACAAACTGATCAAGATAGTCTCTAAAGACTCTACTCATAAGATACATGAAGATATCAGGGGCATTAGTAACACCTAATGGCATTACTATAAATTCATAGTGTCCATACCGTGTACAGAAAGTCGTATTTGGTATATCCTCCCTTTTGACCCTTAATCGATGATACCATAAATGAAGATCAATCTTGGAAAAGTATTGAGATCCGCGTAGTTGGTAAAATAAGTCATCAATGCGCGGGAGACGATATTTGTTCTTGATAGTGATCTTGTTAAGTTATCGATATTCAATGCAGAGTCTCATTGATCCATCTTTCTTCTTAACAAACAGAATAGGTGCTCCCCAAGGTGACGCACTAGGGCGTATGAATCCTTTATCAAGATTCTCTTGGAGTTTCTTCTTCAATTCCTGCAACTCAATTGGGGCTATTCTATAAGGTGTCTTTGAAATAGGCAAAGCACCCGATATGAGTTCTATTGAAAACTAAACTTTACGATTTGGTGGAAGACCCGGTAATTCCTATGGAAAGACATCATCAAAATCTCATACAATGGGCATATTCTTAATCGTGAGTTTCTCACCAACCATTTGAGATAAATAACCTTTATTTAGTGGAATCAAGACCCATAAGATGGAAGAAATTTCCACTGGAAGGTTATGTTCATCCTTGCATCGATAGATGATCATAGATTGATTTGGAACATGAAATGTGACTTCCCTTCTTTGGAAATTGATATGAGCTCCATATAAAGAAAGAAAATCTATGCCAAGAATCACATCAAATTCCACTATAGGAAGGACCACAAGATTTGTAGGAATCAATTTCACACAAACTTCAATCAGAGAAGAATTATAAACTTTTGATGAAACTGTTGTTCCATTAGGGGTTGTCACAGCTAACTCAACATCTAATCGTTGAGGTAATATGGTGGTACCCTTAAAAAATTCTTCAGAAATAAAAAAGTGGGTGGATCCAAAATCAAATAAAACATTTTCTACTTTATAGTGGATGGTAAGTGTACCTCTCACCACTTCGTTGTCGTACTCCACTTCGCCGAAAGTAATTGCATGTGACTTTCCTTTGTCTTTGGCCTTAAGAGTTTGTTGACGTCAATCATTATCATCAACCCTTGGATTTGGTCAGTGATTGGCATAATTCCCCATCTCCTTGCACTTGAAACATTGAAGTGAGGTAGGTTCATTCTGTGTATCCCTTCCTTTGTTTGCATCATTAGACATATTCTTCCCATTATTTCGACATTCAATTTCCCAATGACCTTATTTTCCACACTTATAACATTTGCTTGTCCCCTTAAGACAATTTCCTCCATGTTTCTTTCCACACATTGATAATAAGGGAAAGCTCGTCTTCTTTTCAATGTGCTCTTTTTATTTTCCTTTGAATTCCATTTTCCTCTTCTTATCAAACCCATATGACTAATGGGTTACTCCAATCTCTATCTCAACCTTGAGAGCACATCGAACGATTTCCTCATAGCTATTGAAGTCCCTTATGGATAACACCCTTTAAAGACTTGGTTTTAAGACACTAAAGAATCGATCGATCTTACTCTCAGGTTGGATAATAATACTAGAAGCGTACCTTGAATGTCTTGAAAAATTTGCTTCATAGGTACCAAAAGATTCATCATCCTTTTGCTTTAGTTTAAGAAATTCCTTCTCCACATTTGTTCAAAGAATACAAGGGAAATACTTATTGAAAAATAAATTCTTGGCCTCGTCCCATTCCATGGACACAATTTCATCCCTTTGCCTCGTATTCTTAATAAGATTCCACCGTTGATCAGCATCACCTTCCAAAGGATACACTGCTAAGATGAGTTTATCATGTTCAGAACATTGAAGAACTGAAAATATCTTTCCAGTGGTACTGATCTATTGTTCAGCCACTAATGGATCAAGAGACCCACTGATTGAAGGTGGATGCTGCCTCATGAAGGATTCAACAAAATTTTTCTCCTTCTTTTTCTCATTTGGAAGTCCTACAAGATTCATAGCTTGAGAAATTTGTGTGAGCATGGCTACAAGATTTTGCATTCCATCTCCCATAATGTTTGCTTGCTCAGGGGAACAATCATTGCATTTCCCGTCGTATTCCTCATTAACACGGTTCCTTTGGGTTCCAACCATTGACTAAAACCAAGAAGAATAGTGTGAGCAACACTAATTATAATAGGAAAACCACATAATCAAGAATAAAATTTCACACTTAATGTCTTATCATAGGTTGTTCATGGCCATTTCTAAAACACTAATATTTTGTTCTATGCTTAGACTTATCCTTAGGGTTCTTACTAAGGCTTTCACTTCCTAGTTTCCAAAGGTTGACTATACCTTTCCTCTGATACCAAATATAACAACCCATACTTTACATACATGGTTATTACTTCAAAATTTAAGCATACTTATTACAACATATAACAAAACCATGAATGTACCGTATAGGTATAGTGTCTTTAGAAACTGGGAAACATAAACAACTGGTTCATAAATCATCTACGTTGTCTCCCATTTATTTCATCATATCTAGAGTCCCTTTTTGGAATATTATACTTAATATCATTCTTCCTAACCTATGGAAAGGAAAAAACACAAAAAGGTGAGCTCAAATTCTCAGTATGGGTAAACAAAATAAATACCAAACATATCATATTTATAAGAACCTAATATTTAGAAAATCTTGTCCTGAAAAAGAGATCATAACATGGGATAAATCATAGAAGTGAAATGTAATTCCAATAATCATAACTTAAAACATGAAGCTTGGTTTCATACACATATAATCATAGAAAATCATTTCTTAGTAGTCAAGACTCATTTCCAAGACTATCTTAGCAGACAAAGTCCTTTCCAGAACCGAGTTCACTCCTCGTTTCTGTCCGGTTTTACTGATCCGGTTTAACATGACTTTCCATCCATGTCTATCTCATGAGATATAAATCTTTACCCAATTCATTAGAGGGAGATATAGTTCCCACCCATCTCATAATGATACCATTATTATGTGTGACACAAAATCATAAATCATACAACATTGCATAACCCATGTAATAAAAATGGGATTCTTAAACATCATCAAACAATTCATATAAGATAAAGGAATTCATAAAAATAATTCCATCACAACATAATCAAATCAATTTAATAATAGGGACAGAAACATAACCTTATATTATCTTATATGGAAAATAATTTTGATAAAACAGTTGAACTCCATTCTTGAGGAAAATATCCTTTCTACTTCAATTTTTTTTCCCTTTCTTAAGATGTCATACAATTTTAAAATAAAAAAAGTTGATTAAAAATAAACTTGAAAACTTGTAAAGTAATATTCTTGTAAATAATGTTTTAAAAATCTATTCATGCCGTAAAAGTTAAAAAATACATTCTTCTCGTACTTCTTTCAGAAAAAGTCAAAAAGTACCTCGTACGAAAAATGACAAACGATTTCTTTCATATCTTTTACTAAAAACTCACCAAAGGGTAAAATTGGACATAAACTATTTTAGAAGGATATAAATATTACATATTGAGGAAACATGTATGTGGATGATAAATATTTCCCAGTAAATTCTAAAGTATAAACAATCTCGGATAAAAATGAGATTGCGAGATTTTCCCATACCTTTGGTCCGATTTGCTTCGTAAGTGTCCCAAACTCCTGTATAATGATTTAAATAATGTTATTGACTTATTATAGAATCATACTCATTTTTATGATATCATATATTTCCATATTCTTATCTTCTTATTAGTAATATTTCATTTCTACTTGTTATTCGGGTGTTTATTACTTTTTGTTCTTATGCATGTTTTGTCGAATAAATTCTTATTCTTCTCTTTAGGTTATATATACATCATTTCCAGAATTGTATTAGTGTAATATATATCATATTAATTCATTCAATTAATTTATATAATCATTATGCAATGAAGATCATGTAGAACGAGTCGCATCACATCGTGGAGACGGTATTCCGTACGTACGCACGAGTGATGATATCATTCCCATGATCATGGAATTGCATTGGAGTGTATGTATATTATTTCAGAATCAATATGAATTTAAAATAATCATATATAGTTATTATTTACACCATTATACCCATCCAAGTAAGGTGGTGGTGTAAAATAGATTACACCACGGCATGGAGACGGTATTCCGTACGTACGCACGCGCGGTGATTTCATTTTCTGTAGGATGGATAGATGGTGAAATAGGTTTGTTTCATACTTATAATAACATACCAATATACGAGTGATACTGATGTTATTACCTCATAATTAAACAACTAAAGAAGAATAATTGGAAGAGGAAATAAAGTTGAAAGAATCCGTAACAGACATTACCTCTTCTTTGAAGCGCCTCTTTGAGACCTCCTCTTAGGGCACTAAAATTTGTCTTTGAAGAAGACCAATACCTCTAGGATGTTTCTAGGGAAGTGGGGAAGTGAAATGGTCAGGTATTGGCCGATCGTGAATGCTCAAATTGGTGTGAGGAGGAGAGGGAGGAGGTGCCCTTTTATAAGGGAGGAGAGGGGAACCTTTGGAAAAATAAAAAATATTAGATTATATTAAATCCAAGCCCCACATAAAAACATCCACAATGACTCATATCATAATATTAGATGATATATGGTTGTAATATAATCAACCAATAAAATTTAGACATGTTATGAATTTATTTCAAACATTATCAACTTGATTTATCCTTATTTATCAATTTAATTTTATTTATGGTAATAATATTCTAAATTTTAAATTATTATTAATAATTACATATGTGTTGTGAATTTTACATAATTTGACCCTTTATGACATTTTAGACCATATAAATTTTAATTTCTAATTTTTAAATATTTTTGTGATTTTTAAACAATTTTATAAAATGTTATTTTTATAAAATAACAATAGTGTCAATTTAGACACTATTCATTTATTTGAATTTTAATAGAATATATACAGAAGATATGTTCAAAATAAAAGCTTTAACATATCCATAAAATGTCATATGTATCTATAAAATTAGTGGAGCACATTAAATAGTTCATATAATATTTATTTTAATATTTGTAAAACCATTAATTCGATATTTTAATTAATAAAATAATTTCAACATCACTATTGTGTCATAATTAATGATCCTTATTTAATCCCTAAAAATTTTAAATAAATTTCTATAATGTATATAATTGTATTAGCTTTCTGGAAACTATTAATGTTCGAATTTTTATTAAGTTTATCACTAAATTAAAATTATTATACTTATAAGATTTAAGAAAGTGACATGTTGTCACATTATTTGGTTTTAATAATAATTAAATTATTTTCATGGAAAAAAGTACATTAAATGAATCAAATCCGACCCTTAGATGATATCGGTCGACCTTTAGTCATCCAATAAGATTTTGGCAGGTGTTAGGGTAATTTTATAATCTTATATTTACCCTTAATTACCCGATTTACCTTTCACTATGGTAAATAGAATTTACCGTAGTTACTATTCATAATGCCCAAATAAATAAAAAGTACCCTATTAATATAATTTGGACCCACTGATTCCAAATATGGAATCCATTTTTCAAAATTCAAAACACATAAGTTTCAGTAATTAATTTAAAATAAATCCTGTTGTTAAGAAAACAGGTTTTAGAAGTTAAAACATTGTCAAAGATTGAAATGTTTTTACCTATGAATTCAATGTGAAATTAATGCTAATGACATACATTATATTAAATGGTAAAAATATATTCTATTTATACATTAAAACCATTAAATATTATAATTTAACCATATAAATTATCTCAATGGAAAAATTTGTTTTTAATTAAAAATTAGCGTATTTTTACTATTCATCAAAATATGAAAGTTATCAGAAAAATATCAAAAATTTATCCAAAGTAAATTTTTATATTCTGATTCAATAGGAGAATTTTATTTTGTCAAATTGAACTTATAAACGTGTCAAAAACTAGATTTAATGTGGGTGCGCCATCAAAAGGCGGCAAAACTGCATTTTTTGAAAAATACTTATTTTACCCGAAAAATTTATTTTGTTCTCTTACCATATTATAGAAAATGTGTAAGATGAATAATAATGTTATAAAATTCAAAATGTAGTTAATACTATTCATAATGGCTAGTCCATAATAATATATTTATGTTTAGTGAAACCCGGTATTGCGTATGACGCAAGCTATCGAGGAAGGTCGTCATTGCGTGTGAAGCAAGCCAAGCTCATGTTGTGTGTAGTGAAAGATTCCTTTGATGATTTATATAACATAAAAACAAAATATTTCTCATAAAACTCTCAGGTGTTACACCTTCTACCTAAGGTATGGCTTCTATGTGGAATTGGGGGATGTGGGGAGTTTAATTGGATAGATGTTAGATAGTCTAAGGGGTTTGAGAGGTGTGAGTAATGGGTTTGAGGTGATGGATTGTTATAATGGAGGGGAGGGGCTCTTTAGAAATGTTGAAAAATATTATTTTGTTATATAATTATTTTTAGTTTCTAAAGGTACAGAACTCATTAAAGTATAAGATAAGATTACTCATGTTCTAAATAAAATCATACAATATAAATTGGATAGGTTTTGGATATTTTTTAAATTTTTATAATCTCATTTATTTAAATCATTCATTAATGAGGTAAACACTGCATCATTATTGTGTCCTTAATAATTTTATTTATTTGATGTCCAAATATTATAAATAAAATACCATGATGTAGGAAATATTTTTATCTTTCAGCTGAATATTTTTAGTCAAAAAGATAACTTATATAACCCCATGAGAAAATTATTTTACTAAGAGATGTATGTTTATAACATTTTTGTCTTTAATTTAAATTAATTAATATAAAGTGTCATTTTCACTCACAAGTGGCTCCATGAGGTCCCAAAATCGACCCAAGGATTCCCATGGTTGGACATGTATCAACTAATAGGAATATGACACATTTTAGGGTAATTTAATATTATTATAATAATATTTATTTACACTTTTTTACCAGATTTACCTTTTAACCATGGTAAATAAAATATTTACTTAAGTAAATATTCCAAATGTCTAAAAATAAAAGTTACATATTTACACAACTTAGACTTTAGGATTCCAAATATGGAATCCATTTTTCCACATTCAAAACACATAAGTGGCAGAAATTAATTTAAAATTAATTATCGTTTGCAAAACAAAAAGTGTGTTTTTAAGAAATAATAACTTTCAAAATATTAACACTTTTTGATGTCCAGTTTAAATGTAAAATTATATTGAATGACCTAAATTATATTTAATGATAAAAATATAATTTAATGGTACTTTAAAACCACTCAAATTTATAATTTAACACTATAAATTATTTCGATTAAAAAAGTTGTTTTTAATTAAAATTTAGTATTTTTCATTATTCATCAAAATATAAAAGTTTTCTGAAAAGTAAATTTTTATCTCCCTCTTCTAAATAAGAATTTAATTTCATTATATTGAATATATAAAAGTTTCAAATATCAGTTTTAAGAAAGGATCTCTATTAAAAGGTGGTAAAATTGTATTTTTTAAAAAATACTTCTTTTATCTAAAATAATGAATTTGTTCTTATATTATGTATTAGAAACACATAATATGGATTCTAAAATTATATTGAGTATATAAAATTTAAAATTTATTTAATACTATTCATAACTGCTTTTTGAACGTCTAATTTGGTAAGTCTTTGTGTGCTCGAACTCAGTGTTGGGTATAGCGTAAGCTATTGAATTACTTTAAAGAGATAACTTACTATGAAATATTGTGGTGTTACATTATCCCCTCCTTCAATAAATTGCATCCTCTCAATTTGAAATTTTGATTCGAAAATAAAAGGTTAAAAAATAGAAAAATACCTTTATGGAAGACCTACATCGGAAATTGGGTTAATAAAATTTTTTCTTAATAAGAGGGAAAGAGAAATGAAAAAGTCACCACCAAATTATGATCTTGATTAAAAGAACATTGGTGGTAATTAGAGACACATAATTGGAGGTAAAATGTAAATACGTATAGGGAGTGATTGAGGTCAACGATCACAAACAAGTATAAAATTGAGGGCCTCAGGGCCATCAATCTATGATGATTTAAAATATCATCTGTTCAACAAAACCTAAGGTATTAGGATAACACATTTTTGGTTCTAATATCCCTTACCTAAATTTTAAGAATTAATTTCTTCGTATAATAATAGAGATAAAAAATTTATATATATATAGTTGACAAGTAGAGTTCCATCCTTTAACTAATTTCTACAACAAACTCATCTTTCACATCAAAACATAATAAAAATGAAAAATATTATATTTATCCTAATCGTATAGGGTTCAAAAACAATTAATATATAATTCATTTTTTTAGACTATTTAAAAAACTATATTATACAAACCAGTACATCACATAGGCCAGTGGTAGGTGATGCACCCTTGTAGCCCTATGGTTGTGGGTTCAAGTCTTGTGGCCTTTTTGGACGTGATGTGTTATCACCCGGCCTCTGGGTTGTCCTTTTTATAATAATATAAAAATAATCTTAAGAAATTATTTAACCATAACAATAGTATCTAATGACAAACTTAATCCATTCCAACCATTAGTCTTCTCCAAAATACTTCTTTCCAAACTCACAGTCCTAAATTAATAAGGAAGGTAAACACTATGAAGATCCTTTTTTCCACATAATAACGTGTGAATACGTTCATCATGTATTCTTTTAAAAGATGGTAACACCCTGAATTACCATAAAACCTTATTGATTACATTCATTCTCCCTTATTCATTTTATAATACTGGATATACTCCTTATATCCAAAACTGTTGCAAACTCCAACAATAATGGAATAAACAAAATATTAATTAGTCTCAAAGTAGTTAAGAATATCGAATAAACTTTATCCAAATAAATAATATCTTTTTCCAAAATCACAACCTCAGTATCAGAACCATTTTACGGGTTATCATTCCTTCAACCATATATTTTCCAAAACTTTTAACTTGCTATTGAGTCACTTTTCTTAGAACCATATAATCTTAAATCCTCAATAAATTAGTACTGTAGTACATTCCTTATTTATTTCCATAATTAATATAACTAGTACATTTTTTATACAACCATAAAATGAAATAATATAAGAACACTAATTATTCATCATCATTTATGGTAGTATCATAACTTTATTATCCAATAGCATCATTTGGGGCATACTCTGATGATTTTGACATTGATTAACGTATTGTCCCAAATCCTTGCAGATGAATTCGTGTACATTTGAACCCTTTTTAATACCCTTGCAATCACGTACTTGGTGTCCTTTTTCACCACAATTATAACAAACTCTCATTCCCTTCAAACATTTACTAAGGTTATTCTTTCCATAGTTATCACATATGGGAAAATCCTTCTTTCCCCTCTTCCCATTATCTATATTCTTCTATATTATCCTTTTCTTCTCTTACATCCCTTCAAAGACATAGGACTCATAGAATTATTTACTTATCTTTGTAACACATTATATTATTTCTTCAAATGATGATAATAAATGGGGGACTATTTCCCTTCTAAATTTTGTCTTAATACCATTAAATATATGATCCTTCTTACTCATTGGATCATGCATATTTCTGGAGTCCTCATGTCATCTAATGGGCACCATTTATAAATAATGGAATACAGTAGGTTAGTTTATGAGTCACAATTCATAATTCCAAACTTGTAAAATACCTAATGTAAATTGAAAATATTCTACATATAATCTATAATCATAAAAAAAATTGAGGAATTATTTACTCCTAAATCCTTTATAATGGCATGTAGTGAAAATGTGAATTATCCTAATCTTATCCCCCAGGAGTGTCATATCCAAGAGTGCAGCAAGGCCCCTTTTCGTAAACCAAGAAACCCCAGTTCAATCCTGAAACTTCTTGTCAGAGTTTTCAGTCCTAGGTACATGTTTTCCAGAGCTACCTCTACCTACTCGTATCCAGACAGGGATGCATTTCATTGAAAATACACAAAACCTATACATTACCAAATTCTAGGAAGTTCTTCTCTACTAATCCTAAAAGTATATCTTAGGGTAAAGTTATCTAATTAGGGTTTATCTAAATCTATTTTCTATGATTTTTACTAAACTTCCTCTGATACTAACTGTAATGCCATGACACAAGACGCTCAGAGCCGGTGCATTATTTTAACACATTTGAATGATTACAATGAATCAAGTCCCAAAGGACTGATTAGTTTAATAGTCTTGGAAAATAGACTACATACATGAATTAAACATTAAAACTTGAAAAGAAAAAACAACACTAATTTATTCCATTACAAACATCCAAGACTCCTAGATTATGCATGCAAGTCACTTATAACTACCTTCTTCCTATCCTGGGAAAATAAATCATAAGAAAGGGGTGAGATCAAACTCTCAGTAAGAGTAAGAAATACAGCAGAAGATAATATAAGCATTAGGTATGGTGAATAATTGAAAACACATTCCTTTACAAATAATAAACATGAAAACATTATGACAGGAATGTGAACTGAGTAAATAATTCCATAATGAAACATGGTAATGGGTATTATACTAGTCTAATAATCATAACAACCATAAATATTATTTTCATAATGAGGGAATGTATAATATGGGAAATTATGAAACATTTTTTCATAGCCTCGTCCAAGACGTCTAAAAATGATTAAGGCCTTGGCCAAAACCATATATCAAATTGGTAAAGGACTTGTCCAATTCCATGTATAATTGTCTCATGATACCTACCGATGCATCGAGTAGCTATAGCAGGCTCCACCTGTCACATACTAAGTCCAATACATTCCTCATATGAAAAGGTTGAAACATAACATGAACATTAATATTAAAACGATCATACAAAATGTCAATACATTAACCATAAAACATGAATGGTGTAAGAAATATCACATTCACAGTCAAACATATCATAACTCATTCAATGCAATATTGAAGATTGTATTTAAAATAAATAAACCCTAGTCAAGAATAATATCCAAAAAGGATGTTGACATTGTTGAAAATGATTAGTAATACTCTTTGAGATAAATATCTATTTTTTCATGAAAACATTTAAATGTCACGCAATTTAGAAAGGAAGACATTTAAATTTATTTTTGGTAAAATTGTCCCATAACACTTTGAAACTTTTGAATGTTATTCACATTTAAAAACATTTATGCCCATATAAATAAATCCTTACAACCATTTTAAAAACATGGACATTAATAAGGATGATTTATAAGAATAAATATTTAAACCATTTAAAATGATGATCTAGTTAAATATTCCCATCAATAAAATTGTAAAATATTCCTTCTGAAAAAAAATTATGAAACATGTACATGGATGATAAATATGTCCAAGTAAATACATACATATAATAAATCTCAGATAATAATGAGATTGAGGAATTAACCATTACCGCATGTCTGACTTGACCCGTTCATTCTTTAATCTCCTAAATAATAAACTAGAGTTAATTTATACTTGCATCGTAACCATTTTCATAAATAATATTCCTTTTATATCACTTATTAATACGTTATAACCATTAAGAAATCATTTAAGTTAATAACGGTAGTTTTGTTGATATTTGGTACCTGAGTCAAAAGTAAACTTCTTATAATTACATGTTGTCCATGTGGTCAAAAGTACTTTATATCCAGAATGATATTCATGATTTAGATATAATATATAACTTATATATCTATTATATATATTTATTTATAATTGTACATAACATTTGAAGATAATAAATGAAATGCATCATTCATGGAGATGGTAAGTCGTACGTACACATTAATGCTACTTCCATTTCTATTTAATATTTTAATAAAATTAATACATAATGATACATAGTTATATTATAATTCCATTAAAATATCATATATAATTTTAGTAACTTGATCCTTTATACATTCCACATATGGCATGAAATAGTCATATCACTTTGAAGGGGCGGTAGTCCGCACTTCCTCAAATTAAATTATCGCATTTACCCATTATAAAATCTATAAAGGTATGATATAAATGGAAAATACAGAAGAATAGAAACAATAGAAATATAATATATATCATATATAAATACAGTTTCATATTAATTTCCACCATAAGTGGTGGTAGTATATAATTGAATAATCATCGTTTCGTGAGGCAGTAGGTTGTCATCCACTAAATAATATGTTCTTTTCCCATTTGATGGATGTGTGTGTAAGTGTAGATCGAATACATATCATAACAACAAACTAGTATATTGATTATACTGGTGTTTTTATAAAAGAAATTAATAAAAAGAGTTTAGTGGGTTGGAGAAATAAAATAATAGAAAAGAACTTAAGAGAAGATGTTACCTTTAAATCAGGTAACTCCCTTTGGATTGAACCAGAAGGCTTCCATGAAGTTCCTTCTGCTTAAGGTAAGGATTCTTGGTGGAAGAGGGTGATTTGGGGATCTTAATTGGGTAGAGTTTGGATGATCCAAGGGGCTTGAGAGGTGTGATTAATGGGTTATATGTGATGGCTTTTTATAAGGGAGGGGAGGGGATCTATAGGAATACTTGAAAATATTATTTTTTATATAATGATTTTCGGTTTTTAAAGGTCCAAAACTCATTAAAGTTTAAGATAAGATGGATAATGTTCTAAATAAACTAATACAATAAGAATTTAATGGGTTTTGGTTATTGTTTTAATATTAATAATCTCATTTATTTAAATCATTCATTAATGAGTTAAACACTACATCATTATTGTGTCATTGATAATTTTATTTATTTGATGACTAAAAATTATTAATGAAATAAAATGATGTAGTAAATATTTCTATATTTCAAATTAATATTTATAGTCAAAAAGATAGATTATATAACCCCTTGTAAAAATTGTTTTACTACGAGATATATGTTTATATCATTTTTGTATTTACTTTAAATTAATTAATATAAAGTGTCATTATCACTCACAAATGGCTTCATAGGGTCCCAAAATCGACCAAAGGATGAACAGGGGTGGAAAGGTGTCAACCAATAGGAATATGATACATTTTAGTGTAATTTAATATTATTATAATAACATTTATTTTACCTTATTTACCAGATTTTCCCTTTAACCATGGTAAATAAAAGTTTTACTAAAGTAAATATTTATAATGTCTAAAAATAAAAGATAACTATTTACAAAATTTGGACCTCCTGATTCCAAATATATAATCCATTTTTTCAGATTCAAAATAAAGAAGTGGTAGAAATTAATTTAAAATTAATTCCCATTGTCAAAATAAAAAGTTTGTTTTCAAGAAATAATAACTATCAAAAGATTGACACTTGTTTATCTCCAGTTTAAATGTGAAATTACATCAAATGACCTAAATTATATGAAATGATAAAAATATAATTTAATTATACTTTAAAACCACTCATATTTATAATTTGACAATATAAATTATTTCGATTAAAAAAATTATTTTTAATTAAAATTTATTATTTTTCACAATTCATCAAAATATAAAAGTTATCAAAAAAGTACAAAAATTTTATCTAAACTAAATTTTTATGTCATGCTTCTAAATAATATTTAATTTCATTAAATTGAATACATAAAAGTGTCAAATATTTGTTATAAAAAAGGCTCACCACTAAAAGGTGGTAAAATTGCATTTTTTTGAAAAATTCTTCTTTTATCTAAAAAAATGAATTTGTTCTTATATTATTTCTAAAAACATATAATATGGATTATAAAATTATATATAGTATATAAAATTCAAAATTCAGTTAATACTATTCATGATCGCTTTTTGAACGGCTAGGTTAGTAAGTTATGGTGCGCTAAAACTCGGTGTGGCATGTAGCATAAGCTATTGAATTACTTTAAAGAGATAATATGCTATGAAATATTCGATTGTTAAAGAACTGGACTCGACTGGACCCCTTTTACTAAAAAGAGCATAACTTCCAAACCATACATTTGATTGAAAAAATGTTTATGATGTTGAGACCCTCGCAACGAGGTAGCCCTTTTTCATACTACAAGTGAGTTTTCATGGATGTTAAATTATGACTGGTGGCTTCAGAAGTAGACTCTCTCGTAATCAAGTGTGTTATGAGCAGGTCTAAGTGATCGGGTTGGCCCAAGATATGAGTAGGTCTAAGTGATCTAGTTAGACCAATAGATGAGTGGGTCTGAGTGATCTGGTTGGCCTAAGAGATGAGTGGGTCTAACTGATCTGGTTGTCCCAATAGATGAGCAGGTCGAATTGGTTGTGTTGGCCTAAGAGATGAGTGGGTCTAAGTGATCTAATTTGGTCATGAGATGGTAATGTCTATGTGATCTAGTATCCTTAAGAACTTTTCAGGGATGAGTGCTTCAGTAGTACAAGGTGTTAATCATTATGATGGTTAGTCTTTCTTTACTTCCTTTAGATTATACTTATGTGAGTGAAATCTAGTGAATCTATCTTGCCTGTACATTATAGTGGCTAAACTTTGTGTATGTATTTGGTAATCTACTTTGTTCATACTCTCCATTGTGGTATTACCTTTTTTTCTTTCCTTAATGATTATTGTGTTACTCACCCCTACATGGGCCCCACCCATATGTTTTGTGTCTTTTTTAGATGACAGGTGCATCTGATAAAGTTCACATTTTCATTTATTTTATACTTTAAATCATTGTTTATAATCCCAACATAGTGTTATTATATGGGTAATTGTCACATTTTGGGTTTTAGTGTTATTTTGAGCCTAAATGCAAAAATGGACTAATTCTGCAATTTTAACAGATTGTTATCACCGGGGTATTTTGGACATTTATCATTAAATATATTTCCTAATTTTATGATTAATTTTTTTTTATAATCCTTATTTAATTTCCTTAATTTTTGTCTTATAGACCATGGGCTGAATTGATCATCTAGTGGCTGTAAAAATTCAATGTAATTGAAGAGTTTTCCGGGCAGACAGAACGGACCCCACTTCAATAATGGAAACCCAATTCGGTCTACACAACTCCATATTAGATGCTTCCACTTGGAGATGTATGAGGACTCAGTTTTGCGTTTTTAAAATAAATTTCATGGCGTTTGGAATCCATTATGAGGGACATTGAACGACATACATTTTAAAGAAGCTATCTGGAAGCTGCCTCCAAAAAAAGAAACCGCCAATATTAAATTCATAACTCCTTTTAGGCACGCTCAATGAAGATGAAATTTGGGGACCAAACGGCGGGGACATTATGTAACAATAGTTATGAAGGAAACTATTACAGATTAGGTCATTTATGGGCATATCTACGTAGAAACCTTCGGATTAAATGTTTTGTGTTTGAATTTGTCACCCCTTCTCCCTATAAATTTGGGTCCCTTCTCCCAGTTTATGATATAGCCATTCCAGGGGGGCTAAGATGGAGCTTTATTTCTGTAATTTTTATTCATATTTTTAATATACATTAGTTTCTTATTCTTCTTCATACCTCGTCTTCCATTTTTACTTTTATGTGTTTCTCCCACCATATTCTCTTTTAACTCCACGAAAATGGGGAACTAACCTCGATGTTTGTTCGAGGGGGAGAATGGTGGTTGTTTGAGTTTCATTGTGCTTCAAGTTAACTCTCTTTATTTAATTCTGAGGATTTAGGTGGTGGTTAAATTTATTATGGTTTGGTATTTCCCCATTTTCTCTACCCCCGAGTTCTTCTTCACATTAAACATTTATCCTTCCCTTCAATATCTAATTCATGCATACAAAGGAGTATGGCTTGTGTAGTGATGGTCAGCAAAGAGATCTCCAAGCCAACTTTAGGAAGAGTATTTCCCCACATGTAGAGATCTCGGTGTTGGGGAGATAACATTTCAAATAAGAGGGTGTAGTGTGATAGATTTTGATCACTACATTGAATTGATATTGAGAATATTTTAATAAACAATGATATCAACCATTATGATCCTCCAAAAACAAATGTCTTCTTTCTTATTTTTAACATCATATTGTTTCCATTACATATATATATAAATATATATTCATATTTTATGAATATTTCAAACTCATCTTTATATTATATATTAGTTAGAAAATAATTAGTGACAATAGAATTTTCGTGTTGTGTAAGTTGCCTCCTTGAGACCGACCCTGGGAGTGCACTATATTGCATTCTTAGGTAAATAATATTTTGATCGGGGATCTGCGAAAAATTCCTGCTTCATCAAATTGGAACCGTTGCTGGGGAGCCAAGTGGTTTTCATTCACTCTTTTTGATTCACATTGTGTAAATAATATTTCTTTCATTAAAAAAACTACAAAAAATCATAAATTTCAAAAACTAAAAAAAATATTCTTTGTTCATGATTTCTTTCAATTCAAATTTTTATTCATGGACTGAATAATCTCAGGTGCCAGAAAATGTTTTCAATGAAATTGATGCTCAATTTCATAGGATTAGTGATAAAGTTCCAAAACTAGATATCCAAATTGAATGGATTGCTGAATATGTACGCACATCCCAAGAGCAATCCGAACCTGAGCCAGAACCCGAACCAGAACGAGTGGTGGAATTGATTTCACCAATAATTTTTTATGTTGATGAACCTGAGGAGGGTGAGAAAGAACTTCTAAAGGAACTAATCACATCCTCCTACACTCAACCATTGCTGGAGGAGGTCCCAGACGTACACATTCCAACTGATGCACTGATGGGAGGTCAACATTTTTTTGGAAGAATCTTGGAATAACTTTGTTGAAGATAACTCGAAACATGATCTTCCATAATTGATAATGAAACATCAGACACTTTCTACCTCTCTATTTCTTTGGAAGATAAGTAAGAAGATGCACCTACTGATATTGAGATGCCAATTGTAATGCCTGAAGAGAAAAATTTCCAAGCTGACTTACATGAAAGGGAGGATTTCTTTATTGATTCATCATGTTTTAACCTTATTCAAACTGAATTGTTTTCTGACATCTCCTTTCCTGAAATTTTTGATACAGAACAAACGGATCATACCTTGGATGATATAAAAGAGACCCCAAAAGTAGTGATAGAAATGGAAGAAGATCCGCCGAAGGCTGTGGTTGTGCGACTACCTCCTCAACAGGAATTTTCATACCATATAGAGGAGGACACCACCAAAGTTAACAGGGAGCACCCTTATCTTTTATTACCTCCCACTTCGAACCTCAAATTTCTTCTTTATTCTTTCTCAGGGGTGGGGAACTTTCTTATCTTCTTTGGGGTTCTCTACTTTCAGGTTTTACTCATGGATATCCGAAAAACTCACATGTGGTGGTTCATCTCAATGAAACCACACCCACCTTCTTACTGGGGATAATCTACTGAAACTGCTTGACTAGGGGCAGTAAAGACCTAGCACCCACTTGTGGGTCTAAACCAAGCATTATCTCTTTTGTTTTATTTTTCTCATTCTTTTTATTTATTTTTCTTATGTATTTTCATTACATTATTGTAGTTTTAAATTGGATTCTTCTAAGAGCTTAACTCAAGGCATCCACCTCTAAAATAATTTCAGGTTGTATCTTTCCTTCCCTTTGATTTTCTACCTTTATATTTATATTTTGTTGAGTTGAAATAAGGGGTGGTTAAATTTAAGTGTGGGGAAGTGTCAACTTGCTTAGTTCTTCTTGTGTGATTTTCATTTTTTTTATTATATTTTTAGGATTTTTGAGCTTTAATGAATATTCATATCACTTTTCACACATCAATTTATTTTGAAAGAGTTGAAATAATTTTTGAAATAATGGATTTTAAATGATTGTTGATGTGAAAACATTTTTATTGAATTGGATTATAAATCATTTTTATGAGTTTCACTGATTTTTAAAATCTGTGACCATGAAACACTGACTCAAAATATTTTTTCCAATCTTGTGAGGTATTCTAAACCACCATTTCATATTCATCCTAATACCCACACTTTCTTGAGGGAAACTTGAATTTTGTGTGAGAACCAGAATTTGTGAATAATTTTCTTCCGAAGCTTTGGATTTCATGGAATGTATTTAAAATGATTGAGGCATATCATTGGACAGACAAATTTTATCTTGAGACCCACCTCAACATTTATCCTTCAAAATCCCTTAGATGACATGAATTGCCTTATAGGTTTAACCCACATTACAAGCCAATTTTCCCTTACCTACCCACACTTTTAGTATTTTTGCATTGTTATTTCAAATTTGAGTGTAGGGGAAGGGCCTTTCGTGTGTGTTCCTTGGTATGTGTATCATTTATGGGTGGTTTGAGGTGTGTGTCAATACTTTGGGCAGTGGATAATAAGATAATTGGGTATGTGTCATCATTTCATTGTGCTTTATTTGTTTCATCTAATTCTCCTTCAAAAAGAATAAGAAAAAAATGGAGATGATCTTGAATTCCTCATTGTACATTATTTTATGACTCATGTCCCTCTCAAAATAAAGGGTATGAATTGTCATTCATTCATTATATTCAATTTTCATCTCATCCTCCATAAAAAAAGAAAAAAAAGATGTGCCTTTCTGGAGCTTTGAAAAAAAAACAAAAGATCTTAGATGATATCATTCATTATAATTTCTTGCCTCATGTACCATGTCATGAAAGGGGTTGGTATTATTTTTCAAGTGGTATTGAGAGAGGAATTTTTTGTGTTTTACCTTTATTTAATCATGCATTGTATTTAAAAGTCTAACCTCCTCTTTTTAGCCTGGAATATTTTTCAATCATTTTCCCACCAACCATAAGCCACAGAATCATTTCAACCATTAATTAAAGACCTCGTGATTAAATTAATTTTCATGTTTCACGTAGTGGAGAAATAAGAATTTTCACAAACCTATGGTGATACATGCGATTTTCAAGTATGAGTAAAACTCTAGATTCAATTTCTCTTGAGTGAAGAGTGACATAAAATTTAGTGTCAGGTAGGTTGTGATTGGGCCATGGATTGATATATGAGGTTGAAAAAATTTTAATGATTGAAATGAAAATGGTATAGGATTGTTATTCATATATGATACATTATGGACTTCTATTTTGGATAAGATCATTGATATTTTCTCATTTTTGATTGTTGTGTGGAATTTGTTTTGGATGTAAGATGATTTCCCAGGAGTGCAATGTTTAAGTGTGGGGGAGTAATAAAGTTCACATTTTCATATATTTTATACATTACGTCATTTTTTATAATCCCACCATAGTGTTTTAGTATGGGTAATGGTCACATTTTTAGGTTTTAGTGTTATTTTGAGCCTAAATGCAAAAATGGACTAATTGAACAACTTTAACAGATTGTTATCATAGGGGTATTTTGGTCATTTATCATTAAATATATTTCCAAATTTTATGATTAAAATTTTGTTATAATCCTTATTTAATTTCCTTCATTGTTTTCTTCTGGACTAGAGGCTGAATCGATCATCTAGTGGCTGTAAAAATTCAATGAAATTGAAGAGTTTTCCGGGAGGACAGAACGGACCCCACATCAATAACGGAAACCCAATTCGGTCTACAGAACTCCAAATTAGATGATTCCACTTGGATATGTATGAGGACTCAAGGGAGCGGTTATAATATAAATTTGATAGAGTTTGGAATTCATTATGAGGTACATTTAAGGACATAAATTTGAAGGAAGCTTCCTGGAAGCTGCCTCCAAAAAACAAAACCGCCAATATTAAATTCATAACTCCTTTTAGGCGTGTCCAATGAAGCTGAAATTTGGGTACCAAACTGGGGAGACATTATGGAACAACATTTATAAAGGCAAATATTACAGATGTGATCATTGAAGGGAATATCTATGCAGAAACTTTCGGATTAAATGTTTTGTGTGTAAATCTGCCACCCCTTCTCCCTATAAATATGTGTCCCTTCTCCCAGTTTATGATATAGCCATTACAGGGGGGCTAAGGTGGAGCTTTATTTCTGTAATTTTTATTCATATTTTTAATATACATTAGTTTATTCTTCTTCTTCATACCTCATTCTTCCATTTTTACTTTTATGTGTTTCTCCCACCGAATTCTCTTCTAACTCCATGAAAATGGGGAACTAACCTCGATGTTTGTTCGATGGGGAGAATGGTGGTTGTTTGAGTTTCATTGTTCTTCAATTTAAATCTCTTTACTTAATTATGAGGATTTAGGTGGTGGATAAATTTATTATGGTGTGTTATTTCCCCATTTTCTCTACCCCCGAGTTCTTCTTCTCATTCAACATTTATCCTTCCCTTCAATATCTAAGGCATGCATACGATGGAGTATGGCTTAGTCAGTGATGGTCAGTAGAGATACCTCCTAGCCAACTTTAGGAAGAGTATTTCCCCACATGCAGAGATCTCGGTGTTTGGGAAATAATATTTCAAATAAGAGGGTGTAGTGTGATAGATTTTGATCACTACATTGAATTGATATTGAGAATATTTTAATAAACAATGATATCAACCATTATAATCCTCTAGGAAAAAATGTCTTCTTTCTTATTTTTAACATCATATTGTTTGCATTACATATATATATTCATATTTTATGCATATTTCAAACTCATATTTATATTATATATTAGTTAGAAAATAAATAGTGACAATAGAATTTTGGTGTTGTGTAAGTTGCCTCCTTGAGACCAACCCTGGGAGTACACTATATTGCATTCTTAGGTAAATAATATTTTGATTGGGGATCTGTGAAAAATTCCCACTTCGTCGAATTGGCTCCATTACCACGGATCCACGTGGTTTTCATTCGCTATTTTTTATTCACATTGTGTAAATAATTTTTCTTTCATTAAAAAAACAACAAAAAACCATATATTTCAAAAACTAAAAAAACATTCATTGTTCATGATTTCTTTCAATTCAAATTTTTATTCATGGACTAAACAATCTCAGGTGCCAGAAAATGTTTTCAATGAAATTGATGCTCAATTTCATAGGATTAGTGATAAAGTTCAAAAACTGGAGAGCCAAATTGAATGGATTTCTGAATATATACGCATATCCCAAGAGCAATCAAAACCTGATCCAGAACCTGAACCAGAATGAGTGGTGGAATTGATTTCACCAATAATTTTTTATGTTAAAGAACCTCAGGTGGGTGAGAAAGAACTTCTAAAGGAACTAATCACATCATCCTGCACTCATCAATTTCTCGAGGACGTCCCAGAAGTACACAGTCCAACTGATGCACTGATGGGAGGTCAACATTTTTTGGAAGAAACTTGGAATAACTTTGTTGAAGATAACTTGAAACATGATCTTTCCATAATTGATAATGAAACATCAGAAACATTCTACATCTCTCTTGCTTTGGAAGATAAGGAACAAGATGCACCTGATGAGATTGAGTTGCCTATGGTCATGCCTGAAGAGATCAATTTTCAAGCTGACTTACATGAAAGGGAAGATTTATTTATTGATTCATCGTGTTTTAATCTTATACAAACTGAATTTTTTTTCTAACTTATCCTTTCCGGATATTTTTGATACAGTACAAACAGAGCAGACCATGGATGATATAAAAGAGACCACCAAAGTAGTGGTGAAAATGGAAGAGGATCTAGAGAAGGCGGTGGTTGTGCGACTACCTCCTCAATAGAAATTTTCATACCATATGGAGGAGGACACCACCGAAGTTAACAGGGAGCACCCTTATCTTTTATTCCCTCCCACTTCAATCCTCAAATTTCGTCTTTATAATTTCTCAGGGTTGGGGAACTTTCTTATCTTCTTTGGGGTTCTCTACTTTCAGGTTTTACTCATGGATATCGGGAAAACTCACATGTGGTGGTTTATCTCAATGAAACCACACCCACCTTCTGATTGGGGATAATCTACTGAAACTGCTTGACTAGGGAAAGTAAAAACCTAGCACCCGCTTGGGGGTCTAAACCAAGCATTATCTATTTTGTTTTATTTTTACCATTCTTTTTATTTATTTTTCTTATGTATTTTCATTACTTTCTTGTAGTTTTAAAGTGGATGATTCTAGGAGCTTAACTCAAGGCATCCACCTCTAAAAGAATGTCAGGTTGTATCTTTCCTTACCTTTGATTTTCTACCTTTATATTTTTATTTTGTTGAGTTGAAATAATGGGTAGTTAAATTTAAGTGTGTGGGAGTGTCAACCTGCATAGTTCTTCTTGTGTGATTTTCATTTTTTTATTATATTTTTAGGATTTTTGAGCTTTAATAAATATTCTTATCACTTTTCACACATCAATTTATTTTGAAAGAGTTGAAATGATTTTTTAAATAATGGATTTTAAATGATTTTTGACGTGAAAACATTTTTCTTGAATTGGATTATAAATCATCTTTATGAGTTTGACTGATTTTTGAAATCCATTACCATGAAACACTAACTCAAAATATTTTTTCCAATCCTGTGAGGTATTCTAAAAAACTTTTTCATATTCTTCCTAATACCCACACTTTCTTGAGGGAAGCTTGAATTTTGTGTGAGAACCAGAATTTGTGAATAATTCTCTTTCGAAGCTTTGGATTTCATGGAATGTATTTAAAATTATTGAGGTATATCTTTGGCTAGCGAAATTTTATCTTGAGACCCACCTTAACATTTATCCTTCAAAAGCCCTTAGATGGCATGAATTGCCTTATAGGTTTAAGCCACATTACAAGACAATTTTTCCTTACCTACCCACACTTTTAGTATTTGTTCATGGTTATTTCAAGTTTGAGTGTGGGGGAAGGGCCTTTCGTGTACGTTCCTTGGGATTTGTTTCATTTGTGGGTTTTTTGAGGTGTGTGTCAAAACATTGGGTAGTGGATAATAAGAGAATTGGGCATGTGTCATCAATTTATTGTGCTTTATTTGTTTCATCTATTTCTCCTTCAAAAAAAATGAAAAAATGGATATGATCTTGAATTCTCCATTGTACATTCTTTTATGACTCATTTCCCTCTCAAAATCAAGGGCATGAATTGTAATTCATTCATTGTATTCAATTTTCATCTCATCCTCCATAAAAAAAAGAAAAAGAAAATAAAGTTGTGCCTTTCTGGAGCTTTGAAAAAAAAACGAGGGAACTTAGATGATATCATTTATTATAATCACTTCTTGGCTCATGTACCATGTCATGAATGGGGTTAGTATTATTTTTTAAGTGGGATTGAGAGATGAATTTTCTGTTTTTTAACTTAATTTAATCATGCATTGTACTGAAAAGTCTAACCACCTCTTTCTAGCCTAGAACATTTTTCAATCATTTTCCCACCAACCCTAAGCCACAGAATCATTTGAACCATTAATTAAATCCCTCATTATTAAATTCATTTTCATGTTTCATGCAGTGGAGAAATTGGAATTTTCACAAACCTATGGAAATACATGGGATTTTCAAGTATGAGTATAACTCTAGATTCAATTTCTCTTGAGTGAAGAGTGACATAAAATTCAATGTGAGGTAGGTTGTGATTGGGCCATGGATTTATTTATGGGGTTGAACAAATTTTAATGATTGAAATGAAAATGGGAGAGGATTGTTATTCATATATGATACATGATGGACTTCTATTTTTGATAAGATCATTGATATTTTCTCATTTTTGATTGTTGTGGAGAATTTGATTTGGATGTAAGATGATTTCCCAGGAGTGAAATGTTTAAGTGTGGGGGAGTCATAGAGTTCACATTTTCATATATTTTATACTTTAAATAATTTTTTATAATCCCACCATAGTGTTTTTGTATGGGTAATGGTCACATTTTTATGTTTTAGTGTTATTTTGAGCCTAAATGAAAAAATGGACTAATTCTGCAATTTTAATAGACTGTCATCACAGGGGTATTTTGGTCATTTATCATTAAATATATTTCTAAATATTATGATTAAAATTTTTCTAGAATCCTTATTTAATTTTCTTCATTTTTGTCTTCTAGACCAGTGACTGAATCGATCATCTAGTGGTCGTAAAAATTCAATGAAATTGAAGAGTTTTCCGGGCGGACAGAACGGACCCCACTTCGATAACGGAAACCCAATTCGGTATACACAACTCCAAATTATATTATTACAATAGGATATGTACGAGGACTCAAGGTAGAATTTATAAAATAAACCTCATGGAGTTTGGAATCCATTATGAGGGACATTGAACGACATACATTTGAAGGAAGCTGCCTGGAAGCTGCCTCCAAAAAAAAACTGCCAATATCAAATTCATAACACCTTCTAGGTGCGTCCAATGAAGCTGAAATTTGGGGACCAAACTGAGGAGACATTATGGAACAACATTTATGAATGAACTATTACATATACGGTCATTGAAGGGCATATCTAAGCAGAAACATCGGGATTAAATGTTTTGTGTCTGAATTCATCACCCCTTCTCCCTATAAATATGTGTCATTTCTCCCAGTTTATGATATAGCCATTCCAGGGGGCTAAGGTGGAGCTTTATTTCTGTAATTTTTATTCATATTTTTAATATACATTAGTTTATTCTTCTTCTTCATACCTCATTCTTCCATTTTTACTTTTATGTGTGTCTCCCACCGTATTCTCTTCTAACTCCATGAAAATGGGGAACTAACCTCGATGATTGTTCGAGGGGGAGAATGGTGGTTGTTTGAGTTTCATTGTGATTACATTTAAATATCTTTATTTAATTCTGATGATTTATGTGGTGGTTAAATTGATTATGGTTTGTGATTTCCCCATTTTCTCTACCCCCGAGTTCTTCTTCTCATTCAACATTTATCCTTCCCTTCAATATCTAAGTCATACATACGATGGAGTATGGCTTGGGTAGTGATGGTTAGCAAAGAGATCTCCTAGCCAACTTTAGGAAGAGTATTTCCCTACATGCAGAGATATCGGTGTTGGGAAAGAAACATTTTGAATAAGAGGGTGTAGTGTGATATATTTTGATCACTACATTGAATTGATATTGAGAATATTTTAATAAACAATGATATCGACCATTATGATCCTCCAAGAAAAAATGTCTTCTTTCTTATTTTTAATGTCATATTGTTTGCATTACATATATATATATATATATATATATTCATATTTTATGAATATTTTAAACTCATCTTTATATTATATGTTAGTTAGAAAATAAATAGTGACAATAGAATTTTGGTGTTGTGTAAGTTGCCTCCTTGAGACCAACCCTGGGAGTGCACAATATTGCATTCTTAGGTAAATAATATTTTGATCGGGGATCTGCGACAAATTCCCGCTTCATCAAATTGGCACCTTTTCCAGGGAGGAAAGTGGTTTTCATTCACTATTTTTTTATTCACATTGTGTAAATGGTTTTTCTTTCATTAAAAAAACAACAAAAAAATCATAAATTTCAAAAGCTAAAAAAAATATTCATGTTTCATGATTTCTTTCAATTCAAATTTTTATTCATAGACTGAACAATCTCAGGTGCCAGGAAATGTTTGCAATGAAATTGATTCTCAATTTCATAGGATTATTGATAGAGTTCAAAAACTGGAGAGCCAAATTGAATAGATTGCTGAATATGTATGCATATCCCAAGAGCAATCCGAACCTGAGCTAGAACCTGAACCAGAACGAGTGGTGGAATTGATTTCACCAATAATGTTTTATGTTAAAGAACCTAAGGCGGGTGATAAAGAACTTCTAAAGGAACTAATTACATCATATCACACTCAACCATTGCTCGAGGAGGTCCCAGAAGTACGCATTCCAACTGATGCACTTATGGGAGGTCAACATTTTTAGGAAGAATCTTGGAATAACATTGTTGAAGATAACTTGAAACATGATCTTTCCATAATTGATAATGAAACATCAGACACTTTCTACCTCGCTCTTGCTTTGGAAGATAAGGAATAAGATTCACCTACTGAGATTGAGTTGCCAATGGTCATGCCTGAAGAGATCAATTTCCAAGCTGACTTACCTGAAAGGGAAGATTTTTTATTGATTCATCATGTTTTAATCTTATTCAAACTGAATTGTTTTCTGACATCTCCTTTCCTAAAATTTTTGATACAGTAAAAATGGATCAGACCTTGGATGATATAAAAGAGACCACCAAAGTAGTGGTGAAAATGGAAGAATATCTGGAGAAGGTGGCGGTTGTGAGACTACCTCCTCAATAGATATTTACATACCATATGGAGGAGGACACCACTGAAGTTAACAGGGAGAACCCTTATCTTTTATTCCCTCCCACTTCAAACCTCAAATTTCTTCTTTCTTCTTTCTCAGGGGTGGGGAACTTTCTTATCTTCTTTGGGGTTCTCTACTTTCCTGTTTTACTAATGGATATTGGGAAAACTTACATGTTGTGGTTCATCTCAATGAAACCACACCCACCTTCTGATTGGGGATAATCTACAAAACCTGCTTGACTAGGGGCAGTAAAAACCTAGCACCCACTTGGGGGGATAAACCAAGCATTATCTCTTTTGTTTTCTTTTTCTCATTCTTTTTATTTATTTTTCTTATGTATTTTCATTAATTTCTTGTAGTTTTAAAGTGGATGCTTCTAGGAGATTAACTCAAGGCATCCACCTCTAAAATAATGTCAGGTTGTATCTTTCCTTCCCTTTGATTTTCTACCTTTATATTTATATTTTGTTGAGTTGAAATAATGGGTAGTTAAATTTATGTGTGGGGGAGTGTCAACCTGCTTAGTTCTTCTTGTGTACATTTCATTTTTTTTTATATTTTTAGGATTTTTGAGCTTTAATGAATATTCTTATTAGTTTTCACACATCAATTTATTTTGAAAAAGTTGAAATGATTTTTGAAATAATTGATTTTAAATGATTGTTGATGTGAAGACATTTTTCTTGAATTGGATGATAAATCATTTTTATGAGTTTTACTGATTTTTGAAATCCATGACCATGAAACACTGACTCAAAATATTTTTTCCAATCTTGTGAGGTATTCTAAACCACTTTTCCATATTCTGCCTAATACCCACACTTTCTTGAGGGAAACATGAATTTTGTGTGAGAACTAGAATTTGTGAATAATTATCTTTTGATGATTTGGATTTCATGGAATGTATTTAAAATGATTGAGGCATCTCTTTGTCTAGCCAAATTTTATCTTGAGACCCACCTTAACATTCATCCTTCAAAATCCCTTAGATGCCATGAATTGCCTTATAGGTTTCAGCCACATTATAAGCCAATTTTTCCTTACCTACCCACACTTTTACTATTTTTTCATGGTTATTCCAAGTTTGAGTTTGGGGAAAGGCCTTTTGTGTGCGTTCCTTGGGATGTGTATCATTTTTGGGTGGTTTGAGGTGTGTTTCAATACATTGGGCAGTGTATAATAAGGGAATTGGACATGTGTCATCATTTCATTGTGATTTATTTGTTTCATGTATTTTTCCTTCAAAAAAAGAAAAAAATGGAGATAAGATTTAATTCCTCATTATACATTCTTTTATGACTCATTTCCCTCTCAAAATCAAGGGCATGAATTTTCATTCATTCACTGTATTCAAATTTCAGCTCATCCTCCATAAAAAAAAGAAAAAGAAAATAAAGATGTGCCTTTCTGGAGCTTTGAAAAAAACAAGAGAACTTAAATGATATCATTCATTATAATCACTTCGTGGCTCATGTACCATTTCATGAATGGGGTTGGTATTATTTTTCAAGTGGGATTGAGAGAGGAATTTTCTGTGTTTTCCTTTAATTTAATCAAGCATTGTACTTAAAAGTCTAACCTCCTCTTTCTAGCCTGGAACATTTTTCAATCATTTTCCCACCAACCCTAAGCCACAGAATCATTTGAACCTTTAATTAAATCCCTCATTATTAAATTCATTTTCATGTTTCACGCAGTGGAGAAATGATAATTTTCACAAACCTATGGCGATACATGCGATTTTGAAGTATGACTATAACTCTAGATTCGATTTCTCTTCAGTGAAGAGTGACATAAAATTCAATGTGAGGTAGGTTGTGATTGGGCCATGGATTGATTTATGAGGTTGAACAAATTTTAATTATTGAAATTAAAATGGGAGATTATTGTTATTCATATATGATACACGATGGACTTCTATTTTGGATAAGATCATTGATATTTTCTCATTTTTGATTGTTATGTAAAATTTGATTTGGATGTAAGATGATTTCCTAGGTGTGCAATGTTTAAGTGTGTGGGAGTGATAAAGTTCACATTTTCATATATTTTATACTTTAAATCATTGTTTATAATCATTGTTTAACAGATTGTTATCACATGGGTATTTTTGTCCTTTATCTTGAATTATTTTTCAAAATTTTATGATTAAATTTTTTTAGAATCCTTATTTAATTTCCTTCATTTTTGGATTCTGGACCAGGGGATGAATCGATCATCTAGTGGCCGTAAAAATTCAATGAAATTGAAGATTTTTCCGGGCGGACAGAACAAAACCCACTTCAATAACGGAAACCCAATTCGTTCTACACAACTCCAAATTAAATGATTCTACTTGGAGATGTACGAGGACTCATGGGATCGTTTATAAAATAAATTTCATGGTGTTTGGAATCCATTATGAGGGACATTGAATGACATACATTTGGAGGAAGCTGCCTAAAAGATGCCTCCAAAAAAAGAAACCGCCAATATTAAATTCATAACCCCTTCTAGGAGAGTCCAATGAAGCTGAAATTTGGGGACCAAACTTAGGAGACATTTTTGAACAACATTTATGAATGAAACTATTACAGATTTGGTCAATTAAGGAATATCTACGTGGTCAATTTCGGATTAAATGTTTTGTGTGTGAATTCGTCACCCCTTCTCCCTATAAATATGTGTCCCTTCTCCCAGTTTATGATATAGCCATTCTAGGGGGGCTAAGGTGGAGCATTATTTCTGTAATTTTTATTCATATTTTTATCATACATTAAGTTATTTTTCTTCTTCATACCTCATTCTTCCATTTTTACTTTTAGTGAAGAACAAATAGAATAAGTCCAAGTATAGGAAAATATCCTCAAATTTTGTAAAATGATAGAGTGAGTGGTTTCTGAGAAATTATATTCCGTTATGGATACTTAAAGTGGACATGGTTAAAGAATAGATGTATCATGCATTAATAATTACAATAAAGTCATTTTGGTCTAGTGCACCTACTTTTACACTCACAAGGGATATGATTTGAAAATTAAAAAAATCATTACAAACCATAAATAATTAATCTAATAATGATCATGAATGAATAGTTATAGTCAGTTCCCTAGAACCAAAATATATGTATTTTATGATAACGTGTATTCACTATTTTAAATATTAATAAACTCTTTATCACATCATGATTCTTCTTATGTGTGACATAGTATGTAATAGTGTTTTATGAGTAGTTTTCCCACTGAAAGGTTATAACGGTTCCCCTATTTGATGAGAACTCTGATGTTCTGTGACAGTATTATTAAATATATATTCAATAGTCATATGAAATCATTTAAAGGACAAAATTATTTAGACTATTATAGGTAGAGACTCATAAGACTTTGAGGAACCATGTTTTTGTGTATTCCCTTGGTAATATCAACTATAGGATACTATTAGAACGAGACTCGCTGGTTAGAAATCCATATTTGTATGTGTCAATGGATATTCCTATCTATGGATATTTGTATTGATCCTTAGACATTAATATATTTATTAATGATTGTTATTAGTCATGTAATTTGATGTATAAATGAAAACTATGATGACATATATTCTCAGTGAGGTAAGATACATTGGGTGCACCTGGAGAAATATTTCATTAATGAATAATGTGAGGAAGGATTTTTTCCTTTTTTTCTTTAACAAAAGTTGATATCTTAGACCCTTGGATGGAAATGATATATCCTAAATAATTCCATGGTAATGGTTTTCTATAGGATAGTTTTAATTCCCATAATTTCAAAGAATGAGGCATCAAGCACATAGGTTGATGGCACCAGCATACAACTATTTTGATTATAGATATCATAATAAAGGGATTATGTTTTAAAGTAAGTGTATGTATAAACTATTATATCATTGCACCATTAACTTCTTTCTCTATGGGTGCCTTGACAAGTTTCTAAATGTTGACCTTGGGATTTAGGCTACTTTTCATAATGTCACTGAGAAAAAGGATTTGAGGGTCATACACTATGTGTATCGAGAATATTAGTTAAATAAGATATTATTATTTATTATTTAACAATCTGAATAAATATTATTCTTTTATGTGGTTTAACAGTTATTTAGATTTTCTTGATCGCATATAATTCATCACCAGTTATTTGAGATATTGAGAAGAATACATAATAAATATTTATTTTCTATTTTGTGAACATAATATTTATTTATTTATTGTTAAATAATGTGGTGATATTTATTAATTAAATAAATAGTAATTATTCAAGGACTAATAAATATTATAGTGGAATGAAGGACCGAGTTTAATGGTCTTTTAAGAAATAATATATATTGACTAATATTTTATTAGATAATTTTTAAATTAATTCATGAGTTTAGTTCATTTAAAGAAATAATAATTATAATTATAATATTATTATTATTATAGATGGGGTTCCACCAGGATTAAATAAATAACAAAGGGAACTTGTTCAATTATTTAATTCAGCCCCTAGTGGTATATAAACCCAATTATATTATATTCTTAAGAGAGAGAATTCATTTTTTGTGCACAATGACATCCAGAGAGAATCCCCTCATGCTCTATAAAGATCCCTCTCCTAGAACACTCTCAAGAATGGAGAACGATCTTCATCCACCATTCACACTTGATTCGATAGATTGATCAAGGAGAATCCTTTGGAAGTGATTCTCAAGGTTATCAAAGGAGAACAATGTCATCTGTAGGATCTGTCATACTAGCATCTTTAGATTCCTACAGTGAAGTTTGAAGGTTTGTGGTACATATTTGCATCACCAATGTAGGAAATTTACTCTTAATTCCTACAATGTAATAATTCTCTAATGTAGAGAATTTTTTTATATCCATCATAGAAGAAATAATTTCTGAAAAGATAATTCTTTAATTGTTTAAATTGACTAAAAATCAATTTTTTATTATAGGAATCCATCTAGAAACATATAAAGGTAGAAACTGTCTCTAGGGGGTTGAATGTTGTGAAGGATGAAGGAATCACTCCGAATAATGTTCTTACAATCATAAAGAATGGACCTAAGGTGTTGTATATAATCAACCTCTCATAAAATATTACACCCCTAGCTAAGGAATCAATAGAAAAGATCCCTTATCTCTAAATTTGTACAACGTTACGTCCTAGATTGATTGTCATTTTGTAGCTCTTCATGAAATACATCAGGTCCCAAGGTGGATCATCCTTCCCTTTGATATGTCAGACCAAAACCACAAATTCATATTCCAAATCCACAATTTTTATATTATACGGATCACCAAACATGAGTTCAGTATGCATAGCTCTTACCTCCACACTAAAGGAGATACATGGCCTATAAAAAACACTGAATCCTAGAACCATTGAGACACTATCATCTCTTACCAGTACTACCCTATCATAATCCCATCCATGCATGACCGAACAATATTTAATTTCAGTCCTGTAATGGGAGGGTTCCATCTAATCCACCTGCCATGTGCCGGCTCGCTAGTTCCTATAGTTGAGAAGCGCCCAGGTAGAAGCCTTTTAAGAAAAGCTGAGTTCACTCATCCTTTAAAAATCATCCCCAAATCTGTGACCAATTCCATCATCCAGACTGAGGTGAATATAAAATAAATTTTCCTTCCCTCCCTTTATTTGTTCCTAGAATCCCAAATATTCCAACAAACAGCAACCAAAACCATACAGTGAACCTTCCCTATAATTCCTTAGTTCCCAACTCCCTAAAACTAGAATTGGATAAAATATTGCATAGAGCTCACTCCTCTATGGATTATCAAACTCTATTGCATATAATCCAAGATCTAATTCACCCATTCAACCGGAAAAAATAGGTTCCACATTGACTCTGCATGTGGCCTTGCACAACAGTGACATCAAGATGCCAAGGTGACCCATTTTTTCTCGATATTCTCATCCATCAGGTGGTCCAGATTCCTCATTAGCCACACAAGAATAATCTTCTTGATTGGTTTCCCCTTAATCCAAAAGTATATTTCCCATTCACCTAGTTCATATTCCACATGAATCAAACTTCTATAATCCCAAATATTGAAACTGTCAGAATATGAAATTGTAAAAATGTATTTGTCCAGTTCATCCACTAGCTTAATGACATCATAGACATATTTATGGTCATGAGTGAGAATATACTCAATCAATACAGGAATCAGTATTTCCTCTCTAAAATAAATCTATGGAGTAGTAAATCCTATAAATAAATGTTTATCACCTTCATAGTTCGACTTCTAGAGATTTAAGTCGTTGCATCCCAGGGCCCATTGAGTATGCCCCTACAGTTCCTCCATGTGTTTCATAATAGAACATTATAGATTATAGAACAAATTCAGTTGATTGTCCCAATCCTCCCATATCCCCCCATTTCTAGATCTAATTAAATTCACACATAGTGCATTACCTATAGTAGTGTTCCATGCTAATCGTGCCTCCATGGCTTGCATGGTTTCAGTTATACTACAACAATCAACACAACCATAATATACCAATTTGGAAAAGAATTTACATGATGCCCATTGATATATCCCCATATGATATGCATCCAAAAGGAAGGTTAAAATGATATTTTCAAGTCCAATAATTGTTCCCTTGTATGAAATAATGATGTAAATCACATGCATGGTAATAAATGTTAAAACACTGTTGATCTGCATAACCCTTCCACAAAATAAAAAGAACATATATTTATAGTTACAAATCCTTCATATAATCTTTTAGGTGATTTCATCAATGAGGGACTTCTTAATTTTTTCATTCGATATGGGTGCTCTGAGATAGATCATTGGAAGATGACTCTTTTTTATTCCCAGTTTCCCCTAATTTTCACAACTGCATTTTCTTGAACATTTATTTAAAATAAAAACATTTACTTTATTTGAAATGATACTTTGACAGCTCAAATTACCTTACATTTAAATGGTTTTCCTGAATCAAGTGATTTTATTCTATCTTACATTAATGAAAAATAACATATCATCCATGAACATTAGATAAGAGATAAGTCCACTCCTAGAACTATTTGTGTATGGAAATATCTTCCCTTCTCCCATAACTTTATAAAAATTCCTTGTGAGATCCTCCTGCATCAAGATGAAAATATTCTGAGACAATTGATCACTTTTTCGGACATCACAAACAATATTGGAGAATCCAAAACCCCATTCCATTAGTGAAAATTGTAAGCCATGGGGAAGAGAAAAATATATAACATAAATTGAAAAATCATTCTTTAATGTCAAACCTCCTCATCACCTAGATAATGAAACCCCATTCGAGTCAATCATAATATTTATTCATATATACCTGATTATTCACATTAGAACCAATTTTTTTGTCCAAATATTACACCATTTTTTTTAGAAATAACAACTACGCCTTGAATACCTCTACCTTTCACAAATATATTCGTCTATTCAGAAAAACAAATCTTGGAACGATGTTTCTAAGTCACATATTGACGAAATTGGTGAGGATTTTATAGAATAAATTACACAATAAATAATCCTAAACTGATTAACAATCGTTGGTTCCTTCAGTTTAAGAATCATAACAACCCTTGTGGAACAAGATGCTCTTTTAAACAATCCATCATGGAAAAAATCCGACCCAACATCAACCACTTGACCCTACATGATATCCCAGGAAATCACATAAAAGGATCTTGGAAACCCATCATGGTTAGGTCCATATTCCTTATTGAGGTGCAAAAATTACTCCTTGATCTCCTCCTCTTCAGGAGTTCAAATCAATCTATCATTATCTATGTTCTCTAAATGACTCATAATGCAATTAATATAAGCCTCTTCCCCTCCTAACCTACTAATAAATCCATACCTAGTATCTCTTAGTTTTTCTAAGAGTCCTTTAAAATAATCATGTGTCATCCTTCCTTCTATATCTGTGTCCGTGGTGAAGGACCCATCATTAAGCTTTAAATTGAATCTCCTATTTACTTTCCTTTCTTTTAAAAATGCCTTAAAACACCATATTTCTATCCCCCCTCCTTGAGCCACAAAACTCTCAACTTATGTCTCCAAATCCTTTCAATATCCAAAATCTTCTCCGCCAATAGGCTTCGGTTGTCAGTCATAAGGGAGAACCTGTCATCATCCCAATTCTCTTGAAGGTTTTCTTCTAACCTTTCAATGTCTCCCTTGAGGCAGTATAAGGAAGATTAAACATCATATTGGAATGGAATCCACAACTGGATTTACTTTTTTAACATCTAGAGGTGCATTGTTAGGCCCACCAAATCAGCGGCCCTCTCCAGGTGCTCCCATGATTTAATAATCAACTACAAAAAATCGTTAGACTAGTTCCAACTTTTGGAATATAAGGAGTGACAACTCAGTTATCCTTTTCATAATACTACTAGAAGAGGATATTAGACATATAATGATCTTCAAATAGGTGTAATAGTATCTTGAGTGAAAGAATCCAATCATTGAGTATTGGTGAGGCATCGATCAATATTACTCATGATTCTGTTGGTTCCCTTATTATTGTTATACCATGTTTACTTGCTTCCTAAAAATCCCAAATCCCTTAATCCCCTGGCTGACATAAAATCCATGACTTCTTGCAAGGCATTCATGGAGATATTAATTCTTCCAAGAAATTATATTTAAATCCCCTCTCACATACCAAGGAAGGTTTCTCGACTAAAGTAGGCTCAAATGGTTCCAAAGAGACAATTGATTAGCCACTTTGAAACTAGAATAGTAAAAATAAAATAGGATGTCACAACCCCCTGAATTTATTTTTGTCCTAATACACTGTGATGTGGAATCCACATGCTCAGGTGATGTACCTTATTTCCAGAGGGTCCATAACTGTCTATAGTCTATACTTGGATGCACATAGGTGACGTAACCCATACTCTTTTCATGGTATAAGATGCATTTCACCTCTTGTATTGGTTCCGTAATAGAAAAAATAGAGGATTAACGTCTCCTCAACTCAGCAGCAACAAATTCACACATTGTACAAACCCCCAAACCCTAATAATTATATACAATAAAAGAAAATAGTAGACAATGTGAGTTGTGGCATTACAGCAAAGTATACTTGGATTAGAAGATGAGTCTAAAATAGATGCCTCCTTGGACCTAGATATAGTTATTGGTCCCCTAAATGAATGAACCAAAGTAAAGAATTTACTTGTATCCTCCTTACCAACTAAGTTGAGCTTCAATACTGCATCTTCTAGTTCCTCCAAAACTGAGAACCTATTTGTGGAGAGGGGAATGTTAAACTGATACATCAGTTCCACACCCTACAAGAATAAGGAGATGATCATCATGTAAATTAATTTAATTTATTTTAGTATATTTTACATTTGTGCTTATCACATAGATAAATACAATTCAAAAGAAGATAAGAAATACCTTGATCCATCAGATCTTCTAGATTTGAATATCCTTGATTTTCTCCTAGTTAAAAGTATTTTTCTCATTTTCCTACTCTCTCTTCCATAGTAGAATTGATGGAACATACAGGATTTTCATTGAGACATAATTCAAAAGTACAAGGCCCGTTAAATAAGGATGAATAGTTATTCGTGGGTGGTTATTTAATTAACTATCAAAGTACATCAATTTGACAATTTTATCCCCCATTATCTCATTATAATAATATTAAACAAATTATCACATGAGTTATTCCAACATTATCCCACTAAACTTATGTGATGTTACATTATGATGTTTAATATTCAATCGTTCATTATGCGCATTAATATATTTTCCATCATGTATACATCATTCATCATAATAAAGGATAATGTCCATATGAGTCATGGTGGTGGTATATTCTCTATTAATATACTCAATTCCATGTAATAAAATATTGATCTTTTCCCTATCATAATTAAAATTGGATATTTATAATTGGACCAAAAATAATGCCTTTATTTAAGACTATGCATGTTATCATTATTCAATTTAATCATGTATACTTATTGAAAAAAAACAGGCAACATGATCAAAACAATTATATGTCCATATGTCAATTGTAGTAATCATAACAGTCAATACATACAATGAAACCTACTTAGTGAGATTTACCATACCTTCAACATGTCTAATAAATTTCTTTGGTGGAAAACCTTTCATCAAAGTGCCAACAATCATAAGATTTGTGCTAATATGTTCAATTAAAACCTTATTTTTTTAACTTCTTCTTTAACAACAAAGTATTTTAATTCCATGTGTTTAGAACCATTGGAATATCGATCATTCATCAAAAAGAATATTATTGTGGTATTGTCAAAAATAATTCATGGTCTTTCCAATACTATAGTCAATTCAAATTCTTGACATACATTTCTGCAACCATGTACCCTAAATTTTAGCTTCAAAGCATGCTACTAATTCATCTTCAACGGTTGAAGCATCTATAACCGATTTCATCACACATTTCAATGATATTTATCATTTTTCTAGAAAATACACATAACCAAAGGTGGAATTTCTTGTATCAACACAACCGGTAAAGTTAGAATCTAAGTATCCAATCACCTCAAGATCATTAGATCTTTTATAAGTAAGCTTGTAATCCTTTGTTCCTTACAAATATCATAGAACTTTCTTTGCAGCTCTCCAAGGATCTATTCTGGGATTACTTTTTTATCTTCCCAATATACTAACTAAAAAGATAATATCTGGACTTATATATGTTTGAGAATACATCAAGATTACAATAATTTATGTATAAGTAATTTCTTCCATCTATTTTCGTACCAATTAATTTTTAGAACATTAATTGAGAATAAATTTATCTTCTTTCTAAATGGGAACAGAAGAAGCTAAACAATATTTTATCCTAAACCTATCTAAAATCATATTTATGTATGAATATTGAGATAATCCCAATACACCGTGAGATATATTGTAGAATATTTCTATTCCAATCACATACTTGGATTCTCCCATGTTTTTCATTAAAAAATTATTATAGATGAATTTCTTGGTATCAAATAATAGACCAATATCATTTTTAGCAAGAAATATGTCATCAATATATATAAGCAAGAATATAAATTTACTCCCACAAATATTATAATATATACACTGATAAATGATGTTTTTATATAAATCCAAAAGAAACAATGGTATCCTTGAACCTAATATACCATTGTTGGGAATCTTATTTAAGTCCATATATTAGCCTCTTCAATTTAAATACCATGTGTTCCTTTCCTTCAATTAAAAAACACATTGGTTGATCCATGTATACATACTACTCTAGGTTTTCATTTAGAATGGATGATTTAACATCCATTTGATGTAACTCTAAATCATACTGAGCTACTAATTCCATAACAATTTTGAAAGAATCTTTCTTTGAAACGGGTGAGAAGGTTTCCATATAGTCTATATCATTCTTTTGAGTGAATCCTTTAGAAAAAATCTCGGCCTTGTAACATTCAAGGTTACCAGGTGAGTCATGTTTGGTTTTTAAGACCCATTTACGTCCAACTCTCTTGCATCCTTTAGGAAATTCAATAAGGACCCACATATTATTTTGTTCTATAGAATTCAACTCACATTTCATGACATCTAACCATTTATCAGAATTATCGCACTTGATGTACTGATAATATGAAACTGGATCATTATTAATTCCAAGATCATTTTCTATTTCATATAGATATAACACGTATTCATTTGAAATTGATAACCTTATTTCCCTTTGGGATCTTCTTAACACTATTTCTTATGTTTCTTCAACCATTTATCCATTGTGAATTTGGGAAACATTATATATTTTTTTGTTCTAAATGATTATTTTATGATGTAATATTTAAGGAACAACAACATGTGTAGTTGGAATATAAGAAAATGGAACTTGAATTATAATTTTTTTAATTTCTACATTTTTAAGGAACTTCACAACCACCGGATTCACCATTCTCAATAAATCTAGCATTTACAGTTTCAACAATTCTCATACAATAGTTAGGTCAATAAAATACATGCCCCTTTGATTTCTCTAGATAACCAATGAAATATCCACTGATTATTCTTACATTAATTTTTCTTTGTTGTGGATTATATGATTTTATTTCTTCCTGAAAACTCCATACATGAAGGTGTCTCAAACTAGGTTTCCTACCAGTCGGAAGTTCAAATGGAGTCTTTGGAACTACTTTACTAGGAACCCAATTCAATAAATACATGAAATATTTTAAAGAATACATACAAAATGATAAGGGTAAATAATAATTACTTAACATACTCCTATCAATGTCCATTAATGTTCTATTATGCCTTCCCACTACACCATTTCTTTTGGTGTACCCTTCATAGTGTATTGTTCACATATTCCATGAATTTCTAGAAACTTTAAAAATGGACTAGGGTTTTTTTCCATTTTCATAAAATCTTCCATAATATTCAGAACCTCTATCAAATCTTATGACCTTCACCTTTCTTTTTAATTTCCTTTAAACTTTATTTACATAAATTTCCAAGTCATATATTGAATTATATTTCTCATGAAATAAATAGACATATCCATAACGTGATCAATCATCAATAAAAGTGATAATGTATTTTTCTTTACTGAAATAATTGACATAAAAATGTCAACATATGAAGGTTTGTATGATCTCAAGGAGTTGAGTACTTCTTGATGAACCTTTCTTTATGTGTTTTGTTTGTTTTCCTTTAATACAATCCACACAAATGTTTAGGTCAATAAAATCCAGTTTTGGATGGATTTCCAACTTAATCAATCTATCCAATATTTATTTGGAAATATGACCTCAACATTTATGCCATAAATAGGAAGAATTTTCATTTACTAAACCAAATTTAGTACAAGAATTATGATGCCAGGTCATAAGTGTTTCATCATACATATTATCAAGATTTTTTTTATATAAAACACCATACAAAAATCAATATACAATCATGTGTGTATGCTTAAACAAACTAAAATATTCATTCCCAAAATTAAAAAAAAGTATCCAGCTACATCATGTTTTGACGAAGAAGCAAAATTCCTAGAATACTAGGTATATAAAAGGTTTCACATAATTCCAAACTATATCCACTATCAGGGATTAAATGGTAATTCCCAACATATTTAACTTTAATTCACTCTATTACCCATGAAGATGAATTTATCAGTTGGTCTTATGATTTGGGTTGAATGGAATCCCTTCATTGTATTAGAAACATGAGTTGTACAACCAGAATCAATCCACTATGTATTATGTGGAACTTTAACTAAGTTTGATTCATAAAATTTATAAGCATTTTTATTACCTTTCTTTTCAAACAAAGTCTTAACTTTCATAAAATAATTTTGGAAATGTCTAACATTCTCATAGAAATGGCATTTATCTTTATTTGTGTTCTTTTGGTTCTTGATAAAGGAATCATTTACCTTGAATGGTCCCTTTCCTTTTCCATTATTCTGTATATCATGTTTATATCTTCCTTTATGATTCATATAATGGATGGAGTGGATTTCATGACTCTTTAATCATATTTCTTCTTGAACTATCATAATATGTAATTCATGCACATTCCATTTATCTTTCATGGTGTTTTAGTTTATTTGGAATGGTATATACTCAGATGGTATGGAGTTTATGACAAACTGTACAAATAAAATTTCATCACCTCCATTCTCCAAGAATTAATTATTGCTGCAATGCTTTTCATCTCAATGACATGCTCATGCATAGTACGAGAACCATCAAAAATCATAGTGGTTAGTTTACTTATTAATTTCCCAAAAAGATATTTTTCATTAGTTTGAGATCGGTCACCCACATATTACATAACTTCTTTAGAAAATTCAGTTTTAGGGAGACCTGACTTGATGTTACGTACTATACTAATTTTCATGAACATCAAAATTAATCTATTCCATCTTTCCCATGATGCATAATATACTCTATCATTATTTCTAATATCATCTGTTGTAGTATCAGGTTTCTCTACTCAGAGTAATAAATCAAGAACCAATACACCAAGGTGAAATTGGATTTGTTCACTCCAATCAGAGAAATTTAATACATTAAAGACCAGAAGAGTTGATGTATGTGAGTGAAATGATGATGAAAATATAACTGCAATAAATACATTGTTAAAATTAATGCTTTGAAATAATAATATTATATTTATTCATACAAATTATTTAACATCAATGTGTATTAGCGTTCTCCTTCGAGTGATATACTAATACACAAACATAATTGATACTAATTAAATTAACTTAATTTCGAAATAATACACACATCAATTTATTTATTTATTATCTTTGCATATATAAATAAATCTCATAATGCATATATATATTTCCAAGAATTTTATTCATAAATTATAAGAATATTGAAATTGCTTTTGGGAAATTAATAAACATCTCATAATAATGAATTTAAATTACCCATAAAATATCATAATAATATCAAATTTATGAGCAATCAATATACATCATTTTAACATAATTTTGAAACAATTTTAATATTATGATTTGACCACTTTGGCGATTAACAGATCTCATGCACAAATGTTCCAAATATTAGACATAAATATATATATATATATATATTACACTTTCTTTTAAGAGCCAATAATTTTTAAAGCACATATCCTTACAATTTAATATTATTTATTTATTTATTAAACTGCATAACCATAATGAATAGTATCAGTTTTAAATAAATCAATTTAAAAAACATACTACATATTAATAATTTTTAATGAGTGATGATTATCTTAAAAAATAAATAACATAACCCCTTTTTAACCAAAAAATTATTTTAATTAATATGAAATGTAAATAATATATAAATAAGTATAGATTCAGATTCTAAAATCAAAGAGAGAGGCAAAAATTATTAGAATCCCATATCCATGGAAAAAATGAAAAAAGGTTTGGGAAAATAAAAAATTCAATCTTCCCATGATTTAAAAATAATAATAATTAAATATAATAAACTAAAAAAGACACAGCATCATATGGTTTCAATTTTAAAATGATGAAGAGAGAAACGATATTTTGAGTGTCAAAATCCAATGTAAATATTACGATAATCCACATTTTGAAATCTTTGAAGATTAAAAAAATCAATCATTTCATGGTGGATTATCAAACTATAGAAAGAGTATTTGAATTTCATGAAATTATACAACACAGAGTATTCAGATTTTAGGAAATTCTATATCTTGAAGAATGCAATATAGATATTAGATTCTTAATTTTAACGAAACACATACTAAATTTAAATGTGTAAAAAAAGTTTTCATAACCATCCTATGATACCACTTGTAAATTTATTTAATTTATTTTAGGATATTTAAAATATGTTTTCATCACATAGGTAAATAAAATTCAAAAGAAGATAATACATACCTTGATCCATTGGATCTTCTAGATTTGAATCTCCTTGATTTTCTCCCGCATAAAAGTATTTATGTCCTTTGGATACTCTTTCTTCCACATCGAAATTGATGTAACATACCAGAATTTGAATGAGATATAATTGGAATGGACATGACCCATTAAATAGGGATAAAATGATTATTCATAGGTGTTTATTTAATTAAATTTCAATGTCCATAAATTTTACAATTTAATCCCTCATTATCCCATTTTAAAAATATTAAACAAAATATGAGAGTTATTGAGGTCTGGAAAGATTCACATTGAACTACATACACATCCTGTTACTAAAATAGGAGTACCAGAAGTGAGACCTGTCAATATACAAGGATTTGATGGCATCGAGGTCGAGGTCGACCGAAAAGGGAAGCTATAGAAATCGATGGGGGTAGATCGGCATGTTTAGTTGGAGTTTTGAAGGCCAGTAGTGACTCAATGGTCACTAAAGTATAATGTGTGATAGTAACATGAGAAAAAAACTCCAAATTTTAAAATTTCACCCACACTCCTCTTTCGCCACCAAGAGAAGAAGAAAAATCTATCGGAGGTACCAATGAAGACTCTGCCATTGTATTCCTAGTATCCTTTAGATAAGGATCATCGCGATTTGACATACCCATAGCTAGATCAACCATTGAACTGGCCTCGTTGAAGTGACTAGTCCTCCTCCTATAGATTTCCACCCCATGGACCTGGAGAAAACACTCTGAGTAGAGCCTATGAGGTGCTTCAATGACCAACCACTGCCTCTAAGAAACCCATTTCCAACCCTGATGAGAACCTGACTAGTGAAATGCACGTGAGGTGTATTCTATGGGTAGTCCATCTTCCAAGGAATTTTATATTAACTATAAATAGTATGTGATGGTTATGTGCTTTGGTTATGTCATTTATCCATTTCTATATTTTTCATTCAATTTAATTTATCAATAAATTTATCATCATATAAATCTCTTATTAATCATTTATCATCATAAAAAATAAATGTTGGGAATATCTCATATAACGCATTCATTTCATCTGAAACCATTAAGTCGTATCATAGGGATCAAATAATTATTTATAATTATTTAAATATTGTTGATGTATTTAAATATTTTTTTCATTAGTTTACAATTAAAGTTTAATATTTATTTAATCTAGATTGAGATATATTATTTCTTACTTTTCATTTCTTGTAAATATAATCAAATTGATTAATTTTATGAATGAAATAAATTTAAATATCTCATTAGAAGGTGACAATAAGTCTACCCAGATAAAAAAAGAGTATATTCCATTTAACCCAGAGGAACATGGCATGTACTAGTGTTATGCACCTTGAATTAATTAGAAATTAATTCAATGTGAATAAATTTATTACACATAGTGAACTTAATTTTACACCATGTACTGAATGGACCATCCTTGCACATAATTATCCAGAGTACACACCATGTAACATCTGTACATGATGTGTAGTCCTTTCCTCATAGATGGTCCATTTATCTTCTTACATGAGCTACATGACTACTGACCATGTAACTTGGGGAGCACACCCTATATAGCCCATATACATGTCAAGTACTCTAATATTTTCATTGAATGGTTAGGCACCAAGTACCTAGACATGTGTTATTGATATATGGTGAGAATAATAAATTTTTTATAGCTCTAATGTACATGTTGGGTACTTTTACCAATTTATGCGAAATTAAAAATCAATTTATTATGTTGTGAACACCTTATCAAGATGAGTTTTATGTGGTCATTAGTTTTATAGTACACACTATGTGATGGGTTATATATATATAAATGTCTATATAATTTCAATGTAATTTTATGATATACATATCATGTACAATTAGTATTACATATATTACTCTAGGAACATTAAATCATAAAATGCTACATAAATCATATGTTTCCTATATGGTCAATAAGTTGATAGTACATGCTATGAAATTATGTGCCAAGTATTATATGCCATATATCACAAGAGTAAATATTATATGAGTAAAATACACATTGGTTAGTTCTGATGGGTACTCACTATGTTTCCTTCAAGATACATTTTGTATACAATTAATTTTAAATAAATTTATTTAATTTTTTTGAAATTAAAATGGATAAAAATTTCAAAAAAAATGGTTGAGAATTAATATGAAATAATTGTTTTGTTAATAAATATAATTAATTAATTCCATCATAATTTATCTTAAATAAGAACAATTAGAATTGAATGTTAATCTTATTAAATGTGTAATTTGTTTTAATTCATGTTGATGATCATGAGCTTAGAAAAAATCTTTGTATTTGATTGATTTTATTTAATTTGTTTTTAAATTATTATTTTTTGTCTATTTGTCATATCTAATCTCATTATGTAATGGATTTTTTACCAATTATTACTTTTATATAAACCCTTTAACCAATATTTTGGTTCCTTCAACTCCATGTGTGTAAAATCACATGTAATGGATGTAGATCCCAAGTTAGTGAATCTATTTCTATTTTTTATACAAGGTGGAACAAATCCTAGAGAGATACATTGGGGGATAGGTGGAAAGCTACAAAATAAACCATAAATGGTCCAAGGTTTTTTACCCCTAGGTTGACTGTTAGTTTATCATCTACTGGATAAACTGACAATTAGTAAAATATCAGGATCATACCACTTTTTTATTTTATTTCTTTTAATTTTCATGTTTATTAAATTATATAAGTTTTTTCATGACCACATGGATTAATTAATTAACAATCATGAAAGATAAAACAAAAATAAATTGGATTATGTGTATATGGTATCTAAGACATGGTCAATCACTTAAGTAAATCATCTTAAGATTAGTAGAAATTTAAAGAAGATAATAATTGTAAATTTATACATAAACATTTAATGCCTCAATTATATATATGATTTCAGCATAGCCTTCCACTACTTCAGTTAAAATTTAACCATAGTTTAAATTGATTGAATAGCCAAAGTTGTGGTTCTTTTAATTATCCGGGAATTCTAATAAGAATTTTAGGTTTTACCTAAATTAATTCACAACAAGGTTTTATTTACAATGTAGTACATAGTTTAATGAAGTGGAATTTTTTTAGGAAATCCATTTTAAAGATCTATGGATTGGGGAGTCCACTCAACAAATCAAGGAACTATGATTTATGTAGTTCTAATTTGGAATACAGGCTTAAAACCCTTCCAATTTCTTGATCGGAAAATTCGAGGTGATGAGAAGGGTAATATGGACTATTTCCCCTGGAATGTATAAGAAACATGATGTTTTGAATCTAATGGTGATGGATATTGGTTTTTGATAAATAGTAAGAGATTAATAAATATAGTATTTATTAATTTGTCTAAATTTTTTAAGATAATGTTCTAAAACCCTCCTCATCATATTTGTGGAAACAAAAAAAATTCAAATATACCACTATAATACATGCTTGAGAATTATAACCTTCAATAAAGAACAATTTTTCATGAATGGAAAAGGCTCTTACACATTATCCGCTACAATGAAAGAAAATTTTATGTGTTAAAAGAACTTATTCCTAATGCACCTAGTAATGATGCTATTGAGGAAGAGTTATCACTCTATGAAAAACATTTAAAAATGTCCACAGATGTTTACTGTTTTATGTTATCATCCATGAACAATGATATTTTGAAGAAATATGAGGACACATATGTATATAACATTATTTATAACATTTGGGATCTATGTTAAGAGAATGTGAGAAAATATAGATATGATATCTCCAATGGTCTCTTTACAACTAATCTTAGAGATTCGGTGTCAGCTATGCCTCATGTCGACAATATTATTGGATATATTGAACACTTATACATTATTGGTATTAAATTCCTAGATGATTTTCACATATATTTCATACATTCCTCATTACCTAACACCTTGTCAATTTTTATTGTTAATTATAATATGAGAAATAATGTGAAGATTACTTCAAAACCACTTACTCTAATTTCAAAAATAAGATAAGTACATGGTGTGTTACAAACCTGTGGTATTTATGGTGAATAAGAAAAGGAGAAAATGATGAAGGGTCTCAAGACTCATGAAATGTATAAATCTCTCGAGCACTATCCTTCAAATTATAGGAATATCTAGAGGCAAGGAAATAAAAAGGAGGTAGTTTGTATTTCATATGGAAAGCAAGGCCACTGGAAGTGGAACTAATCCCCAAAGAAAGGGGAAGCTAAATGTGTGTTCTCTATCATGTGTAATATTTCAATATCTACATTTTAGGTATTAGATTCATCTTTTTGGGGTCATGTCTATATCCAAAAGTAGGAACCAAGTAGATTATAAAATATTTCTATAGGAGAGGTGGATTTGTGAGATTTTATTGGCATGATGTTGGCTTCTCTAACCATTACTGACTTCCACCTTTCATTTCCAATAGGGACAATATTGGTTTTAAGATATTGTTAGTATGCACCCATTGCTTCCAAGAACAAAATTTTAATATCATGGATAGGTGCATATGGTTTTACTTTCATGCTTGGAAATAAATGTTTTATATTTTATAAATACAATATATGGTATGGTATGGAACGTTTACATAATGGTATTTATGTATTAAATTATGAAAACCAAGTATTGGTAATAGATAACGGATCAGGTTCACATGACTCATTTAACACTCATCTATGGAATCACTATATTGTCCACATAAATGAGTAGTGTTTGAAAAAGCTATATCAAGATGTTTATTTAGACTCATTTGATCTAAACCCACTTGAATGTTTTCATTCACATTTATAAGGGAAAATGATCATACCACCACTCATTTGAAAGAGTGAAAGGGCCACAAAGCTTTTAGAATTGGTTAACAATGTTTTTTGTTGACCATTTCCAATATAATCTAGAGGTGGGTTGTCACACCCTGACATGACACTTCTCTTTTATTTTAATTATTTTATACCTCCTTGGTCTTATTTTTATTTTTTGTTTGAGCATATTGAGTCTCAGTTTTAAATTTTGAGTTTTTATTTAGTAATGTGTGTTTGGGATTGGGAACATCTGATGCATGGGTTGATCATGGTTTGGGAACCGTACGGCATCACCTAGAAACTATGTGGTCTCCATATGTTTTAAAATACAAAATTAAATTTAAATAAAAAAATATGAAATAATTATGAAATAAAAATTAAAGGAATGCTTAATAATAATAATAATCATATTATTATTATGTTTTTATTATTAATATAAATATAAATATTATTATTGTTGTTAGTATTATTATTATTATGTTATTAATATTTTTTTATTTTTAGTTTTAGATCCTTTTTTCTCTTCGAAACCCTAAATAGTGATTTCCCACTTTCATCCCCCTTACCCTACGTGACCTGACCCCTCCCCCTCCCTCTCCCCGTGCATGTGACCCTAATAGGTTGAAGTCTTTGAAGATTCTCCCTCCTACTTAGGCAATGACACCTCCTCATGAGTTCCCCTCTCAACAAACTCCTCTGTCGTCTCCTCTTAAACATGCATGGCATGACTCCACTAGCCAAGCCCCTTCCACGCATGATGCAACATCCTAGGCTCCCTCCTTCTGGATCATTTTCATCTGATTCTTGGTGATTCTTGTCTAATGAATTGAGGTAAGGTTTTATCCTCTATCTCCTCTCTTATTTGGAGATTTTGAGGTCTCCCATGGATGGATTTATTCTCATCTAAAACCCTAGATTAGGGTTTATTTGGTCTTTGTGGTTTCTTATGGTTTAGGGTTGTTAAAATGGTCCCCTGGGACCTATTCTTATGGGTTCTGATAGCTTCCATCGAAGGTGAAGCGGTTGTTTTCTATTTGGTGTACCCAAGAATGATTTCGGGTAATGTTCTCCTTTTTTATTCTCTTTCACTTATATTTTATTTGGGGTTTTTGTAATTTATGAGTCTCTGTATTTATTTTCAGGTGCATTGTGTTGTACCATGTTGTTTCAATTTTCCATCCCCATCTGAGGTATAGATTTTAGGTCATTGGTTGGTTTCTCACTCTTTATTTGAGAGTAATAAGGTTTTTATGGGTTCTTAATAATTTATTGGAGGTTTGTTGAACTTTTCTACTGAGTTTTTATGGTTCTTAGTATTTGTTATGTAGTGTGTTGGATTGTTTTGAGTCGTTGGGTATAAGGCGACTCACCTGTGTGTGATTAGGTAAATATATATATATATATGTGGGGGGGGGGGCCCCCTTATATGTATAATCATCCATGGCAGTGGATATACTTTTATGGGGCTAGGTGTGCCCATGTTTATATATGAAAATGCATGCATAGGTGAGTGCAAACTAGTATATTCATGCAATCATATATGTAAGTATCCCCTTACATGTGTTCATGGCCATTCATATTTGTTCATAGGAGCTAGGTTTCCTTATATGTATATGAAAGTGCATATTCTAAGTGGGGGAAATTCTACTTTTAATTAGAAAGTGCCAATGGGTGAATGTTTAGTTTGGTTCCACCCTGGGGTAGGTCCCCTATTCCTATGCCATTAATTTGAATATGATATCTTCTTTCTTATTTTAAAAACATGTTTTATATTTAGGAAATATACACATGATATGAAATCTGGTTGTGGTTCTTAGAAATGATTATGATTTTTTTTGGGAAAATTAAATGTATTTCTAATTCCCATTCAGTCTTTAGTGACTTTTCTTATAAAGTGATTTCCTAAGTGGTTTTGAATTAGTAATGAATATTTCTAAAGGTGTTTGGAATATATGTTGGTTTAGTTATAAAAGTGTAATGACATGTTTGGTTTTCCAAATATGGGTTTTGGTGTCAACTAGTGGTCAAATGGTTGTCTGACTTTCTTGATAGAATTGCATCATTGTATGAATGGTTTCAAGCTTTTTTTTAAATGTGTAGTACATTGGTTGTTAAATTGAGCTTGTGAATTATTTTAGAAACATAAAAGTGTTGGGTGATTATATGTTCTAAAATTTAAATTAATCCTTGGAAATAAATAAGCATGTTTATAATTTTAAGAATGGTTTGGGAAAAAGGAAACCCCTCTTGAGGTATTCCTTCTTATTTTAGAAAATTATGTTAATGTTGAATGTGTGGATTGTGATATGTTCCTATTAAAGAGGCTTGTTTATTTTTTGTGATGGAAAAAGGTGGAGATTTTCTCAAGGGGGGAGATCGTTGGTGAGAGGGTGAGTTTGTTTTTGAATAAATAGAATGATATGATCATATATGTTTGTTTTAAGAAAACCCACCACCACCTAAAATAGAGCACATGGGAAGCCCGAGGTATATAGGTGGGAAGACTATGACTAGTATGCTAGAATATTTGGAAGTGGTTTGTACCAGTTTCTTCTAGAAAGATTTATTCTAATGTACTAACTAAATGATTATGGATGATGATGGGAGACCACTAGGTTATGGGGGTGTCCACTACTAGTGGCTCGTGCATGAGAACATTATTAGTAATGGTTTCTATACTACATTTCACTAAGGATTGAGGTTCCTAGGGTCTCTTTTGTGCTAGTAACCTAAAGTGATTGACCATGGTTCTTTCTTACGAAAAGCTAATAGGGAAATTATTTACACTTTAGTTTCCTCAATCTTTTCTCCCCCATTGTAAAAATACACATTTTTATTTTAAAATATTTGTATTTCATTTTAAAATGACTATGCATGATTGTAAACTTTTTTGGAAATGTGATAAAAAGGGAAAGGTTTTTCTTGGAAATGGATTTACTAAATTTGTAAGAATTGTAAATATTATTTTTATCTGGTTGTATTTCCAATCTAGAGTGATTTGCGTCTCATTTTAAAGGTAAGAGAATATTGCGTTGTTGATCCCTGAAATTCCTACTGAGTATCTCATTGCTCATACTTGCTTTATATTTCAGTTTCAAGTTCCTCTAGTTTTGGTCACTCTTAGAGTGAGTGTGGTTTTGGGTCCTATGGTGACCCATGAGGTCAGTTTGAGGTATGTTTCACTACTTATGTTATTTTTATTTCCTCTTCCAATTTGTTTAGTTTTTTTTCTTTTATTTATCATTATTTTTGGGATAAATAACTCTCAAAATACTTTATTTGGATGTTCGACACTGGTTCCTAGCCCATGGGGATCAAGAATGCCCTCTGGGTCATACCATGGATTGGATTGGGTGACCAGTTTGGGGTCGACCTAGGTACATTCATAAAAAAATGGTATCAAATGAGGTTTATCCCTTTTCCTTTGGGGATGTCAGATAGTTTGGAGTTAGGATTGTCAAAATCCAAGTGGACAATTGTGGTTAGGTGCTTCATAACTACATATTTAGAATGACACTTGAATTTCCAGGTTGTTCCAAGATGATATTTCCTCAAATTTTGTGTCGGGTTCTCTGTTTTCATTAGAGACATTAGTCTTGTTTGGGTGTTTCTAGTTATTTTTTGAGTTTTGGTGGTCATTTTGGATGGTGAATGGTTATTGTGAATGGCCAAGAAAGCCATGTGTAGACCACACAATTACTTTTGATGACTTCTAATATGCTCACCTGATTGGTGCATAGTCTACCAAACCATGTGACTAAGTCATGTGTAGCATTAGTACATTTGAGAATTTGGAATCATGATTCGTTGAGTGAATTTGTTACTTTGGGATGTTCTTGGTGTGAGTTTTAGTTGGTTTTGGGGTATTTTTCTTAGGTTTCAAAATTTATGATTGGTCTACTAATATTGGATTTAAAAAAAGAAAATATTGGTTTGTTTAAAAATTAAATGAGTTATTTTTAAAATAGATGTTCTTTTTGGAACTATTTTGGGATCTTTGATAGCTTTTATAAAACATAAATTGGAAGTTGATTTGGAAAAAATTTCATGGTTTTTAAATTTTTTTGGAAATGTATAATTAATGTCTCTTGAAAATGGGAATTTGGAAATTATTTATTTGAATTTTGGTATTCTTATAGATCTCATGTATATGGATAGTGGACATTGAGTTGTTATGTTTTTTTGGGTACTGAGTTGGCACAAGAATTTACATACATGTGAGGATTCATATAATATCAATGGTTTTTTATTAGTTTCCGAGGATTTTTTATTTTCTATAAGTGGGTGTGTTGGAATGATTTTTGTCCAAAAGGACATGAAATGAAAGTGAATTTTGAAGTGGGTTCTGGTGTTCAGATGGTTTTTAAAGTGGAAAATGTTTTAAGTTTGAAATAAAAGTGGTGATTTTACAAGGGGAGTTTTAGTTTTATTGTGTAGTGCTTGGTTTTTGAATTATTATTCCTGGGTTGATATGATGTTTCAGTTAAGATTTTATTTATAATGGGATGTGGTGGCTTGTTTTTAATTCGATTCGAGTTGGATTTGTGTTTCTCATTTAGACTATACCACTCAGAAATGTCCATTGGATTTTGAATGATCATTTTATATTGATGGTTTTTTCCAGAATCTAAAAAGATTTTTGGGGTGAAAACCACTTTGTATGTGGTTTTTTTATGTGGTGGTTGAGGTTTGATAGTGGTTGTAGTGTAACCTGAGAAAATTGGGTGTGTCTTTGGGTATTTGGGAACTCTAGATTCCATGAGGGCGTCCATAGTTCGGGTTCTATTAAAAGGGCCTTGTTTAGATTGTTGAAGGGTATTTTCCCTTTTCTTTTTGTATGTTGAGTCACAATGGGTGGACTATGATAAAATGAGTTTTAGTTTATTGAGGTGCTTGTGATAGGTTCCCTATCTATTGAGGAGTTCAAACTAAAGGAACCTTTTCCTGGGCTATCTCCCGCATTACTCCCTATTTCTCGATTTAAGGACCACATGTTCATTGATTCCAATGTGGTCGGTTTGGCACTCTAATCCGCTTTTCCATAATCCTTCATAGGCATGTTGAGGTTATGGTCATGAAAAATTTATGTAAGTCGTTTTTCTAGAGGATGAATCCTTGACTGGAGGTTGTCGGTTCTTAACTACAGTGCAAAAAATTCTTCAAAACATCAGGTTTTCATCCATAGGTCCCATATTGAAGTTTTTTCTACAGTAGAGCAGTCATTAGGTGTGACGGGAACACAAATACAACCTATATTCTCTCACATCGGAGAGGATACCAGTTGAATTTTCCTTTCTTGTGGTTATTTTGTTTTGGGCCCTTTTTCCTTGAAGGTCTCGGTGGCCTCTTTCCTAAAGTTGATGGGGAAATTTCTCAGGATATAAACTCTTGAATGGTTAGTCCTCCTTTTAAAAGTTTTATATTTTGCGAGTTACCCATTGATGATTCTCATGTCTTGAGGAAGTGATGAGTCATAAATCGGTGTTCATTTCAGGTTCTTTTTGTTGCCCCCCCTCTCTTGTGTTGGGAGTCGGTCCATGTTGGTGGGTTCTTGATGGGAGGTCCAGCCTGGGTTGTTCTATCCTGTTCTTAAAATGGTGTAGATACCCATCACTTGTCTCGCAGGTGTCAGGAGTTGCATTTGGTTTCAGGATTGGTTTTGATTCAGAAGGTTCAATGTTGGCCCGAATCCTAATATGGTGGGGAGACCATAATGAAATTAACCCACAGGAAACTCGGTCTTCAAAGAGCTCCACATGGGGAAATCCTTTGTTCCTCTTCCACCCATCCTCGAACGTGGTAATTATTAAGCTATGTAAAAGGTTTATTGATGAAATTTTTTGGAAGATCAACTGAGATTTGGTAATTTCTATGTTATGGGTCAAGGTGTTCTATGATGTTGTTTTGTTTGGAGATTAGGATTCTTCTCTGTCAGCCCTCTCATTGAGTGGTTCTAGTCTTGAGATTTTTTTTACTAGTATTTTGGTTATCAAGAGAGTTCTCACATTTTATTACTTAAATTACTAATGTATTTTTATTAGAATCATTGCATTTTTTATCTGTGATTTATTAAATAAGTCATTTGGGACTTTCTGGGGAAAACATGGTGATAGTGGGGACAATTATCAGACCCCAACCTAACATTGCTCTTTAATTTTATGTATTTTATTCATCCTTGGCCGTATTTTAATTTTTTTAGAGTTGGTTGAGTCTTGGTTTTATTTTTTGATTATTTATTTGGTAATGGTTGTTTTCGGCTTGGCGCTATCTGGCGTGCTGGTAGAGCGTGGTACGGGAATAGTCTAGCATTTCTCAGGTAACTATGTGGTCTACCTGTGTTTTAAAATAAAATAAAATATAGATGAAAAATAAAATAAAATATGAAAAAAATGATTAAATAACAATTAAAAGAATGTTTAATAATTAAAATAAAATTATTACTATGTTTTTATTATTAATATGAATATTATTATTATTATTATTAATCATTTTAGTTATTTTTTCTTTTGGAAACCCTAAAGAGGATTTTTCCCTTTCCTCCACCATAGACTATGTGACCCAACCCCTCCCACCTCCCTCTCCCCATACGCATGACCCCCACTAACCGAACCCTCTGGTATACCCCCATATCCTCTGGTGATAGCACCTCCTCTAGAGCTCCCCTCTCCATGGCCTCCTCTCATATTTCGCCTCAAACCTGTACGATGCGACACCCCTGGCTGAGCCCCTTCCATGTACAATGCCACCTCCCAAACTCCCTTATTGTGCCTCGTTTTCACTTGTTTCTTAGTGATTCTTGTCCAAAGCATCAATGTACGGTTTTATCCTCCCTCTACCCTCTTTTTTCAGTGATTTTGAGGTCTCCCACTACCATATTTATACTAAACCAAAACCCTTGGTGAGGGTTTGATTCGGGTTTTGAGGTTTCTTGTGGTTTAGGGTTGTGTTAATGGTTCCCTAGGACCTATTATTATGGGCTCTCAAAATCTTCATTGAAGGAAAAACATATTTCTTCAATTCAGTCTTCCTACCAATGATTTCAGTTAAGGTTTTCATCCATTCTTCTTTGTTTCTTAGTTTTGATTTTGGGTTTTTGTAATTTATGAGTCTCTATATTTATTTTAAGGGGTGTTGGGTGGTGTCGTGTTGTTTTGTTTCACCATCTCCATTTGAATATTTGATTTTATGACACTTTTTGGTTTCAAAATCATTATTTAAGAGTATTATGGTGTTTATGGGTTCAAAATAATTTAGTTCAGGTGTGTTGAACTTTTCTAAAAAGTTTTTATAGTTCCTAGTATTTTTTGTGTAGTGTGTTGGACTATTCTGAGTGGTTTCAAATCCCCAGGTCTAAGAAGACTCACCTAAGTTTACATAGGTAAGTATATATATGTGGGTTCCCTTATTACATTTATAATCATCCATGGTAAGGAATATAGATGTATAGGGCTAGGTGTGCCCATTTGTATATATGAAAATGCATATGTAGGTGAGTGGTGACTAGTATATGTATATAAGCATATATTTAAGGATTTCCTTACACATGTTCATGTCCATGAGGATGTGTGCATAGGGGCTAGGTTTCCTTATATGTATGTTAAAGTTTATATTCTTAGTGGGGGAGCAATTTCTTTTCATTAGAAAGCACTAATGGTCGAATGTTCGGTTTGGTTTCACGCTGAGGTAAGCCCCATATTCTTATGCCTTTAATTTGAATCACATGTTTGCTTTATTATTTTAATAACATGTTTTAAATTTATCCAATATACACATTCTATGAAATCTATATGTATTTGATATAAATGATTATTATTTTGTTTTGGAAAATAAAATGTATTTCTAATGCCCATTTGGTCTTATGTGACTTTTCTTACAAAGTGATTTCTTAAGTGGTTTTGAGTTGGTAAGAAATATTTCCTAAGGTGTTTTTCCTTTCATATGGTTTAGTTATAAATGTTTAATTACATGTTTGGTTTTCCAAACATGGGTTTTGGTGTGCACTTGTGGTCAAATGGTGGATTGACTTTCTTGAAATAATTACATCATTGTAAGCATGGGTTCAATCTTGGTTTTAAATGTGTAGTACATTGGTTGTTAAATTGAGATTACAAATGATTTTGGGAACTTAAAATTGTTGGTTGATTATGTGTTCTTTAAAGAAAAATATTCCTTGTAAATAATTAAGCATTTTTTGAACATTGGTAATGGTTTGTGAAAAAAGGAAAACCCCTCTTGAGTCATGCCCCCTTGTTTTAGAAAATAATGGGTCTGTTGAATGTTTAGATTGTGTTATTTTCCTAGTAAAGATGTTTGTGGATTTATGTGTGAAATAAAAAGGGTAGATGTTCTCAAGGAGGGAGATTGGTGGTGATAGAGTGAGTTTTTTTAATAAAGAAAATGATATGTTCATGTATGTTTGATTTATGAAAACATTCCACCACCTAAATTAGGGCACATGGGAAGCCAAGTGTATCAGGTGGGAAGACTAGGACTTGTACGATAGATGATTCAGAAGTGGTTCCTCCATGTTTCTTCTAGTAGGACTGACATTGTAACATTAACTAAATGATTATGGATGATTATGGGATACCACTATGTTATTGGGGTGTCCCCTACTAGTGTATTTTGCATGATAACACTATTCGTCATGGTTTCTATACCACATTTAACTAAGGTGTGAGGTTCCTAGGGTTCCATTTGTGATATTTACCTATAGGTATCGACCATGGTGATTGCTTATGACATGGTGTTTGTGAAATTATTTCCATTTTAGTTGCTTCAAATTTCATTCCCCTTTTGTAAAAATACACATTTTTATTTGAAACTATTTATATTTAATTATAAAATAACAATAAAAGCTTGTAAACTATTTTAGAAATGTGATAAAAATAGAATGATTTTTCTTGGAAATGGATTGTCTAAATTTTTAAGAATGGTAAATATTATAATAATGTGGTTGTATTTTCAAACTAGCATTATTTGGGTTTATTTTTAATGGTAAGTGCATATGTAATTGTTGATCCTTGGCCTTCCTAATGAGAATCTTTGTGGTCACACCCACTTTATTTTTCAGTTTTAGGTTCCTCTAGTTTTGGTCGCTATTGTAGTGAGTCTGTTTTTGTGTCTCGTGGTGACTCATGAGGTCACTTGAGTTATTTTTCACAACCTATGTTATTTTTATTTCTCCTGCCAGTTTTTTTAGTTTATTCTCTTTTATTTATCTATATTTTTTTGGGTTAAATCATTCCCAATTTATTTATTTGGATGCCCGGCACTGGTTGTCAGCTCGTGGGGATCGGGAATGCCCTTCAGGTCATGTTGTGGATTGGATCGGGTGACTAGTTAAGGGTCGATCAGGGCTTATTCGTGACATTGGTATTCTTAATTCATAAATTTTACTAATGACTTGAGTAGATATGTATATTTTACTTGATGAGGTATAAGTCTGACTCCTTTGATAGATTCAATGAATTCAAGAATGAATAAGAGAGTCATCTTGGAAAAAATATAAATAATATTTGATATTATTGATATAGTGAATAAATTAACCAATATTTTATTAACCTTTTACAAGTGTAGGGGACTCTATCTCAACTCACATCACCTTACACACCATAGTGGAATGGTGTTAGTGAACAGAGAAACCATACCTTGTTAGATAGTTTAAGGTCAATGCTCAGTCATGCAAATCTTCCATTACCCTTTTGGGGATATGAATTAAAAACTAAGACATATACACTAAACCATGTACCGAATAAAGTGAAAATTATAATTACCATTGAGTTAGGAATTTCAAAGAAACCTATTTTACTGCATGCATATGTATGGTGTTATGAAGAATTTGTTAAGCCTTTCTCAGGCAACAAACTAGCACCCAGGGGCACAAGGTGTATCTTTATAGGGAATCCTAAGGAAATAAAGGGATACTAACTATACAACACATAATCAAATAAAGTGATTATCGCCAAACAAGTCATATTTATTGATAGATAAAACATCCTCAAAAAGGATATTGGGAGAAAGATTAACTTTGATGAAGTTGATGCTCAAGATACTAAAGATTTGATAGAGGAACAGATTGCACAGGTCCATGAGAAAGAAGTAGTTCATGAAACAAAAGTAATGCATATGAGCAAAAGAGAGGTAAGAGAACCAGAGAGGTATGGTCTTATAGTCACTAAATATAGTGACACATTATAGCTTAACAATGTTGAGTGTCTCTCCTATAAAGAGGCAGTAGATAGCTTAGAATATATAAGATGGAATAAAGCTATAAATTTTGAAATGTATTCCATGTATCAAATCCATGTTTGGGTTTTGTTGAATGTGCCTGTTGATGTAAATCCTATAGGGTGAAAATGGGAATTCAATAGAAAACTAGACAAGGAAGGTAAATTAAATACTCAATAAGCAAGGATAGTTTCTAAAGGGTTTAAACAATGTAAAGGAATTTACTATAATAAATCCTTTCACTAGTTTCTATGTTTAAATCCATTAAAATTATACTTTCTATATCATCCTACTATGATTATGAAATTTGGTATATAGATTTAAAAATACCTTTCTATAATGGGTACCTTTGGGAAGATTTCTACATGACACAAACAAAAGGGTTGGTAATACAAGGTGATGCCAAAAATATTTACAAGTTTGATAGATCCATTCATGTATTGAAGAAATTATATAGGTCATAGAAATGTATTTTTGATGAAGATATAAAATAATTTTGTTTCATTAAGAAAAAATGTGATCTATGCTTTTATAAGAGGTTTAGTGGGAATTTGGTCATTATCATAGTAGATTATGTTAATTATATATTACTTTTGGAAATTACATACCAGTATTATAGTCTATTAAGGACTATTTAAAAAAATTCTCCATCAAGGAATTATGGGAATAAGACTATATTATTGGTATCAATATCATTCATGATAGATCCAAGAGGTCTCTTAGATAATGTAAAACTACATAAATTGATATGATACTATGTAGATTTATTATGGAATAATCCAAGAGGTAATTGATTCAAGTTCCATATAGTATACATCATTATAAGAAAATGTGTCCTAATAAAAATAAAAGAAAGAGATAATGGGTAAGATCCAATAAGATTCAGCAAAAATATCAACCATGTATGCATTGTCATGTATTAGACTTGATATTTCCTATACAATGAGTATGGTAGGAAGATATCAAGATTATATAAGAGGAAAGCATTGGTCTAATATTCAGTTTATCCTTAAGTGTCTATGAATAACTAAAGATATGTTCCTAGTGTATAGAGGGGTTGAGGATCTGGTCATTAGGGGTTATGCAGATGATAGTTTTCAAATAGATCAAAAATATCTGAAGTCACATATTGGATATCTTTCAATTTTAACAGAGGATTTTTGAGCATGAAGAGTTCAATGTAACCAATTTTCATTGATTCTATATCAGATTCCAAGTATATAGTGGCTTCTGGTAAGGCCAAGGAATCCATTTGGATACAAAACATTGTTCAGTATCTTGATGTGTTACCTATCAGTATATTTCTTATCATAGTGTATTGTGATAATCCTATAGCGGTGGCTCTTTCAAAAGAGCCAAGGCCACACCAATGGGAAAATAACATACTCCATAAGTATCAACTCTTGAGGGATTTTTTTAGAGTGGTGAAGTTTCATTAATATGAGTTCCAAAATAAGAAAACATTGAATAACCCTTGACAAAAGTAATATCCCATTGGAATCATAAGTATCATATGAGAGCTAGATGAATAAAGTTTATTAGTATTTTGACCTATTGATTGAGGGATTCTATTGGATTTGGTGCCCTATAACCAACTTCTGTGTACTTTATGAAAATATTTATTCTTTTTTTATTATCAATAAAATCATTATCACATCATGGTTTTACTTTTCATAACATTGTATTTGATAATGTCCTAGGAGTAGTTGTCTCACTGAAAGGTCATAGTGCTCCCCCACTATGATGATAACCAAGACGTTCCATGATTTTATTCTTAAATATATGTTCTATAGACATGTGAATTTATTTGAGGGACACAAATGATTCAGGATATCAAGGGGGAAACTTATAAGACTTTTATTCACATTATCATGGGGTATTCCCTTGGTAATATCCAGTGTAGGATATTATGATAACGATACCTGTCAGTATGAAATCCATATTTATATATGTAATAGGATATTTTTATCTATGGAAATGTGTATTGATCCTTAAACATTATTATTATTATTAATGATTATTATTATTTGTGAACTTTTATGTACTGAGGAAAGCTGTGATGACATATATTCACAGTAAGGTAGGATACGTTGGGTGTTTCATGATTAATATTTCATTAATTAATAATGAGATAAATTATTTACCCCTAATATTTTTTAACAAAATTTGACACCTAATACCCTTTTATGGAAATGAAATTTATTAAATTAATACATGACCATGGTGTTCTCTAGATACGTTCGATTTCCAGAAAGTCAAAGAAAGATACATCAAGTATATTGGTTGATGTAACCATCATTCAACCAGCATGACTATAGATGTCACGATAAATGGATTATATTACATAGTAAGAATCCGTATGAATTATTTTGTAATTGTGTAATTAACGTCTTTCTATATGGGTGACTTGGTGTGTTTTTAGATGCTATCCTTGGAATTTAGGCTACTTCAACTAATGCAATTCAAAAAGAGGGATCGAGGTTTACACACTAAGTGTATCCATAATCTCAGTTAAATAATATATTATTATTTATTATTTAATATGTTTGATAAATATTATTCACACACATTGTTTAATAATTAATGATTTTTTCTTGAGCACATATATTATTTCACCAGTTATTTGAGAGACTATTATGTGAAAAAAAATATTTAATAAATATTTGTATGGTATCTAGTGAATTCAAAATTTATTTATTTATTATCAAATAATATAGTGGTATTTATTTTTTAAATATATAATAATTACTCAATTATTGATAAATATTATATAGTAATGGCAGACTGAGTTTAATAGTCTAGTGATAAATAATATATATTGAATATTATTTGTTAAAATGGTATTTAATTTAATTCATGAGTTTAGTTCATGCTAAGAAATAATAAAAATATTATTATTATTATTATATACATGGGGTTATTTGGGGATTATGTAAAGAATAAATTGAACTTCTGAAATTATTTATTTCTAACCCTAGTGGTATATAAACACAGTTATATTATTTTCTTAAGAGAGTCAATTCATTTTTTATTGTACACAATGACATCTGGGGATAATTATCTCAAGACCTAGTGAGCTCCCACTCCTAGTATGATTTCAATAAAAGAGATTGATCTTCCCCCACCTTCCACTATTGATTCTAGAGAGAGATCAAAGAGAATAATTTTGAATTGATTCTTAGGGAGATCAAAGGTGAACGTCGTGTGTGTTAGGATCTGTCGTGCTAGTACCTGGTGATTCATATGGTGATGTTTGGATGTTCAGGGAGATTTTTTGGGTCACCACTATAGGGGATATACTCTTGATTCCAATAGTTTAATAATGTTATGATGTTATGATGTTGTTATATCCATCAAAGAATAATGTATTTCTTATTAGGTAATTCATTAATTGCTTGGATTAATTATAATAAAACAAGTGATGATACATCAATTTGGTTATAAAATTTATCCATTTTATATATTATTTGATTCAATTTCACTGATCTCAAAATTTTTCATTATGTAAATCTCATATTAATCATCGATCGTGCCCAAAACTAAATGTTGGGAATTACCCATCTAACACTTCTGCTATGACTAGAAGTTTTACGACATAACATAAAATGACATAGATTAAAAAACATATTTCATTATTTAGACATCCTGTGAATAAGTTATCAGGATTGATCACTATGAATAAGATTCCTAATATTCATAATAACCATTTTGGTTTTGTGAAGTGATGGAAGATAGAATGATGAAGTTGGGGTGGTGATAAGTATGCTCAAATATTAAAGTATCTTATTTTAGATTAATTCCATTATATCAAGAAACGTATCAATGAATCATAATTCTTATCCTCAATGATTAGATGTTGAATTATTATTGAAAACACATAATGATATGATGATCGAATCACAATTCTATGATTATTTTCTAATTGATGTTTGTGGGAATTTTATTCCTGTAAATCTCATTATTCTCCCTCAAATTGAATTTGATGTTATATTTGGGATGGATTCAATTTCTCTACATAAATCCCAAATCAATTTCTAAGTCGGAGAATTCATGATTGATATTCCAAACCAAAATTTGATCACCTATAATTTTGATGATAAATATGAACTTCTAATGGATATTACATTCATTGATGGGTCTTGATTCTTATTCAAAATTGTAGTTTGTCTCAGATTGTTGGGGGAACTCAGAATTGATGATATGACTATCATACCAGAGTTTGTTGATGCCTTTCCAAAATAGATTATTCATCTTTCACAAAATCAAGAGGTTGATATCTTAATATTACTCATACATGGTACCACAAATATTTTCAAGACTCTCTATAGAATGGTCGCAGTTGAGTTATAGGAATTAAATAAGCAACTATACGAGAAACTTGATAAGGGATTCACAAAGACAAGTGTGTATCCTTTGGATGAATCTATTATATTTTTAAGAATAATAACAGATTAATGCGACTTTTCATTGACTAACATGAACTGAACAGGATCAAAATCAAGAAAATGTTTCCTTTACCCAATATTGGTAGCTTATTTGCTCAACTATGGAGAGATTGATACATTTCCAAGATTGAACTTCATTTTAAATATCATAAATTGAGGGTAAAGAGGGAGGATGTACACAAGATATCATTCCATACAAGGTATGGACACTATGATTATATAGTGATTCCATTTTATATTTATAATTACCCTTCTATATTCATGGATATATTGAATAGAGTCTATAGATATTAGCATGATTTGTTTTTTGTAGTCTTTATTGATGATATTATTATATATTCAATGGGTATGGAAGAGAATTAATATTACTTAAGAATTATACTTAAGACCCCATGGAAGAAGAAATTGTATGAAAAAATTACAAAGTGTGCATTTTGGATATAAAAGGTTTCATTTTATTGTCATATAATCTCAAGAGAGGGTAAATATATGGACCCATCAAAGATAAAGTCTAATCAATATTGGCCTAGACTAACCACAGTAACTAATATATAAGTTTTTCTTATATTTGGTGGATATTATTTATTGTTTGTGGAGAATTTATCCTTACATTCTACTCCACTCACCATGTTTAGTCTAAAGGGAGATGAGATCCTCTAGATATATAAATGTGTGGAAATTCTCATTAAACTATAGAGAAGATTAGTTTTATCACCTTTTCTTAAATTACCCTATATTAGAGAAGGGTTTATATTATATAGTGATTCATACAAGAAACTTTTGGGTTTCATTTTCATATAGAATTTCATGGTTATAGCTCATGAGTTGTGAAAATTGAAGGTTCATGACAAAAATTACCAAACCCAGGATTTGGAATTAGTTGTAGTAATTCTTTCATTAAATATCTAGAGTAATTATCTTTATGAAGAAATGTGTGATATATAAAACCAATATTCACTTTCTCACACATTAAAACATGATTTATTACATAAAATTATACTTAATTCAACCAAAAATATCAAGAAGTCCAGTTTATTTGGGAATTTGGTAAATTACATTACAACTTAAATCATGGAATACGACATCATTATTGAAAACTTCTTTAACATTACCATACAGAAAACTACATGGGATAACATAAATAAATACATAAGAAATGGGTGACCTATAAAGCCTAGTAAGGGAATAAACATGGAATAATGTAAAACACATTAGACAATAAGAATATAAATGGGATTAAAATAGAAGAAATCATAAACATGAATGATAAGACATGATATAGCATGATAAAAAAATGGAAACATGGGAAATATAGAAATAACTTTAAAAACTGCATCATAGGTCAAGGATAACTACCAATATATCATAATATAAAAATTCACATAATTTAATCTGGTTTACACCCTTTCCAAACATGAAATTTCATGATACTAAATATTACCCAATGTATTGTAGTGATTTATAATTCTGGGAACACCCATCACTTTCATTTCAGTCTCATTCTAAGGAGGGCCACAGAGAGCATACAACATGGATTCATTCATCATCATATTTTATTTAAAGATCATATAGTGTGTAATAAATACATTTAAGTCCAAAATAAAATAGTTATAAGTGTATAAATTCGAATACCCTTGTTAGTAAATGGGATGGTATTCACTACCCAATTGCTTTGAAATTTGAAAATAGTGATGAAATTTTCGTAGCCTAACAACATCGCTTAAACATTCATTAAATGGGTTGATAAGAATGAAAAGGGTGTATAATCATTTAGACATAAAATGGGCAGTAATAGGTACATGTAAAGATCTATCCAATCATTAGGAATTATAAAATGAATATATATGAAAATAAAAAATGTAATTAAAGAAGAGGAAGGAAGAACTGTTACGAACTTTCAGCATGGTAATGGGTGTACTTGGGAGGGATTAATGAGATATAATAGGGTATCCAAAAATTTATAAATCATAAGTACAATATAGGGGAGGTTTAAAAATATACTCCAACATTAGTAATTAAAAATAAAATGTGCATATAATAAAGGAGAATCTTGAATAAAGGTGAGAAAGAGAGGATCCTTTACCATAAGAGTGTGACACCAAAATCATTAAAGGGGATTCTTGTTAGATTAAGGGAACCTTGGGAGTATTCAAGAGAGAGGATGGTAGAGAAAGGACATGGTCCAAGGATTTTGAGTGAAGATATATGGAAGCTTGTATGGGTTTATATAGGAAATGAGAGGGAAATTATTTAATATTTCACAAACATAGATTTTGGAATATATATAATAAAATATTCATAACAACAAACCTTCCCATGTTTTTTTACCATGGTTTCTTCCAAATTCGAGTGTTTTTAAATATTTTATTATGAAAATGGCATAAATTATTGAAATATTACAATTGATTGTGTGGAGGTGAGTCACACTTTTAACGAAATGAATTTAAAAACACAAAATATATTATATGTTTTTGACATTTCATAAAGGCCTTATAAAATTTAAAAAATAATATTTAAATCACATTATTTTAAAGGGAAAACAAATATTTTACCAAGAATACCCATTATAGTATTTATTACATCATTTTGGGTTATTATGATGTGGTAAGACACATCATATATTTATATGGTATTTAATTTTTACCTGAAAGTTTGACTGTCTTAGAAAATTATGAAAATTCACTGTAACACCCCAAGCTTCCACGGTATACTTCTCTTATAATAATATAGTAGCGTGTGTTGTATGCAACTTCGAGTTCTAACACACCAAAACCAATCAAACTAGCCATTATGAATATTAATACCCACTTTTTGAAATTTCTTAAATTTTATCATTCAAAATGGATGTCATTTTTGGATTCAGAATATTGAAATTATCTTTGGGTAAATTTTTGGTACTTTTTTGATAACTTTCATATTTGGATGAATATTGAAAATTACTAAATTTTAATTAAAAAAAAATATTTTAATCGAAATAATTAATAGTGATAAATTATGAATTTGGGTCATTTTAAAGTATAATTAGGTTATTTTTTTACCATTTAATAAAATTATGGTCATTGGACATAATTTCACATTTAAACTGGACATAAGCAAGAGCCAATCTTTTGATAGTTATTATTTCTTAAAAACACGCTTTTTGTTTTGACAACAGGAATTAATTTTAAATTTATTTCTACCACTTTTGTGTTTTGAATTTAGAAAACTGGATTCCATATTTAGAATCAGGGGGTCCAAATTGTGTAAATAGTTAACTTTTATTTTTAGATATTTTGAATAATTACTTTGGTAAATATTTTATTTACCATGGTTAAAGGGTAAATCCGGTAAATAACGGTAAAAGAATAATATTATAATAATATTATATTACCCTAAAATGTGTCCTAACCTTATTGGATGATACATGTCCGACCATGGGCATCTTTGGGTTGATTTTGGGACCCCATGGAGCCACTTGTAAGTGATAATGACACTTTATACAAATTAAGTTAAAGTAAGTACAAAAATTACATAAGCATATATCTTTTAGAAAAACAATTTTTACATAAGGTTATATATATTATATGTTTGACTATAAATATTCATTAGAAAGATAAAAATATTTCTCACATAATGGATTTCTATTAATAATTTTTAGACATTGAATAATTATATTTATTTATGACACAATAATGATGCAGTATTTTCCTTATTAAAGAAAGAATCAAGAAATTGGTATTATAAATGTTAAAATAAATAGAATTTGACAGTTTTGATGACATCCACGAATTTCATTTGTTAATATGACATGTTATGATTTCTTAAATAATTTTTTTAGAATAAATAATGTTTTTAAGACTTTATCAAAAATCATTTATTAAATAGTGTCAAAATAGACATAAATGGGTTTTTAAAACAATATTATATTATTATTTGATCTTCTATTCCTAAAAAAATAAGGTTCGGCCAAAGGACTTATATAATGATAGGTGTATCATTAATTGACTACTTGGGGGTTTCTTGGAAGTATATAGTATGTTTATTAACTATATAATATAAAAATACAAAGAGACATGGTAAATGTCAAACTATTTAACTAAGAGTTAAATCAAAAAGATAAAGTTAATATAGTGACCCAATCCTGTCTAAAACCTATTTGTTTATTTTTTTTCGACCTATACCTGCCTTAAACATTAAATAATCCACTTTTGAGCCATTCGAAACCAAAAATGAATTTATTATAAAATAATATTTCTAGCTTTTCCTAAGGTTCCCTTCACCCCTCTTATAAAAGGGAACTCACTCTACTCACTAATTCACACCATCAAAGCCTTTTGGATCGGCCAAAACCTACCCCAATATCTTCTAATCTTCCCTAAATTCATCATAGAGACCCCCTTTTGGTCATAAAGAAATCTTATGGAGCCCTTTTTTTCAAATCAAAAGGAAGAACCCGAAGAAGAGGTAATGATTTCACCACCCCCTTTCAAGTTCCTTTCTTCTTCCGGATCTTATTTCATTGTTATTTATACTAAAAAATAATAACTACAATGTATTATATATACATTTATGTTATTATATATATGGTACAATCATATTCAGTATTCTATCCATCCTTTTAAGGACATGTCACATTACGTGCGTACGTACGGCCTACCGTCTCCACGTCGTCATGTAATTGTTATTCAATACTTTATTATTTGGATGGGTATAATAATGATGTGTAATTCATGTAAATAATAAATATAAAATTATATTTATTCTTTATATATGATATATCATCCAATTATATATTATTTTAATATCAAAAGAGTGATATTATCGCTCGTACGTACGTAAGGATTACCGTCTCCACGAACGCGATGAGACTCATTCCTCATCGTATCCATTCAAGAGTAAATTTCATTTGATGATCAAAAATAATTTTTAGAGACATGATATCATTCTGGATATGAATAAGATACATTTCATCCATAATAAATATGGCTCACATGACAAAAAGTATAAAGGAAAATGAATCTATTAACACCCGAGATGACGATAATACTAAGAGATTATTAACAAATCAATGTTAAAAGATCATATATGATATCATATTAATGTATATAATTATTTTATAATTAAATAACAATTATTTTACCATTATACAAGATTTTAACATACCATTGACCAAGGAAAAAGTATGAAGGGTTTTCTTATCTCAATTTTAATTCCATGAGATTTTTATTGTTCAACACTTATTTATTGCATGTGGTGTTTGTACTACCCATGATTATATTAATTGTGTAATATACTTTAATTTATTGATATTTACATCATCATTTTATTATACTTCTTTCATGTGTGTATGTTTCATAGGTTACCAAATCGATAAGGGAATTTGAAATTTCACTTTCCACTCATTCGGCTTTACGCATACTTCATTGATTATTTTACTCCAAGATTATGTGTGGAATCATTATTCATTTTCTTATGTCATTATTTCCACTCCCCTTTCTATGGATATACTTTAGATACACATAATCACTCCATTGATAAATTCACAAGTCATCGATATGAACTTGATAAGAGTAATTTTAACTCAATCTCCATTTGTTGAGTTGAATATCCAATTAATTGGTGTTGTTTTTACAAGAATATGTGTGATTGTACTATGATTGATTTACACTGAATATCCAATAATATTGAGTGTATTTATATTTTTCACACATAATTATGTCGTTGATTTATCCTTAACCTAAGGATATAGTCTTTATAAGATATTTCATCTCAATTTACATTCCATTGAGACTTCTTTGTTGTCAAACACCAATTATATTTTATATGGTGTATATAATGTACTTTGACATATTATATCATGAATCCCTTTATTATCATGATATGATAATGTTCTTATTACCAAAATTATTTGTATTCAAGTGTCTCTCTTTTGGTTAGGAACTCTAACTAAAATATCATTTTAAAATATTTTAAAGATTTATTATTCTAAATCTTTCTCATTAATGTACATGTTTTAAAAATGGTTTCAAGGATTTATTTATATGGACATTAAAGTTTTCAAATCAAAATTCCTTTTAAAAGTTTCAAACTGGTATGGGATGATTTTATTCAAAAATCTATTTTAAATGTCTTCTCAGAAAATAGTGTGACTTATAAATGTTTTCAAGAAAAAAGCGGATATTTCTCTCAATAGTTTGATGATTAATTAATATATGTCAATATCCTTCATTATTCTCGATTGAGGTTAATATGATACAGTACAATCTTCCATATTGTATTGAATGAGTTATTTTTGACTGTGGATGTTCTATTTTTAAACCATTCATGGTTGTTGTTAAAGTATTGACATTTCGTAAGCTAGTTTTAATAAAAATGTTTATGTTATGTTTCAAACTTTTCAGATGAGGAATGCATTGGAATTAGTAAGTGACGGGTGGAGCCCACTATAGCTCCTAGACGCATCGGTAGGTATCATGAGACAAACTAGTGTCTTGGAACAAGGCCTTGATAAAATCTTATATGTAGTCTTGGCATAGGGCCTTGACTATGTGGTTATGATAGTCTGGCATTATGCATTCCATCATTATAAAAGTGGTTATTGATATTCCATGTGATCATTTGACTAGTAGAATATCCATGTGAATAAGTAAATGGAATTATTTGATTTTATATTTTCCATATTATTCTGAAGTTCATGATTAAAAGTATTTTGTTCTAGTATTATACACTTCCTTAAATGTTTATGCTTATTTATGAATGTTTCATCTATAATGTTATCCTTACCGAGCATCTGAGCTCACCCCTTTCTATGTTTTATTTTCCCAGGATGAAAAGATGAATATTATGAATTACCTCCAGGGACAGTCTATGGGATCTCAGTGTTGTAAATGGAGGCACTGTTATTTTAGTTTTCCATTTTATGATGTAATGAAAACCTTATGAATGTATCTATTACTTCCAAGGCTACTAAACTAATCGTTCTTTCGAGACTTGATCTTTTGTGATCATGCCAATGATACGTAATAATGCACCGACTCTAGGTAACTGGGGTTGGTGCGTTACAGTTGGTATCAAAGGAAGTTTAGTACAAACCATGGAAATTAGATAAACTATGATTAGAGCACATATCCCTAAGATAGACTTTGAGAATTAGTATATAATATCTTCCTAGAATTTTGGTATTGTATAGATTTTGTGAGTTTTCCAAGGAATACATCCATGTCTATATACGAGCAGGTAGAGGCGGCTCTGGCACAGATGTACCTAGGGGTAAAACCCAAAAACACCGCTTTGACCTAGACTCGAATGGGAACATGTGCAAAACAATGATCCTTGCTGCACTCTTGGTTACGATAGTACCGGGGGATATGATTTGGTTAATTTACATTTTCTTTACAAACCAATTTAAAGTATTTTAATATAAGATGAGAATAAATGGCCTTGGTTAATCCTATGGTGTTTTAAATAAAGAATATGGTGTCATGATATTCTATAAATGATTTTATGACTACTGTTACTCGCACAATGATTTCTATTTTTAGTCAATGGATGGATTCCAAGGAAGTCGTAGTAACTTTGAGAATGATGTACAAGGTGGGAACAGTGGTGGAAATGAGCAACAAAATGGAATGTTGATAGGCGTAAAAGATATCATGTTCATGCCAAATCAACTTTCCAAACATATGATCAACAACATATATATTAACCAACTCCAAAACTCAACAAAGAAGAGAAAGTTGATGAATGATAAGAGCTCCAGCAGTGGAGACAATGGAGAAAAGAATCCTCAAGACACCCAGGAAAGTGTCTCAATTGAATAAAGAAATTATTTATGTGTGGGAAATAAGGACATAAAGTGAAGAATTGCCGAGGAAAAATGAAGAGTACTTTTGAAGAAAATAAAAATGGTCCCAAGAATCCATTTATAGTCATTTTCCATAAATGCAGGGGACCTGGCCATTACCTGAGTGAATTCCCTATTCTATAGGATATTTTCTTACTCAAAGAAGAAGCTATGTGAAAATAAATTGTTGGAGAAATTTTCAAATGTACTAGTACTCCTTTTTGATGGGATTAGTTTGGAATAATTTTCTCTTGTATTTGTAACCCTTAATTTTGTCATGTGAAAATGATATTTGAGGAAGACATATCTTTTTTCTTGTGGATATAGTTATAAATAACGATTTGGTTTTATATGATCATTGGGTTTGAGGAAATTACAAGTTATTATATTTTGTGATGAAAATGTAAGGTATGAGATAACATTTGTGGTTAAATTGTGTTATGGTTATTTTTGAGGAATTTATCTCATTTTGGTGATGTTATAAATTATAGTTTTTGAAAAAGGACAACACACAGACCGTGTGACAACCCAACGTGTCAGACAAAGCTGTGGGAATCGAACCCACAACCAAAGTGTGAATGGGATTTATCGCCTACCACTGGACTACGTGAAGTCCATGGGTAGTATGACAAATTATTTTTAGATAAATGATTTTATTGATCAATAATATGTTGATTTCAGATATTTCTTCTTATCAAATGAATACCCTTAGTATAGGAAAATTATTTGGGGATTAAGTGATAAATGTTATTTTGGAAGATGTTCGCTTTGTTGGGAACACTATATGCTCAAGGAAAATAGAATACTATGGGATTACATTTGAGGAGTAATGGTGGATTTTAATCTATGTTTTTATTGTGGATTTATAGTGATTTGGGTTATTTATGGAAATGATTATCAAATAATAGAGAATATGTGATTAGGTTAATTACATTTAAGTATGTGACTTTACGAATAGTTGATGTCATTTATAGATACAATTTAAGGTGGAAGACTAAATAACCAAATTCTTCTACGTTTTGGGTTTCAATATTAGTTTGGATTATATTGAAGGATTTTAAGGACAATTTTTTATTGAATTGTATTTATTTAACTTTGGGGTATTGTTGGTTTAGTTTTAGAAATTAAGATTAGTGTTTCCTTCTCTAATAGAATATCATTTTGGGGGATAATCAGATCTTATACTAACCATTTTGGTTTTGATTAATCTCTATAGAAAAGGTAAATATATAGTTTATCTTCATTGATCATGTGATTCTATAGATTTTTATTCTAGCTCGTCCAATGTGACCATGTCTTCTTGAATACTCACCGTTTAAAAAAATGAGTTAGTGGTAGAAATTTATTAAAGAATGAAACTCTACTTAAAAAATAAGTATATATCTTTATTTTATTATTCAATGTCATAAATTAATTCCTCATATTTATGTAATGTAACTTAAAACAAAAAAAATGTTATCTATTTACTTTTCCTTTTGGGAAACTGATGACCGTTTGTCCCATCACAAGTTTGTGGTTTTCTTGTTGTTAACTTTCTCATGATCATGTTTTCTATCCCTATCCATCAGAACTTGACACTTATTTTATCATCCATATCCATGTTTTTCTACATTAAATCCTATTATAGTTTATCTTAGGTGACCTCTGTACTTCTCTTTCATTCTTTTAAAGTGATAGTTTTATTGACACTTTTTCCGATGTGGGACTTTCCATTATATTCCCAAGACCAATTTTAAAAATTGCGAGGACGGAATTTATTGAATGGTGGGAGAATGTAACACCCCAAGATTTCATGGTACACTTCTCTTTGAATAATACAGTAGCGTGTGTTGTACGCAACTTTGAGTTCTAACACACCACAACCAATCAAACTAGCCATTATGAATAGTAATAACCAATTTTTGAAATTTTATAAATTTTATCATTAAAAATGGACTTCATTTTTGGATTCATAATATCGAAATTATCTTAGGGTGAATTTTTGGTACTTTTCTAATAACTTTCATATTTTATGAATAGTGAAAATTACTAAATTTTAATTAAAAAAACTTTTTTAATCGAAATAATTAATAGTGATAAATTATTATTTTGGGTGATTTTAAAGTATAATTCAATTATATTTTTACCATTTAATTAAATTTTGGTCATTGGACATAATTTTACATTTAAACTGGACATAAGCAAGAGCCAATCTTTTGATAGTTATTATTTCTTAAAATCACGCTTTTTTTTGACAATGGTTATTAATTTTAAATTAATTTCTGCCACTTCGGTGTTTTGAATTTAGAAAAATTTATTCCATATTTAGAATCATGAGGTAAAAATTGTGTAAATAGATAACTTTTATTTTTATACATTTTGAATAATTACATCAGTATATATTTTATTTACCATGGTTAAAGGGTAAATCTAGTAAATAAGGGTAAAAGAATAATATTATAATAATATTAACTTACCCTAAAACGTGTCCTAACCTTATTGGTTGATAAATGTCCGACAATGGGAATCTTTGGGTCTATTTTGTGACCCCATGGAGCCACTTGTAAGTGATAATGACACTTTATACTAATTAAGTTAAAGTAAATACAAAAATGACATAAGCATATATCTTTTAGAAAAACAATTTTTACATAAGGTTATATATGTTATATTTTCAACTATGAATATTAATTAGAAATATAAAAATCTTTCCTACATAATTTTGTTTTATTTATAATTTTTAGACATTTAATAATTAAATTTATTTATGACACAATAATGATGTTGTATTTTCCTTATTAATGAAAGAATCAAATAATTGGTATTATAAATGTTAAAATAAACATAATTTGAAATTTTTGATGACATACATGAATTTTATTGGATAATATGACATGTTATTATTGTTAAAAAAATTGGTTCGAATTAATAAATTTGTTATAACTTTAACAAAAATCAATTATTAAATAGTGTCAAAATTGACATAAATGAGTTTTTAAAAAAATATCATATTATTAATTGATATTATATTCCAAAAAATATAAGGTTCATCCAAAGGACTTGTATAATGATATTTTAATCATTAATGGACCACTTGGGGGTCACATGGAATTATATTGTATGTTTATTAACTATATAATATAAAAATACAAAGACACATGGTAAATGTCAAGCTATTTAACGAAGAGTTAAATCAGAAAGATAAAGTTAATATAGTAACCCAAACCTGTATAAAACCTATTGGTTGAGTGTTTTTCGACCTATACCCACCTTTACCTTTAAATAATACACTTTGGAGCCATTAGAATGTGAATATGAATTTATTATAAAATAATATTTCCAGCTTTTCCTAAGGTTCCCCTCACCCCTCTTATAAAAGGGCACTCCCCCTACTCACTAATTCACACCATCAATGCCTTTTGGCTCGGCCAAACCCTGACCAATATACTCTAAACTTCCCTAAATTCATCCTAGAGACCCTAATTTGGTCATAAAGCCATATTAAAGAGCCCTTTTGATCAAATGAAAAGGAAGAACCCGAAGAAGAGGTAATGATTTCACCACCCTCTTTCAAGTTCCTTTCCTCTTCCACTTCCTATTTGATTGTTATTTCCACTCTAAAATAATAAATCCAGTGTCTTATATATACATTGAGGTTATTATAAATATTTTACAACCATATTCAATATTCTATTCATCCTTTTAATGACATGTCACCATATTTGCGTACGTACGGCCTACTGTATCCACGTCGTGGTGTAATTGTTATTCAATACTTTATTATTTGGATGGGTATAATAATGATGTGTAATTAATTTAAATAAGAAATATAACATGATTATGATTATTTATATATGATATATCATCCAATTATATATTATTTTAATATCAAAAGAGTGATATTGTCGCTCGTGCGTACGTACGGATTACCGTCTCCACGAACGCGATGAGATTCATTCCCCATCGTATCCATTCAAGACTAAATTTCATTTGATGATAAAAAATAATTTTTATAGACATGATATCATTATGTATATGAATAAGATACATCCCATCCATAATAAATATGGCTCACATAACAAAGAATATAAAGTAAAATGAATCTGTTAACACCCGAAACGACGATAATACTAAGATATTATTAACAAATCAATGTTAAAAAAAATATATGATATAATATTAATGTATATAATTATTTTATAATTAAATAAAAATTATTTCAACATTATACAGGAGGTTAAACTACCATTTACCAAAGAAAAAATAAAAATTAAGTGGTTTATTATCTCACTTTTAATTCTTTGAGATTTCCATTGTTCAACACTTATTTATTGCTTGTGGTGTGTGTATTTCCCATGATTATATTAATTGTGTAATATACTTTAATTTATGGATATTTACATAATAATTGTATGATCCTTATTTCATGGGTGTATGTTTCATAAGTTACCAAATCGATTAGGGAATTTGAAATTTCAATTTCCACTCATTCGTCTTTACGCATACTTCATTGATTATTTTACTCCAAGATTATGTGTGGAATCACTATTAATTTTCTTATGTCATAATTTCCACTCCCCTTTCTATGGATATACTTTTGAAACACATAATCACTCCATTTATAAATTCTCAAGTCATCGATATGAACTTGATAAGCGTAATTTTAACTCAATCTCCATTTGATTAGTTAAATATCCAATTCATTGGTGTTATTTTTACAAGAATATGTGTGAATGTCCTCTGATTGATTTACACTGAATATCCAATCATATTAAGTGTATTTTTATTTGTCACAAATAATTATGTCTTTTATTTACCCTTCACCTAATTATACAGTCTTTATAAGATATTTCATCTCAATTTACATTCAATTGAGACTTCTTTGTTGCCAAACACCAATTATCTTTTATATGGTGTATATAATGTACCTTGAAATAGTATATCATGAATCACTTTATTATCATGATATTATATAGTTTTGATTACCTCAAATATTTATATTCAATTGTCTCCCTTTTGGTTAGCAACTCTAACTAAAATATCATTTTAAAATGTTTTAAAGATTTATTATCCTAAATCATTCTCAATAATGTCCATGTTTTAAAAATGGTTTAAAGGGTTTATTTATATGGACATTAAAGTTTTCAAATAAAAATTCCTTTTAAAACATTCAAAGTGGTATGGGACACTTTCATTCAAAAATCTTTTTTAAATGGCTTCTTGACAAATAGTGTGACTTTTAGATGTTTTCAAGAAAAGGGGTATATTTTTCTCAATAGTTTGATGATTATTTTAATATATGTCAATATCCTTAATTATTATCTCTTGAGGCTAATATGATACAATACAATCTTCCATATTGTATCAAATGAGTTATTTTTTATTGTGGATGTTCTATTTTTATACCATTCATGGTTGTGGTTAAAGTAATAACATTTCGTATGCTAGTTTTAATACGAATGTATATGTTATGTTTCAAAATTTTCATATGAGGAAGGCATTGGACTTAGTATGTGACGGGTGGAGCCCGCTATAGCTCTTTGATGCATCGGTATGTCTCATGAGACAAACTACTATCTTGGCACAAGGCCTTAACAAAATCATATTTTTAGTCTTGGAAAAAGGCCTTGACTATGTGGTTATGATAGTCTAGCATTATGCATTCCATCATTATGAAAGTGGTTATTGATATTTCATTTGATCATTTGACTAGTAGAATATCCATGTGAATAAGTAAATGGAATTATTTGATTTTATCTTTTCCATATTATGCTGAAGTTCAAGTTTAAAAGGCTTTTGTTCTACTCTTATACACTTCCTTGAATGTATATGATTATTTGTGTAAGTTTCCGCTATAATGTTATCCTTACTGAGCATCTGAGCTCACCCCTTTCTATGTTTTATTTTCCTAGGATGCAAAGCAGTATATTATGATTGACCTCCAGGGATAATCTATGGTATCTCAGTGTTGTAAATGGATAAAATGTTGTGGTAGTTTTTCATTTTATGATTTAATGTAAACCTTATGAATGTATCTAGTACTTCAAAGGCTACTAAACTAATCTTTCTTTCGAGACTTGATCTTTTGTGATCATGCCAATGATACATAATAATGCACCGACTCTGGGTAACTGGGGTTGTGGCATTACATTCACCATTGGATAATTTTAATGTTTTGATTCCAAAAACAAATATTCATTTAATCTATATTATTTTTTAAATATCTTCATTTTCACTTAAAAAAATAATTGACATTTATTGAAAATGATGGGTTTTTTAAAATAAAAGTTTTAAAACCCTAAGAAAACATTACATTTGACTCTATAAAAAGTATATAATTATTTATATTTAATAAAAATATTTAATAATAATATTTAATTGAAATATTATTTATTTCAAAAGTACATGAATTCATCAAAATTAATTCCTTAATTGAATTGAATATTACCGAAAAATATTATTCATGATCTATAGTATCAAAATAAAAATTTATTCATTATTCATTTCAAAATAATATACATAATACATTTTCTAGGGTCTTGATGAATATATTTTTAATACACCAGAGTAATCCCTATGATTATAGTGCATGACGGTGAGACTTTCATGGAGTCGTTTGGAAAACATGGTTTGATTCATGGTCTTGATAAGATTAAACTTCTACTGTAAATGGTTGTTCTCATACTTATGTAGTTGGATCTCAGTTTGGTCTTGGTTGAGGTAAAATTCCATAGATTATACCTCCCTCAAAAGCTCCAATAAATGGTATTCATAGCATACAGTCATACTTGATAACGCCATCAAATCCTGTGTCTGGTTTAATTGGACTTGTTAAATCCCTATATTTATACTAATCATGTGATCCCTATTTAATTATTATACTATCAACAGTAAAAATTGTTAATGGTATTTTCAATCCAATTGGATATAAAAAAATGCATGTGTTATCTATAACCATATTACATAATAAAACATTAAATCATAATGGAATTTTATTTATACCTGTTTGGGTCGTTATAATATATAAACTATTCACAAAAGATTAAAGTAAATTTTCACACATGAGGTGTTGAATATTAATTAGAGAAGATGGTTGAAGTTTATTGATAGTTATGACTACTCAATATATTACCACATTATGACGGAGAACAAGGTGTACGATTCCTTGTGTTGAAAGGATCATGACAGCTTTTCCATGATGAGGATATAAAAAGAATCAAGATTTATGGATCTATAAATAATAGATCATGAAATCTTGTAGGAAGGGTAAAAATAATATATTTATCAAATATGTTTTCAGCAATCTATCCAAGTGAAAATTAAATTATCACAGAAGGAAGATATATATTTTCAAAAGAAGGTGACAAATGAATATGAGTTTAAAATACATTGTGATGGAATAATAAGTATTATGAACTCTTTATGTGTTCTATCCATGTCAGAATTGAAGGGTCTATTAAAAGAGGATCGTAAATCATCATTCTCTATTCATACTTAAAGTAGAGATATGTATATAGATTTGAAAGAGTATTTCTGGTGGAATGGAATGAAGATAGATATTAAATATTTTCTGGCATGATGATTGGTATATCAATATTTTAAGACTAAGATAATGATGTTTAAGGGTATGTTAAAACCATTACCCATATAAGAATAGAAATGGGAAAACAACACCATGTATTTTTTCATAGGACTCCCAAAAATGTATAAATAGAATAATATTATATGTATTGTAATCAATCTCCCTATAAATCATGTCACAACCCATCCCCCAAGGCCCGTGTCGTGACTACCCCAAGCCTACCTTCTATAGGCTAGGGGCTGGTGACTAGTAGTGGAAAGGAATATCCCTAAAACTGGAAAGGCATTTCCCTTTTCAACCTAAGAACTCACACAATCGAAGCACACAACAGGATCTAAGCACAAAGTGAACTATATAGTAACAGATTGAGTACGGTAAGTAAAGGGGCCTAAATACAAGCCCAACTGGAAAGTACAAGTAAAACTAGAGAGTATAAGTAAAACTGGAAAGTACAAGTAAAACTAAAAAACAGCTCCTATGAACACCCGCCAAGGATCCTACCTGAAGGGTACATACAACTCTTCAATGGTCGTCTCTACGATACACCTTTTCTAAGGTCCACCTTCGACTAGCCTCCAGTCCCGGTACCCCCGTCCTCAATCAACATTGTTCGTCTTCTGCACAAGACACAACAATGTGTGGGCATAGCCCATGCTGGGGTGAGTATAACAATACTTAGTAGGGACCCTGAGACCCCCGAAGGTCTCTCCAAATCCATAAAGGATAAAACACAAATCATGGAAACAATACTCAACCCTACATAAGTATACGACCATACATATACCTAAGTTATCAAGTATACCCATCTCATTCATGAGGAAACACAAGGCCCAACTCATTAGCTCAAAATCTCAACTGTTCCACGAAGGAAAGAATTCCACGAAGGTAACACCACAAAGGTAAGTACTACAAAAGTAACGCCACACAGAATAATACCACAAAGGTATCACCGTGAAGGTAAGTACCACAAAGCTATGCCAAAAAAATTAATACCACAAAGGTATCACCATGAAGGTAAAGACTCAGCTAACACGAGGTATAACTTAAGTATAGAAGTACATATGATTAGTCGTAATCTAGATCATCTTATTTTGTTAAGTAGCACTGCTGCTGACCCTCACAAGATTGATAGGTAATAACCCCTACTGAACCACAAAAGATCGATAGGTAGCTAAACCCCGCTAACCCACACAGTATCGATAGGTAACTAACCCTAGCTGACCTACACAGGATCTAACCCACATAGGATGGGTATGCAATTACCCACAATGGATCACTGAGCACTGACCCACATAGGATCTGACCAACACAGGATCGGTATGCACCGACCCACACAGGATCGCTGAGTGCTGACCCACATAGGATCTGACCCACAATGGATCGGTATATGCTGGCCCACATAGGATCACTGAGCGCTGACCCATACAAGATTGGAAGATTCGTCAGGTACAACCTGTTATAGGGTTCCTACACTAATAATTCTTGATTCTAGGAGGTTCTGATCCACAAGGCATTGGTCGATACTTCAAATACCATAAAGTACCATGAAGAAGTCTCCCAAAGTTCTCCCACATCTTAAGGGACCCAACGCGATAGACGATGCGTCAATCGAGTGCTCGGTCTGTAAGTTATTAGTGTTTCCATTCCGAGGGCCCGGTTGGATTTTGGTTCAATACAACCTGAACGCACACCAACTTTATCCAAAATTCAGTTTGAGTATACCAACAGGACCATCTCGATCAAAGGATTCCAGTGTTTTAGATGGTTTATCAATCAGACGCACAGTTCTCAAGATATAACCAAAAAGACAAAACTGGGTCTCGTCAGACCCAATCAGACCGACCCGGCCTGGGCCAACCCGACCCTGTTCGAGTCGCCCCACCAGGTTCGGGTCCGACCCAGATAGCCCGAACCACAGCGAGCAGAGCCCGCTAGGTGCGTCCCGCTACAGTGTGGCCCACTCGGATGGGTGGTTCGCCATGGCGGGGTCCACCCTAGCAGACACCCAGGGGGAGGCACCCTCCGGTTTCCCCGAATAGTCCAAAGCGCCTTTTGGAAGGGTGGATGCCAAGTTGGCATGTGGGTACCTCTGGAGAGGTACCACTCGACACGGTCGGCTAGAAGTCTAGTAAGTCCTCCTTCCAGTGGCGCGACGACATCGCTGACCACCACAACCGGCCGGATTCCGACCGACCTGAGATCTCTACCACAGCCAAGAGGTCGCAGTCTCCTAATCAATTGGCGGCATGAACATGCGCCAACCTTCTAGACCACAACTATCTAGAGTGTTGGATGACAAGTCATAGCTTCCTTCGATATCGGCGGCACGGATGTGCATCGCCCTGATTCCACGCAGCTGGTTGGGTGTCAGCCGCCACCTTTTCTTTACAGGCACCAATCTCCCTCCTCGATCAATGTGAAGAATTCATCAACAAAGATGATACGGAGGGATCGGGCTAGGTTCATTTGGCCCGTACCTGCCATATTATATTGGTAGCACTCGGCTCTAGGATAAAGATTTAATGTAAAAGAAATTAATGAATAATGATAATAAACACACCCCTACCTCGATTGTTCGTTGGAGACGGCGTGAGTAAGTAGACGAAGATGATGAAGATAATAAAGATGATGAGGGTGCCAACATTTATTTCTCTCACAACACGCTTTCGAAGTCGGGCTCAGGTGTTATCATAATTATTATTTCAAATAAAGTTATTCATTGGAGGATATTTCTCCAAAGGTTCCCCCAAGCTCTCTTTTCCTTTGCCAATGATTTCTCCCTTTAAAAGTGTGGTGCCAATCTAAAATAAGTTAAGGATTAATAATTCAATTAATTTTGTCAAATTAATTAAATAAAGTTGGCACATTCAATTTGGGGGAGAAACCAAGAGTGACCTCTCATTAAAAGAGAATCTTGGGTGGTCCCCACCTCTAAACTCAAAATGGAGGTTGCATGAAAATAAAATAAAAATTTTTGTTTTATTTTATTTTTATTCTTTTAACTCTCCCATGAAAATCCGGAAAACTCACTTCTACCCTCAACCTACTGTGGTCGAGGTGAAGTTCTCCTTAAGTGAACATCAGGGTCGTGAGTTCAATAGTGTCCTCAGATTTCAATTCCGAGCACCGGTTAAAAAGTTACGAAATGACGCTCGCACGTTTACTGAACGTACCTACAAAATGTTAGAAAATTCATTTCAGGAACTCCGGGCCTCAGAATCACACACCGTCAATTTTTGTGTACTTGTAATATTTCCATATAATTAAAAAACATTACATGGAAAAATTCGGGTCTTTACGTTCTACCCACCTCAGATCTTTACATCCCCGAAAGCCGCAACAGAGACTAGGGAAACAAGTGGGGGTACTGAGCACGAATCTGATCCCCCCACTCCCATGTGCTCTCTTAGAGGTTCCCATTCTGTCAATGTAAGTTCTCCAGAGGTATCAATCTCCCATATAGGACTCTCTCCTTTCGATCCTAAATCTCTACTGGAACCTCAAAAACTTCGCCCAATCATCGTTTTCCAGCTCACCCTAGTCAATGATGTGTGATGGGTCATGCACGTATCTCCTCATCTGGGATATGTTAAATACATCGTGCACCTTCTCCAATTGTGGTGGAAGGGATAGGCGGTATGCCACCTTTCCAACTCTACTGAGGACCGGAAAGGGTCCTATGAGCCTCGAAGATAACTTGTCACCCCGGAAAAATCTCCACAAATCTCAACGAGGTGAGACCCGTAAAAAGACACGGTCACCATCCTCGGACTCCAGAGATCTCCATCTCCTATTAGCATAATACTTATACCTCATCTATTCAGTATTTATCTGCTCCTGGAGGATCTAAAACTTCTCCTTGGTAGCTTGTACCATCTCTGGTCCCATGATTTTTTACTCCCCTGGTTAATTCCAGCGCTGAGGTGATCTACAAGGTCTCCCATACAAGTCTTTGAATTGTGGAATTCCGATAGTGGAGTGGTAACTGTTGTTGTATGAGAACTCCACATAGGGCAAGTGATCCTCCCAAAGGCATCTGAAATCAAAGACCCATGCACATTACATATCCTCAAGGGTCTGAATGGTCTTCTCTTTCTGACCATCCATCTGGGGATGGAAGGTTGTGCTCAACCGAAGTTGTGTCCCGAATGCCTCCTACAACCCCTTCCATAGTTGGGAAGTAAATCATTCATCACAATTGGAGACGATCATATATGGAACCCCATGAAGTCGCACAATCTCCTTCACATATAGGTGTCCCAAGCCCTCTACTAAACCATACTCTTTAATGGGTAGGATGTGGGTCGACTTGGTGAGTTGAACCATGATCACCCAGATGGAATCAGGTCCCTTTGATGTACGTGGAAGTCCTTTCACAATGTCCATGTAAATTATGTCCCACTTCTACTCTAGCACCTCTAATGGTTGAACTAGGCCTACTGGAACCTGGTGCTCTGCCTTCACTTGCGGACAAGTGAGGCACCGTGAAATAGACTCTGCTACTGCTTTCTTCATTCCTGGACACTAGTGCGGACGCTAAAGGTCCTGGTACATGTTCGTCATTCCTAGATGTACCACTAGAGGGGACGTATGGAACTCCCTCAACACTTCCTCCATAAGTGCCACTAGTACCATAATACATCCTATGAAGAGGATGATGTGCTCCCCACCTTCAAAAAATCCATTAGGTGACTGTCCTATGGATACCTGAGTATGTCAAGCCTCATAGTCAGTGTCCCCATGTTGTGCCTCCCTAAATCACTAAAGGAGTGGGGGAGTGACTGCCGGAGACTAAAGATAAGCTGGTCCTTCTCGATCCATGTAGGATATCTTCAATGTGGCTAACTACTTCATTGCCTCACTAAGAAACTGTATAAAGGACCTCTTGCTGAGTGCATCTTCTACTACGTTCCCCTTCCTTAGAGTATAGACAATCGCGAATTTATCGTCCTGGAGTAACTCAAGCCAACATCGTTGTCTTAGGTTTAGGTCCTTCTGAGAGAAGATATACCTGAGACTCTTGTGATCAGAGTAGACTATAAACACTCACCCATCAAGTAATTTCACCACATATTCAAGGCGAAGACCACTACTTCTAACTCCAGGTCATGGGTAGCCTAGTTTTTCTCATGTTGTCTCAGATGATGAGAACCATAAGCGATCACTGCTACCTCCTGCTTCAAGACACACCCAAGCCCAGTCCCTGATGTGTCACAGTAGACGATGTACCCAACGCCCTCCCCTAGTAGCCTCAAGATGGGGGCACTTGTCAATCAATGCCTTAGCTCCTAGAAACTCTTCTGGAATCTCTCTGAACACACGAAGGGTTTCGCTCTCTTCGTCAATACTGATAAGGGTTCCACGACTCTGAAAAAGTCAGGCACAAACCTCCAGTAGTAACCAGCCAAACCCAGGAAACTCCGCACTTCCATCACAATCCTGGGTGGCTCCCACAAACACACAGCTTTGATCTTCACTGGATCCACCAAAAATCCATATTATGAGTTTACATGTCCCAAGAAGTGAACCTCTCAGATCTAGAACTGGAACTTTTATGGATTACAATAAATCTGGTGCTCTCGGAGTGTTTTCAGAACTATCTGCAGATGATAGGCATGCTCCTCCTCTGTCGCTGAGTATATCAGGATTTCATCGATGAAGGCTACCACAATGTAGTCAAGGTAGGGATAGAAGATCCTTTTTATTAGTCCCATGAACACTACTGGGGCACTGGATACACCAAATTCCATAACCAAGAACTTATAATGTTCATACCAACATCTGAAGGTCGTCTTCTGCACATCCTCATCTCGTACTTTGAGCTCATGATTTCCTGATCTCAGTTCTATCTTCGAAAACCATCGTTCTCCCTTCAGCTGATAAAAGATATCGTCAATCATTGGGAGTGGTTACATATTCTTCACGATCACCTAGTTCAGGAGTCGATAGTCCATACAGAGTCTCAAACTCCCATCCACCTTCTTGGTGAAGAAAATCAGGGCTACCCAAGGAGAAACACTGGTGTTAATGAACCCCTTTCCCTACAAGTCCTCCAGTTACACCCACAGATCTCAAAGATCTACGAGAGCCATATAATATTCTGGTGTAGATATCGATGTCGTCCCGAGACACAAGTCGATATAAAAGTCCACATGTATGCGAGGTTGACCCAAAACCTGGTTTGGGACAACATCAGTGTACTACTCCACCACAATAGGATATCTCGTACTCTCTACATCAACTGCTCCGAGTGTAAGGTTGGCCAACTATTTTCGGATTGGCTGCACCCTCCTCTGGGTAAGTCCATCCTGTGCTGAAATGGTTCCCTTCTCTCTGATGAAGGTAAACCTGGTCCCGTCCATGTTGACACACCACACTTTGGGCCTAATACAGTCGATATAAGCATGGACTATAGATAACCATTCCATACCCAAGATGACATCGTAAGGCCTCAACGCCGCTACTAGAAGATCCCATCTGAAGCTCTCACCTCCTAGAGTAATCTCACACTACTGGAACCAGTGAGTAATCATCAAATCTGCTCTCGAAGGAGTCTCTAGCTATAAGGATCAAGTCAACAGCTCCACCGGTATCTCCGAGCTCCAAACTAGGGCCATGTAAATAAAATAATGACTGAAACATGTGTCTATAAGTACTAAAAATAATGTGATGTATACACATATCATACCTCGAATCATCTATGGAGCCCCGTGATCGTAGGCCTCAACTGTCTGGAGCTGAGCTCGCCCTTGTCCACCTTCTCTATGTGGTCGGGGTGGACCACCTAAAGGCGGGGGAGGTAAAACCTCGAATCTTCGCCCACCACCAAATGCATGGCTAGCTCCCCTTCCACATCCACCTCCTACCTGTAGGCTTCCTTGATCAAATCTTCACCTCTCTCCAAACAGTCCTTCGACCATCTGCTGGTCATCCGTATGACGGTTTGGGTAGTCACGAGCCATGTGACCATGCCCTCCGCACATGTAACACTACCTATTACTCACCTGCCCTACTCTGTATTGAGATCCCAACACATCTGACCTTGTATCATGTGGTCATCCACCCATAGGTCTTGTCCTCTTAGACCTCTGCCTCATCTGTCTGCTGCCAACTATAGATGACTCTACTACCTAATTTCCAGTGGTGGGTCTCAATACCAAAGACTACTCAGCAAGGAATATCTCCAATAAGAGTGCTCACTCTAACACCCCTTCCTATGTTGGGATGCTAAGAGATATCATCGAGGCTGTAATCTCTTGTTTGATCCCCTGGTCGAATGATCGGGCTCGGAAGAAAGGTTCACGCACCATGTCAGTGGAGTAGCGCGATAGGTCAGCGAACCTCACTGAATACTGATCCATGGTCATTCTACCCTACTAATAGTGAATAAGCTACCATATACGCATTGAACATAAGGTCTTTGGGATGAAATCTACCCTAAAAAGGCTCCCAAAGTCTGCCCAGATGAGAGTCACCATGTTGTGGACCTGAAGCATCGGGCTCCACCATCTACCTCCTGTTGCCTAAAGAATAATGGCGAAAATGATCACCATGAGATTATCTGGTGCCCCTACCAGTCGAAAGACTACAACCACAGCCTCTAGGTAGTTCTCAGTCACTTGTGGATCCATCTTTCCCCGAAACCTCAGTGTCCTCTGGCGTTGGAACTTGTGCAACATGCTCAAGAGGCGTGCACCCTCTCCGTATGGGGCCTGTGGCATCAGCTACCCAATGGGTAGTGGTGCTGCCGGTACACCACGCGATGGTATAACTGTCGTAAGGGGGCCCTGCACGAAAGCCTCATCGCTTGGTGGGATTTCATCACATACTCTACCCGGAACCCTGGACGGCTGTCTGTGTGGAGGCATCCTGAAAATAAACTGGTGTGCCATGGTCAATAAGTCGTACCCTATTTTCCTGACTCAAAGAGTTCACAAAGAAAACTTTTCAAAGACACACACGTAATCAATGTTTTTTTTCACTGAGTTATAAATTAGAACTCAGGGTCCTGTGTTATGGATACGTCGGCTGCCACACCAACACTGGACCCCCCGAACTGAAAACCACACTCTTTACACTTAACACTATTGTCGAGTAAAAAGATCATAGTTCTAGTTCTTTGGTAGAACAAAACTCCTATGATACTAATTTTTCACGACCCATACCCTGGGGCCCATGCCGTGACTACCCCAAGCCTACCTTCCATAGACCAGGGGCTAGCGACTAGCATCAAAAAGGCATATCCCTAAAACCGGGAAGGTATTACCCTTTTCAACCTATGAACTCACACAATCAAAGCACACTGCAGGATACAAGCACAAACTAAAATATATAGTAACAGAGTGAGTACAGTAAGTAAAGGGGTCTAAATACAAGCCCAACTAGGAAGTACAAGTAAAACTGAAAAATAGATCCTATGAACACCCTCCAAGAATCCTACCTAAAGGGTAAGTACAACTCTCGAACGGTCGACTCTGTGATACGCCTTGTCTAAGGTTCACCTCTGAGCAGCCTCTAGTCTCGGTATCCCCGTCCTTAGTCAACGTTGTCTATCATATGCACAAGACACAATAAGCTGTGGGTGTAACCCATGTAGGGGTGAGTATAAAAATACTCAGTAGGGACCCAAGAACCCCTAAGTTCTCTTAAAATCAAAAAAGGATAAAACAAAAATCATGGAAACAATAATCAACCCTACTTAGGTATATTCCCATACATATACCTAAGTGATCATGTATACCCATATCATTAATGAGGAAAAACAAGGCCCAACTCATTAGCCAAAAATCTCAACTGTTCCACGAAGTAAAGAATACCATGAAGGTAACACCACAAAGGTAACTCCAAATAGAAAAATACCACAAAGGTATCACCATGAAGGTAAGTACCACAAAGGTACGCCACATAAAAGAATACCACAAATGTATCACCACGAAGGTAAAGACTCATCTCACACCAGGTATAACTTAAGTACATAAGTACAGATGATTTTTCATAAGCTATATCATCTTATTTTGTTATGTAGTACTACTACTGGCCCACACATGATCGATAGGTAATTAAACCCACTGACCCACACTAGATCGATAATAACTAACCCCCACTGGCCCACACAGGATCGATAGGCAACTAACCCCCATAGACCCGCACAAGATCTGACCCACACATGATTGGTATGCGTTGACCCACACAGGATTGTTGAGTGTTGACCCACACCGGATCTGACCAACATAGGACCGGTATGCGCTGACCCACATAGGATCGCTGAGCGCTAACCCACAAAGGACCGGAAGATTCCTCAAGTACAACCATCCGTAGGGTTCCCACACTAAGCATGCTTGATTCCAGGAGGTTCCACTACTCAATCCATCGGTTGATACGTTAACACCCACAAAGTCCCACTAAAAAGTATCCCAATGGTTTTCCATATCATAAGTGACCCAACGCGATAGATGGCATGTCAATCGGACGCCCGATCTATAAGTTATTTGTGTTTCCATTCCAAGGGCCCAGTTGGATTTTGGTTAGATCCAACACGGCCACCCTCCAACATTATCCAAAACTCAAGTCGATTATACCAAAAGGAATATCTTGATCCATGGATTATGGTTCCATAGATAGTTCATCAAACGTAAGCCTCGTTCTCATGATATGGCCAAAAAGGCAAAACTGGGTCTGGATGGGCCTGGGTCCAGCCTACTGGGACGTGGCCCACTCAGTAGGGTGGTACGCCATGGCGGGGTCTGCCCTATCACACACTTTGGGGGAGGTTCCCCCAGCTTTCCTGAATGATCCAACAGACCGTTCGGTAGGGTGGGTGTTGGGATGGCATGTGGGACATGCCGGAGTGGTCCTGCTCAACTCGGCTGGCCGGAAGTCCAGTCGGTCCTCCTTCTAGCGGCGTGACGGCACCGCTGACCACCACGTCCAAATGGATGTCGGCTGCCCTCCAACCTCCACTGCGGCCAAGCATCCGCAGTCTCTTGCTCAACAGGCAGCACGAACGCATGACTCCCTTCCTTCCCGTGGCCGTCTGGAGTTTCAACCACCTCCCTTCCACTGTTGTTCCCGATGGGGCATGGCTTCCTTCAATATCGGCGGCGCGGATGCGCGCTGCTCTGGTTCCACGCGGCTAGCCTGGTTCTGGCCGCCACCTTGTTCCATATCGGCATCGGTTGCCATCCTCATTCAACGCGAAGAACGCATCAACATAGATGATGCAGAGGGATCGGGCCGTGTTCATTTGGCACGTACCCTCTACGTTAGATTGGTAGCACTCTGCTCAAGGAGAAATATTCAACATAAAAGAAATTAACAAAGAATAATCATCAACACACCCCTACCTCAATCATCTGTTGCAGATGGCATGAGGAAGTAGATGAAGATGATGAAGACAATGAAGACGATGAGGGAACCAACATTCGTCGCTCCTGCAACATGCTTCCGAAGTTGGGCTCGTGCATCATCCTCATTCTTGATCCGAAGAAATTTCTTCATTAGAGGATATTTCTCCAAAGGTTCTCTCAAGCTCTCCATTACTTTTCCAACAATTTATTTGACGAAAAGTTTGGTAACAATCTTAATTAATTTAAGGATTAATCATTAAATTAATGTTAGAATGTTAATTAAATTAATTTGGGGCATTTAATTTGGGGGAGAAACCAAGAGTCACCTCTCATTAAAAGAGAAGCTCAGGTGGTCCCCACCTGTAAACTCAAAGTAGAGGTTTCAAGAACATAAAATAAAATTTGTTTTTTATGTTATTCTTATTATTTAAACTCACCCATGAAAATCCATAAAACTAACTTCCACCATCGACCTACTGCGGTCGAGGTGAAGGTCTTCTTAAAAGAATATTGGCGCTGCGAGTTCAACAGTGTCTTCATATTTCAATTCTGAGCACCAGTTCAAAATTTAAAAAACACCACTCATTTGTTTACTGAACATACCTAAAAACTGTTGAGAAATTCATTCCAGGCACTCCGGGCCTCAGAATCACGCGCTGTCAACTTTTTCAGACTCATTATATTTCCATATAATTAAAAAAAATTACATGGAAAATTATGGTTCTTTACAAGGCAGCATACTTAATTTCTATTAGATAATATTTATATCTATATAATATTTTAAGGATATACATTAAGTAAGTGGTAAGGTATTATAGACTACTAAATTTTATTATATTTGATTGGGATCTGATGTTTACATCGATGTTCTAGAAAATTCTTCATTAGGCCTTGGATATGAAGGTAAGTTTTAGCACTATGTATCATCCTTAGATAGATGGTCGGTCTAATATAACAATTCAAACCCTATTAGATATGCTAATATGTTATTCTACGGATTTCAAAGGTGTATGTGATTAACACCTTCCTCTAATTGAGTTTTATTACAAAAATATATTTCAGTTAAACATTCATATAGCTCCATATACATCACTATATGGAAATAAGTATAGAACTCCAAGATACTTGGATTAAGTTTGAGAAAGAAATATATTTGGACATAAGATAGTTGAATAAATGGAAAATAAGGTTAAATCCATTTAGAATCATATAATGTAATCATAGAGTAAGTATAAAAGTTATATTGAAAATCTGTAATGTGATTTAGAATTTGAATTTGGATACATGGTGTTTCTAAGAATGTCTCCATGGAAGAAGGTTATGAGATTTGAAAATAAGGGAAAAATAATCCTCAGGCATATCAATCCAATTTAAATTCTTGATTTTATCGAGGTGGTACCCAATCATTTGGTCCTCCCACTGAACCTGTATCATGTTCATGATGTATTCCATGTGTCTCTCCTAAGGAAGTACATACTTAATCTATAACTTGTACTAAAAAGAGAGGTTATACTATTGAAGCATTATATTTTTAGTAATGAATAGCGAGTGTCTATTCTAGATCAAATAAAAAAAACTATGAAACAAAACCATTCATTTGGTCAATGATTTGTGGTGAAACCACCAATTTCATAAAGCTACGTGGGAACCTGAGTATGTAATAAGGTATAATTATGTTCATTTGTTTGTTTTAGAGAAAAAATATTAAAGGGTGAAAATAATTTAAATGGGAGTATAAAATAAAAACCCCAATATTTTATTAAATATTTATTTTTTAATAAATGTATTTTATTTTGTAGCTTGTGTTACACACAACATCGTGTTTTAACAAACCATGCTATACTATTAACATTATTATTTATACTTGATTGTTGTAACCCAACTGTAAAACTAGGTGGTATGAATAGTAATAACCTATTTTTCAAAATTAATTATAAAGGTTTATATAAATAAAATATATTTATAAATAAGTACTTATTTTTTGGTAAAGTCTTTATATGCTTTAAGGATACAATTTTCTAAAAAAAATTAATTTTTATTGTTTTTTAATAATTAATGTCAATTTTTTTCTAATTATAGAAACTTTTCTTGAAAAAGTGAAATTAAATTTTCGAATCAAAACTTAAAAATTATATTTGGGTGATTTTTTTATATTTTTCTAAAAATATTAATTTTTCATTGAATAGTGAGAATATTAGTTTTTATTGAACATTATCTTTTCATCTAAAGAATTTATAAGTTACAGTTTTATTTTAAAACTATTATAAATGTAAAATTAGTTTCATTATATATTTTGTAATCCAATTTTGGATATTTAAATAAATTTCATATTTAATTTTGATATAATAACTTCTTAAAATTTTGTATGTTTCTTTCATTAGAATGCCCTTTTCTATCGCATCTATGGGTATATTTTTAAATTAATTTTTTTCAATTATGTGAATGTTATTTTTAAAAATGGATTCAATATTTTAAATCATCATAATTAATTATATATAATAATTTCCACCTAATATTTTTCGAAAATGAATATTAAAAATATTAAAAATTAATTACCATTGTTAAGGTTAAAATAGGTTTATTGAGGGTTAGACTAAAACAATATTAGGGTAATATTGCCATACAAACTTGTATAAATCATATTTTATGGCCATATTTCAATATTATCCTTGCTAAATTCAAATTTATTATTATTTGGAAGATTTTTTCTTTGGAATTAATTTATCACTTTAGATTCTTTTGGGAAATTTCCAAGTAGTTTTCATGTGGGTTCTTTTCCCCACTTATAAAAAAGAACTCACCTACCTTATCCTATTCACACTCCAGGATCATTTTGGTTCATAAAAACCCTATCTAAAACCCTTCTTTAATTATTTCCTGATGTCCTGTATGCCTTATTTTTATTATGAAATCCTCTGATAAAAGATTTGGGTATAAACATAAGGAGGCTCTCATTAACCATGCATTTTTGTTTTATTTCTTCTTCCACCTCCATAAAATATACTTAAAATAAACTAATATAATAACACCAGAATATAACATATAATGAGATGTTATTTTTTTAAAGGAATTACCTATATCTATATCCTCTTTTATCATATGGGATATGAAACTATCAATCGTGTGTACAGCGGACTACCGCCTCGCGAACTGATGTAATTTATTTTTCATCACCACTTTTCAGGGATTGTTTTTAATTAGGAATATAAATTATATATATATGTGATATTTTTTACATAATTTTTATTTTGGAATCATGATATAAAATATTCCTTCTTACATTCCATTCTATGGGGATATGTTAATGTTGCTCATGTGTACAGCAGACTACCACCTCATGAAGTGACATGATACATTTTTGACATACACTTTCCATAAAAGGAAATAAGGATAAAGTTAATGAATATTTGTGATATATATGGCATAAAAATTATTGAGGAAAGTTAATAAATTATTCACATTTTTTTCATTTCATCTACTCAAAAATGGAAATAGTGTTCATGCGTACGTACTGTCTACCATCTCCATAAATAGTGTAATAGGTTTTCTATCTCTAAAATTAGTGGATTAATCTAAATACATATTTAATAATTATATATGATATTTATATAATGTTTAAAATTGTGGAGATAACTAAACCATGATAACGTTAATAGGACTGAAAATTCCAAATCAGAACATACATGAAAGACAAAGTAGATATTATATGAAACATGATTTTAACAAGGGATTGTTAATAAAACAATAATAAAATTCCATAATTAAATAATATATGGAATTATATAGATAACTATGGTTCTTTAATAGATGTATATCAAGCCCATATTTATTATACAAGAGTTTTTTATATGTACAAAGAAATTTTATACATAAGGTAAGGTATTTTGGTCTCAATTTGTCTTCTTTGGGATATATGTTATGTTTCGAACCTATATACTTTTATGAGGTGTATATATAGCTTTATTGACATGTAATATAAGTAATTTATATATTCTCATTATATCGTAAGATCTATTTAATGGTATTATTTCATGGGGCTAATGATTCAAAAGTTATCAAAGTGGTAGGATTTTTATGATACACACTCATCATTTATCTAAGTTGTTTATGTTTATGATTATTATGATCTTCATCTTAATAACATCATGAAATTTATTCTAATCTAGTTATTTCTTTATAATATATGTTTTCATTTCATTTTCCTCTCTTTATTTACCCAATATTCAAAAGAAAATTAATGAAACCTAATTTAATTTATATCTTTGATGGGATCCCCTTTTTAATCTATATTCATGTATTCTAAAAATTTTGTAAAGAAAATTTTTACAATTCTCCAATGATTTTTAAAAAAAATATAGCCATTTTTTATTTTTTTAATAAATGTTTTAAAATGAAAATTCGTATTGTTTTCCAAAAAAATGTCTCTTTGGATTGTACTGAAAAGGTTAAAAGAATCTTTATTTTAACATGAGAAACATCAATTGAATTTCCAACAGTCATGACCACTATATGTTTGAAATCTTCATTTATATATTTTAGAGGTTATTTTAAAAGAAAAATATTTTTAAAATATTTTATTTTTAAAAAATTATTTTTCAAAGTGAAAAGGTATTTTCTATAAAAAATATTACATGTGATATTTCATAATCATTTTCCGTCTAAGATGAAATCCTTTGATGTAACTTATGATTTACTTGGGATATGGTCCAACGATTAATTTGTAGTTCTTTATTTTAATGTTTTATTCTTAGGATGACTATATGTTTATGAAACCCATTTCTTTCCCATGGGTTATGCTATTTTGAAATGTTTAGGAAATCCATTTCTTTTCATGGGTTCTGATATGATGATTGTTTTACAGAACCCATTTATTTTAGTCGGTTCTAATATGAAAAATGTTTTTTATATTATAGAAAACGTATATATGATTTTCATTATATGACAAGTGGGACCTATATCTCCCTCCAATGCACTGGGTAAAGATTAATTTCTCATGAGATAAATAGGACTAGAATGGTGAATGAACCTAGTTCAGTAGGGGACCCTTTCCACTATGATAGACTTGATATTGAACCTTGTATACTATGATGGTTAGGGGATTGAACCCATTACACTATTATATCAATATAAATGAAAATTTGAGTACAATACAAATGATTTTCTATGCTTATGTGTATGCCACAATTCTATGTCTTATACTAATGTTATACTTTTATGGGTCATGTTATTTGATTCCCTTAAGATTCCTGACTTATGAACTACCAATATTTATTACATGACTCAATATTTTGACCTTTGATATGTAGGGTATGGTTTTAAAATGTCATACTTATATTCTCATACCCTTTTCCACATTTCATGTAAAAATATCTCCCTTTTTACACTTATTGAGCATCTGACCTGAACATTTTTTATGTTTCCTTTCCCTAGGTTATGAAGAAAGGTACTATGTATGATATGTCTAAGAAGGGTTATTGGTATGAAAATATATATTGGAAAAATTTAGAATTCATATGGATGAGTGGATTATGTTTTTATTCTTTTTTAAGTTAATAGAACTAAATGTTTCATGTATGGATTGTTATATTATGTAATAAATATAATCCAATTGATATATAATATTTATTTATGAAAAGTTCATGTCATTGTAGTTTCTATTATATCTCCAATTTATTCCATATATAAGGCTCTATTATGTGGATACATACATGTGTTTGATCCACATACACCCACCAATGATATTAGGGGTGCCAATGTTCCTATTAAGGATATTGTGGGTGATGTGGGAAATGCACCACCACCACCACTGAGATGAGTATAGAGATGATTAAAAAGGAAAATACAAATAAAACAACACCAAATAGAGGTTCTTGCACCACAAATAGAGGAACCCACACTAATGGTAGAGGACCATTAATATTAGGGAGATAATGTTTCAACATATATATTTACTCATCCATCTGACTTTTTATCATCTTTTCAAACATGTCCCATGACTGACATGTTTTGAAACTCCTGAGGGGTGGGACATTGATATTCTATCATAGTTTCTACAATTCTTGAGAGAAAATACCCACTTCTGTGACTTATTTGATATGTCAATACCAACTTCATCATCTTTTGGATATCCTAAAAGGAACAAATGGTTTATAATATGTGGCTCAACAACCTATTTCATAGAGTCCTCTATGTGGTATGTTGGATATTTATATACTCATAAGTATGAGGAGGTACTGGAAACACAAACAATTGAGGTGTCAATATTATCAGTGCAGTACACAGAGGTAGTAGCACCAAAGTCATATGTTACTCTTATTGAGATATAGGTAGCATACAAAGAGGAACTCACTACTATATCTGGAGAATCAGAAAGTCATATATGTTAGACCTGAAGTGGGTGTGAGGTTCATACTCTAAGTTGTGGAATAGAGAGGATATGAAATTCATATTTTTCAATTGTAAAACATATTAAATATAAAAATTGTGTGTGTTGAATATCCTCATGAATATTATTATACTTAATATATTATTCTTAAGGATCTTCAACACTCGTAATTCCACAATGTCTTATCCCCAGGTTAAAAATTATACCCTTGGATGAATGGCACCATAAAAATAATTTTTTGAGTTTGTATCCAAGGTAAAATTAACTATTTTACCTCTGCGTGGTTTCAAGACTTTAAAACATCATATTTGAGTTAACTCTTAATTAAAAAAAATAGGATCATTGCAATAATTGATGTGTTAGGTTTTGTAGGTAATAAAGGTTACATCATAATAAATTGATAGCTAACATATTTTTATCATAGTATTTTCATGAAATGAAATAAGAAACTTCTAAATGATAAAAAACTAAAAAGATTTATAAAACAGTTTCATGCTTTTTGATTTTCCCATCATAATATGTGAAAAATTAAATCCCTAAACCAACTAACTTGGTAACTATTGAAAGCTAGGGTTGATTCCATAGGGAACAAGGGTTAATAAATTGAAAGAAAAATTCATCGAGTAGCATCTTATTATTATATAAAATGATTTTATTTTAAATTAAATAGATAAAATATAAAATTTATAATACAAATGAAAATAGAAAAAGTGGAAGAATGACAATAAAATAGATGTGTCGGGGTTGTAATTCAATTTAGGATAATTAAACAATCTATTCCTTAGTATTAAAAATCATGGATGAAATATTTTACAATAGTGGTTAAATTTTGTTATTGTTTCTTTGTCTAAAAATATTTAACTATGTATTTTAGAAATAGATCCCATGGTCTAGTGATTGATTGCATAAAAACATTTTTTTAAAAAAATTCTCCTAAAATAGTGGAAACTGGATCACCCAATTTTCATGGGTTCTCCTATTATAAATCCTTTATATTTCTCCACTAGTGTCATTTTTGGTCCAATATGAAACCAAAAATGAATTTGAAGTTAGTTCCAAAAAGGAATTATAAACTAAAGATAACAATTTAAGAAAACACACTATAATTTCAAACACAACACACCCAACAAATTATTTAATACCCACCATGAAGAACATACCCTCTTTTGAAAAAATTAAGTGTGTGAGGATTGAGTTAAAATTAAAACCCTACCATGGATATGAGAGGAAAGGTGGGGTGATAAGGGAAACTAAAAAACATAAGGAAAAATAAATAAGAAACTCTTACTAGCTTCGGGGGAAAATAGAGTCGAAAGAGTGATAGAACCTCCCACTTTAATGCTTGAACCTATGTTTAGAGGGATACCCCTATTTTTATAGAGAAAATATTATACAAAATGTACTGTAAATTAAATTGAATGTACCTTGGTCAACATGGATTTCCTCAGTTTTCTCAACTGGTGGGCATCCAATTGTGTAATCCATTAAATTCTACATGTCGGTAGTTTGTAAGTGGAAGTACATGGAATGTAGAGTCTATGTACATGGAATGTATCCATGATTTAACCCACTAAACACTTCTGTAATGGGAGTACACATTGTGTTTCATTAAGAACATGGAGTGTGTGTTTCGGTCCACTAATTTGGCATGTACTCAGTTTGGTCGAGTTGTCTCTATTATAAAAGTACATGGCATGTTCTTACTAATTACACTCAATGTATTTTAAAATTTTCATATAGATCATTCTGAATATGTGAATTCTACTAGAAACTCTTGAAAATAATCCAAAAACACTAAATTGAGGCCTTTGAACCATCTAATAATATATTACTAGTAGAAAAAATATTTCATTCTCAAAAAAATACATGCATAAATATTCACATCCTATGTGCATCACTTTTTTTACCCAATTAATTAAATAAAATATTAAATCAATAATATATTTTAATAAATCAAATTATAAAACCATAAATTTTTTTAAAAAATATCAATAGTGTGAAATAATTTCATACTCTTACGGGTTGTGGTAACAATTTGAAATGATATCACACACTTTTCTTGGGATGTGAGAGCATGAAGTCAATTCCTACTCTCAAAATTCATTTTAGTATATAATAAGACTAGGGAACCAAAAAAAAATTTTACCATAAAGTATTTTTTTTATTCTTCATACCAACCAACATCAATATCACTAATCCTTTACTCTAATATACCTCGGTTCAGAAAACAAGATAGCAATAAAAATATCCAACCTCAATATTTCATCCACATTCAACATAGAACCAAACCTGAATCTACATCCCAATGAATAAAATACCCAGATAGAACCAAATAACAAACCATTATCCTATATCAAGCATGATTCTGAGTGTTGTGACAATAGAAAATTAATCCCACTCTCATTTGATTAACCTAAGAACCTCAATCTATAGTTTGATATAAAAAAGCTAGAAAATAAATAGATAATTAAACACCTAAAAAAGATTGGTAGGTTTGAAGATCCTCCATTAGAAAAGACCCCCTTGATATGAATTCTATATTAATTTAAGTGATATGATAGTATAGTTTATTCAATAAATAGTGATTTAATTTCTATTACTAGAATTTGAATCCATCTTCTTAAATTAAATCGAAAATATAGAACCCAATCTACTTAACTTGTAGCTATATAAGTGGGGTATAGTACTTTGATCAACTTGGATACACTAACTGACCTTGTTGATTATTAATTCCATATAAAATTATTCACATAACCCAATGTGCAATCCAATGGAATATGGATTTTCCTATATTAATATTCATGCATGCACAATTTAATTGGAATGTATAGCCCCTTTATATCTATGAAATCATCCAATAATAAAATTAAATCAACTTTAAAACTTCATGAAGAATAAAAATGAATTTCAAATATTTATTAAGATATTAAAGTCCCAAAATATGATAATTTTTTTCCATATTTTCTAAAAACATGTGAATACATGGAAATATGATAAAATTAAAGGATTAAAATAATGAAGTGGAAAACATTCATTTTAATGAAAAATTATATATTTTATAAAATAATACTCAATAAACTCCTCCACGCTGTAATTCTAATCTCCTGAGAAAAATTGTATATGAAATTAAAATTAATATAATCACCAATGAAAAAAATCAATGTTTAACATTTATATCACATTTTAGGCCTATATTTATTCTAAAAATAGTCCAGTTCCCCCTGAAAATATCTAGTAAAAAAATTCACTCCTTTCAAGTAAAACAGTTTTTTATTTTTTAGAATAGATTCCTTTTAAAAAAAGAATTTACAAAACAAAAGTGTAAATTTGACTTAATAACATCAAAATTTATGTTTTAATAATTCCTCAAGGCCACTATTAAATTACTTAGTTTAATATTCAACATATGATAATAAATAACTCACAATTAATTACTTAAAAAATTTATATATAATCAAAAATTAAAAATGTGATGGATGATTTTGTTTTAAACTAATAAATATATATGGAAAATTTAATGAAAACAATTTATCATCATTTAAAATTTATTTACTCAAACTCTAATATATGGATTTAGGTATTACCTTTACTTGTTCTTAAAAATACAGTTTAAGAAAATTTTTTCTATTATTCGATACAACTTGGTTATAATATAAAAATTTACTTCTAATTTCTATCCAAATAATGTGTTTTAAAAATTAATGTTCAAAAATTTTTAACAAGTGATTTCATAGAGAAAAACTAAACAAATAATGATCTAGAACATTTAAGTTTGAAAATAAATTTAAAAAACATATTTCTTTCTAAACATGTAATATTTATTTATTCCAAAGGGAATTTTAAATTTTACTCAGTGAAAGACTGGGAAAAAGATATAAAATTAAGAGATAATAAAAAATGAAAACGAAAAAATCAAAGAAAATACATAAATAATAGTGACAATAATACCTTTACTCATAATTTAATTGTGAATTTTTCTCAATTCACATCAATAAATTGTATTAAATAAAATTCACAATTTTGGAAAACACAAACTAACTAAGATGGAAGGAAACAACCTAAGAATTTAATAGTAATTGTGATTTAGCTGTATGATCTCTTTCAATGGATAATTTTATGCAATCTCTATAACATATTTCAGCTTATTCCCATAAATAATGAATGAAATCATTTTCATTTATCCTGGATATTCACAGCACCAAAGGAAAAAACATGAGTGTCTATAATTTTTTGAGAGTGGGTTTCATAGATCAAACTTGAGTTGTTCTTTTCAAATACCATATCATGTATAAACAAATCTAGACATGATTTTTCCTTACCATAATAGTGTTATGAATTTTTTGAACACTATTTACATGGTAGTATCCTTGGATTATTTATTGTATAAATAAGTTATGGAAATTCTTATTTATAATGAGAACCTTGAGATATGGTGAAAGTGATTCTAATTGTATTTTCTATGGTACAAATTATAGTGACCCAAACCTCTCATACATATATATATCACATATAAATAGATTAATATTCATTATATTACATAACAAACTATACCAGAATCATTTAGGTCTAGTGCCTTTGGAAGCATGGATACATAAAAAACTAGTTCATATATGAACTACATCATATCCCATTATGTTTTTTGTAACTATAACTCGTACTATATATATCATACATAATACATTAAGTCAAAACATGGTATAAGAAAACAAAATAAAGGGTTATATAACATGCTCAGTAAAGTTAATCATGAGAGATATCAACATAACATAGTCGTAAGGGTTTGAGAAAACAATAATAAAATTTGAAAATCATACCATGTATATAAAAAATCATAAAATTGAGTCAATAAATAAATATTAGCACTTTCTAATACATGAATAATAGTGGATTAAAATATAATGATCTATGAGATCATTGAAATATCATACAATAATGATTTTTGGCATACACATAAGCATATAAAATCTTATATCGAGGATAACCCCACAAGACATCCATAACATGTTAGGATTGGGCTAATAAACAATGTCCCTAAATTAGGCTTGGGATATCCTACCATGTACCATTATTTTGGATTCAGATAACCTCTTGTGTACCCTCATTTGTGCTTGTGAAAACCTCCATTGTACCCCTTTTTGGGCTTGGGATAACCTCTTGAGCACCATTTGAGCTCAAATAACAATAATCATTACCCTATGAATTGGAGGGAGATATAGTTCCCACCTATTATAAAATCATAAATTTATGTTCCAAAATATCATAAAATATTCTTCATATCATAACTTGGAAAAAAAATTAGTTCCATAAATATTTCAACATAGCACAACCCATCGAAAAGAAATAGGTTTCATAAAAATTTCATCATACCATAAACCATGGTAAAGAAATAAGTTTCATAAAGAAAATTCATAATAATAATAAATTATCTAGAGAAATGTTCTGGATGGTATCATTAGAAAATGTACATAGTAAATCTTATGTGACATAAAAGGATTTTATCTTTGATTTAAAATTATTTTAAAGATAATGTGGAACATTTCCTGAGTAAAATATCATTTCCATTTTAAAATCAATGTGGTAAAATATATAAATTTACAAAATATTTGAAAAATAAATTGGTCTCAAAGTTAATTTTTAAACATTTAAAGTAATATTTAAATGATTTAGTGGCAGCGATGTCCAAAAATATTTTCCATTCTATAATTGTTAAAACTGATATTAATTTCAAATATTCGGTAATCATTCAAGAGTACCAAATTCAAAAAATTAAAAAGCAGATTACTTTAAAAAAATTAAAAAATATTAAATTGGTGAAAATTTATTAAAAAATTATTGTATAATTTTAAAAACCTACATTAAAATATTTTTTATAAAACATGGTCATGTAAGAAAAACTATTTTTCACTAAAGAGAGAAATAAAATTGATTTTTCATAAAAATATTCTTTTGATATCATTAGTTATTAAAGAGAATAAAATTAAATTAAAACATGTATTATATATAAATAACAAGAGGATAAGAAAATAAATTATATTCTTTAGAGTTAGTTTATAATATTTTATCATTGAAAACAGAATCATAATGAATCCCAATAAACTATGAGATTGTAATATAAATCTTTTACCACATTGGTAACTTCTAAATAATAAGCCCCATGAATGAAAACCACTTATATAGATATATATATATATATATTTACCATAATTTTTCTTATAAGAATCATAAAATAAATTCATGGAATGTACATACACCCTACAAAAGAAAAAGTAGTGAATATGGCTTGTGTCCCATGTAAACAAGGTTGAGATGAAAACCCATTACCTCAAGTCTCGGCTTCTTTCACACACATTTGAACCACCTATATAATAAATAAATATTTATTATATATATATCATATCCATAATAATATGTATCATACCATATATGTTTTACCTATAAGAATTTAACACTTTTTCATTCCCAATTCTTTATTGAAATCACTGTTTTGGGTGATAAAAGCTACATTTTTCATATATGTTCTGGTTTACTAGTTTTGGTTCTTATACTTTTATTATTCTTCCATATTTTACATAATTTTAATCATTATATAATATCATATATATTAATTATATACATATATAAGGACATTTAAAAAAATTAGATACGAAAAAAATAATTGCATCATTCACGGAGGTGGTACACCGTACGTACGCATGAACATTGTTTCTATTTTCATGATGAATATAACAAAATAAAGTTAAATAATATGTCACATTTATAGAATTATTTTTATGTTAAATATATCATATATATTCATCCAATAATTAGTTATTACCATCCAAATCAAAATTAAATGAATAAATAATCACATCGCTGGTTGAGGTGATAGTCCACACATACTCACAAGCGTTATTATCATTTTCCAATAGATTGGAAGGTAAGAAGGTAAATGTGGAATTATAATTATAAGAGAATAAATATTATATATATATAATATATAAAAATTAAATCCATCATTATCTCTGTCTATGAGATGTGGTGATGGAAAATGAATTACATCATTTCGCTAGGCAGTAGTCCCCATACACATGATAAATGATTTTATTTCCCATTGGATAGAAGATATATATGGATATGTGTTATAAAATTAAAATATTAACATTTAAGTATATAGCATATAATTATGTTAATATATCAACATAATTGGATAATATTTTAAGGAGGTGGGAAAATATTAAAAAAAACTAAGAATCTAAGTTATAACGGACATCTCTTCCTCAGACAACCTCCATAGGTTTTCACCTGATGAATTATTTAGAGGATTTACTAAAAAAATAAGATCTAAAAGACATGGGTATAGAATTAAGAAAGATATTTGGGCATTTATTTTCCAAACCAAATTTTTTTTGGAAGTGTAAAGAAGAGAAAATAGGGGTTCCCTTTTATAAGTGGGGGAGATGTCACTCTTGGAATATTTTAAAAGAAAAATTTATACACACGTTTTAAAGATTAAAAAGGATCTAAAATAGATTATTATAGAGAATTATGTGATATAAAGTCAAAATATAGTCATAAAATTGGAATTTGATAAGTTTTTAGTTCATTTAAATCCTTATATTTCTAGTTTAACCCCTGGTAAAAATGTTTTAACCATAACCACAATATTTAATTTTTATTGTTTTTACTATTAATTTTGACTAAAACTTTAGTTGACCTTATTCTATAATCACAATTATTTTTATTCAAAATATTAAATAGATTTTTCAATATTCAATTAATTTAAATGGAATAATTTAATTTAAAATTGAACCTGTAAAGGAAATGATGAAATGGGTTTCTAATGAAAATGCTTTCAAAATTATACAACATTTTTATATTAATATTCAACTTAAACATGATTTCATTGACCTAAATTGGATTATTAATAATATTATTTGACTAATTATACTTTTATTTGACATAAATATGTATATTTATAAATACATTAAATGAAAAATCAGTTTTTTTTAATCGGTATTTTTCACAATTCATTGAAAAAGTAAGTTTTTTAGAAAATTATCAAAAAATCACCATTAGAAAATTTTAGCCTATTAATTCCAAAAAGGAAGTTCATTTTTGAAAATAAATTTTATAAAAGTGTAAAAAAAAAACTTTTATTATTTATTCACAATAATCTTTGAAAATTATTTTTTAGGAAGAAATGTATTTTCAAAGTATATAATGTCTTTACCAAAAATTAAGTACCTATTTATCAATATATTTTATTTACATAAAAAAATATTTAATTTTAAAAATTTGATTATTTTTATTCACACTATTGATTTTAATGGCTATGATATAACATTAATGTTTAAATAATTGTATTAATAATGTATTTTAATTCATTAAATATTAGTCTTATGTATAACATAGGCTATCAAATAAGTTAAATTTATCTGAAATAAAATCATAAAAAATCAGTGTGTTACATTCTATCATCCATAAAATTAATGTATCCCTCAAAATTCATCACTCTAATACAAAAAAACGTGTATATTTTTGCCTCATCATATCCTTGTGTTCTCCTATAACTTCATTAAAATAGTGATTTTCCATAAAACATTGACCATTTAAGTGGTCTTATTTAGTAGAAATATTTCTATATGATCTATAATCAATGTTTATTACTCCTCATATGAAATATATTTAACTAGTGGTTTGACCTCTGAGTGTATTACATGTGAAGTTTTGGCTATATACTTCTTTAGGAGTGATTCATAGAACACGTCAAGAACAAAGAGAGGTTTAGTGGAAGCACAAAGTGATAAGATACCACCCATACCTCAATCATGAATCTCGAAAGAGAAAAAATACCTAGGTATTAGATTTTCCTTCTTCATTAATCTCATAGTCTTATTCCACGTATAAATTCATAGAAAAACCTTATCACCATCTTTTATTCAAGATCACTATAATAATTTTTAGCATAACTTTTCTATCAACTCTAAGCTTCCCTAATGTGTGGTTGAATGGTTTTTACTTTATATACTATTTCCTTAGCTATCTCAGGTCCCAATATCTTTCTTTTTCAAAATTAACCCCATCATTTAGGAGTTTTACACTTCTTTCCAAATATGGATTCATAAGTATCCATCTAAATACTCATGTGAAGTCGGTTGTTGTAAAAACAATCTACTAGAGGATGCTGTTGATCCCATTTACATTTTAAATCCATAGAAAAAATTCTCAACATATCCTTCTGGGTCTAAAGGGTTCTCTCATATAGGCCATATATCTATGTATGATATAAAATGTTGAAACTCAACTATTTCTCAATTTCTTATTGAATACTTCACCAGAACATCAAGGTAAATCTTGAATCTCGATCAGATACAATAGAATTTTGTACTCCATGAACCTTATCACATCCTTATTGTATATCCTATAAAGCTGATCTAGAGATAAATATTCTTTGATATTGATGAATTATTCTGAATTTGTAATTAAATATATTATAACCCATATAGAATTGTTCCCTTTATATTTTTTGGGGATTCCGATGACCAAATCCCTGGTGATGTTTTCCCATTTCCATTCTTGTGTGGTTAATGGTTGTAGCATCCCTTTAGACTTTTTTCTCACATCATTAAATTGTTGACATAGAAAGAACTGAGTTAAAACTCTATAATATCTCTCTTCATGTCATCACACCAAAAATACTCTTTCAAATATTTATGCATCTTTGTACTTATAGGATTAATATTTAATGATGATGAATGAGATTGATCTAATAGATCATTCCTCAAATATAGTATGGATGGAACATATACATGGTTTTTGAACCTTATTATTCCATCAAATTCAAGGAAAAACTCAGGATAATTTATCCCCATCTTCTGTATCTCTACATATTCCTTCTATACTACTTTAATCTTCCCCTAGATAGATGGTTGAACAATTATTTGAGAATTATAATATTTTCCCCTTCTTTCATTATTTCTTGATCCACCAATTAAAAATACAAAAATATTGGATATTTTTTCATCCTCATTATAGATAACTTATAATGATCCTTTATACTCAAAATGTCGACCACCTTTTTCTCTTTCCAAATGTTGTAATATACTAAGAAGTCCTAATCTTTAATTATTTCCTACCATCTTATCATGGCACATATTCAACTCTATTCAAATGAATATATACATTAAAATTTCATGATAAATATAGATATAATAAAACTTTATCTATAAATATAATTCCTTGGTTTCATTAATGAAAAAAATGTCACAACTAGCTCCAAATAATGAGTTCTTGTAATTTTTCTCATGAACCTTCAATTAGAATAAGCCATAAGTTATCACCATATTATTTTTAAATATTATGGTTATTTATATGATAATAAATATATTCCAAATATCAAACTAATATTTATCTATCACATCATTTAAAAAAAATACATATGAACCAAGAAATCACATAGTTCAGTGGTAGGAAATGTACCCTTATCATTCTTTAGTTGTTGGTTCATGCCCCACGGCCTTGCCAGATCTGATCAGTTTTTCTTTTTACTAAAAATATGTTAATATAATTCTTATAACAACACCAAAAATATGATGAACATATATACTCATCAAATTTTATATAAAACCTAAAGGTTATCAATACCTTTAAACGTATGAAAATATCATTCCTCCTTAGAAAATACTTCATGTGGTACCTAATATTTACAAAACCTTATTCCAATAAAATGTCTTCCAAAATGTCATTATTCGTATTAAAAATCCAACACTTAGAACCTAAAATTAGGTTTCTAAGAAATTGAACCTATGATCAACCTAAAACTCATAAACCCATGAAGGTATCTATTACTCTTATGTTAGTCATAGATGTAGACATATATTCTTCCAAATTTATGACAATACATTGATGTTTCATGATTCCTATAACCATAATATAATTTTTAAAAATACTTCTACAACATATTTATTTAATCTCAAAGCATAAATAAATTATCCCATTTAATTTAATGTCTTTGTATAACATAGGTCCTTCCATGGTCTAAGGGATAACCCTTGGTTTAGTGTATTGACTCAAATAATGCCCAAGTTCCCCACATATAATACATGGAACTCCTTGGAAATTTATTTCCCTATAACCATCATTTATACATAAAAAACATATTCTCTTACATTTTTGATATTATTATAGTTTCTTCTTCCCACTATTTTGATATGTAGGAAGCTTGATCTTATTTTATCTATATTTATTACCCCATGATCTTTCATAAAAGTCCATATTCCTCCTATTTGATAAATTAAGACTCCCACTTAAGTTTATGTTCTAAATTAAATATAATGATAGCTTATTAGGCATAATAAAAATAAATTTCACCCCAGTAATCATCCAATCTGGTTACTCATAATCATTATATTTTCCATTAGATTCATTGATAACATAATTCCCCTTAGTTAAATTCATTCACTAAAACAAAAAAAGCATAGTTTGAGTAAAAATAATCATAGTGGGATACCACATAATCATTAAGTACTATTTATAGTATATCCAAATCATGAAACATTATTTTTAATATATGAAATATTATATTTAACCTATGTAATTAATGTTCATCACCTATTAAAATCTTATATAATAGTTTGTAAAGTTTTTGTGGATTTCCAAAACATATCACCTGGGAGTGTCAAAGCAAGTTTGCATCATGGCCCATTTCCGTACACCGGGTGATAGTCAAGTCACATACAAATGCTCCATTTTTAGAGTTATTACCCATAGTAATATCATTTCCATATCCATATCCACTAGTAGTATTTATACATGGATGTAATATCTTGGAAACCACTTTCTCTATCCTTCACCAAAATTCTAGGACAATTTTCTTAAAATTTAACATATCCATAGACTTATCTCTAGGGATATCACTAAAGATTTCTCATCATAGTTTCTAAGGGTTGGAAAGAAATTTATTTCATACTAGCTATAGTGACCTGAACTTATCATACATAAATATCACATACTAATATATTAATATCCATTACTAAACATAATGATTCCCAGTAGAATCATTTAGTATTAATGACTTTGGAAAGTTGGATACATAAGCAACTAGTTAGTAGGTGAACAAAATCATATCCCATTAAGTTATTTATAACAATAAAATTTATTATAAATATCATATATAATACCTTTTCTAATAACCTAGGTAATGGAAACATATTAAAGGTGATCTCAGATGATTAGTAAGGGTAAACAAGGGAGATATCCACATAGTATGAAAATTAGAGAATGATAACATGATAATAACATTTGAAAACATTACCCTTCATATCATAGTTTATAAATTTGAGTCATGTAATAAATATTGGTATTTTATAAGGCAAGAATCATAATGGAATCAAATAACATGATCCACGATTACAAAAAAATGGCTTAAGACCTTGATTTGTTTTATATACATAAGCATAGAAAATATTATGTGAAGGATACCCACCAAGATATCTCTATCAAGTTAGTCATGGGATAACCACATATGTACCTTATTTGGGATTGGGATAACCTCATGTGTATCCTGATTTGGTAAAGGGATAACCTCCCATATACCCTCATTTGGTCTTGGGATAACCTCTCATGTACCCTCTTTTGGGATTTGTAAAACCTCCTATGTACCCTTTGATCTCATAGAAAATTAATCATTACTCAATGAATTGGAGGGAGATATAGGTACCATCGATCAAATAATCCACACATTTTTGTGACACAGGAACATAAAACATTAATCATATTATAACCTGAGAAAAGGAAATGATTTTCATAAAAATCCACCATAGCATGACCTGTGGGAAAGAAACAGGTTTCATAAACATTTCATCACAGCATAACTCATGGGAATGAAATGGGTTTCATAAACCTTTTTCATCATAATCATAAATAATCTAGTGAATTAATAAGGATGTTTTCATTGGATCGTATCCCTAGAAATGTTAATTTAACATTAAATTATTTCATCTTATATATAATATTATTTTCAAAGATCACTTGGAGCATTTCATGAGTAAAATATTCATTCCATTTTGAAATAACTTCTTTAAAATCTACAAATTTACAAATAAATAATAAATACTTTAATTTGAATGTATCCTTGTAAAAATATAAATAATGCTTCAAATCATTGAGTTTTTATGATAGTAGAAAATAAAATTCATGTCGTATACATTAAAAAACATCCCTTACATATTTTTAATGTCACCCCATTTGTGGCATCTGATCCTAATAATGATATACTTAGTGGTGTTCCTCTTGAAAGTGAGTATGGGGATATCGTCTAGTATGTAAACCCAAAGAGTTATCCATATAAGGATGGTTTCCCTATGGATTTTTAAGTGGCTACTTCGAATTTGGTGATGGATGATTTTATCAAGGCCATTAAAGATTTATTTCAATTGGGAGGCCTTACCTGGGTTTCCTATTCCACCAACTTGGTTTTCAGACCCAAGTTTAAGTATCCCTTTGATCTTAATCAGTTTTTTCCTATCAGTATTTAAAACCTCACATATAAGTTATTGGCTATAATTCATAGAAAAATGCTTACAGATCTGTTTTATATATGGATATATGGTAAGAACCATGGTTTTATTAAGATTTGTTCCATTTAGGGTTCCATTTCTATTATTAATGAAATTTTTAGGAAAATAAACATGATGAATCTGGATTCCAACACTATCATAAAAAATATCATGGATAAAGCCTATTATAGTCTTGAATTGAATTTTTTATTAGTCATGATTTATATGGACTTATCCCATTGGGTTTCTGATCTCCTCTTTAGGTGGTACAAATCCATGTGTGTGGACATCCCATTCATGGGTAGGATATATGGTTTCATGAATACTTATAAGGGGTTGAGATAGAGGTACCCTATATCCCATGTTATTTTTATTTTATCCTAAGACTCCTTCATCAGGTACTTAAAGTGGAGCATTATCAATGGTTTTATTCATCCTTTTTAAACTAATGTTATGTCTACTAGCATTACACATTTCATTTTTACAGATGATATGGTTTTGTTTGTAAATGGAAATATGAGATCTATCTGGGGATTTAGTAAAGTTATAAAGGATTATGATAAATGGAGTGGAAAACAGATCAATCATGATAGAATTAGTATGTACCTCTCTTCTTCCTACTCCCCAATATATGAAACCTTGATTGAATCCATACTAGGTATTCACATGAAATCCTTTCCCATAGAGTATTTGGGAGATCCCATCTCCCCTGGGAGGATTTGAATTCCATACTTTAAGGGGTTAGTGGACAAAAACACGAATCACATTGTTAACTAGAAAAATTATTTTTGTTTCTTTGTTGGGGGAATTACCTTGGTTAACCATCTATTGTCCTCTATTCTTGTGCATGTGCTCTTGGCATGCATGGTGCCCACGGTAGTGATCAACGATATTAGAAATACAATTTTTTTCTTTTATATGGGATGCTCAATTAAATAGTCATTTTCAATGTGACTCATGGGGAAGGTTGGATAGTTTATATGATGAGGGTGATATTAATCTTATAGATTTTTTAGTTAAGATGCACATTTTATAAAACATTTTGTCATCAGAGGTCATTGAATGACAAATTATTTGGGGTGGTTTTATAAATATAAAATATGGGACAGATTTGAGGCATCTGAGGGTTAAGATCTCCAGATTTTTGAATTCTCTTTAGGGCCATATTCATTTATCTTGATAATTCTTGTTGGATAATTGGTTGTTGGGAGATTAGTTTCTAAAGTAAAAATGGGTTGGTGTCTCTCTTGGATATTTGAGGTGTCTGATTCTAGATGTTACCTTCATGAAAGATAGAAACTTCCCATCCTTTGTTAATGAGGTTGTTAAAAAATAACATATGGTCATTTTTTAGAGTATCCACACAAATGAGGATCCAGATTTACGTGTTTTTATGAGCTATTATACTAGAATATTCTCTTCTAAAGAATATCATATTGCAGTGCATGAAAACACGAGCCTTGATGCATGTTTTTCCACCCTTTGGTGTAAATATCTCCCTCCCAAGTATAATTTTTTAGTGTGGTGGATTATAAATCATGCTCTTCACTCATATGATCGTATCAAATTCAAGGGTATCTAGCTTTACTCAAAGTGTTCAGGCTATAGTAACCCATGTGATGAGTCAATTCATCACCTCTTTTTTTAAGTTGATTTGGTGTTTTCTATTTGGAGTGTGTTAAGTGACTTCACTGGTCTTGATCGCCCTAATCCAAATTTGGCAGAATTCCTTAATTGGTTATTTATTGGTGTTTCAAGTGATAGTTTGAAAATAAAGGCGATGCTTCTTCACCTTGTTCTTGAATGGTGGAACATCTAGAATGAAAGGAATGTAGCCTGATGGAATGGGTTTTCTACTTCTAGGAAATCCCTACTGGCCAGATAGAGATGCCCAGTGTTTGATTTGGTGCCTCTTTTTAAGAAGTAGGATCATTAACCTTCTATTAAGAGTTTCATGAAGGGTATAATATCACCCTTCCCCATGAAGTGCATGTGTTTATGAAGGTAAATTGATACACTGGGTCCCTCCCCCTAGTGGACTCATGGTCAATGTGGATGGGTCTTGCTGATCAGGATTTATGCGTGGAGGTGGTCTTGTTTGAGACTCGGGTGAATCTGTTCTTTTCTCTTTCAATCCTTCCTATGGTTCGGGTGATTCTCTTATAGAAAAGGCTTGTGAACTGTGGGATGATCTAGAAATTTTAGACAATATAAACATCTTGTTATAATTTGTGGAGATTGATTCAAAGATAATTCTTCACTCTCTATAAGGTCGAATAACTGTTATATGTTCGATTATTTATCTAATCATGTGATACAAGGAACATATTGATGATTACACTACCCTTCTACACAAATGGAATGAAGGGAACCAGTATTTGGATTTTTTGTCTCTTTGGGTAAGCTGAGAGAGCTCCTATATGTGTTTTACCCACTTTGGCTCTATTTTTATAGGATTTCTTGACATTATAAGGGGTGATGTCCTTAGGATTCATTATTTTAGGAAACCTTGATCATGTCTCTATTATATTAATCTTATTTAATAAAAAAATTAATTATAATTAATTCTTGGGTAGTATATACACCACCAAAAATAAACAAGTGATGAATATGGCTTGTGACCCATAAAAACAAAAGTGAGAAGAAAACCCCTTACCTCATGTCTCAACTTTCATTGTACATGTGTTAACCTCCAATTTAATAAATATAAATATATTATAAATATATTTTATAACCATAATCATATATATCATAAAATATATTAATTTTCTATATCCTTTCCCCCCCACACACACATTCATTAACAATTATTTATTGTAATCACTCTTCATGGTGATAACTGCTTCATTTTTCATGTATGTTCTGGTTCGGTAGTTTTGGTTCTTATAATTTTATTATGATTAAATTATTTCCATAATTTTAATCAGTATATATTATTATATATATTCATTATATACATATTTAAATTCATTAATTAATGTTAGATATTAAAGAATGTGTTACACCATTCATGGAGACGATAGGCGTCTGCATGCATGAATATTTTTTCAATTTTATTAAAATATGGAAAAAAAGAAAGGTAAATAATATTTCATCTTTACATGAACATTTTTATGTCATATATATAATATATATTCATCAAATCTTTCCTTACTACCATCTATATCAAAATAAAATGAAAACATGAATCACATCACATCATGTAGGCGGTAGTCCAAATGACTGCATGAACAATATTATCATTTTACAATAGATTAGATGTTAAGAAAGTAGATGTAATATTAAAATTACGGGTGTATAAATATTTCATATTTATTATATATAAATAATAATTCAATTATTATCTCTAGTCGTGAGAGATGGTGATTGAAAATAAATTACATCAGTTCATGGGATGGTTGTCTGTCGTACACACGATCAAAGGCTTCGTTTCCCATTTGATGGAAGAGAATATGGATATGGGTTATTACATTAACATAATAACATATAAATATATGGTTAATAATTATTTAATTATATCTATATAGGTGGAAATATTTTATATAGGTTTAAAAAGAAATAAACAAAAACACATGGTTAAGAACGATACATCTTCTTCAGACAACCACCTTAAGTCTTCACCAAAATCCTCCTTAGGAGGGTTACCTAATCAATATAATTCCTATAATACATGTGTAGGTAATTAAGGAGCATATTTAGTATGATTATTTATAAACCAGTGGGATTTTTAAGTGTGAATATGAGAGGGAATGGGTACCCATTTATAAGTGGGGGAGATAAAAATAACATGGAATATTATAAAATAAAAAGTTATACCCATGTTTTACACATGACACAAGGATTAAAAATGGATAATTACCAAAACTTTGAAGATATAAGGTCACAATATAGAAATAGAAAATAAATTTTACAAGGTTTCAGGTTATTTTAACCCTTATATATTTACTTTACCCCCTGGAAAATCCATTTTAACCTTAACCACCATAATTGATTTTTGCTATTTTTATATTTCATTTGGACCAAAAATTAAGTTTAACATATTATATTATATTAATTATTCTAAATATTAATATTTAATCCATTTTTAAAAATTCAATTCTCAAAGTGTTAGAATTTTATTTAAAATTATACCCACAGATGTAATGAAAAAACAGTTTCCCAAAGAAAAATATTTCAAAAGTATTTAACGTTTTTAAATAAAAAATCAACATGAAAATAATATCAATGAACTAAAATGGATTAATAATAATAATATTTAACAGATATTACTTATAAATCATTTAAAAAATATGTAACTTTTTAAATACATTAAAGGAAAAAGGTAGTTTTTTTATAAAATTCTTACTTTTTACTATTCATCAAAAATTAATCTTTTGAGAAAGTTAACAAAAAAATCACCCAAATATAATTATGAAATTTTTATTAAAAAAACTAAGTTCATTTCTTAAAATAAATTTTCTAAAAGTTTATAATAGAAATTTTATTATTTCTTCACAAAAATAAATGAAATTCATTTTTAATAAGAAATTAATATTCGATGTATATAAAAACCATACAAAAAATTAAGTACTTATTTATCAATATATTGTCTCTATATAAAACCAACATACATGATATTAAAAAAATTATTCCTTTTAATAACACTAAGGATAAAGAATAGGTTATAATTGCCATTTTTATATAATAATATTAATAGTATATTGTGGTTTGTTAAAACTAGGTCTTTCATGTAATGACAACTATCGAAGAAATTTAATATAATTGAAAACATATATTTTAAAAAATTTATGGGTGTTGAAAAAATAAATTATTATGATGGGATACATATGATGTAAGAATATCTAGTGACTGGGGATCATAATCATTGATACTTTCTCTCATGAAGTTCTCAATCGGTGGTCTCAAGGATAGAGATAATAAGGAATGGCCTACTAACACGAATACTATATGTTTTAGGTTTCATTATATATTATTATCTATGAGAATATATATTATCATCTATAACTAATATGATTTCTAGTTTATATCATTCAGTCACATATTTGTCTGCATGATTAAAACCCTAATGGTTTATTTTTGTATCGAGGTATGTTACATTGGGTGTGTCATTAGAGGTATGACATTGATCAAATGATTGAGGCAGAACATATCACTTTTGAATTTAAGAAGTAAATATTTTTATCTATTTGACTATGTTGATACTGCCTTGAGAAAATCCATGTCAATGGTAGATGAATGTAATCCTATATAATGTATTCAAATAATGATTAATAAAGAATTAAAGGATGTTGACACAAAGTAAACATCATACATTGTAAGATATTGTGAGACAAAGAGATTATATTAAAAGGTAAGTGTTTTTAGGAGGTTTCTATAACTATGAATTGTTCTTATATCTTTATTCTCCCTAATAGGTTTATAGATACTACTCTTGGTCTGTGAGTGTGAATCATTACATTATAGATAATGTCCTAGAGGGTGACACACAAAGTGTATCTATAAGTTCCACCAATTTATATTAATTTGATTTTATAATGAAGTGGTCCCAACCTTTCTAGGATGATAAATGTATGATTATGAAGGATCCCAAGTAAAGGGATTATAAAAATCAATTATATGTTACTGGTGTTTATAAAATTAATAATTGAATTTATTTCTCAATATATTCAAAAGATATTTACATATAAAAAGAGAATATAAGAAAATAGTTTTTCAAATAAATATTATTTATTCAAGGTTTATTAAACTGATTTGTGATAAATGATTCAAATTTATTGTTCTCATTTCAACATGGAATTTATTAGATTGTTACATGCGAGGAGAGAAATATTTATGTAATTTATGATAAGTTAACTAACTCGTATTTAACAAATGGGTAGGTTTTTAGGTTAACAATTTTTGAGGAACAATGTGAGATAAAAATATTTTAACCATAGTATATAAATAAATTTTAAATCCTATAACTGGGTTTAATAGCCTTTAAATGAGTTTCATTCCTCCAAAGTATTCTATCAATCTTTTTAGCGAGATATAAGAGAAGAATAAGATCTGATCCATCTCACCTTCTTGAATTTATCTTGTGTTGTTCCTAAGGATATGTGTTCATAATAAGGAAATTATATCTCCCATACTATCACACATAAATATAATATTAACAAAACCAATAGATATAGTCTATGTGTAGAAAATCTATAAGTTTCCTCCTTTTGATCCTTTAAGCTATAGAATCTGGTGATGAGTGGAGCACACCAAGATCATATCATTCTATGGGGTATTATTTTTATTTTTTTAATTTAAATAAAATAAATTTTTACAAGATATATGGATGAAAATGAACACCATTATGTCATATATAGTATTTCAGAAAACAAATTGACCAAAATGTCTTAAAATACCGGTCAAGAATATTTTTATTAAGTACGGGTTCCTTTAGTTGTTATAAAAGTGTTTTACAGAGATAATTTTTTCATAATTAATCATATGTTTTTAAATGATTTAATCCCTTACAATTAATCAATTTGAGCTTATTTTCATCATTTCATGATTTTTGGTGAGTTTTGAGCTTAAGTGTGAAAATTGGTTAATTGTGGACATTTAACAGTTTTATGTTGCCTCTGTATTTCGATCATAAATCCTGAAATTGTGATCCAATTAATGTGATTCCCTTACTTTAGGATGAAATTGTTCGTTGGCTACATATTATTCTTCTGGACCAAGTTACAATTCGAATGTCTACATGCCCAAATATTTCGGTCAATGGGAAGATTTATTCTGTCCGGCATAATGGACCATGACTAATTAAAAAAATCATATCTAGGATAAAAGACCTCCAAATGAAATTATTCAAGATGGGTTATAAATATTACTATAAGTTTCAGATGTTCAAAAAATATCAGGAATAAATTCATTCATTAAGGTCGCCCTTCAACCGGTCAAAGTTGGGTTGGTGGAATAGTGATTGGCGGCCAGAATAAGTCATGTCTACTAAATTGGCCATAACTCCTTCCACACGGCTCCAAATTCTTTAAAACTTCGTGGGTGGATGCCAAACTTTATTCCTGACCTCCTATAAGAAGGGACCTCGGCATCATTCGACATGATAATGGGAGAACAGAAGCTGAACCTCTGGTGGACAGATTATGGAAGAAAAACTTTTGGTTCTTTCTTTTCTTTCTTTTGTTCTTCTTAGTTTTACAATGCATAATTCTTCCCCATTCTCATCAATTATCCTTACCATGGTGGGGTAAATATTATTAGTGATTGGTGAAGGTTAGTTTTTATATTTTGTAATGTTTGAGTTCATGCTCTTAATGTTATAAAATGTTTTCTCTATTGTGAAGTTGGTTTAAATTGTAATAACAGCTTATATTATCTTGTGCAATTGTATTTGATTTTATATTCTGTTGTTATTATTGATTTGTTTAATGAAAAATATATCCCCCACTATGTTATGGTCGATATATGATGGAATATATCATAACATAGTGGTGAAGTACTTGGCGATCGTCAGTACGTGTGAGATTTGTATTGAATATTCAAGATTGTTTGGGATAAACAAGACCCGATTTGGAATTGCCTTAATCAATTGAGGGTATTTGCTACAAATATTTCACAAAATTATGGAGATTATACCAACCTAAGATATTTCTAAGGTTTAATCTCACCAACATCATTAAACAAATAAGTGAGAGGAAGCGATTGTGAAATATCATTTTAATCGATTTAATAAAAGAGGAATGAATAAAATCTATGATAACATTGCAATTTGAAAACCAATCCCGACCGGATCCCCCAAATAGTTATCATTATTTTTAATCAGATTATTTTTCGATTTTTTTTAAATCTTATACTTTATTTCTTTCTTTAGTTTTTTTTCATCGTTTTCAAAATCAAACAAATTCAAATACAATGTGACAAACATGATTGTTGTGCGCTCCTCTCTGGAGACTAACTAGGTTAACCTCTATACTATATTTTAACTTATTAAATAATTGTTTTTTTCACACCCCATGACAGGCACATGTCAAAACATGGCACTGTTTCTGGGGAGATAGTACCACAATCTCAGTATAAATATTTAACACTTTTCAAAAAAAACATAAAAAAATATTTTTACATGATGTTTTCAAATGATTATTTCTTTAATTCATGTAACAACTACCCACATATAGAAAAATTAGATGAGGCTGGTTATGATATTGTTTAGATGAAATAACTTAAAAATGACATAGAAAAACTAGAGAACAAAGTAGAACTTGCATTTGAATATGTCCATGAAATGATGGAAAAACCAGAACCTATGAATGAACCCAAGGAGGCCATGAATGAAGAATTTACTACTAAGCTATGTGTTGGAGATCAAGACCCATTAATGTAAGGCACCGCCAAAGAATATAAATTTAAATAGAAGATGGAGGAGCTTTACTACCTACCTATATCTAGTGAAATTCAACTCCAAGATAAACTTTCCACTGAAGAATAAATTGATGTCGAGCCACTTAAGGGAGATAATCTTTTTCATAACTCTTTTCATTATGATTTTATAGATTCTTAATTGAGTATCACCTCTAATTATTTTAAATTTTTAGATTCATCTAACACATGTATTTCCTTGAAGAATGAGGAAGGAAAAGAAGATGCACATCATAATGAATATATGGAGCTCTCTAAACTTGTTGAGCACTTAATAGAAGGTATTAAAGAGGAGGTCAAAGTGGATTTTACTAAGGAAAATGAGAAACAAGATGCTTACATTGGAAGGGAAGAATTTTATATTGATTCATCGTGTTTTAATATTATTCAAATATAATTGCGCTCTGATTCTACCATTGACTGTTATTTTGATGTAGCGAACTTTGAGCAACAACTGGAGAATGATGATGAAGTTGTGCAAGTGGAGACCAAGAATGAGGACTCATTCATTGTCATACCCCAACCATGCATGTTTTATCTCATTTTCATGGGGTTGGATTTGGTGTACCATATCCATGTAGTCCTCAACAAAAAATAAGAAGTTCAAAATGAAAATAAGAAGTTCTGGTGGTTCATATTAAAGAAACTTCACCCACCATCGGATTGGGGATAACCAACTGAAACTGCCCATCTGGAGGCAGTCAAAACCCAGGGCCCACTTGGGGGATAAAACCAAGATCTATCCTTGTATTCTCATTCTATTTATATTTTATTTATTTTTAATAAATTTATTATGTTTTTATTATCTACCTTTGTTTGTAGGTTTTTATATGTGTAACACTTAGGAGCTTAACTCAACATTGCACTAACAATAAGTCATGTTGTACCTTTCCTTTACAGTTTATTGATTGTTTTTATTCAATTAAAAATATTTGTACATGTTAAATCAATTTGAATGCATTGTGGACATAGTAGCATTTATGTGTGGGGGAGGGAACCTTTGTAGTTTAGTATTTTCAATTATTTGTTTCAAAAAAAATGTGTGTTTTTCAAATTTTTGTGTGTTTTTGAAACTATTGAGCTTAAATGAATATCATCGTCATTTTTGAAACCCATTTCAATGAGTGAAACAATGTATCCCATGAAACTAAGCTTAAATGAATGCTGAAAATGACTTTGTTTCAAGTTTAAATATTTGGAAATTTCATGAAAAGTACTCTGATTTTTTGAATTCCATGCAACAATTAACTGTCTTTATATTTGAAATCAATTTCTAGTGAGGCTTCTAAACCTAATTTTCATACCCTTTTCTTTTACCTCACTTCTTGAGTGAACCATACCATGCTTGATTTAACCAGAATCTGATTTATTTCTTTCAAAACTTGAGTGTTTGAGGTACATGTGTTTTAAATTATTGAGGTATTTCTTTTGTATTAAAGCCTCCTTTTCTAAATAATCCTTTTTATAATGGACCACCTTGTACATTTAATCCTTGTATCCCATAGAATCCATGAAAAACCTATTAGGTTATCCACATTACAAGACAATTTTCCCTATACAACATGCTCTTGAAGTGAAATTTCATAATCTAGTTGAACTTAAGTGTGGGGGGAGGTTGACTTGTGTTGTGCTACCTCATTTGGAGATTTATTGGGGGGAAAATAAAATTCTGAAGAGAAGAATATACTACTGAAAAAAAATCATTTTGTTGGAAGCTGGGCCTTTTCTGGAGCTTTCATGTATGTGAAGCTATGCCTTTCGGGAGCTTCCAATGAAAAAAAAGGTTGTGCCTATCTTGAACTTTCAAGAAAAATATTGGTTGAGATGATTGAAACGTTTTCTTCTTAAATGACGAATGGTATAAAATTTCACTGATTTTTTATGCAGATGGAGCTGATTTACTACTATGGGGAGAGAGGAGGAGACTACACTTGTGTAAAAATTAGAGTAATGCAATTTTGATTCAAAAAGAGCCAAGCACTCCTTATTCAACAACAGAATTTTTCACATCTAAATCCTACCAACATGAATCCACATAACAACCCTATAAAGTCATCATGATAAACATATGTCCCTGACTCACATCGGGTGGAGATGTAGAAATTTTTCAAGCCTATGGTGACCCTTGCATGAGTATTGGAAGAGAAAGACATTGTTGAAAATTTATATTTGTGTGATGAGAAAAAAAATGCATGATAGGTAAGTGTTTTGTGTACATGGGAGAATAAATGAAGAGGAAATATATTTTGAGCTGAATTTTGAACTTTTAATAATGGTTTTTTATGAGGCATGATATCTTTTGTTTCTTGGTGATAAATTGATGGTTCTCAAGGATATTTGTTTTAAAATTTTCTTTGATTTAATGTCGATGTTTACTTGTCCAGGAGTACAAGTTCTAAGTGTGGGGGAATTTACAGAGATAATATTTTCATAATTAATAAAAAAAATTAAATGATTTAATCCCTTCCCATTAATCAATTTGATCTAATTTTCATCATTTCATGATTTTTGGTGTGTTTTGAGCTTAAGTGTGAAAATTGGTTAATTGTGAACATTTAACAGTTTTATGTTTCCTCTGTAGTTCGATCATAAATCATGAAATTGTGATCCAATTAATTCGATTCATTTTTTGTAGGATTCCACTGTTTGTTGGATACATATTATTCTTCCAGACCAAGTTACAATTCGAATGTCTACATGCCCAAAATGTTCGGTCAATGGGAAGATTTATTCTGTTCGGCAGAATGGACCATGACTAATTAAAAGAATCATATCTTAGCCAACCGACCTTTAAATGTAGTGATTCAATATGGGTTATAAATCTTGCTAGAAGCTTCAGATGTTCAAAAAGTATCAGGAATAAATCCATTCATTAAGGCCGCCCTTTAACCGGTCAAAGTTGGGTTGGTGGAATAGTGATTGGTGGCCAGAATAAGTCAAGTCTACTAAATCGGCCATAACACCTTCCACACGGCTCCAAATGCTTTCAAACATCATGGGTGGATGACCAACTTCATTAATCACCTCTTATAAGAAGGGACCTCGGCCATATTCGACCAGATGGTGGGAGAACTGAAGCTGAACTTACGGTGGACAGATTCTGGAGGAAAAACTTTTGGTTCTTTCTTTTCTTTCTTTTGTTCTTCTTAGTTTTATAATGCATACTTCTTCCCCATTCTCCTCAATTATCCTTAACATGGTGGGGTAAATATTATGAGTGATTGGGGAAGGTTAGGTTTTCCATTTTTTAATGTTTTAGTTTATGCTCTTAATGTTATAAAATGTTTTCTCTATTATGAAGTTGGTTTCAATTGTAATAACAGCTTATATTATCTTGTCTGATTGTATTTGATTTTATATTCTGTTGTTATTATTGATTTGTTTAATGAAAATTATATCCCCCACTATGTTATGGTCTATATACGATGGAATAGATCAGAACATACTGGTGAAGTACTTGGCGATCGTCTGTACGTGTGTCATTTGTATTGAATATTCAAGATTGCTTGGGATAAACAAGACCCGATTGGGAATTGCCTTAATCAATTGAGGTAATTCACTATAAATCGTTCACAAAAGGATGGAGATTATACCAATCTAAGATATTGGTAAGGTCTAACCTCACCAACATCATTAAACAAAGAAGTGAGAGGAAGCGATTGTGAAATCTCATTTTAATAGATTTAATAAAAGAGGAATGAATAAAATCTATGATAACATTGCAATTTGAAAACCAATCCCGAACTGATCACCAAAATACATATCATTATTTTTAATCACATTATTTTTCAATTTGTTTTAAATATTATACTTTATTTCTTTCTTTAGTTTTGTTTCATCGCTTTCAAAATAAAACAAATTCAAATACAAAGTGACAAACATGATTTTTGTGTGCTACTCTCTAGAGACTACATAGGTTAACCACTATACTATATTTTAACTTAGTAAATAATTGTTTTTACCACACCCCACGACAGGCACGTGTCAGTGTTCATAAAAATTTTAATGTCAAAGTTTTAGTAACATTTCGTAGTTTAGTTAGATGGAATTAATATATTCCAAACACCATTAAAAGATCATCAATTGGAGGCTAGAAATCTGAAATATGACTATCCAAATTTATGGTGGTTATTGGGAGAGATACGGGATTAGGCATGCACACATTAGTTTATGTATGGGGAAGAAAACATCTTTCAATGCATTTATAAAAAATCATTAAAATAGAATAAAAAAGGTGGGAGGTGTGTTTGTTACCCAAGTTTCACCCATAAATGTCCCGATTGAATGGGGGTAGAACCACCATAATGAATCATGCCTTGAGGTACAGAGAACTCTATAAAAAATCTCAACTATCACATGCATGTTGCAGGTGGTCGTTATGTTCCACCATGAGGTATCCCATGGGGATCCACCTCTTGAACAAACTACCAGCCCTGCTCAAGAACAAAAATACCCATTAGACACCATTTAATCATCAAACAATGTTGGAAATTTTTTATAATTTATTAAAAAAAATTGGTATCATGGGATGTATCAATATTTATTTTAAAAAATACATTATTTCTACTTTAATTAGTTAAAAACTCCCTCAAGTAGAATTTGATATTATTTAATAATTAATATTCAATGTTAATAAATTTTGACTGATCATGAGCTGATATCTACCCATTAATATTTGGGTGTTTATTTATTTTAATTATTACTATTAATATTTAAATTGTAATAATTGTTTTTAAAACACATTATGTGGTGATCTATGAATATTCTCACCTTTAATTGTATAAACTTCTATATGTCCACATATGATTTATAAAATATAAATACCACATTGTTGAGCAAGTGTTGTTTTCAACAATACATAATTTTATACAGGGGAGATTGTTGAGAACAATACTCTTTCTCTTTATGATGCTTTTGATTCTCACGAATATCATTATTTGTTATTCTAATAATTTTACATTGAGTATATTTCATGAAATTAATATTATTTATTTCTCTTTTTTAAAATAATATTAAAGATTTTAATTCGCATGGAATATTTGGAAAAGTATTCGGAAATCATTTTTAGCGTGTTATAGAAACACTATTTATTCTCTACATATATAAAAATTACTTGAGCGTGTTTTGGAAACACTGTTCATACCCTATGTTTAGGAGTGTAGCATAAGGATGGAATCCATTGTTTACTTTACAAGTAATCAGAAATGTATGGTTAAAAAAAATATGTTATTAGAAAAGTATGAAGGAAGGAACTTTACTTTTGGAAGGAACCTTACTTTGGGAAGGAACATTAATTTTAGAAGGAACCTTAATTTTTGAAGGAACCTTAATTTTGAAAAGAACCTTACTTTTGGAAGGAACTTTACTTTTAAATGGAACCTTACTTTTGGAAGAAGAACCCTATGTTTGGAAGGAACCTTACATTTGGGAAATCAGCAAAGTATGAGAGAAGATCATTATGTGAGTATAGAATGTAAAGTTTGTTTCTTAAAACTATGGCTCATCAAACTTTTGTGAACAACCATACGTTTAGGAGTTGAAGAGAAAAGTATGGTCCATTAACCTTACTTTTGTGAATGATCAACCGTACATTTGGTAGCTAATAAAGGTATGGATAATTAACCTTACGTTTGAGATCAACCTTACATCGTGAACCTTATCTTCAAATAATGTATTTTATGCAATTCAACCCTACGTTTGGTGTCAAATATTAAAATTATGACATAAATAATGCAATGGTATTTATGTAGATTGTTAGGCTAATTTCAGGCCAGATTAAAAGCCTCATTCTAGAATGCATCTTTGACCAATTAAAAGCCATTTATTTATCATTTAGAGAATCGTTTTAAGAAGAGATTTTCATGTGGAATTCTCATAGACCATCGAGACTTACAGATCTACTGTTATAAAGAACGACAAAGATCTGTTTTTTGAAGAAGAAGAAAAACGATTGAAGATTCACCGATTTTACATCAAATATATTTTGTGAATGAACAATTGATTAAATTTTTGAATTATATTTCAAGATCTACTGCAACTGGATCGGCTTAAAATGACTTCTAACCGAAGAACATCTTTTCTTAAGGTGACGATAATTCTACTGTCAACTTTGTGTTGTTGTAATTGTGAAGAACAACTGGAAAGTATTTCAAAGAACAAATACTCTTTTACATTGATTAACCGGCTTCTCGTAATAAGTTGTGTATTTGGTTCTGTGTATGAATTGGAAGGCTCTATTTAGCCTTAAACTTGTAAAGGTTTCAATTGCATGCACTAAGTTGTGGAACGATCTGTTGATAAGGGGACCAGATAGTGAAAATCACCAAGCACATGCAGTAGAGCGTTGGTGGAGTGGACTAGGGACCTTCTGTTCCCCAAACCACTATACATTGTGTGTTCCTTGATATTTATTTTCCAATGATTAATCATTCTTATAATGTTGAAAGGGAAGATCATGATCTTGTGAAGAAATTGTAAACGACACAATTCACCCCCCCCCCCCCTCTTGTGTATATTTGGTATAACCCGATCCAACTACTAGAATTAGAGGAGGAGCTTTTCTAAAAGACATAACAAGATGAAAGTCTTCGAATTATATAAAGCATAATGGTTGATACATGAGAGGGTGAGTCAATGGTTTGAGATCCCTACTTAAATGGGGAAAATTATGGATGTTTTAAATCAAGGATGATCATTTATTTAACGAACCTTGGATACATAGTCTACTAAAAAATTATAACTCCCAAGGTGATTCTAGAGAAACCAGAATCAGGGAGGGCTGATAACGAAGCAGAGTATGACACAAACTCAAAAGCCATGAATTCTATCATCTGTGGTCTTGGACCAGGTGAATTCGACAGAGTATCTCACTGCACGACAGCGTATGAAATGTGGAATACTATTGTAGTTTCTTATGAAGGAACTAACAATGTTAGACAGATGAGGTATGCTATTTCTAAACTCAAATTCAATACATTTAAGGTGTTTGATGAAGAAAGAATCACCCAGATGAATGGTAGGTCGAAAGAGATTTTCAAAAACATCACTGCTTTGGTAGATCCGATTAAAAAATTTGATCATGCTCTGAAAGTACTAAGATTACTACCAACAAGATGGAATAAAATTTCTGATGCTATCCGACAATTCTACACCTGTAAAATATTTAACAATGAGAGAGTTAATTGGAACTATAAAGATGTATGAGGCTAAGATGTAGGATGAATCAAATGAGAGTAAGTTTCTAATAAAGGGAGAAGTCACTGCCTTAAAGGTTTCATCTCAAAGAAAAAGCAAAAAGATGAAGAAAAAGGAAATAAAGTTGAAATCAAAAAGTTCTAATTCATCCTATTCAGATTTCCAACTAGCTTAGATAGCCAAAAAATCAGTAAGTTTTATCGAAAGAAAAAAGGTTTTAGAAAATCTTTTAAAAAGTATGAGAAGGAAGTCAGATGTTATGAGTGCAAGAAATTGGGTCATATCAGACATAACTATCCCCAATTGAAGGAAGACAAGAAGAAAAAAAATTAATAGAAATGATTATGAGCAAAAATATAAGAAGGAAATGAAAGCTACTTGGAGTGTATTTGAAGACTCCAGTAGCTCATCAGAGTCTGATTCATGAAAAGAGGAATCAAATCGGAAATCAACATGTGCTTTATGGTAGAAACTGATGAGGTACAATCCTATTACTCATCTGACTATAATTCAAGATGCTCAAATGATAAAATTACTGCTTAAAGTAATATACTTGAAAATAAATATGATTCTTTAATAAAAAAACACAAATCTTTAAAGAATATTCATAATGCTATTTTAGGAGAGAGAGACACTCTGCTAAAGTAACATCAGGAATTACTAGAAAAATATACCTTGATTAACACAAACTATATATATATAATGAAACTAAAATAAAAGCACTGCAAATAGAATTAGAAATATACAAAAGTGCATATTTTATTTTTACAAAAGGATAAAATACACTAAATGAAATACTTGGAAAGAATGTGATTAAAAATAAAATATGTGGAATAGGAAGTAAAGGTGAGAAACCCTAACTGTATAAGAACAATTTTGTCTAAAGTACAAAAGGTAAAATTTGAAGATATTGTGGAAAAATAAGTCACATATCTAAAACTTTTATTTAAGACAACAGTAAATAACTGGGATTAAGAAATCCTTTGTTGCAAGCAGTTTATATGATTCTATTGATTATAGAAAAACAAATCAAGTCTGGATTCCCAGGTATTTGCTAGCTAACACTACTAGACCCAATAGAATATGGGTACCAAAACAAATCCTTGATTAAATGAAATTATAGGAAGCAAGACACAGAAGCCAAATTGAAATATGGTATATAGATAGTGGATGCTCCAGGAATATGAGTGGAAACTCAAAAAATTTCAAAACTCTATCTCAAAAGGATGGTGGTCTAGTCACATTTGGTGACAATGCCAAAGGAATGATTATTGGAATTGGAACTGGTGGAGATCCAGAAGTGGTCTCAATAAATAAATTACACTATGTACCAGGATTTAAATACAACCTGATTAGTATCTCTCAACTTTGTGATGATGGATATTTTATTGATTTTTTTGACAATGATGTTCTATTTTCACAGATAAATTTATAAAATTTAGAGCACCAAGAACTGATAATTTTTATACTCTGGACTTAAATTCCTTGTGTAAAAAAAGTAAAATTCTTTACTTCTAAGATAAATGAATCTTGGATCTCGCATAGGAGACTTGGAAACTGCAATATATATACTTTACATAATTTATCTAAGAAACAATTAAATTTTAATTTTCCTAGTCTCAAATTTGAAAGTAATAGATTTTGTGATGTATTTCAACTTGGAAAGTAGTACAAATCATCCATCAAAACTTTTAAGAAAATTGCTACATCTAAAACTCTAGAACTTATATATATGGATCTGTCTGGACCTTCAACGGTAGAAAGCTTGGCTGGTAAATTATATGTGTATGCTTTAGTTGATGAATGTTCAAGATTTATTGGATTTATTTTATAAAATATAAAAATGAACCTTTTTCTATATTTGAATGTTTTTACAAAGAAATTAAAAATGAAAAAGGTTTTAAAATAATTTCATTAAGAATTTATCATGGTGGAGAATTTAAGAATTTTGAATTTAATTCAATTTTCTCAAATATGGGTATTAAACACACCTTTTTTGCACCAAGAACACCTCAACAAAATGGAATTGTTTAATGAAGACAGAGGACTATTCAATAAATGTCTAGGACTATGATAAATGAATACAGTCTTCCAACTTATTTCTGGGTAGAACCTGTAAGCACATCCTATCAAATAATGAAAAGAGTTTTAATCAGACCTATTTTTAAAAAGACACCCTATGAACTCTGGAATAATAGAAAACCTAATATAAATTACTTTAAAGTTTTTGGATTCAAGGTTTAAACCATAAACACCAAGGACAATTTTGGTAAGTTTGATCCAAAATCCGATGAAGGTGTTTTCTTTGGATATTCTGCTACTTCCAAATCTTATTGAGTTTTTAATAAAAAGTAAAGGATTGTTGATGAATGATTTCATGTGAAATTTTATGAATCTGGACACTTTGGGAAAATTAAAGTCCAAATTGATGAATTTGACTCTAATGATAACATGAGACTTGGAAACATGAAAGATGATTTTGAAAAAAATATAAAAAAATCAGTCCAGTTCAGAAGGAAATGACATTGATGAGACTAATAATGTACTACCTAGACAATCTAGAACTCTAAAGAATCACCCTTTAGAAACTTTTATAGTATACCTAGAGATTATAATAAAAACTAGAAGAAATATAGTAAATATTGTTTAATTCTCTTCCTTTCTATCCCAGTTAAAACCTAAGACATTAGAAGAAGCCTTAGTTGATGAAAGTTGGATGATAGTAATGCAAGAACTAACCCCATTAAATAGAAATGATGTTTGAAATTTAGTTGAGAGACCTATGAACTATCCAGTTATAGGAACTAAATGGGTCTTTAGAAATAACCAAGATGAACAAGGAATAATAACTAGAAATAAAGTAAGACTAGTAGCTAAAGGTTATAATCAGGAAAAAGGTATAGACAATGATGATACCTTTGCACCTATAGCTAGATTAGAATCTATTAGGATCATTTCAGCCTATGTATCTCATATTAACTTTAAATTATTTCATATGGATGTTAAGTCTGCCTTTTTAAATGGTTATTTATTGGAGAAGTTTATGTTGAGCAACCTCTTTGTTCTGAAAATTCACAAAAACCAGAATCCATTTTTTAACTTACTAAAGCTCTTTATATCTATAAACAAGCACCTAGAGCATGGTATGAAAGATTAAGCTCTTTTCTTTTAAAAAATTATTTTACTATTGGAATGGAAAATCCAACAGTTTTTAATAAAACTATAGATTCTAATGTTTTATTGGTTCAAATTTATGTTGATGATGTAGTTTTTGGATCAATAAATTCAAAAAAATCATAATTTTTCAAATTTAATACAAGAGTAATTTGAAATGATCATGATGGGAGAAATAAATTTATTTTTAGGACTTCAAATTTATCAAAAATATTTTGGAAATGTTTTAAATCAAATAAAATACATTACAGGTTTACTAAAGAAATTTGGACTTGAAAACAGCAATACATATTCAACTCCTATGCGAACAAACATAAAACATGATTTGGATGAAACTGGAAAATCAGATGACAACAAGTTATATGGAGGTATGATTGGTAGTTGATTATATCTTACTACTAGCAGTCAATATAATGTATTTAGTATCTCTCTGTGCTAGATTTCAATCTGATGAAAAAGAATCTCACTTAAGTGTTGTCAAAATAATTCACAGATATTTAAATGGAATTGTTTTTCAATCTCTTGTCTATCCAAAAACTTTTGATTTTAATTTAATTTTATATTCAAATTCAGAATTTGGAAGTTATAGATTAGATTTAAAAAGCAGCTTAATGAATTTTCACTTTTTAGGAAAATCCTTAGTGTCATGGTCTAGTAAGAAACAACACTCAGTTGCCCTGTCAATAGCCGAGGTAGAATATATATCTGTAGGTAGTTGTTGTGCACAAGGTTTGTTGAAGAAAAACACTCTTATAGAATTTGGACTAAATTTCAATAATACACCTTTTTTATGTGATAATACATGTGCTATAAATATTTCTAAAAAACCTATTAATCATTTTAGGACTAAGCATATTGATATCATACATCACTTTCTAAGAGATCATGTTCTTAAAAAGGATATAATCTTAGAATTTTTAAACACTAAAATTCAATTAGAGGATATTTTTACTAAACCACTTCCCACTGTAACGTTTTATTTTATTAAGGGAGAGCTAGGTATGTTTGTTTTTAAATAATTTTTTTTAAAATTTTTATTTTATTAGTTTTTATTATTACTTCTTTTTAGACTAATTTTAAAAAAAAAATTGGTACTATTTTAAAAAAAAATCCATGTAGGTTTTTTTAAATAATAATAATTACATTGTGCATAATGACATGGGAATCAAGGATGTCATAAATCGTTCCCACTTCCAAAACCGTTCATTTTTTCAAAACCCTTTGAATCCTCGAAACCTTTTACCCCTCTTCTCTACACGTACCTGAAACTTAGAAGCCCTATGCTTTCCAACCTTCAAAGATATACATTAGAAATGGAAAAGACCAAGAAGACCGATGAGCCAGAGACCTGCACTACTAAGAATCAGCGCACAGCAGGAAGGAACATTCTTCAAGGAAAGGTAATTGATTTATAATGGATATATCAAACATTTCTGATTCTATAGAAATATCTAGATTTTCAGAACCTAGAACAAATTTATAATGGAGAGACATATAGTTTCTATATGAGGTAGAACTTCGTCACTTCTTTAAATCTGTTCAGTTTAGCCTGGGAAAGGAGGGAGAAACTGTGATAGGAAAAATCAAGGACATAGAATTTTTGATTTCCTCTATTGAAATTGATCGAATTCTTAACTTCCCTCATGAGGGAGTATTTCACTTTTATTTGAATAATATAGGTGATAGTGTGCATAAGTCAAAGGATATTGTGTCTTTTTTTATCATCGAATGTAAGGAAGATTCTAGTGAAATATCTGGATCCGGACCAAAATATTTTAGTTAAGTTTTTCCAAACAGGGAATGCACCTCGTATATCAGAAATGGAGAAAATTTTATACCCTCACATGTATATCATGTTTCTCAAGATGAGTGATATCATGTTAAACTTTCCACCATATATGGTGAGATATCTCAGTTATTACTGCCAACCATAAACGAGGATGAACTTCTATCCCTTTAGAAGATTCATTTAAAATATTTTGTTTAAGAAAGATATGATATGGTTAGTGGATTCTTGAGTGAAATGCCAACATAACAACATGTTCAATGCAGGAACATGGAGAATGATTGGTTACTTCTGGAGCATAATCAAAGGCAAGATTATGCATGTAGAAGCAGAGGATGATGAAGAGAGTGCTCAAGCACAACCTACAAATTCAAAAGAAGGACAAGATGAATTGGGAGTAAGAAGAGTTTCAATGAGAATAATATTTGAAATTATTGATACACCAATAGATGGGGATAGTCAAGAAGGACTTCAAAGAAAATGTCATAGAGCGCCTCACGTTGGAGAGGATCCTACTTAGACAAATTCAAATGAAAATGAACCAATTCTAAGCTACAAATGTTTTGTATAATCTATAGTACATGACAATGCACAATAAAAAATTTCTAAGATTGAGGTGACTCCTCAAGTGGAATAAGAAATTTTACCTCATGAACAGGTAGAAGAAGAAGTAGAGGTATCAGTTGAGGCAGTTCCTAGTGAAATGGTAGTGGTTGAAACTGCAGTTGATATAGAAGAAACAATTTTAGAGAATCCATTCATGGAGGAAGTAAATGATGATGCTCATCCTAAAGAGAAACCTCAAGAAGGTGTTGAAATTCATGAAGAAAATTTATATAAAGTTCATACTAAAGTATTAAATGAATATTTTTCTGTGGATGAGTCAAGGAAGAACTCTGAGGAAAATTATGCGGAAAAAAAAGTACAAGGAGGGGATGAAGAAAAATCAGATGATGATCACTTTCCCTTAGTACTATTACATCATAATGAAGGTGAAACAGAGAATCAAGCATAGGGAGCATCAGATTCTATGAATGAAGAAGTGGAAGAGATATATAGAAAGTTCCATAGAGCTGAATCTGAGATTGCTGCTCTAAGGAGAGCATTTGAAATAGAAAATATAAGATTTTGAAGACTAAAAGAATGTACTATTTAAAAAGGGGAAGATGAAATTTTCAAAAGGGAAATGTTAAGTGAAGTAGAAAATTTTAAATCTTAGATGGTGATGAAGTCTGTTTTAATAGAATTTAAATCATTCATGGAGCAATAATTTACATCAATCATGACTAGTGAATCTATTACCTCGGGTACTTCACCTGATCTGATAATGAGATTACTATACATTACATCAGTAATGAGTAATATTAATTATAGGTTGCAAGAGCTACAATATAGTAGTGCTCATTTGTTAGTGTTATTGGATAATCAGAAGTTTTTGGTAGACCAGTTGACTTCTAGTGAACCACGTTTTAGATCTTTGCTGAATCAGTTCACATACAAGTTAACTCTATTTATGGACAATGAAGAGAGGCTTCATGAGTTCTTCAGAGTCAATCTTATTAAATATATTCATCTGACTCAAGAAAATAGAGATCTCATAATCTATATGGGAGATGGATTGATGAGTATATTAAGAACTCAGTTAGCAGAGATCAAGGCTACAGTTCAGAGGAGATGAGACCTACCTTAAACCAAACCTTGATTCCTGATGTTTTAGTTACTGTACTTTTACAATATTTTCAATGAAGTTAATTTTTGCATTTAATATTTGTGTTTTATTTATTTGTTTTACTCTATACATTAGAAATTCCCATAATCCAGATTCAAATATTGATAAATAATTCATAATAGCATTTACATAGTTTAGTGCTACATTGAAATGTGTTATATTTTGTATTTAATCATTCTTTTTGATATCACAAAAGGGGGGAGATTTAGATAAACACAATATTTTATTTTAAAGTTATTTAAAAATTAATTTTATTTCCTTTCACAAAAAGGGAAAAATAAAATTTTATTTTAAGCTTTTAAATCTTTTTACTTAGTGGGAGAAATTATTTAAAATTTTAAGATGTTATTTTGGGGAGAAATTATAAAAACAATTTTTTTCCCTTTAAACTATTAAATATTTTATGGGGGAGATTTGTTTTTGAAAAATTATAAACTATATGTAATTAATTTTGTATGTTAATTTAATTGGTTATTTTATGGGTTTTGTGATCATAAAAAGTGGGGAGATTTTTGAGCAAGTGTTTTTTTCAACAATACATAATTCTATATGGGGGAGATTATTGAGAACCATACTCTATCTATTTATGATGATTTTGATCCTCACAAATATCCATATTTGTTTTTCTAATAATTTTACTTTGAGTATATTTCAAGAAATTAATATTATGTATTTTTGTATTTTGAAAAAATATTAAGTCTTTTAATTACGATGGAATATTTGGAAAAGTATTCAGAAATCATTTTTAGCATGTTCTAGAAACACTGTTCATTCTCTACTTGTGCGGAATTTACTTCAGTGTGTTCTAGAAACACTGTTCATACCCTACATTAAGAATCATAGCGTAAGGATGGAATCCATCATTTAATTTATAGGTTATCAGAAAAGTATGGTTAAGAAACCATATATTATCAAACAATTATGAAGGAAGGAACCTTAATTTTGGAAGGAACCTTACTTTTGGAAGGAAACTTACTTTTGGAATAAGAACCCTATGTTTTGAAGGAACCTTATGTTTGGTAAATTAGAAAAGTATGGAAGAAGATCAGTATGTGAGTATGGAACGTTAAGTTTATTTCATAAAATTTTGGTTCATCAACCTTACTTTTGTGAATTATAAACCTTATGTTTGGAAGCTAAGAAAAGTATCGATCATTAACCTTATGTTTGAGATCAACCTACATCATGAACCTTATGTTCAAAGAATTTATTATATGCAGTTAAACCCTATGTTTGGAGTCAGATATTTAAATTATGACTTTAATAAATCAACGGTATTTATACAGATTATTAGGCTGATTTCAAGCCAGATTAAAATCCCAAATCTAAACTGCATATTTGACTAATTCAAATCCATTTATTTATGATTTAGAGGATCATTTTAAGAGGATATTTTCAAGCTGGATTTTCAGAGACAATCAGGACTTACATATTTATTGTTACGAAGAAAGAAAAATCTCTATTTTCTGAAGAAGAACAAACGTGATTGAAGATTCCCTGATTCTACATCGAATATCATTTTTGAATCAACTATTGATTAAAGTTGCGAATTATATTTCAAGATCTACTGCAATCGGATCAGCTCAGAACTACTTCTAACTAAAGAACATATTTTCTGAAGATGACATTCATTCTACTGTCATTTTCATGCTATTGCAATTGTGAAAAAAACATGAAAAGTATTTCAAAGAACGAATACTCTTTTAATTTGAGTAATTGCCTTCTCATACTAAGCTATGTATTTGGTTTTGTGTATGAACCATAAGGTTCTGTATAGCCTTAAACTTGTAAAGGTGTCAACTTCCATAACTCAGTAGTGGAACGGTCTGTTGATAAGAGGACCAGATAGTGAAAATCCCCAAGCTCGTGTAGTAGAGAATTGGTGGAGTGGACTAGAGGCCTTATATTCCTCGAACCACTATACATCATGTGTTCTTTGTTATTTATTTTCTACTACTTAATCATTCTCATAAAGTTGAAAGGACAGATCATGATCTTGTGAAAAATTGTAAAAGACACAATTCACCCCCCTCCTCTTGTGTATATTTGGTATAACCTGATCCAACACGCATCCCATGTTTTCTTAATCTATAAGTTATATATCTTGTAAATATTTGAGGTATTTTCAAAAATATGGTTTTATATGAAATCTAGCATTGACCCAAATAGGAGGTAATGCATGAGAGTTTCAGGGAATAGAAATTATAGTCATTATATGACCCAATTTAACAACCTAGGTACTTATAAAATAATTTATTTTCATTCTAGAATTGAGTAGTAAAATTCTTTATAAATGTATAATGAAATAATTGGTATTTATAGAAATTAAGGAATTTATACAGATGGAATGGTAACTTGACCTTAAGAGTAGTAACATGGCCATTAGGAATAGTAATCTAGACAATAGAATAGTAACCTAACAAATGAGAGTATAAATAAAACATATGTATTTTATAAGTGTAATCATGATATATTTATATCATATAATAAGTAAATAAATGTTTTGGAAACGATAAATTAAGTGTTGGTATTTTTGTAAGTCATAAATATTTAATCACAATTTTATAATTAATATAATGATTTAAAAGAAAATATATTCATAAATTTTAATTTTTGTTTTCTTATGATTATAAGATAATTTTATGAAATGTTAATTAATTTTTCAAAGTGTTATAAAATTAGTTATAGTTTTAAAAGTGGTATTTTTCAAAATAAATTGTGATTTTAATTAGAAGTTAAATTTCTTATAATTAGAAAATTATTTTCAAAAATGGTGTTAATTTTTTAATTATACATGTTATATAATGGTAAGGTTAAAGTGTTGGGTATTTTTCTAAAATACTTGAATTTTTGTGAATAGTAAAATACTATAATTTACAATATAAGCTAAATACGTGATTTATTGATTCATAGATGATTTCATGATGATGTAATCCCAAAATAAAGAACATTCCTTCATTATTTTAATATATGTGATTATAATTATGAAACTATTCAAAGTATTGAGACAAATTAATATACTAATGAATATAATAATGAGAATACACATCTCTCCTCCACTATAAATACCTCCCCTCAACACATCTTCCCCTCACTCCTCAAAGACTTGTAGATTTCTTAATTTCTACCCAAATACCTTAAAAAACCTCTTATCTACGTCCAATAACTTTTTTTATCACCAAAATTCCAAAAACAAGGGCCTTAAAAAGGTTCTCAAGGAGGAGAAATCAAGAAGTAAAAATCCTCCTTAATTTTATTTTATTTTCTTTTCAATTTTTTCCATTATGCTCTCCTAACCTCCACATATCCAAGAGGCATAAAAACCCCATTATCTTATATATACTATAATTTGATCATTTTTATAGAAAAATTCATCATTATAATTCTTCTTCTCTTTTTTTATTCTAAAACTAAAAACATCATTCGTGGTGTGTTCATTTATCGACATCATGGATGATGTGTTTTAAATTTCCATTACCACCTTTAAAGCTGGTTATTAAAGCATTAATATGGTTAAATAATATTTTATTATATATATTATATTCCATATTATGTTTTGGAACCAATTTTTATACATAATTGTAATTAACAAAACAAAATTATTTAGTAATGATAAAAAATAACAAAAATAAACTAGCGTTCATCAATAATGTTTTATATAATGATTCAGAATCATAACATATAAAAAATGAAACATAAGGCCATTTAATATTATTTAATTTCATTAAAATCATTTAATTTCAATTCTTGATTTCTTCTCCATTTCGATAAGAAAATCCATAATAAATCAATCATGGAAACCATCAAATAAATACACCTAAAACATTGTAAATAACAAAATATTATTATTAAATGGATGGAAATATGTTATTAGAATATCAGATAAGTAATTATAAATATGTATATGGTTCTTTAATATATTAATAACACTATTTAAACCATTATACAGAATATTTGAACACATTTGATGTAAAATGAATCTGAGGTAAGGGAATTCTTAACCTAATGTCTATTCTTTTGGTTAGCCCTCTACTTCTTTGATTATATGGTACTAATTTTATTTGTGAAGTTATTTTTTGTTATATTATGTTTTATTATGTGGATTTAATTTTTATACACATAAACCATTATTTTTATCAATTATCACATCAAATATATGATATTAGTAAAGGAATTTTCATTAAAAATACTCTTTTGATTTCATTTATTTTTTTAAAGGAAATGATTTATATGATGTTTGTATTATTATTTTATGATTATGTTCTAGTTCTTGGGAATTATTTTTGGTGAATTCTGGGACCTATATCTCCTTCTAATGCATTGTGTATATTTATGTTGGAGTTTGACCATATGGTTACTCCAAGTGTAACTGCGATGGTTACATTATAAGGTATCCATCAGGGTTACATTGTATGGTAGTCATGAGGGTTACATTGTAAGGTAGTCATGAGGGTTAAAAATCATATGGTAGTTGTAATTCTTATAATCATAAATAATCAATTCTCTATTTTACCATTATGTATTTATTTATGTTTTATTTGTTTTATGTAAATCTCATGTTTTCAAAAAGTAACTATATGATACTTATTGGATGAAAAGTATGTCTTTGTGGAAAGGATTTCATATGTTTACAAGAATTAATATACAAAAAGGTTCTCTCAAAATTTTTATATCCCTTTCTAACTTTTTTTGTCATCCCTTGTTTAAAAATTGTTTTTCACATGGTTTAAGGATGGGTAAGATATAATGAAAATCCAAGATGAATGTTGTGAATAATTTTTATGAATTTCTTTCATGTTTCTTTAACATTTTGTATTATGAAAAAATGGATATTGTCTTAGTAGTATCTAATTTTTATGATTATGGGTTGATATTTATGAATCTTGTCCTAACATTATAAAAATCTAAACTAAAAATATCTTTGGGAATTTAAACAAGTGAATTCTAAAGGAATTTACTATATTATGTAATGTTTAAGGTAGGGTCCTTATAGTTGTTATCAAAGCATGATTTACATAACTTTATGGGTTAGGATTATATTAATAGAATATAATAATTTATTTTTAATTTATTTTTATAATGAAATTATATATCATTTGAAAATTACTATGTTTCTTCATCTAATATATGTCTGTTTTGAATGGTTTTTTACCGAAGAAATAGGGTAGCTGGTGTATGAAGGCACTGAGAGGATGATAACTTTCTAAATAAACAACTATGAATAGTTGGAATTGGAACTGAACAGTTTGTGAAACTAATGGATCAGTTGACATAGGTTATAAATGGGGATGGAATCCATGCAAGAGAAAAACCAGATCTACCACAATGAAACATGACAATAGTGGAACATTTTATGAGGAAACACCCTCTTACCTTCAGTGGATCTTCTGACCCAATAGTGGATAAGTAATGGATTAAAGAACATAAAAATATATTCTATGTCATGGGGTGTTTAGATAATAAAAAGTTTGGTCTTTCAATTTATTATTTTGAAGGTGAAGTGGACCAGTGGGGGTTAATAGTCAAGAATAGTAGGGATAGTGATGAGATTAATGTCGTGGAATAGAATGAATTTAAGAATATGTTCCTTGAAAAATATTTTTCTAAGGATGTTAAAATTAGGATATAAAATCAATTACTTGATTTGAAAGAAAAGGAGGAGGATTCAATGGTCTGGTTTGAAGCAAGCATAACCCAATTGGAAAAGTACACTCCAAACATTATTCAACATCTTGATAGAAAAATAAATCATTTTTACTCAGGATTGAAGACAAGAAATAAAATGGAATTGGATTCTGGTGAATTCAAAAGTTATGAGAAACATGTTTGGTGTTCTAAGAGGTTATGAATGGAGTTTTTTTATGATCACATGTACCTTGAAAAAAAGCAGAAGAAAAGTTCCAGATGGTGGGAAATGGGTAAGAATGAATCAAATAATTCTGAAGGTAAGAAATCCCAGTTTCTAGTTTGTGAAAAGTGTGGTAAAAGCACCCTATAAAATGGATTAACAAAACTAAAAATTGTTTTAGATGTGGTAAGTTTGGATATATGTTCTAATATTTCAATGAAAATGATTTTAATCTTAATTTTTATAAGAAAATTATAATGTGTTTAAAATTTGGTGATATGGGTCATTATGAAAATACCACCCCAAAGAAAGATATGAAAGATAAAAAGATAATATATTATAGAAAAAAGGTCTATTGAGATCCTTTGTGACTATGTTAATAGTTTTCGGTCCATCCAATGAAGTGATATCAGGAACTGAAGAAGATATTGTTGAATGATCTAGTTTTGGCCCTACCTTCCATAAATGGTGAATTTGCCATCAAGATTGATGCTTTATTATAGGGACTTGGTTTTTTTTGATGAAAAATGTTCAGTTAATTGCTCATTATTCAATATAACTGAAACCTCGTGAGTTAAATTATCCCTACATGATTTGGAATTATCATTTGTGGTTTTTTGCTTTGAAAATTTGGAGCGATCATTTATATATATCCAAATGTGAAATATATATTGACCATAAAATTCTAAAGTATGTATTCACTCAGAATAAATGAAACATGAGGTGGAGAAGATGTCTTGAAATCATAAAGAATTATGATTACATGATCAATTACCATTCTAGAAATGAAAACAATGTGGTGTATGCCTCGAGTCGAAAACATCATGCATCATTAACCAAGTTACATTTAGAACAAGAACCCTTGATTAATGATTTGAAGAATTTTTGCTTGGAAGTTGTTGGTGTAGGAAATTCCTCTATTTTGTTTCAAGTGTCAGTGTAGTCATATATACCAGATTGAATATAGCAAGAACATAAGGAATACCTTGAGTTACAAAAAATGGTAGAATATGTTTAAATAGTTAAGTTTCTAAAACTTTTAATCGATAAATATTTTTTTAATATATAGAAAGAGATTAGGTGTGCCTTGTGATTCTCAGCTGAAGAAATAATTATTGAGTAAAACTCATAGTTCTCCATTTTTAGTTCATCCGGGTGGTACTAAGATGTATAGAGACCTTCAGGAGTATTACTGGTGGGATGGAATGAAAAGTCATATTTCAGATTTTACTGTTAAATGTTTGACAAGTCCACAGGTTTAAGTAGAGTGAAAACATTCAAAGGGGATGCTTCAGCCTTTTCCAGTGCCAGAGTGGAAATGAGAAAATATATCCATGTACTTCATGGTTAGAGTACCAAAGACTTCTCAATGAAAAATTTGACTTTTGTTATTGTTGATCAGCTGACAAAATATGCACATTTTCTTCCTATTCGAGATTTTATGTCTTTAGATCAGCTTTATCGACTGTACCACAAAGATATTATCATGTAACATGGAGTCACTATTTCCATTATATCTAACCATGATCTCAGGTTTACATATAACTTTTGGAAATAACTTCAAAAGTCATTGGAAACATAACTAAATTTTAGTACTACTTTTCAACCTCAATCTGATGGACAGACCAAGTGAACAATTCAGTCCTTGGAAGACATGATTTGGGCTAGTTCAATGGATTTCTAGAGAAGTTGGGATCAATATCATTTTTTTGTTGAGTTTTCTTATAATAACAGTTTTCATTCTAGTATACTGATGGAACCTTTTAATGCATTATATGGGAAGTAGTGTCAAGCTCTATAATTTTGGGATGAAGTCAGGAAAAGAAAGTTGATGGGACCATAATTAGAAGAGAAAGAGGCTAAGAAGTGAATATAATCCAGTAACACATGAGGATAGCTCAGAGTTGGCCAAAAATATATGCAGATAATATGAGGAAATACTTCTCCTTCGAGGTAGGTGATCATGTTTTTCTTAGAATCTCACAATAGAAAATTGTCATGTGTTTTGGTAAGAAATAATAGTTAAGCCCACAGTTCATTAGACCTTACAAAATCATGGTTAATGTTGGACCATTCACTAACCGAGTATCTCTCCCTTTGATTTTATCTCAGGTACAAAATGTTTTTCATGTTTCGGTGTTGAGAAAGTATGTGCCAGATTCATCTCATGTTTCGATCCCAGAAGTAGATCAGTTGGAAGAAAACCTTTCTTATGAGAAAAATCATATTCAATTTATTTATCATAGAGATCAAGTGTTGCAGAATAAGTTAATTCACTAGGTTAAGGTTTTGTGGAGGAACCACATGGTTGAAGTAGCAACATTGGAATCTGAAAATGCTATTAGGGAAATATAACATCACATGTTTAATAAGTAAATGAAAAATTGTGAGGATGCAATTTCGAGAAGGTGTGGAGAATGTAACAAACCAGGTACTTGTAAAATAATTTCTTTTCATTCTGGGATTAAATAATAAAATTCATTATAAATTTATAATGAAATAAGTGGTATTTATAGAAATTAAGTATTTTATACTGATAGAATAGTAACTTGACCTTATGAATAGTAACATGACCATTAGAAATAGTAATCTAGGCAATAGAATAGTAAACTCACCTATGAGAGTATAAATAAAATATATGCATCTTATAAGTGTGATCATAATATATTTATACCATTAAATAAGTAAATAAATGTTTTAGAAATGATAAATTAAGTGTTGGTATTTTTATAGGTCATAAAAATTTAATTATAATATTATAATTAATATAAAAATTTAAAAGAAAATATGTTTTCATAAAATATATTCAAAGTTTATTATTTTTTTATTATTATTAAAAGATAATTTTATGATACTTTAATTAATTTTTCAAAATGTTATAAAATCAATTATAATTTTAAAACGAGTATTCTTCAATTAAATTATGATTTTAATTAAAAATTATATTTATTATATTTAGGAAATTATATTCCAAAAATAGAGTTTATTTTTGAATTATACACATTGAGAAATGTTTATGGTGATGTTTTGGTATTTTTCTTAAATACTTTCATTTTTGTGAATAGAGAAATACAATAGTTTAGGATATATGCCAAATACATGATTTATTCAGTCATAGATGATGTGAGGTTGATGTAAGCCCAAAATATATAAATATAATTAATTATGTTAATATATTTGATGATAATTCTCTAACTATTCATTTTCTTGAGCCAAATTAATAAAAAAAAATGATTATAATAATGAGAAAACACCCCTCTCCTTCACTATAAATACCTCCCATCACCACCTCTTCCCCTCACACATCAAAGCCTTATATATTTCTTAATTTATATCCAAATACCTTCTAAATCCTCTTCCCCAAGTTCAATCAATTCTGGTCTAACCAAAAGGCCAAAACCAAGGGCATTAAGGTGGTTCTCAAGGAAGAGAATTCAATATGTAAAAATCCTCTTTCATTTTTTTATTTTCTTTTCAATTACTTTTTTTCTTATAATATCTTCACCTAACCTTATTCAAGAGGCTTGAAAACTCCATTATCTTATATATATGGTAATTTTATCATGTTTATGGAAAAATTAATCATTATACTTCTTATCCTCTCCTTTTTATTCAAAAATTAAAAACTTCATTCGTGATGCGTCATTTTACAGACATCATGAATGATGTGTTTTCAATTTCTATTTCAGCATTCAAGGTTGGTCATTAAACCATTAATATGGTAAAATTGTATTTTATTATACATATAATATTCTATATTATACTTTGGATCTAGTTTTTATTCATAATTTTAATTAACAAAATAAAAGTGGTTTGTAATGATAAAAATTCTCTAAAATAAACTAACATTCATAAATAAAGTTTTATCTAACGATTGAAACTCATAACATATAAAAAAAAGATATATAATAACATTTAATTTTCTGTAAGTTCATTAAAATCATTTAATTTCAATTCTGGGTTTCTTCTCCCATCTGATAGGAAAATCCATAATAAATCAACCATAGAAGCCACAAAATAAATGCACCTAAAACATTGAAAATAACAAAATATTATTAATAAATGGATGGAAACATGTTATGAGAATATCAAATAGGTAATTATAAATATGAATATAGTTCTTTAATATATTAATACCACTATTTAAATGATTATATATGAGTTTGAACATGTTTTAAGTAAGATGAGTCTCAGGAAAGGGGATTCATAACCCAATTTCTATTATTTGGGTTAACCTTCTACTTCATTGATTATGTGGTACTAAGATTATTTGTGAAATGAATTTTTATTATATTATTTTTTATTATTTTTATTTATAGTGTATATACATATTCCATTCTTTTTATCAATCATCACTTCAAATATATGATATTTGTAATGGACTTTTCTTTAAAAATCCTCTTTCAATTTCTCTTCTTTTTTAAAAAAAGGGAATGATTTATATGATGTATATATTCATGTTTTATGATTATTTTCTTGTTCTGGGGATGTTTTTATGATTAATTTTGGGACCTATATGTCCCTACAATGCTTTGGGTATGTTTATGTTGGAGTTTAACCATATTGTTACTATAAGTGTAATTGTGATGGTTGCACCATAAGGTGGTCATGAGGGTTATATTATAAGGTTTTAATGCGGCTTACATTGTAAGGTAGTCAGGAGGGTTACAAATAATATTGAAGCTGCAAGGGTTATAATATTAAATAAGTAATTCATGTAGTTTCCTTTATGGAATTATTGATGCATTCTATGTTTTCTGGAAATATCATGTTTTCACATAGAAACTATATGATAATTATTGAGTGAGAAGTATGTATTTGTGAAAATTATTTCATATGTTTATAATAATTCATTCACTAATAGTTTATTTCCTTCTTTTTATATCCATTTCTGAGAATGTTTTTCTTATCCCATGTTTTAAAAATGTTTTTCACAAGATTTAAGGATGGTAAGAGAAAAGAAGAATCTAATATGAATTTTGTGAAGACTTTTCATGAATATTTTTCATGTATTTTATTAAAAACATTTTTATTGTGAAAAAACAATATTGTTTTATTATTATCTTATTTTTATGCTTATGATTTTATATGTATCAATTATTTCCAAACTTTCTACATCTCTAAACTGAAAAGATTTTTGTGAATGTAAATAAATGAACTCTAAAGGAATTTACTAGATTATATAATGTTTAAGGTTGGGTCCTTATACTCATGTCACTCTCATAGTGTATCATTTGATCCATCATCTACTTGATAGAACAAATATTAGTACAAAACTCATTACTATTACATTAATTAGTATTGTTTCATTAAAGGTTAATTATTTAATAAATGTTTGGATGAACTGTGATAGTAGAAGATGGTTAATGAGCATACATAGATAAAATGAATACACATTTGATGAATGGATGTTATCTATACATTGTTAAAATCATGAAAGTGGTCACATAGTAACAAGTTATATATATATATAATTGGATTTTACTCTTGAAGAAAACCAAAGTTAAAAATCCATCAAGAATACATGATGACATAAACACCTTCCATCCCTTATTTTTGAATAGAAAGATTGGTTTGGGGGTTCTTCAGCCATAATTGAGGATTTTTAATTATATTTGGGGTTTTTTTTAATATATTTTGGTAAAATTTACTAAAATTAATAACAAATTAGAATTCATAACTAGGTTGGTACAATTTTAGAGGCATGTTCTAAGAAAATCTAAGTTTACATTTTATAGGTGATGATGCTTTACTCAAAAGATAAAAAATTCATGAGTTGGTATAAATGAAGATACAAAATCAATCCTTATGACTCTATATGTAGTGGAACAATAGTAACTTAGAGTATTAAGAGATTTTTTAGGATCTATTCTTATAAAATATTCATGAAACTAACTATTAAAAATATAATAGATGATTTCTATTGGGATTTGTTAATATAGTGTGAAAATTTTAAGTTTAATAAATTGATAGTGTCTAACTTTTCAATAATCAAGATAAAATTACTAATTTACTAAATTTTCTTTACTGAAAAATTCAAAGTAATAATAATAAATCAATACTATCAATATTGGATAATGAACATTGTTTACTAGCATGAATTTTTATTAGTGATACAATAGCTTTTGTATATTATTATAATATAAAAGAAAATTGTATTTTCTAGAGTCCCCACTACTTGATTAGATACCTTAAGAATCAAGTGAGGTTGAGAAGAAGTATTATAGGGATACATGGATGATGCATATGATCTTTATATCATTATTTTTCATCAATTTCTAGTGAATTGTGAAATAAACATGTGGATATGGATGGTTACCCCAGGTTACCTCATTTTATAGATGTTTATGAGGAGAATGTAAAGAAAGAAACTAATGAGATTTTTAATAAACATTATACATGTAAAATAGAATATAAAATAAATTTTGGTCCACATGTACTCAATATGATAGAGTACATTTTTCTATTGATAGGGTTAATATTATGTTTGAATAATGATATTTCAATACATATGATACTCACATACTTATCCTCCATTTTCTCCAGTTTTTTTGAAAACTATAAAACAAACAACATGAAGAAATATCTTTAAGAGTATATTTGATTGGAATGTGATAATAAAGGTCTCTTTAAGAGAAATTGGTATGAATTAAAGAATAAAAAATGTAAAGATTATAATTTGGGTATATTCATCATTGAATGTAATTTTTCTATTTTACTTTTTTTGTATTATATATAATTTGTGACTCCTGTGTTTTTATCCAAATATGGAAACCAATTAATTTGGGAAAGATTGCTAGAGTAGAAGTGGTTATTGAATATTTATAATAGATCTTAACTCATACATTATCTTAAGATGATCACAACATAAATTTTATATTCGAGATGCACTTGTACTTGGAAACTATTATTATGAATATGTTACTAAAAACATTATTTTAGTGTCGAGCTTAGACACTATTTGATTTTATTTCAAGTTTGGAAATAAAATTTTTTATTGTATACAATTAATAGTTTAATTATACTTGAATCAGAGATATGATTTTTTAGTAATTAATGTTCGATTTGAGACATAATACTAAAATAATACCCATCCAGGGAAAGATAATACTTGGTTAAAGAAAACTAGAAGTAGATGTCAATGATATATCAAAGAGGGTGTTTATACTCTCTTGAGTTAAAATTCATGGATATTTTACATGATTACTTATGATGAAGAAATCACCTTTTGGTATTAAATGTGATAATGACAAAAAAGTTCTAGAATTAGTTCAATAATAAGCATGTGAACTATTTCAAGTCGAAGCTAGAGGTGAATTATCATGCTTCATAAGATTTATTCAAGAGATTTATGTAATATATAAGTAAATTAATTAACTATCTTGGTAAAAATATAAAAGATTATTTGATCATATGAGATGAATAATATCTAAACCATGAATTCATCAATCATTAAATATATAGTGGCGATTATTCTTAAACTCACATTTTTCTAAAAACATTTAAGTCGTAGTTTTGATAGATGAAGTAATTAAACCTTTCTTGTCATAGTGAGATCAATGAAGTGTCTTGAAAAGTATTATAAGTCTTGAATATCCATTTGGGGAACTTTTTACAAATAGTTATATTGAAATTTAATGGTATTCCATATAAAATGAAAATTTTGTTTTCATATGAGCTATAATAAGAATATAAATACATTATGTCAATGAATTTATATGGTAGTTTGTGGAGTCTATGTTAAGGCTAACTTTAGAAAAAAAATGCATCAAGAAACAAAAAAATATATCAATATTAATTATCCTAAAAAATAAAAAGGATATTACATAAATACCTATTATAGAAAATAAAAATACAATTGAAATAAAATATTTCCATGAGATAGGGGGATATATATATTTTAGATAGTGGGAGAAAATTAAACTTTGATAAATTCAAGACACAAGATGTATGGTGAGTTGGTGTTAGACCAAGTATCATGAATTCTCATAGAGAGATAGATATAAATTGTTGTAAAGAGAAAACCAAAGAGATATAATTTTTATAATCACAAAGTTAGGTGATATAGTATTCATTGAGAGTAATAAATCCTTATCATAATAGGTAAGCTGTAAATAGAAATAATCTAAAAATGGAATTTAGACTTGAATTTAGAAAATGGATTTCATGTATCAAAATCATGTTTGTATTTTTATAGAAATACCTACTAATATAAAACTCACAAAAACCTAATGGTAATTCAAGGTAGATATGGGAATAGTTGGAAAATTAAATACCTATAAAGAATGATTATTTTTTAATGGTTTAAGATATTTCATGGTATTGACTATGTAGAATACTTTCCACTAATAATAATTCCCTAAATTAATTTAAATTAAAGTTTCAATAGTAACATACCATGAATATGATATTTGTAAATAGAATATAAATCCTAAAAACTTATAAAAATATTTTTTTAGATATAACTGGAAGGTTATATGACATTAAAAGTAGTGAATATAATTTTTCATGATGCAAGGATCCATTTATGCATTAAAATAATTTAATAAATTATGGTATAATTTTTTTCAATGTATCAACATATGTTTAGTGGGTGTGACATGGTTTTCCATGTGATATATATTTATAAAATTTGGAAAAAATATTTATCTTACAATTAGTAAAGACATAGTTGAAAATATATCACTAATAATGAATTAAGGTGTCAACCTAAGTTCTTGGGAAAATGATCAACAACGATTGGTCAATTAGTATATTTTACAAATTCAATATAATGAAATTGAAAAGGTACTGAAATCATAATAGTTATAATAATTATAGAGAGAATTATTTTACTATATCACATGTAACGTCCCGGATTCGGGTTCCACTCAATGGGTGCCCCAAACCCGGTTGGTCACAAGACCTCAAGCGCATTTCCCCAAACGCTAGAGGCTGCCGACTAGCAGCGAGAGCCCAGGTCTGATTGTGGGGAAACTATGCCATCATTTGTCAAAGTGTAGCATAATGGAATTTAAATATACAACACAAAACAACAGTAGTAGCAGTAAACCATACACATTTAAAATAAAAAACAGCAATAAAAGATATACAAAAGTTATATAGATAATGATGCCACATAACAGCCAGAACAAGTTACACAGCAATACAATACAATACAATACAGAGTAAAGATTACAGCAAATCAAAACAAAACAGCCGACAATATCATGAGCCTGAGCTCGATCCCATGCTCCCCTACTCCTTAGAAACAATCATGTACCTCTATAGGGACCCTTTCCCTTATCCACAACTGCAGAAACATAATCTGTTTGGGCCAAATACATGACCCAAACAGGGTGTGAGAAATAAATCCTAGTAGGCACCCACCAAAGGCCCATGCCCAACTGTGTGAAAAATATACAACAAAAGTGTGTAGTAGTATAATGCAATAAACTAAGCAATACTCAAAAGTAACTAACTTTTCCAGTTATATTTCAATTTTATTATTCATTTGTAACCATTTAATTTAAGAACATTTTGTACTCAATAGAACAAAGCCCTCAGACCAGCCAGAATCTTTCCCTCGGGATAATATAGTAAAACCATGCCCTCAGGCTTGCCCTCATGATATATAGTACCTTTCCCTCAGGCATTTACCTCAGACGAAATAGAATCTTTCCCTCAGTCCAAACTGAAACAAAACCCTCAGGTAATCAGAGTCTTGCCCTCAGGAATTGCCCTCAGGCTAATAGAACTACGCCCTCAGGCTAATCAATAATTCCCTCATTCTATAAAGTAACTGGGCCATGCCCAACATTTAAACATGCAATTTTTTACAAATCCTCTCAAGGCAAAAGTAATGCATAAAGTAAACATGGCATACACTTGGGTAACCTGGTCAAACTGCTAAACAGAGGAACACACACCATGGGTGATCCTAGATCCAAGAAGCGATCCCAAACAATAGTTTATTATCACTTTTAATTACCTTTACAGTTCTAGGTATTCAAAACAGCCACGGCCTCAGCCACTTGATACCCCAACATGGGTTTGTAGCACAACGGTACAGAAAAATGAACAACAGTTTTAATTTAAACACCAAGACACCTACCTTAAATTCCCTTAAATGGTATACATGAACGACGATCCTCAAATCGTCCAAAAACAACGTAGATATGATGTGAAATAAAACCTCGTTCAAACTCAAATAACTTCCCTTAGAGGAAGAATTGACAAGAACTATGCAAGGAGGAGGAAGAACTCACCCGTGTGGTTCCAGGGAGATCGACAGTGCAGAAAACGGATTCCTAGTACACGATCTGGAGCTCCTCGAAGGTCCATACTTCTCTTCTGACTCCTTCCTCTGGTTCTATTCCTTCGCTATGAACAAAGGAGGCTACTGCCCATTTTAAGTGGGGAAAAAACAACATGGTGTGTACTTCTCAAGTACATGGCGTGTACTTTTCATTTAACTGTTCTTCTGGACTACTCGGCACTGTTCATCAGTCAACATTAGTATAAGGCATGTAATACATGAGTACACGGCATGTAATGATGCTCAGCTGGTGGCTGCTTCCACCGCCTTACTATTTTCCTTCCGACTAACTACACGGCGTGTACATACCCACTACACGGCGTGTAGTTGGTTTTTACAGCCTTCATCGCCGACATGGTTATACACCCTATATACTCATCCCACACAACCAAAGTACACGGTGTGGAGACTAGTACATGGCGTGTAGTCCCGAAATTAGGATTTTTCCCCATTTTCATTATTTTCTCAAAAACACTTAATGAAAAGAGAAAAGAAGAAACCTGTACCGCAAAAATACGAACTGGGATCTTACAAACTTCCCCCCTTAAAATAATTCATCCCCAAATTGCCCCTTCCAAGGGTGGTGAAGATAACGCTCAGAAAAACACTAGCCACTGAGCATGTACATCAGTCTCCCGCTCCTAGGTTTCATCCTACACTCGGCCATGCTGCCATAGCACTCGTACGAGAAGAACTGACCAACCATGGTGAACCTTCATGCTCCTATCAACGATATGAATCAGATGCTCCTCAAAGGACGCATTGTTCTGAAGCTCAACCTCCTCAGGCTGAAATATGTGAGATAGGTCTGAATGATAGTGGCACAACTGAGATACAAGGAAGACGTCGTGCATGGCCCGGTACCTATGTGGTAACTACAACTGATAGGCAACCAACCCGACTCTCTCCAAATTCTCAAATGTCCCTACATACCTTGGTGAAAGCTTACCCTGTCTCATGATCCACCTGTGTCCGAACCTAGGTGAAAAACGTAAGAGAACATGGTCCCTGACCCTGAACTCCAAGGGTCATCTACGGTGATCAGTATAAGATTTCTGACAAGACTGTGTGGTAGCCATCTGCTTCTGAATCAACTGGACCTACTGAGAAGTATCCTACACGAATTGTGGTCCTAGTAAAGCTACCTCATCAGCCTCTAACCAGCACCAAGGTGATCGAAATGGCCTACCATATAAAGCCTCGTAAGGTGCCATCTTAATAGTTTCCTAAAAACTATTATTATAGGCAAACTCAACTAGGGGTATATTCTTCTCCCAAGAGCCCCCAAAGTCTAGGACGCATGAACACAACATGTCCTCAAGCACCTTTATCGTATTCTCTGACAGGCCATCGGTCTGAGGGTGGTAAGTTGTGCTCAGAAGCACCTATGTACACAGTGCCCTCTGAAAACTCTTCCAGAAATGAGACATAAAATGGGTGTCCCTATCTGAAATGATAGAATAAGGAACCCCATGAATACATACGACCTCTCGGATATACAACTTTATGAGTTCGTCAACACCAAAGGTCTCCTTGATCGGAAAAAGGGAGCTACCTTCATGAGTCTATCAACAACAACCCACACGACATCATTGGCTCGAGGTGACCTTGGAAACATAGTCAGGAAGTCCATCATGACATCATCCCATTTCTACTCCGGGATGGGTAACTGCTGTAGCAGTCCGGCTGGTCTCTGATGCTCTGACTACACCTGCTGACAGGCGGAACATCTCATAACAAAACCTGCTACATCTCTCTTCATATCCGGCCACCAGTATTGATGTCTCAACTCACGGTACATCGTGGTAACCCTGGGATGAACTACCCAAGCTGAAGCATGAAACTCTGGCATCAGCTCCTTGCGTATATCCCCTAGAACCTGTACTCATCCATGGAAATACAGTACCTCATCATCACATATCGTCCACACAATAAGAGGGTCCTCACTTTCCACCGACTCTGTTAGAACTAGGCCTTATGAATCACTTAGTTTTATGATCCTCACTCTATCCAACGGTATAGGTCACAGCAAAAGATGAAAGATAGGTCTACCCTTGACTATCGTGCACCACCAAATGCATCTCAGTGAAAAAATCCATGAGCTGCCACTCACCACTGGCCTCCTTCACTGCATGTATCTGAGTCCTCTTGATCAGTGCATTAGCTACTACATTACCATTACCAAGTGTATAGGCAATCTCAAAGTCTAAGGACTGAAGGTATTAGACTCACCTTCACTGTCTCAAATTCAAGTCACGTTGTGTAAAGATATACTTGATACTTTTGTGGTCAGTGAAAACCACAAAATGCTCTCCCAAGAGATAATGTCTCCAAAAGAACAACGTGTGAACAACTACATCAAAATCAAGATAATGCATCGGGTAATTCCTCTCATGTGTCCCCAACTGCCAAGACCCATACGCAATAACTCGGTCGCCTTGCATCAACACATCTCCCAGCCCAATCCCTGATGCATCATAGTAAACTGTATAGCTCTTCCCTTGCTCTAGGAGTATCAGGATTGGTGTCGATGTCAACTTTCCTTTCAGGTCCTGAAAGGCTGTGTTGCAAGCTTCCGACAAAACGAACTTCTCACCCCTCTTAGTCAAACTCGTCAACGGCGTTGATAACTGGGAGAAGTCCTTTATAAAACTCATGTAGTAACTATCCATCCCTAAGAAACGTCGTATATCAAACATGTTCTTAGGATTCTCCTAGGAAACAAATTCTCTCGCCTTCTCTGGGTCTACAGAAACTTCTACCTCTAAGATGATATGACCCAGGAAGTGAATCTGGTCCATCCAAAAGTGTCACTTTGAGAGCTTAGCATATAACTGATTCTCTCTCAGTGTACTCAATACGATTTCAAGATGGGTGGAATTTCGTGTCAACTTTGAGAGTACACCAAGATATCATCCATGAATACTACCATGAAAGAATCCAGATAAGATGAAACACATGATTCATCAGAGCCATGAAAACTACTGGTGCATTTGTGAGTCCGAACGACATAACCAAGTACTCGTACAGACCATATCTGCTCTGAAAAGCTATAAGCGGAATATCTGATGGTCTCACGTGCAAATGATGATATCCAGATATCAAGTCAATCTTCGAGAACACTTGTGCTCCATGAATTTGACCAAAAATATCATCAATCCTTGGTAAGTGATATCAGTTCTTGACTTTCAACTGGTTCAGCTTCCAATAATCCACAGAGAGTCTGAGGGTACCATCTTCCTTCTTCGCAAAAAGGACAGGTGAACCCCAAGGAGAAGTACTGGGTTGGATAAAACCCTTTGACTATAACTCCTCTAACTATCTCTTGAGCTCCTGCAACTCTGGTGGAGCCATCCCATAAGGAGGATTGGACACCGATGTTGCTTCGAGAACAAGCTCGATAGAGAAATCCACCTCACGCTTTGGAGGTAGAACTAAAAAGTCATCTGGGAAGACAACCCTGAAACAATCAACCATTGGAGGGAAATCTGTCTCACAAGTCTCCTGATCATCTAGATATAAACTCGCAATCTGGGCTATGACACCACCTCGCCCATGATGCTCTGGTCTAGCTCGACTCGCCTGAACATCTCATTCACCTTTGTATATAAACTCTCCACCCTCTGGTGATGTGAAACTCACCCTTCAATGATAGCAATCTACAATGGCTTGAATGGGAACCAACCAATCCATCCTAAGAATGAAATCATAGCTCGTAATCTCTAAGAAGTAGAGGTCCCATAGGAAGTGACACCCTCCAACATCAAGGGGGCACTCCTTGCACTGACGCACACCAATCGTTTTAATTCCCAACACAGTGTCTAGCGTCATAACAGTGGAAGAAGAAGAAACACATAGCCTAAGGCTCTCTATAATGGGTATAGATATGAAGATATGTGTAGCACCCATATCGAAAAGTGCTGAAGATAAGATAGAAGCTACTAGAATAGTACCTCTGACTATAGAAGGTCTGGGATCCTACTCTTTCTGGGTCTATTACACTACATATTCCTACCCAGTGTCGTGGACCTATGACACAGCGTGGCTACCCTGAGCTATCCCACACTTCTACCTCTGAGATCCTGGTGTCTGGCTACCACGGCCACGACCACCATCCCTGCCTGCATGCCCTGACGTATTCCAGTTTCCCAACTGGTAAGAAGCTAATGGTCCTGCTCCCACACTCGGAGTATGCACATAACCCCTCTCACTAGCCACTAGTAAAAACTTCCTACAAAATTGTTGTAGATGACTCATCTTACCAGTAGCTCGACACTCCACTGGGTCACGTGGACACTACGGTCTCTTGTTCCCCTCGACCAGGATACCTGAAGAAACTGCCTGGCTAGTACTGCCACCATGAGATAAACTCATATGTTTCTTCCTCTTTCTGGTACAAATAGTGCCAGAAACTGGTGTCGGACCGCCCTGGCCCACACAATTAGCTTCCTGTAGGTTCTGCTTAGTAATCAGTGTCTAGTTCACAATATCATGTAATGAAGGAAACTTGAAAACATTCAACAGTGCTCGGATGTCGTATCAAAGACCATCCTCAAAGCGTTTAGCTGTCAACGTCTCATCACCACCCAGAATGGGTGAAAAACGCTGAATCTCGGTGAAACGAGCAAAATAATCCATCACTAACATAGAGCCCTGTTTTAGATTTCTGAACTCTCAAGATCGATCATCCCTCACCATCTATGGGAAGAAGAAATCATAGAAATCTGTCTAAAAATCATCCCATTCCATGTATTTGTGATGATCTGTCTGAGTGGTAACATCCCACCACCTCTTGGTGGAATCACGTAGTATATATGTCACGAGCTTGACCCTCTGTACTGGAGGCGTCTCAAGATACTCAAAAATATTCTGCATAAACCTCATCCAAGACTCCGCAGCCTGTGGTCCGTCGTCCCCTAAAAACATAGGCAGATACTGCTTCTAGAAGATATGAGTCTGCTCGGCCATAGATTTGGCAGCCGACGGTTCTCTTTGAAAGGTCTTCATGAACCGCATAAAAGCCTTCATGGAACTGCGCATTCGCGCCTTTGTCTGATATAACAGGTGGCGCCGCATCTGGCTCTGCTGGAGGATCCACTGGTAGCCCATGGCCCACCATCTTTGGAGTATAATCATTTCCGCTCTCTTGGCGAACAACGTGTGGTCGTCTCAGCGGCAGGACTCTACAAGGTCAAGCACACACCTTAGATCAAAATTATCAAAGACTTAAAAATGAAGGGACCAAAAGGGCAACAGGAGGAAGAAGGCATTCATGATTTGAAAAACTGTACTACACGTCGTGTATACTGACTAAACGGTGTGTACCTGACTTCTCTTCCCCTTCCCAGGTCCTTCTACATGGCTAAGCCACAAGGCTCTCATTGAAAAAAACTACACGGCGTTTATATAAACTACACGACATGTATGGTGTAATTTTCCAACTGCCTGTGTCATTCGTGACACGGCCGACTACTTGGCATGATACTACACGATGTGTTACACCTTCACATGGCTTGTACACCACCCTGTTTCCCATCCACATAGCTAAATCCACACGATCTGTCCTTAGACAAGACTACACGGTATGTCCCTCATGAACACAGCGTGTACTGGATGAGCTCCACTGACCCGTGATGTTAGTTACATGGACGGATACACAGCTCACACTACATGGCACGTTCCATATACACATGGCGTCTACACGAAAGGACTTCACCGACCCGTGTTGTTAGTTACACGTCTGGATCCCAAGTCAGACTACACGGCATGTTCCGCAGTGCACACGGTGTGTATGTCATAAGGACTCCTTCGTCCGTGTTTGTTTGTTACATGGGAAGACTATGGGTCAACACTATATGGCATATACATCCGGTACACGGCATGTTTTCCCCAAGAATTTACCTTCCCCGTGTCCCTGCCCACATGGTCTATGACATAGAAAGAGACTACACGGTATGTACTAAAGGTACATGAAATGTACTTAAAAGTTTTCTTTTCTCCTCGAACAGAAGAACACACGGCGTGTGTCCGAGGAACTACACGGCATGTATCCTGGGTTTTCTGTATAGTAAGCCTCAGATGTTACTCTAGAACCCAGAAAAACAACGTAAACAACTCCTTAGTGCCAAATTCTGACCCGTGAGGGACCATAATCCCCGCAAATCAAAGTTTGGCATCTTATCTGAGTTATAAATACGTTAAACAACAAATGATTCACCAAATTCTTGTCAATGAGGGCCTATACTCCTCAGTAATCAAAGTTTGGCGTTCATTCTTCCAAGGCCTCACCCAAACATACCATATCACATAGTATGTATTTATCAAAGAAGCTATCACAACAGCATGCTTTTCTAGCACAACAACTATCACAACAACATGCAATTTATAATGCCCCTACATGGCATGGAACTATTCATGGAATGTGATTGCTAGCATGTGCCTAAATGATGTATGAGATGGAATACCCTCATCTCATCGGGTTGTAACTAAATAAAACCCATAGATAAGATATAAATAGCACAATCACAAGTGTGTCACCCAATGGTGAGAAAAAATCAACCAAAAAACTTTCAAAATCAGAAGAATTGCAAAAATACAAGGTAGAATGGCTTTCCCCTGTACATGGGTTAGCTATGCTTGAGAACAGCTTATTACTAACTATTGTTTCCATCCTATCCCTGAAAAAGGCTTCAAATATTAAGTCAAAGAAAAGAACTCATCTGATACCACTTTGTAATGTCCCAGATTGGGCTGCCAGTCAATAGGTGCCCCGAACCCGGTTGGTGACAAGACCTCCAGCACATTTCCCCAAACGCCAGATGCTGCCGACTAACAGTGAGGGCCCAGGTCTGATAGTGGGGAAACTATGCCCACATTTGTCAAAGTGTAGCACAACGGAATTTAAATATACAACATACAAGAATAGCAGAAGCAGTAAACCATACACATTTAAAATAAACAACAACAGTAAAAGATAACCAACAGTTATATAGATAATGATACAACATGTCTCAAGTTCTAAGAAAACAGCCAGAACATGTTACTCAGCAATACAGTAAAATACAATACAGATTAAAAGGTACAACAAAGAAAAACAAAATAGTCGGCAGCATAGAGAGCCTAAGCTCTGTCCCATTCTCCACTACTCCTCAGCAACAATCATGTACCTGTATAGGGACCCATTCCCTTACCCACACCTACAGAAGCGTATTCTGTTTGGGCCGAAGACATGACCCAAAAAAGGTGTGAGAAATAAATCTCAGTAGACACCCACCAAAGTCCCGTGCCCAACTGTGTGAAAAATATGCAACAAAAGTGTGTAGTAGTATAATGAAATAAACTAAGAAGTACTCAAAAGTAACAAACTTTACTAGTTATATTTCCATTTTGTTATTCATTTTTAACCATTTAATTTAAGAACATTCTGTACTCAACAGAACCAAGACCTCAGGCGAACCATAATCTTGCCCTCAGGCTAATATAGTAAAACCATGCCCTCAGACCTTCCCTTAGGCTATATAGTACCTTTCCCTTAGGAATTTCCCTCAGGAGAAATAGAATCTTGTCCTCAGGCCAAACTGAAATGAAACCCTTAGGTAATCAGAATCTTGCCCTCAGGCATTTCCCTCAGGCTAATAGAACTACGCCCTTTGGATAATCAACAATTACCTTAGGATATAAATTAATTGGGTCATGCCCAACATCTAAACATGAAATTATTTACAAATCCTCTCGGGGTAAAATTAATGCATAAAGTAAACTTTTCATATCCTTGGGTATCCTAGCCAAACAGATAAACAGAGGAATGCACCCCAGGGGTGGCCCTGGATCCAAGCAGTGATCCCAAACAAAAGTTTATTATCCCATTTAATTGCCTTTATAGTTCTAGGTATTCAAAACAGCAATGGCCTCATCCACACGATACCCCAACATGGGTTCGTAGCACAACAGTACACAAAAATGAAAAATAGTTGGAATTTAAACACCAAGCCACCTACCTTAAATTCCCCTGAATGGTATACGCGAACGACGATCATCGAATCATCCAAAAATGACATAGATCTGATGTGAAATAAAACCTTGTTCAAACTCAAATAACTTCCCTTAGAGAAATAATTGGCCCGAACTATGAAAGTAGGAGGAAGAACTCACCCGTACGGTTCCAGGAAGATCGATGGTGCAGAAAACGGATTCCCGGTTCACGATCTGGAGCTCCTCGAAAGTCCAACCTTCTCTCTCGACTCCTTCCTATAGTTCTAAGCCTTACCTGTGAATAGGGGAGTCTACTACCCATTTTAAATGAAAAGAAAAACTACACGGTGTGTACTTCCTAAGTACACGGCATGTACTTTTCATTTAATTGTTCTTCTGGCAGCTACCTGGCACTGTTCATCAATTGACATGAGTACACAACGTGTAATACATGAGTGCATGGCATGTAATGATGCTCAACTAGTGACTGCTTCCACTGCCTTACTATTTGCCTGCCGACTGACTACACGACGTCTACATACCACTACATGGCGTATAGTTGGTTTTTACAGCCTTCATCGTCGACATGGCTACACACCCTGTGTACTCATCCCACACGGCCAAAGTACACGGAGTGGGGAATAGTACACGGCGTATAGTCACGAAATTAGGATTTTCCCCATTTTCTTTATTTTCTCAAAAACACTTAAGGAAAAGAGAAAAGAGGAAACTTGTACCTCAAAAATAATAACCAAGTTCTTACATCACATCATATAAATCTCTTTAAGATGATGTGTTGAAGACATGGTATAATATTAAGATGATGGGTAGAACCTTTTATGTTTCAGTGATGGATCTATCACATGGGAGATGTTATCTAATAGATTTGAAATTTCCAATATATATATTATTGTGGGTAAATATAAAATAATTCTAGGAAAACTATACAGGGCTAAAATAAAGAATATCTAATAGTACTTGATAGAGTATAAGAGATAAATTCTTGGTATTTAGAAAGGAAAGAGAGCTAGTTATCAAGGGTATCTAAAAAATTATCTTCAAAAGGATTAATATGATCTAGTATCATTGTTATGCTAAGAAAATAAGGACATGAACATCATTATATCTAGTGTTAGTCGATCCTATAAAAAGAAGATATTATGGCCTATGATATATAAAAATAAGTAGTATATGAAATGGAAATTTTTTATATATATTTTAGTTTTTCCAAGAATTTGTTCTATTGTCATAATAATAAATATTTTCATAATATCATAGTGGTGGTACTCGTACCAAGTAGGTCATTCTATGGAAGGGTATAAAGTATATACTTAGAGAAATAATCTCTTTCAAATAGTTAAAGTCAAAGAAATCAGAGTAGATACAAATTAATATATGGAAGTCTCAGTGACTACGGTTATTTCTTCATAGAATCGTGAATGTTTTGTGAGTGCTAACAAGTTGATTCATAAGAAAGCTCACTCTAGTGAAAGTTTAAGTTTTTTGGGAGTGGGAGACCTAGAACAAACTTGATAAATACTATTAGATTATTATATCATGTATATAGATTGTTAATAAATATTTTTTCATACCATAATAGTATTATTACTTCTATGTACACAATTTTTATGTTAATTTCCTTAGATTATATAACATCTTCAACCTGGTTATCCTCTATTGTGACCAAATTGGGTCACCACATACCTCAAGTGTGCATCCCTATACACCAGATGCTATAGTCTAGCAATGGGATTATGATAATATCATGGTGATACTATAACATCTAGATTATGTAATCATAAATTACAATAGAAGTATCAACAATATTACCAAAAAATAAACAAGAATAAAAAACCATTTTCAAAAACACCAATAAAAAATAGGTCAACCCTTGTTATATCAATATGAGAAAATTTTCATATGATACAATCACAGAGACCCAATCAATATTTCATATGGGTAAATCATATACATCAAAATTCAAAATAATCAAATTAATGAAAAAATTAGGAAAAGTCACCAAAAATAAACCTAATTATAGGCCTAGTCCCATCCATCAAGCTTCATCCCATCCTACCATATTAACCATAAAGCATATAAAATTTTACCTTATCCTATACTATATCAATTAAGTTTTCTTGAGTGCCCACAATAGACCAATAAGGGTTTGAGTACAACTCAATAGGCTGCCACCAATGGAATCCTTAAATATGCTCAATCAAAAGACGTTCGTACATATAATCCAGAATAATAAAAAGAAATAAATAAAATAAATTATTGTTGATCCACGTGTTCTATGGAGACATCAAGGATTAACCACACTTGCTTCATCCAGTGTCGACCACCTTTAGACATAACTCATCACTACTTAGGGGGAATGGTGACCCACCCCAGAACCATTTCCATTATATCTTCATCAAGGGGGGAAGAAGGACCCATATTATAACCTTTTTCATTATATCATTATCCAATCTGGTAGAGTTCCCCACCGTGAAACCATTTCACATATCACTTTGCCCTGGGTGAAAAGTTCCTTTTTCCAAAATCATTTCCCATATCACATCACTCATGGAGAAGAGAACCCATCCACATAACCATTTTATATATCACATCACCCGAGGGGCGTATTTCCCCACCCTAGAACCAAATCCCATAAAATATCACCTAGGGTTAATAACACTCACCCCCCAAACATTTACCATATATCTATAGGTGGATAATAACTCAATCCATAATCACATTATAAATAATTTTTTAGCTACCATAATTTAAAAAGATATATAAAACAAGTTTGATCATTTAATACAACTAAGTTATAAATGTTTTGATATTCCAATTTTACCAACCTTTCTTATCCAAGGAATAATCCTAGGGAATCAATATTTAACTTACTAGGACATTGTTTCAATTTGGGAACCCATCAAGGTTCCTCCCAAAGATTCTCATTTCAATAGTTCAAAGAAAACCTCTCTTGGTGGAAGAATTCTTATTCCCTCCAAGTCCTCATGGACTGCTCATAGACTAAACAATGTGAATTATACATGAAACAAAAGCATATATAATTTATGTAAACTCTAGATCAATTAGATAGTAGGTCGACGTGATGACACATCATATGTAAATAGAAAAAAACTTTAATTTAGTAATATCTTAGGTACCACCCTCCTTATACCTATTGGAATCTACTCATTGGATAACATCAATTGATTTGGTAAAAAAATTCCTAAAATAAATAAATAGAGAAAACTCTGAAAAGGAATAAATAGTCATAACTAGTGTAAATCGAAGAAACAATGAAATAAAATAAGGAATTTATTCTCAAGGATAGCTTTCCTTACCCATGGTTACGTCCCACAATGAATGTAATGAGAAACTATAAAGATTTGATGAAGATCTTACTAAGGGATAAAAAATGAGACTGGGATAATAATTTGGGATTTATCAATATGTCTTTGGTCAAGAAGGCCTAATTCCATTTTTATATGCATTTTAAATATGTAATTATTTATTTGAGAATGTTTTTTTAAATCTATACTCAAATTTGAAAAAATATATGTTCTCCTTAACCATTACATATTTCCCTGAAACACCCTTATGTATCAAAACTGAAGACCCTTATATATCAACAGTCTAACCCTTATGTTTTTATAATTTACTATTTTCCTAACCTTTATATATTATGAAATTAGCATCACATTCCAAGGAGTTCATTTTATGTATCATAAGGATGACCCTGACACTTTACCAAAATCCACTGTCTGATGGATCTTACTTATCTAAGGAAAGACTCTTATATGTCCAACATTAAACCATGTCATGACTCTTATGCATCATAGGGTAAATATCTAACCATACATATTATAACATTTTATATCACAACGTAGTTCAACACATATCCATTTTACTAACCAAGAGAAATACTATTATGTATGAGGAAACCCATAAATATTATTAAACTCTTATGCGTTATAACCCTCACATATTAAAGAGTTACTTTTATATAATTCCTTTATCATAGACTTACACATACTTACTCATGAAACCTTTAGAATGATTATTAAGTATCATCTGGGTCACCCTTACATATGATACATATATGATTTTCTAAGTAAAACCCTTACATATGGGACTCTTATGTATAATTACCATTTTTTATAATGACCCTTATGTATGATAGTTTTCCAATTTTCCATAAATCCATTTCAACTCTAAAATACTCAAAAATTAATTTTAAAAAAAACTCCAAATGTTTGGTAGAACTTGTATACCTATTCCAAACATTCCTACAGTTGAATGAAACGTAGAAACACATCTATGAACCCAGACCAACCCCTAATACGTATTCCTAAAATATACTGACACCCCTAACACTGATATAAGTCCCCAATACACATGGTCAATCCAAAATCCAACCCAAATAATCATTCCTGAATAAGAATACTTTTTAATAAAAGATTTGTTGTTTCCATAGGTTAAATCTGTTGTTCTTATTGTATTTATAATCAAAAGATCAATTTTATAATATGAGTGAATGTAAATATTATACCTCAGGTGATAGAGTATTAATTATCCACTAAAATAAGGGGTAATTCAAATATATTTCTATAGAAGAATATAATCAAAAAGTTACTTAGAAAATTTTTCTAGATAGGTTCCTTGGAAAATTACATCAGACAATTTATGAGTAGTTATTTATGTTAATGACAAATTCTAAAGCATGGATTAGAACTATAAACAATATTAAGTTATGAATTTGATTATCTAATAAGTAACCATCAATTTAATATCAAAAATTTTGTTTGGATCGGTAGTACAATTGAAAGAAAACTTGTGACCATACCCTGGGTCACTTGTTGTAAACCTCTGGAGAAGGGTGGTCTTGCCATAAAAAATATTAAGCTTTTTAACGAATCTCTTCAAGAGAGGATGACTTGGAATTTGATTCATAGCAACTCTAAGTCCACTGCATTTCTCAAGACTATATTCATTACCAAGATTAGACAGGGTAATATGAGTTATATCACTTCTTCCATCTATCCATCCATTAGACGCTCTTTTATTAATATCATGAAAACTCTAGATGGATGGTTAGCACTAATTCCACTATGAATTTCTTGATGGATAACTGGAGTAGTGTTCCCTTAATCTCAATGCTGACACCCACCACTATTACTAGAAATACCAACTCCTCTATTAGGGATGTTCTTACCTCCCATGACATCACCCTACCTGATGACATTGGTCATATCATTAACAATTATCATTTCTCCAACACCGATGATTTCCTCATTTGGTAACCTTCTTTTAATGGATTTCTTCACTCCAAAAGTTTCTATAATAACAATTTTAGCAATTCTGGTTCTATCTTTGTTTGGTTGAAATCTTTTAGAAAACCTTGGATCAAGCTCTCAAGACTTACTCTTATCTTTCATATTTCCCATAATAGGGTTCCCACTGATGTGTGCCTGCAATCATTTGGGATTCCCCTTTGCTCTAGATGTCATATATGTAATCAACACTGCGAGGATGATAATCATTTGTTTTTGTCTTGTGCAAAAGTTGTAGCTCTTTGAAATTACACTTTTGACATTTTCGGTTGTAGATGGTCACTTCATGACTCCATCAACTCCCATTTATAATGTTGTGTTAATGGGGTTTGTTCCATGCAAATCATGAATATTTTTCTGACTGTGGTGGCAGAACTCGTGCATGTGATATGGTATGATAGAAATAATATTCTTCATAATAATTTCTCATTCAGTCTCATTGTAGGTAAAACGCATATTCTCGTGGCCATCAAGGATGCTGCCTCACCTCAGAAGGATCATTGTGACAATTCTATTGGTGATTTTGAGATCCTTCGCCATCTTAGGATTGTGGGATCTTACAGACAACCTTTGTGCACTTTTGAGGTATTATGGAAAGCTCTGCTTTGGGGATGGATCAAAGTGAATGTTGACAGCGCCTCGAGAGGAAACCCGGGTCTGGCAGGTTGTGGTGCCATTTTTAGAGACTATCATGGCAGGTGCCTGGGCTGTTTATTTGGTGGTTGTGGTTTGGCCTCTGCGCTAGAAGCAGAAATGATGGGATTGATTCATGCGGTGGACTTTTCCAAACAAAATGGTTGGAACAAGCTGTGGATTGAAAGCGACTCAACCACTATGGTGAAAGCTATCTAGAAGTGGGTGGTGCATCTTGTCTGGCTGCATACTTTCGTTGGATGTAATGCCTTGATTCACTCTCCTACCTCAACTACATTTCCACACATGCTTACCGTGAAGTGAACATGGTTGCTGACAGTCTTTCCAACAAGGGGGTCAACCAGGATATTACCTGGCTGGATGATTTGCCTAGTGATTTGCTCCCTCTTTATGATAAGGATTGTAATAAAATTTCGTCTTTTAGATTTTTGTAACTTCCTTTCTTTTTTATCAAAATAAATTGTGCCTCGATCTTTGAATGAGGCACCACCTTCTTAAAAAAAAGTAACCATCAATTTAACATGTATTTGATAGATTGAAAATATAGTGGGTTCATATTCTATGAAGGCTAAAGTGGAGCTAAATTTAATAGAGATATCTCGAGATTGATTAAAGAATATTTAAACAGGATTTAGAATATGGGTCCATAATAATACATTAATATTAGATATTTCATATGTCTCAACACCATAGAATAGTGATTGAAGGAGTTTGGAATTATTTTAGTAATTCTAACTGTCATTGGAGGAGGATAAAAGATAATTTGAAGGGGTTTGGATAAGAGTAAGTATTTTTGAAGCTACCTATGAAAATATAAAATTTTGGTTACATGAATAAATGGAAAAGTATTGAACATAATTCTTTGCCTACTGATCATAAGTCTTTGATATCAAACATATACCTTTAGGTTTTGAACATAATAATTTGAGGTGATAAAAGTTCATTAACTTCCATCATATAAATCTACTAATTATTATTACTGACTGTAAGAAATTTCTAGATCGAGTCATTAGAATATTGAGTGTATGGCATCAATGTAAGACTTCAATAGTTCGAAGAAATTTTAAGTTCTATTGGATGAAAAATCAAGTTTCTAAATTTCAAATTTGTTGACAATAAAATATATTAGGATGATGAAATAGTTGTTCAATGATGATTTAAACATCACAAAATCCTAAATTGGTGTCTGATAAAAGATTGAGATGAAAAATAATTTTATCTCCATCCATGGAAAGTGGAGATCAAATAACAATGAAGAAAGGATGTTTCCATAAATTTTAAATTCTATGGAAAGTAAAAATATGATGATGTTTGTATTGTTCTTTTGAGTTCAAAACATCACGAAGCTTATTTAAACCCTGATTTCATATTTTTATGAAAAATATTGAAGGATAAGTTCTAAAAAATAAATTTATTGATGCCAAAAAGTAATTTATCTCATTTTCAAGAAAAATTAAGATTAATATACATTGAACCTTGGGTTATTATTTATTAAAACCTATATCAGTATGTTCTAATATTTTCTAAGTAAAAATTAAGAGGAAATGAGAAGGGAGTAAAATAATTTTAGTAAGACTGAAATATGGGATATCTTACAATTTTTATAGATCTAGAACTACAATATGAGTTTCATGCCACATATATATGTGTTGTGTAATTTTTATACAATTGTAATGATATGTAAAGTGTGGATTCAATGGAGATTTTTTTGATAAGATGAAGAAGAAGAAATTGATAATAGAGAATAATAATAGAATATATTTTTTAGCCGTGTTTCAAAATTAAGGATCATTTAATTATGGGTATTTCTAGAATACTTATTTAGTGGAAAAAATATTAATTGGGAATACACAAAAAACACATGTGTATTCTATTATGGTGATTTTTCCCAGTAACTATTTTTTTCTTCTCAATATAACATTTATGGTATTTGAAAAAATAAATGATTCATCTAATGTATCCACCTATGCCTATGAGATTGAGGAGATCAAGAAGATAAAAAATAAAAAAGAAGCATTTTCTAGTGTTGTGGAAAATGTATGAGAACTATTGAAGTCGGTACAACTATAGATATCAAATAAGAAAGGGAATCTATTTTATCCTATATAAAATAATAGAAAAAGACAGTTTGTTGAACCTATGAAACCTTCTCCTTCTAGAAGAAGAAGGATATTTGAGTTTTGATAGATAGTAACAGATTCTAATAAAGAATGGAAAGATAGGAACGTTCTGAGGTCGATTTACATGTGATGAGTTTTAAGACATTCACATAATAAATGTCACTCTAAGGTCGTGAATTAGATCGAATATTGTTAGGGAAAATACACCCATTTATTTATAAAGATATCCTCCAGAAGTATGAATTAAGAAGAGAACCAGTTGAAGTTAAGGACTATTGAAAGAAGTATAAATATCCATTCACTTGAATCATATTGTGGAGTCTTTTTGTCTGTGTAAAATTTTAAACCCACCTATGAAATATAGTGGAATAAGGTTTCAGGATGATCCCTAGACACCCATTGCAATTTTTTATTCAATTATAGTGGGGATTATATGATGTGATGGGAGTTTAGATAGTATGGAGTAGGTCTCCTTTATTAGGTACAAACCTTCTAAAAATACCATTTCTATTTTTACATGGAGTATGTGCACAACATATACGTGTTTGGTAAGGTAAAATGTAATGATATCGATTTAAATCTTAATAGGTGGTAGGGGTTGAAACCCATAATGAGGTTTAAAGATAAAAATGAAAATCAATTTCAGGTAAAATTGGTCCACACTTGATTCACCCTTACCTCTTGAGTGTGTCTTCATGATCCACTAGGATATTAAAATATCAAAACATTAAAATACATAAGTTTAATAAAGGATTAAATAAATACCTCAACACATTCTAGGGTATTACAACCTCCCCAATTTGTAACTTATTTTCCCTGAGCAACTTTATGGAATGTCACTTGGGTACATCGACAAAAAACTATAGAAAATATCCCCATATATTAGAGTCTAAATCCCATGTATCCTCTTGCATAAACATCAGTGTCCATGGAAAGCACACAAAAGGGACCATCTTCTCACATAGATTCTTCCAACATTGATTTACAATATGAGCCAAACACTCCTCAAATGATACATAAGCCTCGAATGTGACATTGTTGGTAATAATCATATGAGAAAGGTCAGGATGATATCATTGAAATTTCAATACAAGACACACAACATTCATCACAATGAAACACTAAGGTATAGTCAACTGTTATGATGTTGACTTTATTCTCTCTATAATCTCAAATTCCCCCATGAACTTCGGTGCCAATTTTCCCTAATTCCAGATATAATGATTTCCCAATCTAGGAGACACTCATAAGAATACCTGATAACCCTCCTCAAATTATAGAGGAAGATTTCATCATTTGGTGTTTGACCACTTCCTACTCTGAGAATTCATTATCCACTTTCTAAGCAACTATATATTCTCTAGTGAATTTTCACAAGACTCGGCTTGATAACAATTGACTGTCCACCTCTATATAATATACAAACAATTGACATGACCTACCATATAAGGCCTCAAAAGGAAACATATGAATCCAATAATAATAATTATTGTTATAGAAAAACTATGAAAGTGTCAAATTCTTATCCCATGAACCCCCAAATCCAAAATACATACTCACAAAATGTCCTCTAATATTAGGATGGTACACTCAGACTTCTTATCTTAGGATTATAAGTAGTGCTTAGATTCACCTACATATCAAAAACCTTCTAAAATAATCAATATAAGTGAAATAAAAAAATGAGATTCTTTATTAGAGATAATACTCTGAGGTTCCCCATGAAAATATATTATCTATTATACATAGAGTTTACCTACCTCATCAATAGAAAAAGTCTCTTCAATTGGTAAAAAATGAGAAAACCTAGTTAGTCGGCCCATAGAATGACAAACCATATCGCTTCCCCATGGTGTTCTTGGAAATCATTTTAAAATTAAATAGTCACATCATCCCAAATCCACTCAAGAATGGGTAATTATAAGATAATACCAGCATTCCACTAGTGGTCGGCCTTCGCTTGTTGATAGTTGGAGTAGCATGTAACAAAACCTAGTATATCATTATTTATCCAGGGAAACTAGTACTGTATGTAGATAATATGGATCATCTTGGTTATTCCCTAGTGTTTAACCCATCTTGAGGAATGTGAGTCCCTCATTATCTCATCACACATTCTCATATGAACTACAACCCAACCATATACATAAAGGATCCTGTCAAATTGAAGGAAACAATCTGGAAGTATCTCCCCACCATATATATTGTCCCTCATCACCGTAAAGTCCAAATATGATAACAAAATCATATTTAACCCCCCCCCCCCCAATGAGTTAGGAGGTGATATATAAGGTCATAGGGGTCACTTGTCCTTAACACTACTAAACATCAAGATACATCTCAATGAAAAGGGATAGGAGGACTAAGTCCTCATACTTATGGAACCAATAATGAAGTTTCCCTTTCTAGGGGTATACACCACCTAAAAAACTAAACTACTAAAATCACGCTACCCACCTTCACCATTGAAGGATCATGTCATGATTTTAGAAAATATAACTCACACTATTATGGTAAGTCTAAAGTAAAAACTTCCCACCCCAAAGATAGTGTCTCCAGAACCTCAGGTCATTCACCACCACTACCAACTCAAGATCATGAATTAGGTAGTTCTTCTCATTAAACATCAATTTCTTGGACTCATAAGAAAACACATGATCATCCATCATTAGTAATAATCCAATAATAAATCTAGATTCATCACAATAAAAGTTATTCTCCTTACATGGCTTAGATAAGGTCACTATGAGTTTAGTTATCAACCTCCCTTTATAAAGAACCCCTAAACACCCTGAAAGGGGGGGTGAGTCAGGGTGTCAAATTTTTCTTTTTAATGTTGTGGATCTTGTTCCTACATTGGTAGGAACTTGTTAAATCTTCCAAACAAATTAAAGTAGGGAGATGAAACAACACTCTTACTTGGTTCACCATAAAGGGAAACGTTTAAGGAGCATACGCTGATAGTGTGTCGGTCCTACCAAAATCCACTAATCTTCACTAGTTTATGAATTACAAGTTATAGTCACAAAAACTCTATGCCAGGAACAGTGCCTTTACAAAGGTTCACGGAAAGCTCACTACATCCCTTGAATCACTTCCGTCGACTCCCCCTAGCTCACTGCCTAGAGAGAAGTCAAACTCGGTTTATCAACTAGAAGGTCTCTTCAGTAGATTTTCATTGAATTCTTTTCCTATGTTCAGCATGAGACACTTCTTGCATCGAAGTCCTGAATTTTTTCACTTGAAAGAACTGAATCCCTGAATCGGATATTCAGATGAAGTATTTAGCCTATACAGACAATTTCGCGCAACACCTACCATGTATGAGCAAGATTTGAATTTTGCATGCATGATTTTCTTTTCATGCGAATAATATTTTATGTAACTACACCCTTTAATCACAACTATAAATTTCTGAACACAGCTTAAATATTTTCCATGCAACAATAATTTTCCGCACAACTCTAGTTTTTCTGCATTGCCATAAATTTTCTGCGCAACTCTAACTTTTCCGCGCAACTCCCTTTTCACGCTACTTTTATGTTCATCAGAACATTGATCATCTATGAGTCTATATAAATGATGAATGAGGGGGTTAACCTCTTATTTATTGATGTTTCCAACCCCCACATGCAAAACCCTCATTCTACGCTCAATGCTTTTTTGTGCAGGAACCATTCTTCACGCACTTCTCCAGATTTTTTGTGCAGCTCATGTCATTGCCATTTTTCTGCATTCTGATCCTAAAACATTCCTTGCATGCAAGTTTCCCACACTCCTACCCTTTTTCATGAAAGTTCCTATTCAAAACACACATTTTACCATTTCCTGATTTTCAGGCCCAAAAATTTGGGAAACACTGGAAAATGAGGCCACCTTCAATACTGTTGGTCATTAGAACTATATGATCAGTTTACTGGAATAAATTCTGAAAATCCAATGAGTATTAACAAAAATCAAAAACCCTACTCCAATTATTTCATAGAACAGCCATGGTTCCAACAATATCCCTCTTTGGGTTTGTTGGCAATCACCAAATAAATTCAGTAGAGAAACATCCACATGCAACTTAAAACTCGAGAATCAACTCATCCAACACTCTAAGTCTACGTGAGTAATGATCAGTTTAGAAAACTAGAGGGGGATCATGAATTAGGTTTCCATTTTTTGGAATTATTAAAGATTCCCAAGCTATTCTCTTACTATGTCACAGAATCATTACATGCCCTGAATGTATTCCTTCTCCTCCTATCACCGAATTCTCATCGTGTCACAAAATCAGTACATGTCCATCACAAGTCTTGAATTTATTCCTTATCCACCATTGACAATAAATACAAAGACTGGTATTTATTCGTTAAATATATGAAAACACCCCATGGATGGTATCTCCCCCCATAAAGTTGCATTACATCCACAAACAGATTAAAAATAGTTAACATAACAGGGGAGAGGGGTATTTTGTAACCTCCTTATGCACTGGGAGGTGGATGAACACTGAGTTTCAAACAATGTTTCTCAAACACAACCACTGAAAGTGGCTTGGTCATGATATCATCCACTTGCTGATGAGTTCTCACATGATCCATTTTAATCACTCCTTGTTCAAAGTTTCCCTTGATAAAGTGATATTTGATTTCAATATGTTTTATACGAGAATTCTGAACATGATTCTTCGTAAGATCAATTGTGCTCTTGTTATCATAGTAAATCACCATTGGTTGTTTCACCTCATCACCAATATTTGTCAGTTGTTGCTTCATCCATAGTAGTTGAGGGCATGCCTTTGTAGCTGAGATATACTCAGCTTTAGTAGTACTAAGAGAAGTACTTTCTTGTTTATTTCTCAACCATACAACACTTTTGTGCCCAATATAAAATGCTCCACGACTGGTGTACTATCTATCCACTAGATCCCTAGCCCATTAAGCATCAGAAAATGCGGATAATTCACTGTCCCTTCCTAAAGAAAATTATAACCCATAGTTATGAGTACCTTGAATATACCTCATGATTCTTTTTACTACTGTCATATGTCCTTCCATCAGATTAATCTAAAATCGAGCCGCTAAGTAAGTTGAAAAGACAATATTAGGATGCGTTGCCATTATATATAATATCTTCCAATAATCCTCATATACAAGGTGGGATCTACAAAGGTCACATCCTCATGCTTTCCAAGTATCGTTCCAACCATAATCAGAGTTGACATTGGTTTGGAGTCATGCATTTTCAATACCTTCAACAACTCTCTTGCATAATTTCCCTGAGAAATGAAAGTGTAATACTTATTTTGAGTCACCTGCATCCCCAAGAAATTTGTGAGCTCCTCAATAATAGACATTTCAAATTCTGATTTCATGTGATTGGAAAATTCAACCACTAAATTCTGCCTGCATCCACAAAATATAATGTCTTCAACGTAAAATAGAACCATGAATTTATCTTTTGTAGAATTATTAACATATATATTGTGATCTAATCCTCCTCTTTTGAATTCCTGCTTCGTGAGATAATAATCTACCCAGGAATACCATGCTCGTGGTGCCTGCTTCAAACCATAGAGATCCTTTTTTAGTTTACAAACCTTTGTGTCATTAGTGCCAAGACGAAAACCCCCTGGTTGTTCGATATAGACTTCTTATTCAAGAAATTCATTCAAGAAAGCTATCTTGACATCCATTTGATACACTTTATATACTCTTTGGATTTACATGGCAAGAAAAAGCCTGATTGACCCCATTCTAGCCACTAGAGAAAAGGTTTCTTCAACATCAACACCTTCAATATGTAAATATCTTTTATATACCAGTCGTGCCTTATTTCTAATAACACTTCCATGCTCACCAAACTTTTTATTGAAAATCCAATTTATACCAATCACATTGTGACCTTTGGGTCTCTTAATGAGATCCCATGTCTGATTCTTGTGAATATGATCTAACTATTCATTCAGGGCATTCACGAATGATTCATCCTTTTTAGCTTCTTCAAATGAGGATGGTTCCACAACTGATAAAAATGCAGATTGTGTGTTATTCCTCATTCTCCTTGTATTTGTGGGTACAGTCCTATCCCCAATAATGTCAGATTGATCAATTTTTTCTCTTCTATTCCTCCTTTTAGATTCAACCTAATTCTCTCCAGCAAAGGTTTCCTCTTCAGATTCTTCTTTTGAGTCAACATCATGATGTTACTTCTGAGTGTTTTCTACACCTTTATCTATTTCTGTATTTTTATTTACTCTATGTGCACTTTATTCCTCATTTCAATCACATTAGTATATGACATCCTTGAAGAATTTGTTGTTATCTCTTCAGTGATATTAACATATCTACTTTCCCCAATCCTTACTAAGTGCTTGTTGAAACACTTGTAGGATTAGTTGTTCATTGAGTGTCCAAGGATAATTTCTTCATCTATATTTTCAATGTACTTACCTTGATTTCCTTCTTCGTTTCTGATGAAGCACTTACTTCCAAAAACACAAAATTATTTCAAAGAGGGCTTCCTTCCATGCCAGAATTCATAATGCATCTTTGTCTCACCCATATAAATACCAGTTCGATTTTGAATAAACATTGCAGATTGAACAGACTCTTTCTAGTAATGTCGTGGAATATGACTCTCAATAAGCACAGTTCTTTCCATGTTGTTCACTTATCTGTTCCTATGCTTGACAACTCCATTTTGTTGTGTAGTTCTCATAGCAGCTACCTCATGTTATATCCCATGCATCTCCAGGAAATTTTAAAATTCAATGGACGTGTATTCTACTCTGTTGTTAGATCACAACACTTTGATTGTTCATTTAGTATCCTTCTTGGCGATTTGCTAATATGTTTTCATGCAGTCAAGCACTTGTTGTTTCATGTGTATAACCAATACACATTCCATTCTACTATAATAATTTATGAAAAGGATGAAGTCACTTTCTCCATGTGTTACAACAACATTTATCGGCCCACATAAATTAGTATTAATGAGATCTAGAAGATGATATTCCCTTTTCTTCTTTGGATGATATGAACTGCATACCAGCTTCCCCTGAATATAAGCATCACAAGACATTTCATGTTCACACTTCAGGTTGGGAATGTATATGATAATCTTAAATTTTGATATTATTTCCATTTCTTGTTGATTGATGTGCTGCAATCTCCGATGCCACAGGTTATTTTATTCCTCAATAGTTATGTACAAATGGTTTCTTTATTGTCAACCTGATATAGGTTTCCTTGTGTTCTACATCCCTTCATAATTGAATTTACCATCTTTCCATTGATATTGTATCCTTTCTGATTAAAAGTAACTATAATTCCTGATTCATAGAGTGGAATCACTTTGAGGAGATTATGAAGAAGGCCATCTATATAAAGGACTTCAGTTTTCTTTAGCTCTCCATTAGCTAGTTCATTATTTCCACTGACTTTGATTTTTAGAGCTCTATAATTACCAGACTGTACCATTCCATTAACCCTTATCTTGACATCCATTAATAGGCCAACATTACCTATCATATGAGATGAACAATTGCTATCCAGAATCCAGGTGTTGTAGCTTTTTGTATCTTTGAGGGCCACCTCTATAAGGTTGGATTTCTCAATTTTCTTCTTTTCTTTCCATGAAACATTGGATTGAGTGTAGAACATATATGGTTTTCAATTCTCTCTTCCATGTATATGGGTTATTCATAGTTGAAGTCTTCTTATAGAGGAGAAAACCTGTTTTTAAGTGAAACATTGTCTTGTTGATGAGCTTTGGATTTTCTCGAACTCTGGTATGAGGTGTCCATGTCCCTCCTCTTCATTCAATCAATGGCCTTATAACCAAAGTTATAAGAATGAAAATAGTATCCATAGAAATTATTTCTTCTAAAAGAATTATGATATGAATTTTTTTTCTTTTGTTGAACTCCCATATCTTCTCCATTCAAATAGCTTCTTCCCTCTTCACAATGAAATATTGTATGGACCAAATAGCCATAGAATTGACACTTCATGAGAGGAAATTTCTTCTCACATCGGTTTAACCTCATTCCATCTTCCATGGGATAATATTTTGAGTGCCTCTTATTCCTGGAGGCTCGAGGATAGTCTTATGTTCTTCTTTCAGATTGAATTGGAGGTTTCTTTTTCAACACTTCAGGTGAATTTTCTATATGAACCACTTTTATCTTGCCTTTATTTTTTCCCCATTTATTTGAAACATTTACATATTTGGTCTCACAAACAATTCCACTATTCCCCATGAAAGTGGTTCTTTGATCATTGAAAATATTTTCAACTCCATTAGAGCCATGTTTTTCTCTCTCCAACAGCTCAACATCTGAGAACCTTCCAAACTGTATTTTCTTCCTTGATTCTTTTTAAATTGATTCACTCTCAAGTTTAATTCTAAGAGTAACAACTTCCACCTAAAGACCCTCAGCATTATAGGGATTTTCTTCCAGTCTTGAGGTGAGGTAATTGATTACCTTTTCCTTCTCTTCAATTCTCAGCTTCATATCCACTACATCGTCATTTATTTCACGAATTTTAGACTGTACTTTCACAAATTCTTCCAGTAATTCAATTTTTACTTCAAGATGATAAACATATTCAGTTGATTCTTCTACAATTTATTTATAATTATTGCAACTCTTACATTTAATCTTAAGTTTACTAACAACATCCTTAAGTTGCAACTCGGGATTGGCACTAGTTGTCAGCTGATTGTATCCACCATTATCATTTGACTTTTCAACAGTGGCCATCATGGAAGCATGGATTCCAATATGGAATTCTGTTTTTTCTTCTTCACATAATTCATTATCATCATCTTCCTCTTCACAGAAAAAACTATTCATCAGTACTTTCTTTCTAGATTTGAAATCTCTCTTTTTGAAAAACCTTTTTTGAGGCTTCTCAAGGTTTTTAGCTTCACTGTCTTTATCACTGATCTTTCTTATGCACTGAGAGTAAATGTGACAAACTTTTACACAATGAATGAACGCTAGTGGTAACTTCCCTTTGAATTTATCCTTTCCCTTATGGAACTTCTTGGTGATGAAAGAAATAATTTATTTTTCCTCATTTTCTTCACCACTACTTTCTTTTCAAAAATTTAGTTTCTCCATGGATTTAAACGCCATTTCCTTTCTCAATCGAGATGTAGAATCTTCTAGTTTGACTCTCATTTCATATACAACCAGGTTTCTCAGTACATAATCTAGAGAATGTTCGGAAATATTTCTTTCCTCAAGGGTTTACACCTTTTCATTGAAAAGTGATGGAAGTCTTTACAATAATTTATTTACAATGTCAACATCTTATATTTCTTCACTTACACCCTGAATTTCTCCAACCACTTCAGTAATTCCATTGAAGAAGGAGTTTGTATTCTCATTAGCATGCATCTCTAGATCATGAAACCTATTATGCAGGACTTTTAGTTTTTCTTCCTTCACTTTTATATCTCCTTTATAAATATTTTAAATTTTATACCACATGTAATTTTCCAAGGTGAAACTCATAACCTTTAGATAGATCTAATTATAAAAGGGTAGCGGTGAGAGCATTATGTGCTTTAGCATCTATATCAAGAATTTTCTTTTCTGCATCAATCATTTCTAGACCAATTGGATCAGTAACTTATATATCATGCATAGTGGAAAATCAGACAACCATTCCAAGGGATCTTAGATGATATCTCGTTTTTTTCTTCCAAATCTAAAAATTGATTCCAACAAAGAGGGGGAATCCCCTAATAATAGATTAATTCTCCATGGCGGTATAAGATAAATCGAACACCAGTAACTTACCTCTGATACCACATGAAGAACCTTGGAAACCCTGAGAGGGGAGGAGTGAATCAAGGTGTCAACATTTTCATTTTAATGTTGGGGATCTTGTTCTCATGTTGGTAGGGACATGTAAAATCTGCCAAAAAAATGAAATTAGGGAGATGACATAACACTTTTACTTGGCTTACCGCAAAGGGCTACGTCTAAGGAGCATACGCTAACAGTGTGCCAGTCGTACCTAAATACACTAATCTTCACTAGTTTATGAATTACAAGGTTCGGTCACAGAAACTCTGTGCTAGGCACACTTCCTTTACAAAGTTTCAGGGAAATCTCACTGCATCCCTCAGATCACTTCTGTCAACACCACCTAGCTCACTGCCTTGAGAGAAGTCAAACTCGGTTTATCGACTTGAATGTATGTTCAATATATTTGCATTGTAGTATTTGCCTCTATTCAGCATGAGACACTGCTTGCATCGAAGTCTTGAATTAATTCATTGGAAAGAACTGGAAAGCACTGAACCATAGAACCGAATATTCAGAACAAGCATTTAGCCTACACTGACAATTTCATGCAACACCTACCCTCTGCGCGCAAGATCTGACTTTTGCGCACAAGATTTTCTTTCTGCGCAAAAAGTCTTTCATGAAACTACACGCCTTATGCACAACTATAACTTTTTGCACGCAACATAAATATTTTCCATGAAAAAGTAATTTTCCACATCGCTCTAGTTTTTCTACGCAGTCGTAAATTTTTCGCGCACCTCAAACTTTTCCATGCAACTCCCTTTTTACGCAACTTTTATTTGCATCAAAACTCAAATCTTCTTTAATTCCCCATCCATGCTGAATTAGGGGGTAACCTCTTATTTATAAGTGTCACTGACCCCCATGTGCAAAACCCTCATTCTGCGCGCAATTCTTTTTCACGCATGAACCATTTTTCATGCACTTCTTTGGATTTTTCGCGTAGCTCAGGCCTTTTCCATTTTTCGGCATTCTAATCCCAAAACATTCCTTGCACGCAAGTTTCCAACACACATACCCTTTTTCATGCAAGTTCCTTTACCAAACACACATTTTACCATTTCCTTATTTTCAGGCCCAAAAATTTGGAAAACACAAGGAAATGATGCCACCTTTAATACTATTGACCACTGGAACTGTATGATCACTTTACTAGAAAACATTCTGAACTTTTAATGAGAATTGACAACAAACACATACCATTATCCAATTCTTGCATAGAATGGCCATGGTTCCAACACTTTAATCACTTGAAAGGATCTCTCACAAGAATCCTACTAGATAAACTTTACCCCCTTCTTGGTTAGGGTCGTCATTGGTTCTTCTGGTATATATAAATCTTATATAAAACAAAGATAAATCTTGGGGATAGCATTGGGACCCCATCTTATGTATGAAAGAAAATTCTCATTAAATATCGTCAATTGATTTAGACCTATAAGGTTATAATAATTAAAAACATATAAAACCTTGAAAAAAGACATAAATAGCAACAACCAAAGTAAATCTAATAAATAGTGAGTGAAATTGTGGAATATATTCTCATGGATATCTATCCATACATGTTGTTACCTCCTATAATGAATGGCCTCAGAAACTAGAAATATTCATTGAATATCTCACTTGGGGATGAAATAATGAGGGAGAGAGAGAGAGATAATAATAATAATAAAAAGATGAATATGTAAATAATACTCATTGTGTATTTGGTTGGGAGGTCTAATTCCAATTTTATATACAGTTTAAATAATAAATTAATTATTTTTGAAAAATATGGAAAAAATTTCACACTCAAACTTTTATAAACACTAGATTTCGTTGGGATATGAAGACTGCTTCATACACCGGAAGTAGTGAATCTGGATTGTGTGATTCTTGTGATACCATAGTCTTTGCAGATTGGGTAATAGAATAATATCTCCTTATCAAACGGTATGTGATTTGGCTTTAGTTTGATACAATTTTTCCACATAATATCTTTAATTTAAATATGTTTTAGTTGTTAAAATGAAGTATAAATTTGTGAATTTACTTCAGTGTTAGTTTGTTGTTTAACTAAAAAAAATGGTAAATTTTTTTAATATTAATTAAATTTTCTTTTATCTATTAATTATAATTTTTTTAATCTTTGAGTTCTTAATTTGATTCTACATATTCTTATTAAATAATTATTTTAACATCATTTTTTATTTTCATGTTCAAAAAATTCAATTTATAATTTTCCTTCTTTTGTAAATTAAAAATAAATTAAAGAGTAATATTTAATTTCATTAAATATATTAATAATTAAAATCTTTTATTTTTAATTTAACTTTTAAATATATATATATATATTATAATTAATTAATCTATCAATTATTTTATTCAATTTTATTTATATTTTAATTTAATTTATTCCTTTAACAAAATAAATTGTTTAGATTCATATTTGAACAATTAGTTTTGTTATTACAGTTATTTATTAATTATTTTATTTGTTTTTTTATAAAAATTTAAATTATTAATGTTTTGAATGTTATGTTTTTATTTGTAGTGTAAATTAATCTCTTGTTTATTATTTGACAGCAACCTTGTAAAGATGATTATGACACCATGCCATGTCGGATAAAATTTCATATGCATATAAGAGATATTGATGCAGCAGCTCAAACTATAACTCCGCCGATCTGTAGGGATTTTTCCGAGACATGAGTTTGAGGACCAAAGAACTTCAAATCTTGAGAAAAAACTGAAACTTGTTCATGTTTTTTGTTTCTACCATCGAGCCGACTAAATCTGCCACCAATTTCATCCAAACTGGGATTTTTTTAATAATTTTTTTAAAAAATATTTTTTAAAAACATGCTGGGTTAAAAATGTTTTTTAAAATAAGCCACAAAGGCGGAATCCGCAAAGCTGTGTTTCCCCTAAAATGCAAAAAAAATGTTTTTAAATTTTTTTCTTTATTTTTATTTTTATTTTTGTTTTGTTTTGTTTATATATATATATATATATATATATAAACAAAACAAAACAAATTAGCAGAATTTATATGCTATTTAAAATCCAACAGTACAACCATTACAGCAGTCTGTATTCTAACAAAAACTGTCACCCAGAGCTCCCTTTTATAAGAGAGCTTACCCTAAAAATCATTCTTCATTTCCAATATGGGATTTTGGTTCTCCCTTTCCTATGCAGAACATTCTACATTTCCAATGTGCGATTCTGTTTCAAGTACGTGGATGAAAGACTATAAAATATATATTATAATACCATATAAATGAAACTTAAAACATATATTAAACGTATATGAAATAGTTGAAAATAAAAATAATTTCATAAAAAATGATTACAATAAATAGTTTATAAGCTTTCAAAACCACCAACTTGGAACATAAAAATGCTTCAAGTACGTGACTTTGAAAGGCTATAAAATATAAACTACAATACCAACATAAATAAAAATTAATACATGAATTAAACATAAAACAAATAGTTGAAAATAAAAAGCATTTTATAAATATATTTATAGAAAAAATTTTAAGTTTTCAAAAACATCTACATGAAACATAAAAATGTTTCAAGCACATGACTTTGAAAGCCTATAAAATATACTCTACAAGACCGATATAAATGAAAATTAAAACATTGATTAAAAATTTAACAAATAGTTGAAAATAAAAATAATTTCAAAAAAAATGTTCATTAAAAATAATTTATAAGCTTTCAAAACCACCTACTTGAAACATAAAAATGATTCAAGTATGCGGCTTTTAAAGACTATAAAATATAAACTATAAGACCAATATAATTTAAAGTTAAAACATAGATTAAAAATATAATAAATTATTTAATTATTTAATTAATATTATTAATAATCAATTATATAATTGTTAATTAGTTAATGAATAAATATTAATAATTAATTATATAATAATTAAATAATTTATTAGTAATATAATTAATTTTAACAATTACAATTTAATAATTATAATGAAAAATTATAATTTATAATTATATTAATAATTAACTAATTAAATATTATATAATTAATTATTATACTACCAATTGACTAATTAATTATTATATAATAATTTTTAATCAAAATCAATTAATAATTATATTGAATAATTGTAGTTTATAATTATATTACTAATTAACTAATTATAAAAAATAGATTGACTCTATCTTTCTCAAAAATTAACTAATCAACTATTATATAATTAATAATTATATTACTAATTAACTAATTAATTATTATATAATTAATGATTAATAATTACTAATTAACTAATTAAATATCATAAATTTAATAATTATATTACTAAGTAACTATTTAATTATTAAGTAATTAATAATTATATTACTTATTATCTAATTATATTATTAATTAACTAATTAATTAATATATAATTATTTATTAATGATTACTAATTAAATAACTAATTATGATACAATTAATAGTTATATAATTAATAAATAAATTACTAATTAACTAATTATTTATTATATGATTAATAATTAATAATTATATTACTAATTAACTAATTAATTATTATATAATTAATAATTATATTACTAAGTAACTAATTAGTTATTCAATAATTAGTAATCATATTACTAATTAACTATTTATATTACTAATTAACTAATTAATTATTATATAAATAATTATTAATAATTACTAATTAACTAACTAATTATTATACATTTAATTGTTATATAATTAATAATTATAAGGAATAATTATATTAATAATTAACTAATTAATTGTTATATAATAATTTTTAATAATTACTAATTAATAATTATAATGAATAATTATATTACTAATTAACTAATTAACTATTATATAATTAATAATTATATTACCAATTAACTAATTAATTTTTTTAGATAGTTTTTAAAAAATAAAAATGAATAATTATAATGAATAATTATAATTTATAATTATATTACCAATTAACTAATTATAAAAAGGGTTGCGGCTCTATCTTTCTCAGAAAATTAACTAATTAACTATTATATAATTAATAATTATATTAATAATTAACTAATTAATTATTATATAATTAATGATTAATAATTACTAATTAACTAATTACTAAATATATAATTAATAATTATATTACTAATTAACAAATTAATTACTGTTTAATTAATAATTATATTACCAAGTAACTAATTAATTATTAATGATTTCTAATTAACAAACTAATTATTATATAATTAATAGTTATATAATTAATAAGTATTTTACTAATTAACTATTTAATAATTAATAATAAATAATAATTAATTAATAATTAATAATTAATCGTTAATAATTAATAATTAATAATTAATAATTAATAATTAATAATTAATAATTAATAATTAATAATTAATAATTAATAATTATAATGAATAGTTACAATTAAAAATTATAATGAATATTTATAATTTATAATTATATTAGTAATTAACAAATTAACTATTCTATAAATAATAATTATATTACAAATTAACTAATTAATTACTATATAAAAAATTTTAATAATTAAAAATTACTAAATATAATGAATAAATATAATTTATAATTATATTACTAGTTAACTACATAACTGTTATATACTTAATAATTGTATTATAAATAAATTAGTTAATTATTATATAATTATTTATTAATATTTACTAATTAACTAATTAACTGTTATATAATTAATTATTAATAATATTTATTAAATAATTAAATAATTTATTATATGTATAATTTATTTTTTATCTTTAAATTATATCGATTTTATAGTTTATATTTTATAGTCTTTCAAAGCCACACGAATCATTTTTATGTTTTATGTAGGTGGTTTTGAAAGCTTTTAAATTATTTTTTGTGAACATTTTTTATTAAATTATTATTTTTAACTATTTTTATAAGTTTAATCTTTGTTTTAAGTTTCATTTATATCGGTTTTATAGTTTATATTTTATAGGGTTTCAAAGTCCCATGCTTGAAACATTTTTAAGTTTCATGTAGTTTTCTTTGAAAACATACAAATTATTTTCCATCAATATTTTTTTATGAAATTATTTTTAGTGTCAACTATTTTGTATATGTTTAATCCATGTATTAGGTTTCATATTTTTTGTTCTTGTAGTTTATATTTTATAGGCTACCAAAGTCACATTCTTGAAACATTTTTAAGTTTGATGTAGGTGGTTTTGAAAGCCTGTAAATTATTTTTTATCATTATTTTTTATGAAGTTCTTTTCATTTTCAACTATTTCTTATATGTTTAATCCATTTTTTAGTTTCATTTATATTGGTATTATAGTTTATAATTTATAGTCTCTCAAAGTCACGTCATTGAAACAGAATCCCACATCGGAAACGAAAAATGTTCTGCACAGGAAAGGGAGAACCAGAATCCCACATTGGAAAAGTAGAGTGATTTCCAGGTTAAGTCCTCTTATAAAAGGGAGCCCTGGATGAGAGCTTCTATCAGAATCTAGACTGTTATAATGGTAGTACTTCTAGATTTTAAATATCAGATAAATTCTCCTGAATTTTTTATTTATTTATATATTTATTTATTTATATACATATATATAAACAAAAAAACAAAAATTATAATTATAATTCCTTTTAAATAATTTTTTTAGAAGAAAGGCGGCAACGGGGTTTCAACTTTTCAAATTAACCCAAAAGGTAGCAGCACCGCTGCAGCCTTTAGAGCACATTTTAAAAAAATTAACCTTGGATTTTTTTATAATATATTTTTAAAAAAAACTTATTTAAAAAAATCTCCAAACTGCACTCACATGTTGATGTGCTGCATGCCAATCTGTTGTCATCTAAGTCTTCTTTATGACATATGTAAGAGGATTGGGCTGACCATGAAGCTTCGTGAAGAAGCTTGGGATCTGATGTCAGTCGAGGTCACCACTATTATTGTATGAAGCTGACAAGCCACTTTTGTTGAGTTCTAAGCCCACCGTCGATTTGGATAAAATGCATGCCAGTGTCAAAGATCGATAAATCCTATACTATAAACCATATATCATGTGTCCACTACCTATGATCTGGACCATTGTCGCCATTATGAACTAGGCTGAGTCATGGTGAATATTAAGGACGAATGAAGTTTCTGAAGTTGAAAACTGAGATGGGAATAAGTATTTAGGCTTCCAAGACAGAACTAAGATATAGAGACATACTTCTTTAATTTTATTTGAACAATTGAGTACAGTTGAGAAATGATAAAATCAAATAGGATAATTCATGGATCCAAATGAAATTTTTAATTTTCCATACAAGTTTCAAAATCTGATAAAGATAGAAATATTGCAATAGTGGTGGAGACAGTGACTAGATGATAGAGAATTAATTCTTTCGTGCAATTTTTATAGAATAGATATGGTGTTGAGTGTCTATGACCTAGATGAAAAACCATAAATAAATGTAATTAATATTCATGGATTCTAGGGATACAATATAAAACAACTAAAGAGGTTTTTTAGATATATCATAAGTGTAGAAATGAGATCAAAAGCAGGATATATTCTGGTAAGATTATGCTGCTCCTGAAGCAGATGAAAATAGAGATCGAAGTCCATAACCACTCATTAGGGATTTATAGTTAAATTTTTAGTTTTTGAAGCTAGTGGTTTCACATGGAAAAGTATTTTTGATATTTCATTTCATTAATTTCACAATTAAAATTATCTTCATAATTTTGGGACACAAAATATGATCACTTATTGATGTTTTATTATTCTGTCATTTCATTAAATATTTTCCTTTCATTACAAGTATGTCAAATTTCATGTTGGAGTGTGATGAAATCTCAATGCATTTATTTCATTCAATCCAAGTTTGATTTTGAATAAAATATTTTTGTGTAAATTTATCAATATTTGATCAAATGTTGTCAGTACTATGACTATTGTATGTGTCTTTGGTTTCATCTATTGTTGAAAGAATTGAGCAAATCTATTGAAATGGAGTTTTTCTTCAAAGATATCAATTTTAACCTCATATTAATAAACTAAATTATATGTGATATTTGAGATTTTAATCTTTCTTTTAAATAGTTAAGTTTTGAATATTTTGAAATGACAATGAATAAAGATTGATTCATAAGGATCACTAGGTAGATTATTACTTCACTTTTCAATTCATTCTGTTGTTGCTTGTTTTATTTTTTTGGAATCCTCATGGTTGATAATGTTTTAATTATCACAAATCATGAAAATTATTCTAATCATGTATAAATAATGTTTGATGTTTTTTTTGTCTTCTTATGATTCCATGACTATTGGTTATAATTAATAATCTCACAAGTTATGTTTAATCTTGTTCTATTATGTTTTATTATACTAATAATTTTGTTTAATCTATTCTGTGAATATTACTGATTATGATTGTTTACAGATATTCAGATAAGTTTGAAAAACCGTAACTCTGACACTGGTTCTAGATTTTGGCAAAGTCCCTAACACCGTAATCCAGGCATCGTGACCGGGATACAATGACCCAGACACCGTGACCCAGAAACCGTAACCCTGATACTGTGACCCAGACACCGTAACACTGATACCATGACCCTAACACCGTAACCCTGATACTATAACCCATACACCGTGACATTGATATTGTGACCCTGACACAGTAACCATGATACTGTGACTCAAGCACCCTTCAATTTTTTAATAAAGGACTATAAATCTCTACCAGAGACACCATGATCCTGACACCGCATTTGTGCTACCGTTTCCAAATGTTAATGCAGTTGTGGAACCATGACTGTCTCACTGATCAAAGGCAAAGCAGAAGACACTGTTTCTAAGAGACACCATTTAAATAAAAAATGTGACGTCGTTCTTCAATATTTTTATCATTTTAAATTTAATTTCTAATTGTCATATTCAAGTTATTAAAGGGAACTGAAATTATTAATGTTTCTTTGTAGAGATGTCACCTGAAAGTACAAGGTATGCGGTACAGAATACATGCATCCTATCGTCTTCAACTTGTACACCCTTTATTAAAAAGAAGATAAGCATGGCCACTGAAATAAGATGATATATAGGCATGCAAGCGTTTCAAAAGAGAAATCATGATTGCAACAACATACTACTTAATAACACATGAATCATTCGTGATCCCTGAATTCTGAACTACTTTATATCAGAGCCTCAAACATCTTCATAGTACTAGCTTAAAGAATAACACCAGCTACATAGATCACTTCATAGAACTGGAAACCAAAGCACAAGACTATCGATACTCTATTTTCACAAGAGGACTCAATATTTGAATATTCGTTATCCTACAAGTCTAGATCTGCATAGAGCAACACTTAGAGCATTTCTATTCATTTCTCATCATCTTTTCTCTTTTCTGTAATGTTTTTAGTTTTCGATCAGTGTGTGTGTGTGTGTGTGTATTAAAACAAACACTATATCATGTATTAAACTGAAGGATACAAGATATCCTTCTTATCTTATATTCCTACATCTTTTTACTCCCATAGATAAGTGTAGAAGACGTTTTTCTATGACCTGGTAGCTTATACCCATGAATAACAGTGCAAGAGGTCGTGTGACCTGGACAACCTGTGGACTGTTTTTTTACCCCGATCCAGGGTGTGGATAAATCTCTTATCTATATAGAACACTTGGTGGAAAGTGATCACCAAGTAAAGTGGATTAAGTATCATCTTGAGGCTGAATTACTTGTTTTATCGGTTGTGACTTTTAAATTATATTTTCTCCTTTTTGCTTTATATTTCAGGAAACCAGATTTCACTTTGATAGTTAGTCTTGGATAGAAGTATAACTATTTTTCCCTATTAGAGTAGCTTTAGAAGTTTTATCAATAACTCACGTTGATATTACTAAGAATTAATCAATATTATTAGAATTTATTTGAGCATTCAAACTATTATAACTATAATAACTTGAATAACTTTCATGTATTCATTTTTATTGGGGAATCTTTTTAAGTAAACTTTTTAACATAATTTTTTTTAAATACTCAATTCACCCCCATCTTGAGTAATCTATTCTGAACAACACATTTTTTTACTATTACATTTTTTTTTAATTTTATAGTGTCTATTTCTCATGAATTGATTTCATTATAGAAATTTTAATCACCTAATTTACAATATAAAAAAATAGAAAAAATTTAATAAATCATGATAAAATAAGTCATATAGGGAAATCTATTTAGGATACAAGCTTTTTCATTGTTTTACTTGTGTTCATAGGTTATAAAATTTGAGTTAGGATTAAAATGAATAGAAAAATCCTTTCTTAAATTTCATCATTTTTCGGGAGGCAGTTAATGGGTTTCACAAAAAAATAAAAAAAAATCATTCATAATCTTTTTAGACATAAATAAAGAGTAAACAAATTTTTTTCTAAAAACATGATATATGTTCAACAACTGATAAAATTTTGAAAAAAAATCATAATATATTATAAATAGAAAAGTAAAAAAATATAAAACTAGATAAGTTTTAGGATTCGAAAATCTTCAACAAATAGAAACATCATAAAAAGAAACATAAAAAAACAATTTCTTTTACAACTAAAAATTTTCAAAACATAGAAAATATGCTTGACCATAGGACATTAAAGGAGTTAAATAATCCTGATTTTGAAAACTTAATCAAGTACTTGGGATATCCTGAGATCACTCTTTATTTCATACTTCAATCAGAAGTGATTCATCATCTACCAAAATTCCACAGATAGTTGGGGGAGGACACTCACAAGAACCTACAAGAATTTCATATGTTGTGTATCAACATGAAACCCCAAGGGGTGAGTGAGGACAAAATTAAAATGAGGTCTTTCCCATTTTTCCTAGGTTGTGTTTGAAAAGGAGTGATTTTACTACTCTCAATCCACCACCATTGGTTGTTTACATCAACTAAATAAGAACTTTCTATAAAAATGTTTCCCAGCCTCCAGGACTACCTCTCATGGGATGGATATCTGTGGAATTAGGAAGCTCCAAGGGGATACTCTCCATGAGTAGTAGGAGAGGTTTATGAAATTGTGTTCTAGCTGCCCCCATCACCAAATTTATAACCATCTTCTTATCCAATTTTTTTACAATGTTTTTTCCTTGATATATAGGAGTATGATAAATGTTTCTATCATGGATGATTTAGTTGATATTTATCATATAGATTCTAGGAACCATATTTTGAATATGCCCCAAAATTCACAATAGTTGGATAATAATGTTCAAATTCATGTTAATCATGTTCTGGAAGATTCTACTTAAAACTATAATAATATCTGTATTGAGTATCATCTTAGTGAATGTTAGATCATGTTAAAGTAGATGTTGAATAATTTTGATCCTTTACAGTCTCAAATTAAACTAGTTTATACAATTCAAATTTATTGTGATATTTTTTCTACCATTTATCATTTCAATGATATATTCCCTCAATTTCAAGATAGACCTAAACCATGTAATGGTATCCTTCATGGAAAACCTTTTTAGAATAATCCAAAAAATCTGTTTCACCGTCAAAATATCCTACATAGGCAATTTCAGTTAATCGAAAATTTCAACAAAGGATAAAATAACCAAAAAAACAATACGATGAGGCCTAATAAATAGTCAAAAATGAATTTATAGCCCCAAAATTTCTAACAATATCCTAGGTTCAATCACAATCAATTCAATAACTAATCTAGTTTGAATTTTCAGAATTAAGGAAACCCAAAACAACAAGTCAATCAAAGAAATGGTTCACACTTTGATGAGATGGTTAAAAAGAAACAACATATTTTATAAAAACAACAACTGTTTCAACAAAACATGGTTACACAAATGGTTTAAATGGAAATTGAAATTAGAGGATTGATAGAATCAATGAAGTGATAATTTTTCATTACAATATGAAGTGAACCAGAGAGGAAGAGACTATGTAAGTGCAATATTCTTGATAACTGAAACTAATATTCATAACCCCCCTAGATGAAAATTTTGATCAAGAACCTTAAAAAAATGTTCTACCTTTTAAAATAAATCTCAAATCACAAGAAGAAGTTTCAAAACCATCCTGATGAAGTGGTTAAACTACTTACTAAATCCATTAAACCTTATACTGAAATTGTTTTACATCCTACTGAATCTTTGAAAAAACCTATTGTCCAAGAACCAGTTGAACTAGAAAAATTGAGAAAAGATAAATAAATCCAACTTTAAAAAACCTATAAGAATTTTAGAAACATTATGGGATATTACAAAGGGAAAATAAAATATGATGATGAACTTAAAAGGTATAGGGATCCACTGAATGTTTATTTGGGTGTCCCTCCAATTAAAAATAATGCTGAAACTAAAATGGAAAAATAAGTACTTGAAAATTTTAGAAATGTCTAGGTTAATATCCCTTTTCTAAATGTTGTGAAATAGATCCCTTGTTATGCAAAATTCCTTAATGAGATATGCACCCAAAAAATAAAATTTAAGGAAGGTCGGAAAGTTAATTTGGGAACAAGAATTTCTTTCATGATTTAACACTCCCTACTTATTAAATCCAAGGATCCAAGTATGTTTGATATTTAATGTTTCATTGGTAATAATCAGTTTGATGGAGCGATGATATATTTAGGATCCCCCATAAATTTGATTCCTTATTATATATTTTCATCTATACAGGTCATGGAGATCAAGCATTATGGGATTATCATCTAGATAGCTAATAGGAGTTCATCCAAGCTAGATGGAGTTATTGAATATGTGTTGGTAAAGGTAAATGATTTATTTTTCCCTTCTGATTTTTATGTGTGTGACATGGAAGATGGTCATTTTAGTTCACATGCACTATTATTTTTAGGAATACCATTATTGAAAACTTCTAAGGAAATAATAAATGTTCCTAAAGGTACTTTTTATTTAGATTTTGCAGGAAATATAGTTATTTTTTTAAAAACAATAGTCAATGAGACACCCTATAGAAGATCATTTTTCACACCAATTTAACATGATTGACTAGTTTTCAAAAGAGTTGTTTTCTGATTTTATTCAAGATAACCAACAAATAGATTATTTTAAATGATATAAATTATTTTTAAAATGATCCATTATCCACTAAAGACTTTTTTGAATATGAATATTACTAAATATGTTGTAATAATGAATCTAAAATTGAATCTCTATTTTGGAAAATTGTTTACTATTTTCAAATTTCATATCATGTTAAGAATAAAATTTTTGATGACTTTGATACTAAAAATGATTTGGATTTTCTTGAAACTTTTGAAACATGTACTTTTACTAAAAATTATGATTTTATGGATGAAAGTAATTTATATTCTACTAAAATTGACTCAAATTCTTCTCAAATATCATTTAAAATTCACCTCATCTGGGTGAACATGAATATGAAAATTATTTCGAGTGTGACACATTTTTGTGGCTTGAGAATACATGTACTTCTAGTTTAGTAGTTTATAGGTAATTCTAGTTCAAATTATTCCAAAAAAAGGTGGATTCAAAGTTGTTAGGAATGAATTTAGAGAGTTAGTGTCTACTAGGTTACCCAACAAGTGGAGTGTATGCATTAATTATAGGAGGCTGAACTTATTGACTAGGAAAGACCACTTTCCCTTTCATTTTCTTGTCAAATCCTTGAAAGTATATCTAGTAAATCCCATTATTTATTCCTAGATGGATTTTTTGGTTATTTTTATATTCACTTAGCTCTATAAGACTAGGAAAAAACAACTTTCACTTTTCATTTCAGTACCTTTTATTATTGAATAATTATATTCATACTACGTAATGATCCTTCTGCCTTCTAAAGAAGCTTGCTTATCAATTTTTCTAAATTTCTTGTAGAAATAATGAAAGTTTTTATATAAATATTCAGAGTGTATGATCCATATTTCGAGAGATGTATGAGTATTTTGAGAGATATGTTTAGAGTGTATATTATGAAGAACCTTATTCTAAACTTTAAAAATTTTCTTTTTAAGGTTCAAAGTTGAATTATGCTTAGTCATGAAGTGGATAAGAATAGAATTCGAGTCAACAAGTATAAGGTTGAAATTATTTATTCATTTTCTTTACATAATACTATTCAGGATATTAGATATTTTCCTAGATATACTGTATTTTATAGGAGATTCAAAAAATATTTCAGTTGAACGGGTCTTCCTTTTTCAATACTACTTCAGAAAGAAATTTGTTTTTCCTTTGATGAGAAGTGTATGGAATATTTTCAAGAGCTCAAACAGAAGATTCTATCCCCACCCATAGTTAAACCACCTTATTGGGGTTTTCCTTTGTATTTTTTGACTAATTATTCATAATTATCATTAACGGTTGTTCTTGGAGAAAGAGTGGAGAGGAAATCACATTTTAGAGATTATGCTTCATGGACTCTAGATTCTTCCCAATACAATTAATCCGTAACAAAGGAGTTTTTAACCATTTTATTTCCTATTGATAATTTTAGAACATATATCTTGATATCAAAATTTGTGGTTTTCACTGATCATTCTACTATTTGATATCTCAAAAAAAGAAATAATAAAAAACCAAAGTTGGTTAGAAATATTTTGTAACATCATAAATGCGTCTTAAAATCTAATATAGGAAATGAATTGAGAAAATTGTGGCTGATCATTTGAGTAGTATAACTGCTAAATCTTGTCAAGATAAATCTTTTTTTGAACATATGTGAGAGATTTTTCCTGGGGAGAAGGTTATTCTTTTATTGTTGACAAAAGGCCATGGTTTTCAAACATCATGAATTACTTATATGATGAAATTTTTCCACAATGGTTTTCCAAGTAGGAATTTTCTAAATTGATTTCTGATTTAAGGAAATATGTTTGGGATGATCTTTACTTATGACACATGGGAAGTGTCCAAATTATTAGGATATGTATCCTGAATTCCTAAATTCCTTCAGTTTATAAATTCTTCCATAGTATCAGCTATGGTGGTAACTTTGGTCCAGAGAGGATTTCCAGAAAAGTTTTATATTCAGGATTATGTTTCCCCAAAATTTTCAAATATCCCCATGAACATTGTATTAATTTTAATGTTTGTTAATTCTAAGGAAATATTCCTCATATAAATGAGTGCCATAAACAATTTTTGTAGTTTTCTGATGCTTTTGATGCTTGTGGAATATATTTTAATGGTCCTTTTCCAAATTCCTTTGGATACTTGTATATATTTTTATAGTTGACTATGTCACAAAATGGAATGAATCTATTCCAACTTGAATAAATGATGATAAATTGGTGTCTCGATATGTTAAAAGAAATATGTTTTGTAGATTTACTATTTTGAGATTTATTCTTATAGACCAAGGAACCCATTTATATAATAGTACTTTTGAGGATTTATTGAAAAGATATGAGGTAATCCATAATGTGTTGACACCTTATCACCCTCAAACGAATGTGATGGATAAAATTTCAAACATATATATTTACAATATTCTTGAGAAATTGTTTACCTGAATAAAAATGATTGGAGATTAAGCCTTTATTATGTTCTTTGGGTGTATAGGGTTTCCTATAAGACTCCAACAGGGATGTCACCTTATAGGATATCTTTTGGAATAACTTTTCATATGCCTGTGGAAGTGAAGAATAAAACTTTTTGGGCTGTCAAATCTTTTAATTTAAACATTTTTTAGGATGAAAAAGAAAGGTAGTTGTGTTTTCAAGAGTTATAGAAGATATGAAATAATTCTTATGAAAATAAAAGGATTTTTTGAGGAGAAACCCAAAGTTTTTCATGATAATATGATTTTGAATAAAGAGTTTCAGATTGGACAAAAGGTTCTAATATAAAACTCTAAGATGAAACTTCTTATAGGTAAATTTAATTCCAAATGGGATAAGATTTTAATTATAACTCACATTTTCCATTTTTTTTTGAACAGATCCAAGATCATGGAAAGGATGTTCCATTTTCTGTTAATGGATATCAGCTAAAAATATTTAGAGAAGGTAATAAGAAACCGCCAGGGGAGGAGTTCAATTTATTAGAAGCTAAATAAAATTAAATAAATATTGACCTAGACACCATCACCCAGACACCGTGACACTGATGTCATAACCATGATACCGTGACCGAGACACTGTAATGTTGATACCGGGACCCTGACACCGTAACCCTGATACTATGAATCAAGCAATGTTCAAAGTTTTAAAAAAGGAATAGACACTGCTACTATAGACACCGTGATCCTAACAACAAATATTTTCTACGAATCCAGATGTCAATGTAGTTGTGGCACTGTGATTGTCTCACTGATCAGAGGAAAAGGATAAGACACTATTTCTAAGTGACGCCATTTCAAGACAAAATGTAACATATTTATTTTGTTTTAAATTTAATTTCTAATGGTCATATTCAATTTATCAAATGTAACTGACATTATTAATGTTTCTTTATAGACATGTCACCTGACAGTATGGGGTACGAGGAGCAGAATACATGCATGTTGTCGGCTCCAACATGTGCACCCATAATTAAAAATAAGACAAGCTTGGCTATTGGAAGAAGGGTATATAGAGATATGAAATAATTTGCAAAGAGAAATCATGCATGTAACAACATATTATGGAATAACACCTGAAGCACTCTCGATCCTTAAAGTATGAACTACTATAGATCAGATCCTCAAACATCTTCTTCATACCAACTTAAATAAGAACAAGAGCTACATAGCTCACTTCATCAAAATGGAAAACAGAGCACTGGATTTGTGATACTCTATTTTCACAAGAGGACTCAATATTTGAATATGAATCATCCTACAAGTCCATATCCACATAGAGAAACACTAATAGCATTTCTAATCCTTTATCATCCTCTTTTCTCTATTGTGTACTATTTTTAGTTTTCGAGCAGTGTGTGTGTGTCTGTATTAAAACACTCACAGTCTCCTGTATTGAACTAAAGGATATGAGATATTCTTCTTCAAATATCTTCCTACATCTATTCACTTCCATGGATAAGTGTAGAATAGGTTCTTGTGTGACCTGGTATCTTATACCAATGAAGAATAGTGGAAGAGGTCGTGTGACCTGGAAAATTTGTGTACTGCTATTTTACCCTGATCCATGGTGTGTATCAATATCTTATCTATATAGACTACTTGGTGGTATGTGATCACCAAGTTAAGTGTACTAAGTCTTGACTTGAGACTGAACGAGTTGTTTTATCTGTTGTGTCTTTCAATATTGTTTCTCTTTTTTACTTTGTATTTTAGAGAACTAGATTTTACTTTGATAGTTAGACTTGGATAAAAGTTATAACTAGTTTTCACTATTATATTAGATTAAAATGTTTTATCAATAACTAAAATTGATATTAATTAGAATTAATAAATCTTTTGATATGTTATTTGAACAATCAAACTAATATAACTTTATTACCTTGATTAACTTGCATGTATTAATTTTTATTGGGGAATCGTTTTTATGAAATTTTTTAAAAAAAACTTTTTATAGATAGTCAATTCACTCCCCTCTTGATTAATATACTCCGACCAACATTTGGTATCAAAAGAAGGTTATCCTTGTTAAGGATCTATTTTAAAATCTTTTTAACTATTATTTTAGGTGTACTTTAAAGATCTGTAAATTTATGTTAGTTCTAAATTTCTAGCTATTTGAAAGTATTTCTTGATTATTGATAATATAAAAGAAGGTTTCATAATAAACAAAACTCCATTTTTCATTTTAACCAATTATGCACAATGGAAAATTAAAATTGAAATGCTTTTAGAAATTATGGGTTTTGAAATTTGGTCTTCAATTGTAGATGATTATAAGATTCCTACTACTACTAGAACTAATTGGGATAACCCAAATAAGACTGCGTACAAGAATAATTTTAAATCCATGAATTCCTTATTCTACTATTTAGGTTATTAGGAATTTAACTAAATATATTCATGTAAAAAAACCCATGAAATTTGGGATACTTTGTCTGTTTCACATGAGGGAACCACTAATGTGAAAGAAGTGGGACTTAATACTTATAATATTAAGTATGATAACTTAAAAATTAATCTTTATGAACCTATTTATAATATATATCTCAGGTTCAACAAAATTTTCAACACAATGATCTCTCTCATAAGAGATGTCACTACCAAAGAACAAATCATGAGGATTCTCAAATGCCTACCAGATAGATAGAGAAGAACTTATGTATCTATTAGAAAATCCTGTGACATTTTCAAATTAGATATCAAATAAATCATTGTGAAACTAATGATGTATGAAGAAGATATGAACATTAACAAAGAAGATGAGTGTAAAACCAAAAGAAAATTTGTGGCATTTAAGCCCACTACCTCTAAACACAAAGAAAAGGAGAAACATCAATTCTCTATGAAATGTTCTAGAAGTGAAAAATCATCACCCAATAGTGATGAGTAGATGGTTCAATTTTCTAAAAGGTTTAATAAATTTTACAAAAATAAGAAATTCTTCAGAAAGAATTACTTCAAAGGAAGATATGATCAAAAGGGAAGCTGGAAGAAGGATTGGAAAAGAAATGACAAGTTTGACGAGATAGTATGTTACGAATGTAAGAGAAAGGGACATATAAAGGATGAATGTCCCAATATAAAGTATAAAATTAAATATGAGGATGAAGATATAAAATATAAAAAGTAAATGAAATAAACTTGGAGTGATTTTGATGACTGTTCAAGTGACTCAGATTCGTTACATGATGGATAGGATAACAAATAAAATATGTGTTTCCTGAAAAACACATCTGATGTAACCCTGGAATCTCCTGTACAAAATTCCTACTATTCTAGAGATGAAAGTGATTTTGAAAATATGTATAAAGAATAAATTTTTGAGTATTGAAATATTTTTGAAGAAACATGTGGTGAAATAAAATACAAATACATGTCTTTAAATAGACAATATTCTCTATCCTCAACTATTAAATTAGAACTTGCTGTATAAAGAGAAAAAAATGTTCAATTACTCAAATAAAATAATGAATTAAAGCTATCTAATGAGAAATTGAAAAAGGAACATGAAAGGTTTACTAATGGTAAATATATCTTGGCACAAATTATAGGTAAAAAAATTTCCCTTAAATACACTAATGGTATAGGATATCAACCTGGTAAAATAAATTTTGGAAGAACTAATTTTGTTTCTAATTCTAGAACATACGGCTTTATTTATATTTCAGGAAAACATTCTGCTTGTTCAAACTATGATACATTCTCTACTATTTTGAGTTTTTCTGGACCAAATAAATTTTATTTCTCAAATACTTTACACTATATTTATAGGAAACCTATGAGGTATATATGGGTTCCTAAAGTAATAATTACTAATATTACTGGACCTAAACAAATATGGGTACCAAATTCTATTTTTATTTGACTATTTTGTAGGAAAATTGTTTGAAGACCTCCTGTAAAAGATTATGGTACTTGGAAAGTGGGTGTTCAAGACACATGACAGGAGACTATTCATGTTTCAAGAACCTAATAATGTTTGGTGGTGGGCATGTCACTTTTGGTGATAATTCCAAAGGAAAAATCATTATTCTAGGCCAAATGCATAACTCTAACTTAGTTATAATATCTAAAGTACTTTTTGTTGATGTACTGAAATATAATCTACATAGTATTTCACAACTATGTGATGATGGATATCATGTTAAATTTAAAAATTATTCTTGCAATGTTTTTAATTCTAAAAATAAATTAGTATTTTCTACATTATGGAATGAAAATGTATATTCTGTTAACATAGATTCTATAGTTTCTCAAAATTCATCATGTTTAAGTATATTTCACAAAGATTCTTGGCTTTGGCATAGAAGACTATGACATTGTAATATTCACTCCCTTATAAAGATATCTAGAAGAATTTTAGTCGAATATATACCCAAACTAGAGTTTCCAAATTATAAAGTGTGTAATCCTTGTCAAAAGGTAAAGCAACACAAAATTTCTTTCAAACCAAAGAAATAAGTCTCAACTTCTCAACCTCTTGAGTTAGTTCACATGGATTTGTTTAGATCATCTAGAGTTTCTAGTTTAAATTGGAAGCACTATGTTTATGTTCTTGTAGATGACCTTTCTAGGTATACTTGGACCTTCTTCTTGGCTCACAAAAGTGAATCATGCACTCATTTCACCAAGTTTTCTTAAACTGTAGAAAATATTAGTGGACTTAGAATTAAATATCTATGAAGTGACCATGGTCATGAGTTTGAAAATCAAGTGTTTGAATCCTTTTTCTCAAAAAATGGCTATAGTTATAATTTCTCTACCCCTATAACACCTCATCAAAATGGAGTTGTAGAAAGAAGAAATAGGAACTTTAAAGAAATGTCTAGAACCATTCTTACTGAATATGACTTACCTATTTATTTTTGGGATGAAGCTGTAAATACATAATGTTATATTATTAATAGAGTGTTGATTAGACCTATTCTTAAAAGAACTCCATATGATTTGTGGAACAATAAAAACCCAAAGTGAACTACTTCAATGTCTTTGGTTACAAAGTCGATATCCTTAATACGAAGGACAATCTAGACAAATTTTCATCCAATATTGATGAAGCAATCTTTATATATCCTTAATAAGAAGGTAAATATTGAAAAATTTACATCCAATAGTGATGAAGGAGTCTTTCTAGGATATTCAATCTCTAGTAAATACTATATATTTTTTACAAAAGAACTAAATTTGTTGAGGAAGTTTTCTATATAGAGTTTGATGAGAAAAATCCACATGGGCCTAAGACCTCTAAAGAGAATCTTGAGGATGATATGTTAAATATATATGTAAATTCTAGATCTTTTGACCATCTTATGAAGGAATCTATTAAAACATCCAGTTCTGTAAAATCTCCATAATCTATCCATAATGAACCAGAACCAAGTGATGTACCTAAACTAACTAGCCCTACCTTTCTGAGACCAACTAGAACCCTTAAGAACCATCCTGTAGATGTTTTAGTGGGAGATCTAGATAAAAGAACACAAACTAGAGCTTCTTTGAGAAATAAAATTGAACATTAAACTTTCTTGTCAGAAATTGAACCTAAAAACATTGATTATGTTATAAATGATGAATTTTGGGTGATGGATATGCAATAAGAACTTAATCAGTTTGAAAGAAAAAAAGTATGGAACCTTTTTGGTAGACCCAAAGACATTTTTACCATAGGAACTAAGTTGGTATTTAGAAATAAAGTTGATGAAGTTGGTAACATAGTTAGAAATAAACCTAGACTGTTTGTATGAGGCTATAGTCAAGAAGAATAAATTGACTATTAAGAGACCTTTTCACTAGTATCTAGACTTGAATCCATTATAATCTTATTTGCGTATGCCGCACATTAGAATTTCAAACAATATCAAATGGATGTCAAGAGTGCATTCGTAAATGGGTATATAGATAAGAATGTTTTCATTGAACAACCACCTAGTTTCACAAATCCTCACTTTCCAAACAATGTTTTTAAATTATCAAAAGATTTATATGATTTTAAACAAAATCCAAGATTTTGGTATGATAGGTTAAGTACTTTTCTTATTCAAAAATGTTTTACAAAAGGTATAGTTGATCCTACCTTTTTATTAAATGAACTTATAATAATGTTTTAGTAGTTAAAATTTATGTAGATGATATTATGTTTTAGTCTTCAAAACATTCATTATGTATTGATTTTTCTAAAACAATGCAAAATGAATTTGAAATGAGTTTAATGGGTGAACTAAAATTCTTTCTTGTATTTCAAATCTTCCAAAATAAAGATGGTATTATTTTAACTCAAAGAAAATATACTAAAGATCTTTTAATAAATTTTGGATTAGACATCACAAAAATTAGTGATACTCCAATGAGTACTACTTGAAAGATGGATCTTCATGGAGATGGAAAATCTATTAATCAAACCACGTATAGAGGAATCATTGGAAGGTTATTTTACTTAACTTCTAGCCAAACTCATATTATCTTTATTGAATGTATGTGTGATTGATTTCAAGAAAACCCTAAAGATTCTCATTTAGATAAGGTTAAAAGTATTTTCAAATACCTCAAACAATCACCCAATCTAGTACTGTTTTATCCTAGAGGAAAATTACTAGAGTTAGTTAGCTATTTTGAGGATGATTTTGGTGCTTGTAAGTTAGATAGAAAAATCACCTCTAGAACATGTCAAATTTTAGGTAAGTCTATAGTGTCATGGAGTAGTAAGAAACAAAAATCTATTGCATTATTTACTGCTAAATCTGAATACATCGATTCTGGTAGTTATTGTTAACAATTTTTTTGGATGAAACACACATTACTAGACTCTAGATATCAATTCAGACATGTACTTATAAATTGTGACAATACAAGTGATGTTAACATTTCAAAGAATCTTGTTTCACACTCCAGGACAAAACATATTGATGTAAGAGATCTCTTTTTGAGAGACCATTATCAAAAATGTGATATCACTTTGGAATTAATTGGAAATGAATATCAAATTTATGATATATTCACTAACCCATTAAATTTTTAAAGGATAAATTACATCATACATGAATTAGGGATGATAATTCTTAAGTGAATAGTTTATAGTCTGAACTTACTATTTCATGATTTACAGTTTCACAAGTTACTATTTTGGAATTACTATTTCACTTTTATGGTCTCACATGTTAAGGATTTGGAATTATTGTTTCACTTTTAAAGTTTCACAAGTCATTGTTTTACACTTGTTGTCTCAACATTACAGTCACACCGTTTGCTGTCACACTATAATAATGACACAATAATAACATGTTCTAGGCTCACAGTAAATACCTATATGTTTTATTATTTATTTATTTATTTTCCATATCAACGTATCCAATGTTTAACTTTAATTCACATTTTTTTACGATGTTTGGACTTCCTAAATGATAAAAAACCCTCGATATTTTTCACTTCTATCTTCACTCAAGCTTTCCTCACTAGAAACCAAATCCATTGACTTCCAAATATCCTACTCTCCTTCAACTCTATCTTCTTCTTGAACCTGATGTTTTATACTCAGAATGAAGTGACCCTCTTTATCGACTCTTAAGAAGTGAAGGTCTCATAAGAATGCAAGAAAGGTACTGCTAATATAACCTGAAGAATGAAAGAATCCTGGCCTTGTAAATAGAATTGTCATTCCAAAAAAGGAAGTATGTCTTAAGTGGCTATTATCAAGTAAGTCTCTACTCTTTAAATTTTTGACTAAAAAATGTTGTATGGATTGGTTTACTAAGTAAAACAACCCATTTATCCAAAACGTGTTTCTCAGTTTTATCAGTTTGTCCAGTTTTCATTCAATAATGTAGATGACTATATTGTAATAAGCTGGATTGATGGTCAAAGGTGTACTTTCTCTTCATGTTTATGAGTTGGATGCTTATGGATACCTCATGAAGGAATATTTTAGGATTACTAGAGAGGTCCTCCTCCTCCTGGTGGTGTTTTTATCTTAAAATTGGCTCTAGGAAGTTTGACTAGAAATAAGAAGAAAATAAGGGCAATTTTTGGTGAGATAGATAGAGAGACAAGGTTACTATTTATGTTTATCCAAAATCTTATTAGTCCAAGGAAAGGGGATTTTTATAATATTAAGTATAAATATTTATTCTTGATACATCTTATGAAAAATGGGCACAAGAATAATCTGTGTAAGTATATTATACTTCACATGTGTGAATTGATCAAGACAACTTCGAAGTCTACCTTCTTGCTATATTCAAAATTAATCTCTACAATACCATCTGCTAAAGGAGTAGTCATCCTGAATGAATAATTCATTGAAGTCTATGAGTTATGTATCTCAAAGAATACAATTAGAAGGATGAAAATAATCTATAATCCTTGGAAAAAGTCTTGGGTGGAGGAAAATGAAAGGTTGTATGAAAATTTTAACCTAGTTGAAAATACCTCAAGACCTAAAGAAAATCATGACCCAGGCCTAGAATATAATGATTTGGTGGAATACTCAAGTTAATAAGTAGAGTATGAAGAAGCTACATGTGTGGACAAAAATTTATTAGAAGAAGAAAACAATGGCTTACCTGGACAATAGGTTGATGAACAACAAGTAGTTGAATAAATAATTGATGAAGGCTTTGTTGATAAAGAAGGAAATGTTGTTGGTCCCAAAGAGAAATATGTTCCTAAGGAACATCTAGATGAACCAATTGTTTAGAAAAATCGTGAAGATGTGGAAAGGTCTTAAGAACAAGATGAGCCACAATTAATTGTTTCTGTTGAAGAAATAATGGACTAAGCCTTTCAGAAAGATTAAACAGATATGGGTGAGCTTGAAATTGATGAAAATCTAGAAATAGAGATATATAATGAGTCTATCACTCTTATATTTGATGAAATAATTGAGGGGGAGAAAAACCACATTCTGGAAACTTCTCAATCAAAAAGCTTTGTTGAGGAAAGTCCTATAGAGAATGTGTATAAATTTATTAACTATTTTGATGTCTCATATTCTCAAGTGGCTTCAATGAGAAGAATTGATCTTATAATAGATTTTCAATTATAATATTTTTATATATGAGGAGTGATACCTGTTAAATAGACTGAAGATATTATAGTTACTGGACTAGATATTTCTCAAGAATCTCCATGATCTGTAAGCAATGAGGACTTAAAGGTGTTTTTTGAAAATATATTGGATGGATTTGAGAAGCATTTGAAATATAAAACTCTTCTTGTAACTCATCTAAATGAATAATATTCTAGAATGATTTTTGAGAAACTTATATGGAAAACCCAACCTCAAATGTTGCGTGAAATTTAAGAAGTAAGAATTGAAAATTGACAGCTAAGTGAGGAAGTGAAATCTTTAAGGTCTTTGGTTGAGGAACTGAAGAAAGATTTTGAAACTACTAAACCCCATGTTACTCGATTTAGCACAGAAGATGCTGACAGAATAGCTAAAAAGGTTTAATTACTGATCCGGAAAAATCTTGTCTCTGATGTTGATAAAATAATAGAAAAAATTGACAAGTTGGTAGATGAAATTAGAAAATTGGAATCCTCCATTGATACATTGTCTGGTATTTTCAAGGACTCTATTGAAACTATTCTCATGAGTCTTTATGCACCTTCTGTAGCCATCTCAACTCATTCCTCCTCACCTAAGCCTGATCGATCATCTTAGTTGTCATAAAGTGCAGTTTTGAGAAAGGTTATTCAAGAAGAGCATAAATCTTTAAAAACTCTATCTTTTTAGGAAAGCATCTCTAAAATTGTTCAAAAACAGTGAGAATGCCCCTGAAATGGTTTGACTATAATCTAAGAAAGATTCTACGACTTATGATGATATTACAAGGAAGGTGGATTTATACAAACCATGAATTGACATGTCATTTCAAGTACCTTTTGGAAAATTTGATAATGCCTCATATGACTAATGCATTTAAGGAACAAGTGAAAAAAATAAATGATTTCACACCTACCTTGGAGATGTTTATTAAGAATAAAGATGATTTTGAAAATGAAATGAAATGTGGAGGTGAGGTCAACAAAGATATCATCAATTTTTTGAAGCCCAATATACATGTAAAAAGTACTACTATAGTCGCTCCCACAGATGCTCCCATGAGGCCTTCTTCCACCTCTTCTTCTTTATTTTCCTTTCCTCCTACTTCCATGTCGGTCTCTCAGGATTTGAACCAGATCAGGCCTATTATTCTTGAGAAATCATTTCCACATTCTTCAACCAAACCCACTCTTTAACCTTTTCTTTTTTAATCTTTTACTCTTCCTTCTCTCTCTATTGGATCACTCTTAGCTACCACCTCCTCTTCTGCTTTTGTGGCCCCTCCTACTAATTCTGCCAATGGAAAAGAGAATTCTATAGCCTCTGAAGAGAAGTGAAGGATCTCTATATGATAGGAATGTTCTCTATTCTATTTTTCTCCTATGTATGTATTGGATTCTATCTTATTTTTCATTGGAATGTGCCTTATTGTTGTTTGAGTTTAGCCTTACTTGTATTCAATTCTTCTTTTGTGCCTCTTATTTTTATTTTTGATAATACCAAAAGGGGGATAAATAATAAAAAAAAATTAACTTTTTGATAGTTCATACATTCCGTGATTTGTGATCATCAAAAAGGGGGAGATATTTGGACTCCACGTGTTTGATCATGTTTTATTTCTCACAAAACCTAAAAATCATGAAAAATATGCTAATCATGTTTAAATCATGATTGAAGTTTGTTTTTCTTCTTATGATTCCATGCTTACTGGTTCTAGCTTATAATATCACAAGTTAGGATTAATCTGGTTCCATTATGTTTTATTATATAGATAATTAAGTTTAATCCATCATGTAAATATTACTATTTAATAATGTTTATAGATATTTGGATAAGTCTATGAAACTGTAAGTCTGACACTGGTTCTGGATTTTGGAAAAGTCCCTGACACCGTAATCCAAACACAATAATCTGGACACCGTGACCTAGACACTGTGACCCAGACATTGTGACACAGACACCGTGACCCAGACACTGTGACCCAGACACTGTGGCCTAGACACCATAACCCAAACACTATAACATTGATAACGTAACCCTGATACCGTGATGTAGACACCATAACATTGATACCGTGACCCTGACATCGTAACCCCAATATTGTGACTCAAGTACCATTCAATGTTTTAATAAAGGACTAAACACCGCTATCGGATACATTGTGATCCTAAACACCACAAATGTGCTGCCAATTATAGATTTCAACACATTTGTGGCACCGTAAATGTCTCACCAATCAAAGGAAAAGGAGAAGACGCTATTTCCAAGTCACACTATTTCAAGACAAACAGTGAAACCATTCATTAATCTTTTTGTCATTTTCAATTTAATTTCTAATGGTAATATTCAAGTTATTAAATGGAACTAACATTATTAATGTTTCTTTGTAGACATGTCACCTAATAGTATGAGGTACAAGGTGCATAATACATGAATCATGTCGGCTCCAACATGTGGACCCTTAATTAAAAATAAGATATGCATGGATGCTGTAAGAAGAGGATATAGAGATATGCAAGCATTTTAAAAGAGAACTCATGCATGCAACAACATAATTCTAAAGAACACAAGAATCACTCTTGATCTATGAAGGCTGAACTACCATAGATCATAGCCTCAAACATCTTCGTAGTACCAACTTAAAGAAGAACATGAGCTATATAGCTCACTTCATAGAACTAGAAACAAGAGCACTACACTTATGATACTCTATTTTCACAAGAGGACTAGATATTTGAATCTGATTCATTCTACATGTCCAGAGCTGTATAGAGAAACACTCAGATCATTACCAATCCTTTCTCCTCATCTTGGATCTGTTGTGTACTATTTTTAGTTTTTGAGCTTTGTGTGTGTGTGTCTGTATTAAAACACACATTGTCTCCTGTATTAAACTGAATAATATAAGATATCCTTATTCTCATATATTCTTAAATCTATTTACTCCCATGTATAAATATGGAAGAGGTCCTTGTATGACCTGGTAGCCTATACCCATGAAGAATAGTGGAAGAGGTCATGTGACCTGGATAGTCTGTGTACTGTTGTTTTACCGTGAGCCATGGTGTAGATAAATCTCTTATCTACATAGACTACATAGTGGTAGGTGATCACAAAGTGAAGTGGATTAACTCTCAACTTGAGACTGAATCAAAAGTTTTATCTGTTGTGTCTTTTAATTTAATTTTTCTCTGTTTTACTTTATATTTCCGAAAACAATAATTTACTTTGATAGTTAGTCTTGGATATAAGTTATAACTATTTTTCCCAATTAGAGTAGCTTAAAAAGTTGTATCAACGACTCACATTGATATTACTGAGAATTAATCAATATTCTAAGAATTTATTTGAACAGTCAAACTATTATAACTACATTACCTTGATTAAATGGAATGCATTCATTTTTATTAGGGAATATTTTTAAGTTAACTTTTTAATAGAAATTTTTATAGATACTCAATTCACCCCATCTTGAGTAATCTAATCTAACCAACACATTTTTTTACTATTTCATTTTTTTAATTTTATAGTTTGTCTTGATCATGAATTTTTTTCATTATAAAAATTTTAATCACCTTAGTAATAATATATAAAATAAAAACAATTTAATAAATCATGATAAAATAACTCATATGGGGAAATCTTGCTAGGAGACAACCTTGGTCGTTGTTTTACTAGTGTCCGTAGGTTATAAAATATGAGTTAGGATTAAAATGACTAGAAAAATACTTTCTTCAATTTCACCATTTTTGGGGAGGTTGTAACTGGGTTTTACAAAAAATTGAAAAAATACATTCATAATCTACTTAAAAAATAAATAAAAATAAAAAAACGTTTTTATAAAAAATGATATATATTCAACAACCCACAAAATTTTGAAAAAAAAATCATGATATGTTAGAAATAGAAAAGTCAAAAAATATAAAAATAAACATGTTTTAGGGTTCAAAAAATATAAACATCATAAAATGAAACATAAGAAACAATTTCTTTTAAAAATGAAAAATTGAAAAACCTAGAAAATACGGCTGACCATAGGACATTCAAGGAATTCACTACTCCTAATTTTGAAAACATAAAAAAGTACTTGGGCTATCCTGTGATCACTCGTAGTTTCATACATCAATCAAGAGTGATTCATCATCTACAAAAATTCCATGGACTGTTGGGTGAGGACCCTCAAAAGCACTGATATGAATTTCACATGGTGTGTATCACCATGAAACCCCAAGGGGTGAGTGGGGAAAAATAAAAATGAGATCTTTCCCATTTGTCTTAGGTTGTATTGGAAAAAGAGTAATTTTACTAATCACAATCCCTCACCATAGGTTGTTGGCATCAGCTAAATAAGATCTTTATATAAAAATGTTTCATATCCTCTAGGACTAGCTCTCATTGGATGGATATATGTGGAATTAGGAATCTACAAGGGGATAATCTCCATGAGTACTTGGAGAGGTTTAAAAAATTGTGTTCTAGCTACCCTCATCACCAAATTTATAACCATCTCCTTATCCAATATTTTTATAATGGTTTTTCCTTGATATATAGGAGTATGACAAATGTTTTTGATGTGGGAGAGTTAATTGATAAGTATCATATATATTCTAGGAACTAAATTTTGAATATGGTCCAAAATTCACAATATTTTGATACGAGGGTTCTAATTCATGTTAAACCTACTATAGAAGTATCTACTTCTAATTATTATAATATATGTATTAAGAATAATCTTAGTGAACTTGAGAGCAGGATAAAGTAGATTAGGAAAAACTTTGATCCTTCACAATCACAACGTAAACTACTTTATACCATTCATATTTATTGTGAATTTTTTTTACCATTTATCATTTTAATGATCAATGCCCTCAATTTCAAGATGGACCTAAACTATGTAATGTGATATTTCATGGAAAACCATTTCAGAATAATCCAACCAATCTGTTTCACACTAAAAAATCCTATTTAGGAAATTTAAATTAAACCAAATTTTTAAAAAGGCTATAATAACCAACAAAACAATAGGTTTAGGCCAAATAAATAGTAAAAAAAGAATTTATAGCCCCAAAATGTCAAACAACAGCCTCGTTTCAATCATAATCAATTCAAAAAATAATATAGTTTGAATTTTCAGAATTAAGGATGCGGAAAACAATAATTCAGCTAAAGAAATGATTCACACCTTGATGAGATGGTTAAAAACAAGTAAGATATTTTATAACAATAACATGTCTTACAATAATACATGGTTACACAAATGGTTCAAATAGAAATTTAAATTAGATGTTTGAGGGAATCAATGAAGGGATAATTTTTCATCATAATATGATGTGAACCTGAGAGTAAGAGAGAATGTAAGTGAAATAGTATTGATAATTGAAACTAAGATTCAAGACCCCCCAAGATGAAAATGTTGATCAAGAACCTTAAAAAAATGTTCTACCTTCTAAAATAAATGTCAAAACACATGCAGAAGTTTCAAAACAATCTGATAAAGTTGTTAAACACTCACTGATTCAATTAAACCTTCTACTAAAATTGTTTTACATACTACTGAATCTTTGAAACAACCTATTGCCTAAGAACTAGTTGAATAAGAAAAATTGAGAAAATATAAATAAGTCTAACTTGAAATAACCTATAGGAATTTTTGAAATCTTATGGAATCTTAGAAATCGAAAATAAAATATGGTGATGAACTAAAAATGAATAGGGATCCACTAACTTTTTCTATTGGAATACATCCTGTTAAAATAGTGTTGAAACTGGAATGGAAAAAATAACAACTTTAAACTTTTAGAAAATTCTATGTTAATATCCCCTTTTTAAATGTTGTGAAACAGATCCCTTGGTATGCAAAATTCCTTAATGAGATATGAACCCACAAAAAGAAATCTAAGGGATGTGGGAAATTTAATTTGGGTAGAAATTTTTCTTCCATGATTCAATATCCCCTCCCTATTAAATGCAAGGATCCATGTATGTTTGATATTTAAGGTGTCATTGGTAATCATCAGTTTGATGGTGTGATGTTAGATTTAGGAGAATCCATAAATGTGATGCCTTATTCTATATTTTCATCCATATAGGTTTGGGAGCTCAAGAATTATGGAATTTTCATCCAGCTAGCTAATAGAATTTGTGCCAAGCAAAATGGAGTTATTGAATATGTGTTGGTAAAGGTAAAATATTTAGTTTTCCCTTCTGATTCTTATGTGAAAGGCATGGAAGATGGTCATTTTAGTTCAAATGAACCATAAATTTTAGGAAGATCATTCTTGAAAACTACTAAGAAAATAATAAATGTTCATAAAGGTACTTTTTCTTTAGATTTTGGAGGCTATATAGTTATTTTTCTTAAACAATAGTCAATGAGACACCCTATAGAAGATCATTTTTCACACAAATTTAACATGATTTAATGGTTTTCCAAAGAGTTGTTTCCTGATTTTATTCATTATAACCAACCTATAGATTCTTTGAAAAATATACATTCTCTTGAAAATGATCCCTCATCCACTAAAGAAGTTTTGAATATGAAGATTATGAAATATGTTGTAACAATAAATCTCAAATTGAATCTATATTTTGGAAAATTATTTACTATTTTCAAATTTCTGATCATGTTAAGAATAATATTTATATTGACTATGATACTGAAAATGATGATTATTTTCTTGAAACTTTTGAAACATGTAATTTTATTAGAAATTATGATTTTATAGATAAAACGGATTTGTATTATTCTAAAATTGACTAAATGCTTATCAAATATCATTTAAAAATAAACCTCATGTGGATGAAATTGAATATAAAAATCCTTTTGAGTGTGACACATTTTTGTGGCCTGAGAATACATATACTTATAGTTTAGTAGTTTATGGGTATGTATAGTTCAAATTATTCCAAAAAATGTGGATTCACGGTTTTCTGGAATGAATTTGGAGAGTAAGGGTCCACTAGGTTACCCAACAAGTGGACTGTATGCATCAATTATAGGAGGATGTACTTATTGACTATGAAAGACCAATTTCCCTTTTCTTTTCTTGTAAAATCCTTGAAAGTATATCCAGTAAATCCCATTATTGTTTCCTAGATAGCTTTTTTGGTTATTTACATATTCACATAGCTCTAAAGGACTAGGACAAACCAACTTTTACATGTCATTTAAGTACATTTTTTATTGAATAATTCTATTTAGACTATGTAATTCTCTTTCTTTCTTTATAAGATGCATGCTTATAATTTTTTCTAAATTTATGAAGGTAATAATGGAAGTGTTTATAGAAGGATTTAGAGTGTATGGTCTATATTTTGAGAGATGTATTAGTATTTTAGGATCTATTTTTAAAGTGTGTATTGTGAAGAAACTTGTTCTGAACTTTAAAAAATTTCATTTTAAGGTAGAAAGTTGAATTGTGCTTAGTCATGAAGTGTATAGGAATAGAATTAAGGTGAACATATCTAACATTGAAATTATTTATTCATTTCATTTTCCTAATACTATTAAGTATATTATATCTTTTCCTAGATATTCTGGATTTTATAGGAGAGTCATAAAATATTTCCATCAAACTGCTCTGCCTTTGACAATACTACTTCAGAAAGAAATTCTATTTTCCTTTGATGAAAAGTGTATGGTAGATTTTCATGAGCTCAAATAGAAGATTTTTTCCACACCCATAGTTAAACCACCTGATTGGAGTTTTCCATTGTATTATTTGACCAATGCTTCATAATTATCATTTAGGGATGTTCTTGGACAAAGAGTGGAGAGGAAATAACATTTCATAGCTTTTGATTCTAGGACTGTAGATTCTTCTAAATCCAATTAATCCACAAAAAAGGAGTTCCTTGAAATTTTATTTTCTCTTGATAATTTTATAAGATATATCTTGGCATCAAAATTTGTGGTTTTCACTGATCATTATTCTATTTTATATCTCATAAAAAATCAAGAAAAAAACCAGGGTTGGTTAGATGTATTTTGTTTCTTCTCATATTCGACATAGAAATCCATGACAGGAAAGGAATTGAGAAAGTTTTGGCTGATCATTTGTGCAGTATAACTACTAAATTTTGTCAAGATAAATATTTTTTGAGCCTATTAAGGATATTTTTCCTGGGGAGAAGTTTTATTCTTTTATTATTGACAAAAGGCCATGGTTTTCAAACATCATGAATTACATATATGATGAAATTATTCCACAATGTTTTTCCAAGTGGAAGGTTTATAAATTGATTTTTGAGTCAAGGAAATATATTTGGGATGATCATTTCTTATAACAAAAGGTAAGTATCCAAATTATTAGGAGAATTATCTTGAAAAATGAAATTACTTTAGTTCTGAAATTATTCCATAGTATCCTCTATGGTGGTCGGTTTAGTCCATAGAGGGCTGTGAGAAAATTATTAGATTTAGGAATATTTTGGCCTACTATTTTTAAAGATTCCCATGATCATTTTAGGAATTTTAATTTTTTTTAATTACAAGGAAATATTCCTCAAAGAAATGAGATTCCACAAAAACTTTAGATGTTTTGTGATGCTTTTGATGTTTGTGGGATATATTTTATGGGTTCTTTTCCTAATTCTTTTGATACATTTATATTTTTTATAGTTCACTATGTCACCAGATGGATTGAATATATTCCAACTAGAATAGGTAATGATACAATGGTGTCCCAATACATTAAAATAAATCTGTTTTGTAGATTTGGTATGTTGAGATTTATTATTACAGACCAAGAACCCATTTCTATAATAGAACTTTTGAGGCTTTACTGAAAATATATGAGGTAATTCATAAAGTGTTTATACCCTGTCACCCTCAAACGAATGTGATGGATAAAGTTTCAAACATAGATATTAAGAATATTCTTGAGAAAATTGTTAACCTGAATAGGAATGATTGGAGCTTAAGCCTTGAGGATGCTCTTTAGGTGTATAGGGTTTCCTATAAGACTCCAATGTGGATGTCACCTTATAGGATAGTTTTTGGAAAAGATTTTCATCTACTTTTGTAAGTGGAGCATAAAACGTTTTGGGATATAAAATCTTGTAATTTAAATATGTTTGAGGATGAAAAAGAGAGGTAGTTGTGTTTTCAAGAGTTAGGGAAGATATAAAATAATTCTTATGAAAATGAAAGGATTTTTGAGGAGAAACCCTATGTTTTTCATGATAATATGATTTTGAATAAGGATTTTCAGATTGGACACAAGGTGCTACTATAAAACTCTAAGATGAAGTTTTTTCTTGGTAAATTTAATTCAAAATGGGATGGACCTTTAATTATAACTCACATTTTCCATTTATTTTTTGAACTGATTCAAGATCTTGGAATGGATGTTCCATTTACTATTAATAGAAATTGGCTAAAACTGTTTATATAACATAATAAGGAACCTCTAGGGGAGGAGTTCCATTTATTATAAGCGGAATACAATTAAATAAATTGTTTTTTCTTCCCCAAATTTTCAAAAAATAATTGGAATATGTTTGGGGGGAGGTAATTACATTTTGTAGTGCTAGAATTTTGATTTTTGTTTTGATGTTTTTTATTTATAGTGAATAAATTGGGCATAATGGTTGAATCAGTTCATATTGTCCACTGTGAGGAATCCACTTAGGGATTATATTCACTTTATCATCCCATTGGATTATATGTATTACAATCTACATTGATCAACAGAAGATATAAGCTAAAAAAATTTATTCATCTGGTTAATTTTTAAAATCTTGTTATATTTTACTTTAGTGGAAATTTCTTGAATTTAATTTTATTATATTTTTTTTAGGATTTTACAAGATTTCCATATGGACTTTATAAAAGTAGAGAATGGGTTCATTTTATTAGATCTAAAAGGTGATAAAGCTTCTTTTTTAAGAGTGTTTTTTATTAATATTCTTCTCTTTTTACATGTATTTTATCCTAATGTTACTTCCTTTTTGAACTTAAATTGAAAAATTGAAATGGAAGAATTTTTGAATGCTTAATTTTTTGCTTAACCATGCTAGTTTCTTTAATTAAATTGATTATTTTGGATTGTGTTTTAGTGCAGAATAATCTCATACTTTTCTAAAAAAATCTTTGCGCTTCTTGGAAATGAACTAGTTTACACATTTTATTCTTGAGCTGAATTTTTGAAGTGGTAACCAGTAAGTAAACTTATATGCATACTATAAATTGTTATTCTTTATTAGTTATTTAGAAAAAATACACTGGGATTTCTTATTACCCTTTGAAGTATGTTTTTTATGTACTGAATTTTCAAATATATTTCATCTTTAAAATTGAATAAACAAGCTTCTCAACCTTGAATTCAACATTAGGGTAAATATTGATCTATAGTGTGGGTGAAGGGTTATTAAATGTGATAATATGTTCCATGATGTAAATCCATTGAAAACCAAAAAAAATCAAATTTCAATAAACCATTTCAATGTATTTAATTTGTTCTAAATATTGAATGATTTTTATCCACTTTAAGGGGGTAAACATTTTAATAACCCTTGGATTTAGTCAGGTAATTCATTTTTTATATCTCTATATAAAAAAGGCTAACATTGGTAAATATTTCTGAGAATTTTTTAAAATTATAATTTCCCATAAATCTTTTAACATGGATTCTATCTCATAAGATAAGCAGTCAAGTTGATTAAGAAATGAAAATCCTAATCTAGGTTGAATTCAATCTGTTATTCTTTAAACTATTGGATGAATTATTTATACTCATTTTAATTTATTATGTTCTTTCATCCCAACATAGTGTCGAGTTGATTTTATTTCTAATTTATGTCACGTAGGTAAAGAGAGGTTTGTATTTTTGCTTTTATGCAAATTGAAATGAGTTTAACATGAATTCAAATTTTGTGGAACAATTATTTTTCTTAAATAGGAATCAGTTTTTCACTAAGAATACTTAATTTCATGAGATCAAATTTTTTTCATTACTTAATGAAATACGAGGCGGAAAATCATTTTGGAAACTGATTTTTTATGGATACCCAGAATTTCAAACATAATATTATTTCATTCCACTAAATTTCACATTTTTTTATTGGGAAAAAAAATCCAAGTGCGGGGAAATTTGATATAGCTTTAATTTGATATAATTTCACCAGATAATATCTTTAATTTAATTATGTTTTAATTTTTAAAATAAATTTTTAATTAGTTAATTTACTTCGCTATTATTTTGTTGTTTAAATAATAAAACTGTTAAAATAATGTTTTTAAGATTAATTATTTTTTATTTTATGTTTTAATTGTATATTTTTTTATCTTTGATTTCTTAATTTTATTATTCATATTATTTTAAAATAATTATTTTAATGTAATTGTTTAATTTTTCTTTTTGATAATTAGCGTTATATCTTTCCTTGTTTTTGTAAATAATTAATTAATTAAAGAGTATTATTTAATTTCTTTATATATTTTAATAATTATAATCTTTGAATTTTAATTTAGCTTTTAAATTTTTATAATATTTTTTGAAAATTAATTAATCAATCAATTATTTTATTCAATTTTATTTTAATTTTTAATTTATCTTAATATTTAAAAAATAATAATTTGTTTAGATTTGTATTTAGATAATTAATTTTGTTATTACTATTATTATTATTATAGTTTTTATATTTTTTATAATAATTTATATTATTAATGATTTAAATTTTAAGTAAGTTTTTTTTATTTTGAAATTATTAATTTTATTATTAAATTGGACTCTTTCTTTTTATTTAGAATCATTCTCGTTAGATGATCCAGGTAAGATAAAATTTCATTTTCATGTTAGAGAAATTGACAGAAAATCACAATTTGCAGTGTGTAATATAAATTAAATCAGTCCACGAATGATTGTGCTTATGATAATTTGGAGAATGGGTGCTACCAAAATGAATTGAGGTGACGTCAGAAAAATAGTTGGAGAATCAATGTGGTCAAAGAATAAGATAATCCCTATGTAATATAGTTGGTTGTTTAATATCATATGATAATTTGGATGTCCGTGTTATAGAATCCCACATAATATATTTTCACGTAGGATTATTTTCCTACACTATTTCACACCATAGGTTACCAATAAAGTTTGAAGGAAGAATCTTAGGATCTGAGGTAGGTTGAGGTCACCACCACTATTGTGTGAAGCCGATGAGTCATCATTGTCAAGTTCTAAGCCTGACAAAAATTTGGATGAAGGTGGTTGTCACCATTGAAGGTCGATGAATCCTCCACTACAAACATGATCTGATAGATCCACTACCCGTGATCTTGAATAGTGCCACTGTTGAAAACCAGGCAGAGTCCTAGGGAATGTTGAGGATGACTGAAGTTTCTGAAGTTGAAAACTATGATGGGTTGTGTTTCGAGCAAAGAGATATTCTAACAATGTCACTATGCTTGACCTTTGCCACCAATTAAGCTAATATGTCATCAAAATCATTGAATATGGCCACAAAATTGAGTAATATCCAAGATGAAACTCATTTTAGACCATAGACAATAGGGTTTTCTCCTAAGTCTTGATTTGAAAAAGTCAACTGATTTGAGATCCCGATTATCTCTATCTGAAAACAAATCTCGTAAGCTATCGATTGAGGAAGAAGATGGGTATTTTTAGATATTTGAATAAAAGGGGTCGAGGTTGTTTCTATATTTCATGACCACTTTGAGTTGTTGAAGATAAAAAATGGTGGAGGTGGTGCGTAACATGATCTAACCTTCTACTAGAATTAATGTTACGATTTTTTCTATTAAAGATCATGAATTTGATTTTATTGGGTATTCATTGGAAGAATTCAGGAACATTGATGTATTGGTGTGTTTTTAGGTTGTGTATGTGGATCAGGAATTAGTGAAAAGAAGATAAACTTCTTGACCAAAGTTAAGTATTTCATTTCAATTCAGACGGAGTTCAAATTTTATGTTAATTCATTTTTGAATAAAATATTCAAAACTTATTTGATCCATTTGGGTGTTTACTCAATTTTAACCATTTGGAAGTATTTGATACAGCGAATTAAAGGCAGTATCCCAACTAAAAATAAGCTAAGAATAGGTGTGTGAGCTTCTAACCCAAAACTAATATTGATGGCTATACTTGTGAAATTCAATTAAAACAATTGAGGAAAATGGATAAATTATTACATCATGGAGGAGTATTCATGGTGTTAGGAGAAATTATTACTTTTCAATATAGGTGTAAAAATATAATAAAGAGAGATAGATTTCTAAAGTAGTGGAGATGGTGACTGAAGGATATATTATTAATTCATTCATTTGTATTTAATAGAATTGATGTAGTGTTGAGTGGTTGTGAAATAGATGAAAAAACATAAATAAAGTTCATTTAGATCATGGATGGTAGGGAGATAGCATAAAACAATTATAGATATTTTTTTGTAGATGTCAGAAGTAAAGAAACAAAATCAGATTCAGGAGATATTTTGGGAAGTGGATGTTATTCCTAATGTAGATAAAATGGAGATAGAAGTGTACCTCTAATCCTCAGAGATATGTGGATACATTTCCAATATCCAAATCTATTTGATTGACATAGTGAAGTCTTTTTGAGTATTCATTTCTTATATTTCGCAATTGAAATGGAACCTTTGGTACTAAAAGTGATCAAGATATACAACCTTGTGCTTTTGGATTGATTGCGAGTTTATGTTGATGCTAGCTTCATTAAGGGTTCAACTACCCAAAAGAGAACTATAGAGTTTGTAATTACCTATGGAGGAATGATTACCAATTATATTCCATGACTACAACCAATGGTTACTTTTACCAAGGAGAAAGATAGATATATAACTATAATGGAAGGAGGGATGAAGCTGATATAGTTTATATGTTTTTTTCAAGGATTATGGAAGGATTATTACCTTTTGATAATTATAGTGCAATTAACTTGTATTATAATCTTGTTTTAATTTCAAGTACAATGAATATTTACCTAAAATATCACTTCATCTAGACACTAATGGAGGACAAGGTTATATAGTTCAAGAAGATAGTTGGATTACAAAAATTAGTGGACGTGTTTAATGATATGTTAGTCTAATAAAGTCTATGTAAAAATTAATCCTTAGAAAGACATGGGTTAATTGATGGAGAATAGAGAACATTGATTTTTAAATTTTTTATGGGAATGTTATAATGCTTCAACCCCTTAAATATTTTACAAAGGCTTCCAAAATTAGTCTTTTAGGGTGAGATTTTTGGTATGTGAAGCTTTAATTAGTTCATCAGATGTAATGAAACCAAATGATTTGATTTAGACGATACTATCACCTGTGAAGCTTAGGAAATGGAAATAGATCTCTTCAATGGATGAAGGGGTTCTTGGATATTGATACCATATAATTTAATGTGTGCATGGGTGATGGATTAGATAGGTTTTTAATAGGAGTTATTTGTGAAAAGTGTAACATGAGTTTTTCATCAGTTCAAGCGGTAAGGATTCAAATCACTACTAAATATCAGTAGTCACCATTTTAAATAGAGAGACCTATGTGAATAAAATAATTCAACAAAACTAAGATTATCATCAAAATGATGATATAAAAGTAAGTGGGGACTTCTTGCATAATGATTATTGTGATTTGGATCTAACTTTGTTATGATGATTATAGATTGTTTAATCTCTGTGAATAAGGCTTGGGTATTGGGTGTGGCAAGCTCAGGTTTAGCATTGTTTACTCATTCCAGAAGCTTAGTGGTGGACTTGGGGTCTCTGTTGAAAGGCTGGTATGTTGCTCCTTCCATGAGGTTGTTATTGAATGGTCGAAGATCCGCCCCAAATTCTAGGTACTTGCCTGCATCGGTCCGATGGGTTCTCTAGAATCCCCCTGGACATGGACTCAAACTCAACATTGATGGATCTTGTAACCTCGGCATCATGAGAGGTGGAGGCATTGTTCACGATTCCTTTGGCTCAGTCATTATCACTTTTAGTAGTTACTACGGTCATGGGGACTCTCTTATTGCATAAGATAAGTCAATGCTTAATGGGCTTCAGCTTATTCATGCCAATAATATTATCCTTAGTGAAATCGAAAATGAATCCTCAGTTATTTGCAACTACTTATAGGGATGGAATGATACCCCTTGGTCCCTTGTTTGTATTATCAGAAGATGCTTGAACTTCATCGGTCGAGCTCGCTTGATCCACTCACAGCGCCAGCGTAACGCTCTTGCTGATTTCCTAGCATCCCAAGGAAAGCTCTATGATCCTTCTATTATTTATTTCTCCTTGGGCTCCTTACCCCATGAGTGTGTGACTTTTTTTAGGGCAGACGCCCTTGGATTTCATTTTTTCAGGCCCCCTTGACTGTGCCTCTCTCGTTTTTCCAGTTTTTCTCTCTTCTTTATGAATAATAAAGAAATCCCCATGTTTTTCTATTATGAATATCCATTACTAGTTTTTTTGTTAGTTGAAACTGTAATTCTTGTATTTTTATGATTGTAATGAAAAATGAAACAATTTGTCTCCTGTGGAAGTATAAAAAAATTTCCAAACCATGTATATTTCATATGTTTTTTCCTTTATCATTTTCAATTGATTTTTTTGTGGTGTGAATTTTATTTCTTTTGTGTGAGGTTCAACTTTGTAAGATTAATAAGTTTTGGGTATTCCTAACTTTTGGTACACTAAACTCATGGGAAGCCTTTCATATGACTTTATTTTCCACTACATGGCACCATATGGTGATCTATGTCCAAGGATTAACGGCTCGGAGCGAATTACTAAAAAATTCACTATGTCCCTTACGTATCTCCCCTGAAAATCCTTACATATCCCCTTAATAATCTTACATATCAATAGAAAAATACTTTCATTTCTATACTATACCATTTTATTTACCTGTATGTATTAACAAATTTCACTTATATACCAGGGAGTTACTTTTACATATTATATGGAAGACCCTGATACTTTTCCAAATTCAATTACCCAATGACTTAGGTATCCAACACTTAACCATTTATTGTCTTTTATACATCATAGCATAAATATCTACAATTACATATTATACCATTACATATCAAAAGGTCATTCTACACCTAGAAAATTTCCCAACCAATAAAAGGACTATTACTTATGAGGATACCTATATGAAACAGTAAACTCGCATTCATGGTGAATTTTTCATATTAAATAGTAAATTTAATATATTTTCTTTTCATGAATTTACTCTTACATACATAGGGTACCTCAATAATGACTCTTACATATCATATAGGTGACCCTTAAATACAATACTTAATTGATTTTCTAATGAGGACCATTATGTATGGGTCTTTTATGTATGATTACCCTTATATATGGTATAATGACCAAAATTATAATATAGTAAATAAACATATCCTAACCAAAATTATAGCACAATGCAAATTATATTATTTCATCATAATAGAACAACACAATATATTACAATAGAAAAATAGGAAATTAAATTTATAATAAAATTTAACACCATAACCATAAAATCATTTGGTAATAAGGTAATTAATAGATAATAATTAATATTTTGATGAATAATAATTTATTTAAACATGAGCTGCTCAAAAATAAAAATAAAAAGATTTTTTGAATTTAGGCTCTAAATGCATTATTTTGAAATACACTAATATTTCTTTTAATAAATAAATTTCACAAATATAAAGATTTTTTTCATAAAAGGGAAATCAATTTTAGAATTATATCATAAAAATTATTCAACATTTAATTTTTAATAATTTTCTAAGACATATGAATTTGTGTGTAAAAAGTGAAATACAATATGAATATATGATAGATATTATGACATCATAATGAAATAAAATTATGTAATAAATGTCATAAAGTATTTATCAACTAAAATAGGTTTATTAATTAAAATAATGTATTAAAAATTAATAAAATTAATTTTCCAAAACCTTTAAATAATCTTCAAAAACCTAAAGTATATTTGGATATTTTGAGAGTAATTCTTTATGATTTACTATCTTTTCCACATAAAGATAATATATTTTAAAAGATTTCAGTACTTAAACATTGAAAATAAAAAAACCATGTGCTACATGTCATATATCATGATCAACCCCAAAGGAATTCTAATTGTTTTCATTTTTTTATAAACTTAGAGTCCAAAGAATATATTTTGAAATTAATAAACACACCCCATAATTATTTATAAATACCCACCCATCCCCCTAATTCTATTCATTCAAAAATCACACAGTATATTTATATTCTATTTTTATACCTCAATAATCTCTATAAGTATTTCTATTGTTATAACATGTTCTTACTAAGCTTTAAGAAGTTTCCTTTCTAGGTAAGGGTTCTCATTCGTCCTCATTCATATCCAATCTCATTCCTTTTGTTATAATTTCATTTAAAATTATTTTTTATATAGTAAAAATAATTTAATTCCATGGTATTATTATTCATTGGATATATTTTTAATTATATATTACTTATTTCTTCTCATCATATAATTTTCTAAGTCTTTATTATGCCGATGTAAGTTTACTTGATACATTATTATCCTTTATTTGCATAATCTTCTCTAATTAATATGTATTTCAATTTTAAATATCATTATTATTTATAATTATAAATTCTTTATAATATTATAAATTAAATATCACCATTACCTCTCATTATACTACCTTCATGATCCATTACAATGCTCAAACAATAGTGAAAACCCAAGGAATAAATATAAATATAGGAAGACATCATAAAATTTTTGTGAACAAAAGAGTGAGTTGTTTTCTAAAAAAGAAATCACTATCTGGGTACTATAAGTAGATGTAAGATCTATCTTATATGAACATGGGGGTAATAACCATGAAATTATTTGGTTATGTATTATCTTAATCTTCACTCGATGTATTAAAAATGTCCCTAACTGCACACCTGGTTTGATATTCTTAGGGGGAATTCTTTATATGATTCACAAGATATTTATGAACCATAATGAAGGATTTGAAAAATAAAATATTGTAGATTTTTTTTTCAATTTATGTATCTCAAGTAAATAAATATTTCACAAGGACTGGAACTATGGATATGGGGGTGATTTTTCAATCATTGGTTTGGTCTCATAAAATTGAAAACTATTAAACATGGTGAATATTTTCTGTTAATATACAAACACCATAAAATCACCCTTTAATACTACCTTGTTATCATTCCACTTATAATATTAATTTACATTAAATTTTTAATATATTATAGTTTATAAGTTGATTGTAGAATATTCACCAAGATAACCATATTTTTTCATTAAGTGTGGAAATATTGATATTCTATATAACCAATTATTTCTATATGGAAAACTATTGATTACATATCCATGAATATGTATGAGGTTACTTATATAATATTTTTATATTTATTTTTCATCTATTTTAATCATATGAGGTATTCATTGAACATATTATATGATGGGTGGGCCTAGAAATTATATAACCCTTCAATGTGTCGATAAGTCTCATGAGACAAACTTGTTGGGTTTTCATTGTAATAATTACAAGTTTATTTATGATATATTTGTATGAGTCTATGATGGAATGTTTATAAAGTCCAAAATTATGCATTTCATCATTATGGGATCAATTATTATTCTTCATTTAATTATTCATTATTATGAAATCCATGAATATATTATGCTCATAGCTTTATTTTCTATTGAATTAATTTATTCCTAACATATTATTGATTCCATGCTTATGTATGACATATTTCAATATACTCTACCCCTTAATAAAAAACCTATTCTTACACCTTTATATTTTCTCTCATTACCCCATAAAACAATGAAGATTACAACATGTGTCTGGTGTACTTTAAAGGATAAATAATAAATTTTCATGTGCTAAATTAATGTATCTTTAATCTTAAATATAATTTAATTTTCATTTATGTATCTAGTTTCCTGAGACAATTAAACTGAGGGATATTGTGTATTGTGATCTATATATTTTTTACAATTGTAGTAAAATAACAATTGGATCTATGTTACTAGAGTTGGGGTGTCACAATTGGTATCAAATCAAGTTTATTATAAACCTTATAAACTAGATTTTGAAGAAAATGTTATAGAAAATAACTTTATAGAAATGCCTTAGGATATTCTAGAAGTATTTCTAGATTACATGACATAAACATACAATAAATGCATAGGAATTATATAATATGATTTATAATTCATAGTGTTATTCATGGACTAATTAAATTCTATTTTCTATAAATGGTGCCTAATCAAAGGAAAAAAATTGTGTCAACACCCATAATAATTTTCCTACATAGAAATTCGAAGAGTCTGGTGTTAGAAGGTATTATATTATAAATATATTAAAAAACCTTACCCAGGTTATGACCAATGACCTCACCCATATGAAAAAAATGTTACTCTATGGCATGGTTTAACAATGTTGGACCACTTCTTGCGATAACAACCTACACACATTAATGGACCCATGAATACATTATTAGTTGAATAATGGATCATATACCTAGAAAAATTTACTTCTTTCCATGGGATATAGTGAGAAGGAGAAGGTTATCATGGCAGCATATCCTCTAAATGGAGATACTGAATAATAGAATTAATTTTTTCAAAACACTAAAAATTAATATGAGATATATAATATGAAATGGAAGTATTTTAAGTTAATATTATTTCAAAGTACTTTCATTATGAACAATGAGAAGGCATTGAAAAGAAATTCCAAAATTTAAGAAAAAAATAAGAGGAAGTTGTTTCTGTGTATAAGGCTAAATTTGTAAGGTTAGAAAGACATTATGAAATCAAAGTACATAACATAGAACTAAATATTGATCACTTGTTTTATGGGTTGAATCCAAACCGTTCAAGGGAGTTAGTCTCACAAACATTTTTATCATATGAGGTGATAGGGAGAAATTCCAACAAGACCAAGAAGTTTAATAAGTCTTTTATTTTCAAAAGGAAGTCAGAGAAGTATAGAATAAATAAATTCTATGAAGAGATAAATTTGGTGAAGGAAAAGAAAGAGAGGACAAAATTATCAATATGAAATAACTATTAGAAAAAAACACATTGGGGATTTCAGGAAAGTAATGGTATTTTTCTAAAATTTTAGAGGAAAATTCCATCATGCTCATGAGAAGATACCAATTTCCAATTCCTCAATTATCAATATATGGGACCCTATTCAAATAATTATATCAATTTTCAAGGTGATCTACCCCACAGGAGGCTAGGGGATCAAGTTCATTATTATATAAATATAATAGTAGAAGTTGATGTCCCAAATGATGTTATAGCAGGTACTTTGATCAAAAACTCAAAGTTAGATAATAAATTATTTTATTTTGATTCTACAAACACTTTTATATCTTATAAGTTTTTAATAAAACTAAATCACCTCCTGATTAATTAAAAAATTAATTTGTGATTAAAACTCATAGTGGAAATTTTCTATGAACATAATTATGTCATTATTTTTAAATTAAAATGAACGGAGATTCTCTAGTTTCAAACTTAGTGGTAATACCTATGGTTAACTATGATATATTACATGGGACAGATTGTCTGTCAAAATATAATAGAAGAATCTATTATTATGATAAGGAGATTAAAATCAATGAGGATATAATAGAATATCTTTTTTTAGTGAAGATACTTCATTACCTAATTCTTATTTAGAAACACCTCCATTGGATTATCTTAATTAAATTATTATATTAGATGAATCAATTAATAAGAAATATATCCTTAGAAGAAAGGATGAATCTATTGTGATGGATTATTTTTATGTATTTCTGGAGGAACAACTGATATGTCCACTTCAACATGAAGTGGAATTATTTATTGACCTTATCCCTGATGAAAAATACATATCTAATCCTCCCTATAAGATTTATGTATTGGAATTGGTGGAACTAAATAAATTGTTGCAAGATTTTGGTGATAAGTGATTCATATGCCCTAGTTTTCCACTTAGGGAAGAACCTAATATATTTGTGAAAAATAGGGATGATTCTATGAGGTTGTGCATCAATTATACAGAAATAAATTCCATTACTATATGGAATAATTAAAATTTGTAGCCCCCTGAGATTTTATGATGTAAATTTTTATAATTTGATTTAATTTCATTGATAGCTTGTGATGCATGCAAACCTGAGTCTAAAAGAATGAAAATGTATTATATTGTTTTAAAATATTAGTTAAATTAGATATATTAATAGTAATAAATAAATTTTAAAAATATTTGTAAAGGTTTTATATAAATAAAATCTAAATTAATTTTTAATAAAATCATTATATGTTTTAAAAAAAATTCCTCAAAAATGGGTTTTATTTCCTTTTGTGAGAAAATAATTTAATTATTTTTTTAACTATTAGAAAATTTATTTAAAAAAGTAAAATTCATTTTTTGAAACTAGAATGTCAAAATATTCTTAGAATTAATTTTTCATAATTTTATGAAAAGATTAAATTTTCAATGAATAGTGAAAATACTTATTTTTATTGAAAAATTGTCTTTTTATTTAAAGAATTTTCAAAGTTCCATTTTATATTAAAATGGTTTTAAAAGTAAAATTAGTATATTTAAATTATTAAAAATCTAATATGGTCATTGAAATTAATTTTATGTGGATTTTGTATGAAAACATTGAATACAAAAAAAATTATTGAAATTGATTTTAATTTAGTTTTTCAAGTTTGTTTTTAAAGAACATTCTTCCAATTTTGGATATTTAATTTAGTAAAACACATTCTGTATTTGTAATTATCATGCCCAAAATTTTCAATTAGTAAACTTTCATGTTTTGGTCATAATGAATACAAAAAATAGTGAAAATTTTACATCATAGTTAATGTTAAAATGGGTTTACTAGGGGGTAAAACTATGAAATAAGGGTAAATTCAATAATTAAAATTATCTAAATCCTATTTTAAGGAAATATTTCTACATCATACAATCCCAAATTATAATATTTTTCCCTTTTTAATCTTCTATCTGGAGAATGAATTTATTCTATCTTTAACATTAATTAAATTCCAAGTGTGTCCACTCCCCAACTTATAAAGGGAAACCCCTACTTTATCTTATTTAGATCACATTTAGCCTTCTAACTATTGGGAATGTATTTTATAAACAATACTCTATAATATCTGTTGATTTTGATTCTCACAAATACCCTTTCTTTTTTATAACGATTTTACATTAAGTATGTTTCAGGAATACATATCATGTTTTTATTTATATATTTGATAAAATGAAATGATATGGGATGTATTATGAAAATAATATTCAAACCCTATGTTTGGTGAATGAATGTATGGATAATAATCCCTAAGATACAATAAATAGTTTGCATATGGAGTGGAAACCCTGCATTGTAATTTAAGTATATGGATCGACAACCCTATATTTGGAAATCGATGAACATATAGAATTTCAAACCTACGTTGGAATTTGGAATCATTATGCATACCCTACGTTTGGGAAATATTTGAACATATGGTTAATCAGTGATATGTGTAGAATCTTATGGTGAAAAGCATAAACATATGGATCATCATCTCTAAATTACTTTGATCCCTATGTTATGCATAGATTAAAGTATTGTTAAGGAATCATATGTTGATAGGAACTCTATAATACGCAAAGGAACCCTACGTTACATAGTTCAACCCTACGTTTGTCTACTCCACAATGGAGATTTAAATTAATGATTTAATCAGAGTTTCATGCAACAGTCTTGAAAGAATTATTGCCTAATTAAAAGCTTACCTACATCTGATTCAAATCTTGTTTCTTAAGGTGAGTTACGACTCCCGTAATAAATTCAGATTTAAATTTCTATGTTCATTCTGGATATTTTCTTGGATCTATTCAACAGAAAGAAAGCTATTTATATGATCAAAGTATTTTTTGAAATTAATTTAGTGCGTTTGATATATGTGATATGAGTGATACATGTTTAATTCATATCACATATATACCTATATACTTGTGAATATCTTTTATAGATCTACTGCAACAATCGACCGACTTCATTATTTTCAGAGGAGGATACACTTTGGAGACATACATGTTTCAAACTCATACTGTTGTAAGATTACTACCACTCCTTTTTTGATATTATTATTAAAGATAATTTTCAACTAGGATCACTTCAGAACTATTATTTCATGAATATTTTCATTTTTGAAGAAGAAGATCCATCTTCTGTCAGTTGCTTTTGTAACTATGAAGATCAACCTGAACTATCAAAAAATCAAATGCTTTTTATTTTTTGGAGTATCAACTAATTGTACTCAGTTGTGGTGAAGTTATATCTTATTGTACTAAGTTGTGGATAACTATTTCCCTATTAAAGAACCAAAAGGCTCTATTTATAATTGATTGTAAATTTGTCAACTTCCTGCACTCAGTTGTGGTTTTGAAGGTCTAGTGATAAAAGTACATTTCTAGTGAAATTAATCTTGCTCGTAGAGAGAGAATTGGTGGAGTGGAATGGGGGATATTTGTGCCCCAAACCTCTATAAAATTGTTGTGTTCATTCTTTCTATTTATCTGCTACTCATATTCATTATAGAAGTGAACATTGTATATTTTGATAAATCTCTAAGAGGTTTAAAACTAGAATCTTTCAAGAGTTTTGAAAAGGCACAATTAACCCCCCTCGTGTGTTACACTTTATTATTCCAACCTAATAATTGGTATCAAAGGATAGATTTTTAGAAAAGACTACAAAAAGATGAAAATTATAAGGTCTATACATTTCATATGTAAATGGATAATCTGAAATAAGTAATTTTATGGTTCGTGCTCATTGCTTTAATGGTAAAAATTATGAATACTATAAATCATAGATAATTATCTATATGAATAATCATGGATTCAAAGTCTATTCAAATATCATTACTCTTTATTTGATTACGGAAAAACCAAAGACTTGGACAGCCGAAACTGAAGCTGAATATGAAATAAATTACAAAGAAATGAATGATATTATCTGCGAACATGGTTCAGATGAGTTTAATCATGTATCACAGTTTTCTACTACTTATGAGATATGGAATACAATAGTTTTCACATATGAATAAATAGATAACATTAGACAAATGCGATATTCTATAAAAAAGCTAATGTTTGACACCTTTAAAATTTTTGATAGTGAAAGCATCAAACATATGAATGAAAGGTTAGCATAACTTTTCAATAATACTACTACCTTGGGAGATCATATCAGTCCATCTAATCAGGATCTAAAAGTACTCATAGTACTTCCATCCAAATCGAATGGCATATATGGTACTATTCATAAATCATCACTTGTCAAATATTTGGCAATGAAATAATTAATTTGAACTCTAATTATGTACAAAGAAAAAATGCAAGATTAGGTTAAATATTATCTGATTATATTGAAAAGGAAAAATACTACCTTGAAAGTAACATCTCGTAAGAATAACATAAGAAACAAGAAGAAAAAACTGACAAACATTCAGACTCCATAGATTTTGAAATGGAACCGGTTCAACTATCCAAAAAATTCAGTAAATTTTACCAGAAGAAAGAGGCTTTAGAAAAATCCTTCAGGAAGGATAAGAAAGAACCTAGAGAAGTTCGATGATATGAATGCAAAAAAATGGGTCACAATAGGCCTGATTTCCCTCAATTTAAAGATTAAAGAAGAGGGCTAGAAAATAAATATTAGAAAACTATTTATAATGGGTATAAAGGAAAAAGAGTAATAAAATCTACTAGGAGTGTATCTAAAGACTCCAGTTATTCTTTGAAATCTGATTCTAATTAGGAGAAATCAAATATCAAAGAAAATATGTACTTAATGCCTAAAGAATAATAGGTACAATCCTATTACTCTTATTATTATGAAACTAATAGTTTCTCAAATGATAAATTATCTGTCTAATATTCAATTTTATAAGAGAAATATGATTCTTTATTAAATAAGCATGAATCATTGAAAAATATTCACAATGCTGTTTTATGGGAAAGATATATTATGATAATACAACATCAAGAATTAGTTTAAAACTTCAATTATTCTACATTAAGTTTTATTGATCATGAAATAAGGACTAAAGAATTGTAGGATGAAGTTGAATCTTATAAAAGTACTACTCTTATTTTTAATAAAGGAGAACAAGTTTTAAATGATATTATTGGAAATGATTCTATTAAAAGATAAATATTTGGAATAGGAATCAAGGGTGAAAAATCAAAACTATATAAGAATTACTTTATACACCATTCAAAAAATGATACATGTTATTATTGTGGAATAGAAGGTCATTTCACTAACAATTTTTATTTGAGAAATCCTCAAATTAATGGAATTAAAAAAGATTTTATTTCTAAAATTATATCTTAATAAGGTGATGTAATTTTTGCTAGAATTAAGAAAATCGAGATTCCAATATCATTTCTTGCTAACACTGTAGGACCCAAGAAAAGATGGGTACCAAAACAAACATTTTTTAAATTAGTTTGCAAGAAAAATTACACAGTAATGAAATTGTTATATAGTATATGGATAGTGGTTGTTCCAGAAACATGAGTAGAGAATCATCACATTTCCATAAATTAACTCAAATGAATTGATAATTAGTTTATTTTGGTTAAAAATAAAAATGAATATTATTGGAGTTTGAACTATTGGAGATCTAAAGACTAACTCAGTCATCAAATTACTATATGTTCAAGAGTTAAAACACAACCTGATAAGTATCTCTCAATTTTGTGATGATGGTTTCTATGTTGAGTTTTCTAACAATTACTTCTATGTCATTAAATAAAAGTTTCTTAAATTTAGAGCACCTGGAACTAACAATGTTTAAACCTTGGATCTAAATTCCTTGTGTAAACATAAAGTGGATTATTTAACTACTAAGACAAATGAGCCATGTATTTTTCATAAAAGACTTGGCATTTCAATATATATGCTTTATATAAATAATCTAAGAAATAGTTATTTTTTGATTTCCCTAGTCTTATGTTTGACAATTATAGATTTGGTGATGCTTGCCGAATTGGAAAACAACACAAATATTCTGTCAAATCTATTAACAAAATTGCTACATATAATCCTTTAGAACTTATCCATATGGATTATTCTAAAATATCCAGAGTAGTAAGTTTGGATGCTAAATTATATATATATATATATATATATATATATATATATATGTTTTAGTTGATGATTATTCTCGATTTACTTGGGAATATTTTCTAAAATTAAAAAGTGAATTACGGATAGTTTATTAAAGCTTTTGAAAAATTGTTCAAAATGAAAAATGTTTTAAAATAATTTCATTGGGAAGTGATCAAGGTTGAGAATTTTATAATCATGAATTTAATTATTTTTCTCAAATATAGGTATTAAACACACCATCTCTGCACCAAGAACACCTCAACAAGATGGAATTTTTGAAATAAGAAATAGTACTATTTAAGAAATGGCATAAACTATGGTAAATGAATACAGTTTTCCTACCTATTTTTGGGCACAAGCAACAAGAACAACCTACTATATCATTAATATAGTTTTAATAAAGCCTGTTTTTAAAAGGACTCCCAATGAACATTAGAATAACAAAAAACCTAAAGTAAAGTACTTCAAACTTTTTTGGATGTAAGGTATATATATTAAATACTAAGATAAAACTTGGTTAGTTTGATCCAAAAAACTAACTAAGGAATATTTTTGAGATATTCTACTTTCTCGAAAGCCTGTATAGTATTTAATAAAAATTCAAATATTGTTCAAGAATCATTTCATGTGAAGTTTGATGAATGTGACCCTTTTATTAAAGAGAAATATCAAATAAATTAAATGAATGATTCATTTGACAACATGACACTTGACACCCCTAAAACAGATTTGGAAAATGATATAAATATAATTCAATCATGTTTAGAAGAGAATGAAATTGAAGAACCTAATATTTTCTTTCCTAGAGAGACTAGAACCTTAAAAAACCATCCTTTATAAATAGTCATAGGAGACCTTGACACTGGAATTATAAATAGAATAATTGTAGGAATCCTAGATTAATTTTCCATCTTTTTATCCCATTTATCACCAAAGTATATTAAATAATCCTTATAAGATGATATTTGGATGTTAGAAATGAAAGAAAAGTTAAACCAGATTAGAATAAATGATGTTTGGTAATTAGTGGAAAGACCAACCAATTATCCAGTAATAGGAACTAAGTGGGTATTTAGAAATAAACAATATGATTGAGAGATTATGTCTAGAAATAAATCTATATTATTATCTAAATGATATAATTAAGAAGAATATATAGATTATGATAAGATCTTTGTCACTGTAGCTAGATTAGAATCTATTAGAATCCTTTTATATTATACATCTCATATGGATATTAGATTATATCATATGGATGTTAGATATTCCTTTTTAAATGGATATTTAATGGAGGAAGTTTATGTTGAACAACCTCCTATTTTGAAAATCCTCATAAACCAAATTCTATTTTTAAACTTATTAAATCTCTTTATGGGCTTAAATAAGCACCTAGAGCTTGGTATGAAATATTAAGTTCTTTTCTTTTGAAAAATGTATTTAATTTTTGATTGGAAGATCCAAAACTTTTTAAGAAAACTATTTGTTCGAATATTTTACTAGAACAAATTTATATTTATGATTTTATTTTGGGTTCAGTAAATAAAAATCATTGTAATGATTTTTTGAAACTAATGAAAATGGAATTTGAAATGAGCATGATGATATAACTAAATTTATTTTTTGGATTTTAGATTTATAAAAAATATTATGGGAATGATTTAAATAAAATTAAATATATTATTGATTTTTTGAAAAATTTTGGACTTGAAAATAGTAATACTTACACAACTCTTATGTGTACCAATATAAAACTTGATTTGGATAAAGCTAGAAAACTTTTTAAAAAACATTTATATAGAGGTATGATTGGTATATTGTTATATCTTACTGATAACAGCCTAGACAATATATTTTTTTTATGTTTATGTGATAGATTTCATTTAAATCCAAAATAATCCCATCTTACTGTTGTTAAAATAATTTTTAGATATTTAAAAGGAATAATTTTTTAATCTTTTATTTACCCTAAAAACTTCTAATTTTAATTTAATTTTATATGAATATGATGACTTTTGAGGTTATAGATTAGATAGAAAATGAACCTCAAGAACCTGTCAATTTTTTGGAAAATCTTTAATATCATGGTAAAGTAAGAAACAACACTAAGTTTCCCTATAAATAGTTGAAGTATCATATATTTCTACTGGAAGTTGTTATTAACATGTATTGTTGATTAAAAACACACTACTGAAATTTGGACTAACTTTTTATAATATACCTATTTTATTGGATAATAATAGTGCTATTAATATATCAAAAAATCCTATAAGTGACTCTAATACTAATCATATTGATATAAGACATCCTTTTCTGAGAGATCATATTCTTAAAAGGATATATCTTTAAAATTTGTTAATACCAAATATCAATTCTCTGATATTTTGACTAAACCACTTTCTAGTGAAAGTTTAAATTTTACTATGGGGGAGTTAGGATTATTAAAATTTAAATAAATGTTTAGTAATTAATATTATTATTAATCTGTCTGTTTTTATTTTAATTAATCTGTATATGTTTTATTTAATTATTTATAACTTTTTATTTTGTTTGGTTACATATTTATTAGATTTAAAAATAATTTCATTTTAACTTCTTTTTATTTGTCTTTTCAAATTAAAAAGTAATGAGTGCATTCGCAATCAGCACGAGAAAACCATCTTCCTTCTCTCTCTCTTATATTTCACATCCCTTAGGTTTTCAGAGCATTTACCATTTTAGTTTTCCAAAAAACTAAACCTTTAAACCAAAAATCACAAAACCTTCAGAAATAGAAACATCAGGAAGACTTTTGGATGTTGATTTGGGTGTATCTATTTACCCACCAAAGAAGTATCACAAAGTTCTTCAAGGTAAGATGATAGATTTGGGATATTTAAATGAAACAAATATTTTTTTAAATGAAGTGATTAGATTTCAAGGACTATATTTTTATTTCGGAGTTGGTAACAATCATATGTTTTTTAACATATAATTAAAATATTTCTGTATAAATTACATGTTTAGTTTTGGAATTGATGAAGATTATATAGTCTCTATGATTCATGATAATGAATTTTGTTTTACTTTTATTTCTATAGCTAATATGTTTCACGGTCCTAATGTGGGGTATTTTCATTTCATCTTGAGAAATATTGGTGATTAAAAATATAAGTTAGATGAAATTATGTTTTCTTTGATAGGAATAAGAACCATACAGAAATTGATGACCAAAGACCTTACCCCTGATATAAAATTTATTATGAAGTCTATTCAAACAAGAATCTTTCCATGAATAACTGAGATAAATATATTTTTGTATATATGTTCTATTATTACTTTGAACCAAATTATGTTATATTTCCTTCATTTTATGATAAGTTATATAAGTCATTCATGTCAAAAAAATCAAAAATGGGATATTATCCACATGGATAATCCTTTCCTTTTTGTTTTTAAGAAATGGAAAAATCATAAATATGACTCTCAAATATAGATTTAATCACGCTAACATACTAAATTTTGGTACTGTCAAGAAATTGGGATATGTTTAGATCAAATCATACAATAGTATTTTACTTGTTGGAGCTAAACAACAACAGAATATCACAGTAGATTCTTAGGGGTAGTAGAGTATGATTCCATCTGTTGGTTCTATCAGACCATGTCATGATTAAGAGGCCGAATATAGACTTAAAGAGGACCATATTTTTCAAATAATAAGAATTTCAATCAAGATTCTAAAAGCTATGGATAAAAATTGAAATGTATTTTAGCCTCAGGTTCAAGATAATTATGTTGATCAAGAGGCTCACAAAGATTATCATTGTAGGTAAGATGCCCATGTTCCTAAAAACCTTTCACTCATTGATCCTGATTCTGTTGCTGTAGAAGGATTTTTATTGAGATTCAGATCATAAATTCATGGAGAGCCAAGTTTGTCTATGGTAGAGGGGGGAAATTCTTTAATAAATATCACTCCAGAGACTTCTAAATCTTATGATAAAGTTTTGATTCAAAAGTGAAAGTGTTTAGAGATCCACAATTTGTCTTTGAGACAAGATTGAGAAGATGAGAAGAAGAAATTTGAGGAGCTAAGATGTTTAACTATTCCAAGAAATGAGTTTGAATACCTTCAAACTCAAATCAAATATGTTCAAAAAAAATAAATTTTAGTGAAATATCATGAATATTTTATCACTTTTTTAGGCCTAGAGTTTAGATATTTGAAAAATGAGTCTATAAAAAAGTATGATTTTGATGAACTAATGCTTATGTTGGGAAGAGAATTTCAATATACCAAGTATAGTCATCTTGATTTGACCTGTACACCTTAATAAACGTCTATTGACTTGATAAGGATATTTCAAGAAATAAATGATGTGATGGATGAAATCAGTAATAGGATGCACACTCTCTAGTGTGGCAGTACACATTTGAATGTTCCTCTAGACAGTAAAAATGGTTTGATCTGTTCGATGACCTCTAATGAATCCCATCTGGGACTTGATATTCATTATGTTAGAGATAGATTTAATTCCTTTGTTCAATCTGAATAATATTTTTAATGAGTTCATTAAGGTAAACTTAGTGAAAAGATTGAAGACATGACAATTTTCAAGGAAGCTGCTACGACATTGGATATATATCTTCAACAACTATTTTCAGAGTTTGTTAGTAAAGCCACTTGAAATTCATAGTGTTTTTAAGACCTTTCCTCATTCTTCTATAGAAACTACTACCTAAGAATATTTTGAACAAGGAAACCAATCAAATCAGAGCCCTTCATTTTGAAGACCTCTTTAGTTGATTATGGGATATACTCATTACTTTTCAAAACGTATGATATATTTTTTACTTTACTTTATTTTATTATTATATTGTATGTGCTTTATATTGTTTTATACTTTTATTATTATGTTATTTGTGTTCAAATATACACTACCATATCTGATATATTATTTTTATAAGAGTATATTATAACATTCATTTTCAGTTCATTGCTATATTAATCGTGGATTACATCATTTTCTCTTTCAGACTTTTTACTGATATCAAAAAAAGGGGGATATTATTTGAGAAACATATATTTTTGGGAGAAATTATTTTTAAATTTAAATAGTTTTGTGAAATTGAAATAATTTTGAGAAATAAATAGTTTGAGAAACATAAATATTTTCATTAAATATGTTTACAAATTCTATATTTTCTATTATTTATTCTATGGGTTTTGTGATCCTCAAAAAGGGGTAGATTGTTGGGCATGTAATGTATCTACAATACTCTATAATATATGTTGATTTTGAGGCTCAGAAATACCCTTGTTTGTTTTATAATGATGTTATATTAAGTATGTTTCAAGAATATATTTCATGTTTTTATTTATATCTTTGATGAAATGATATGTTATGGGATGTGTTAGGAAAACACTATTGAAAACCAGTGTTCTGTGAATGAAAGTATGGATCACCATCCCTACACTACGATGAATAGTTTTCATATAGAGAAGTAACCCTATATTGGATTTTATGCATATTTATTGGAAACCCTACATTTGGGAATAAAAAAATGTATATAATATCAACCCTACATTAGAATCTAGAAACACTATTCATACCCTTCATTTAGGAAAATTGAATATATGGTTAATCAATGCTATGTGTGGAATATTATGATGAAAAGGTTGAATGTATGGATTATTATCCCTATGTTACTTTGATCCCTACATTATTCATAGATGAAATTATGGTTAAGGAACCATATGCTGGTAGGAAACCTATAATACACAAATGAACTCTATGATATATCATTCAACACTACATTTGACTACTCAATAGAAGAGTTTTAAATTCACAATTGTATCTTAGTTTCATGAAATGTTATTGACATAATTAAAGGCTAATGGAAAGCATTTCTATGACTGATTCAAATATTGTTACGATTAATTGAAATAATTGTATTCATCCAAGAAAATGAATCATTTTTTAAAGGAATTTAAGACTCCCCTATTTAGTTCAGATTTGAATTTCAACATTCCCTCAAGTGATTTTCTTGGATCATTTCAACCTAAAGAAATATATTTATTTGATTCAATTATTTTCATAATTAATGTGGTGTGTATGATATATGTGATATGGGTGATACAATTTTCATTCATTTCACACATACAACTATTTAACTTTGAATATATTTTGCAGATCTACTGCAACAATCGATTGAGTCTGTTATTTTTAGAGGAGGCTACACTTTGGAGACATACATGTTTAAAACACATACTGGTGTAAGATTAATGTTGCTGTTATTTGTTGCTATTATTATTGAATATCACTTGAAACTGGGATCACTTAATAACTACTCATTCTTGAAGAATTTAATTTCTGAAGAATAATATCCATCTACTATCAGTTGACGCTACAACTTCAAAGATCAACTTGAACTATCAATAAATAAAAATCTTTTCATTTATTGGAGTATAAACTACTCGTACTCATTTTTGGTGAAGTGTCAACTTCTTACACTAAGTTGTGGAAAACCAGTTTCCTATTAAAGAACCATGAGGCTCTATTTATCCTTGATTGTAATGGTGTCAACCACCTACACTCAGTTGTGGATTTGAGGCCCTGATGATAAGAAGAATATTCTAGTGAAATTCACCAAACTCGCATAGAGAGAACTTGTGGAGTGGACTAGGGGATATTTGTGCCCTAAACCACTATAAAAATTTTGTTTTCATTATTAATATCAATCCTCTACTCATATTCATTACATAATATAATGTCGTATATCTTCATAAATTTCTAAGAGGTTTACAAACTAGAAACTGCTAAGAGTTTTGAAAAGACCCAATTCACCCCCTCTGGGGTTACTTTGTATTATTACAACCTAACACTAACATAAACAAACACTTCCAAACTATCTTATAAAATTCCCCATAAAGAAATTATAGGTCTTTTCTTCATAAAATACCACTCCTAGGGTATTTAAGAAAGGATCAAAAGGAGACCAACTGAAGGAGAGGCAAGTATTTTACTAGAACTTTTTAAATTTATTTCTTTTTCTACCTCATATAAATATATGGTATTCATCATAAAATATTAAAATTTGTATCCTAAATATACTAAATTTTATTATGATTATTTAATATATAATATCCAACTCTATCCATCAAATGGGAAGTGAAAGTATCTCTTATGCGTACGTGTGAACTACAGATTCAATGTAGCGATACAATTCATCTTCCATCACCACCATTCATGGATGGTTATTAGTATGGGTTTAAATTTTATATACAATATTTATGAAATAATTATGATTTAGTAATTGTAATATCATATCTAACTTATTACCTTTCAATCTGTTGGAAAAAGATAAGGTCGCTCATGCGTACATGTAGACTATCGCCTCTATAAAGTGATGTGATTCATTTTTAATTTATTCTTTACGAGGATGGTAATAAGGACAGATTCCATGAATATATATTATATATATGATATAATAATTCATCTATAAAGTTGATTTGATTTTACCTTTCATTCCTTCCATCTGTCAAAAAGTCAAAACAACGTTCATGCGTACGTACGACCTACCTTTATCCATTAATGGTGTAATTTATTTTTATATATATAAATTTTATGGATATATATATAATGAATAAATATTATATTTATATCATGATTAAATTTTTTAAGATTATGGAACCATGATCAAAGTACAAAGAATAGAACTACTTAACCGAAATTCTCACGAAAAATGAAACACTAAACACCTAGAAACGATGATTTTAATAAGGAATTATTAATAAATAGGTGTCAAGATGTTAAAGGTTGGTAGTTTGTGATATTATAAGTTTTAAAATGATTATATTATAGAATTATAATAATATTAAATTTATTATATTGGATTTTAGAGCACTTTTAAAGCAATTTGAACTGGAGGTTATAGATTTATGTTACAATATCATTATTTATCAGGATTATTTATGATCAAGTTTATGATGATGAAATTTTATAACCTATATCACAATAATCCCATTAATTTTCTTATCCTATGGTTACTTCTATAGAATATATTATTTCCTTTAATTTTACTCTCTTTAATTACTTATGTGACCAATAGAATTGTTTATAGAAAATCAACTTTATTTCTCTCTTCGAGCGAATATCTTTTTTCTTCCATATCTGTGTTTTATAAAAATTATTTAAGGATGTTTTTATATTCTCATATTGTTTTTTAAATTCTTATTTATCCATTATTTAAATTTTACCAAATATTTTACAAGGGAAATTCTTTCCATTTTTTGGATAAGGTACTTTTTATTTTTTATAGAAAATGAAAAAAAATCTTTGTTTTAAAATACATGGTATGAACTAAATTTCCTACCATCATGAATGGTAAATTATTAGGATATTACCTTATAAGTTTCTAAGGATATTTTCAAAGAAAAGTTTCTCCGTAATATTTGGTAATTTTATATATTTCAAAAATATGATTCAAAAAGGAAAAGGGTATTTTCCTTAAGAAATATTCTATATGATATTTTAAATGTAATTTCATTTATGATAACATACTATGATGTTACTTATGATTTACTGTGGGTATTATACTAGGAAACCATTATTATTATTAATTTATATGGATTATGGTTATGATTATTATATATTTATGAAACCTTTTATTTTCTATGGGTTATGCTATGGTGAATTGTTGAAATGTTTAGGAGACTTGTTTCTTTTAAATGGGTTATGATATATTATAAATGTTTTATGATTTTATAGAACACATATAAATATATTGTTATTATGTGATGGGTGGGCTTGAGATTATATATCCCGCAAATTTATTGTGTAATGTTGGAAACATCATGAGATAATAAGGACTAAAATAGGGATTGATCTTTGTTCAGTAAGGGACTCTATCCACTATGATAGTCTTTAGAGTGAACCTTGACTAAGGATATGATGGAAAAAAAGAATAAAACCAATCCATTATGATAGTCTTGAATGTGATCCATGACTATTGATATGATTTTTCATTCTTATGTGTATTCCAAAAACTTATGTCTTATGCCAATGTTATTCTCTCATGGATCATGTTCATTAATTCTCTTATGATTCATGTATTATGAACTACCAATATTTATTACATGACTCATGTTATGATTTAAGAATTACTCGGAATGATTATAAAAGGTTAAGCTCATGTTCCCATAACCATTATTCTCATGTTATGTTTAAATGATCATCGATATCTGCCTTGTTTACCATTACTGAGTATTTAATATCACCCTTTCTTATGTTTAACTTCATTAGGTTTTGAAGAAATGTTATAAGTATGATATGTATAATAAGGGTGATAGTTACGAAGAACTTATTGGGTGATAATTTAGATATCTTACGAATAATTTTTTTATGTATCCAAGTTTCTAATGACACAAGGCCAATATGATTCTGAAATGGATCATAATGTTATGTATTGAATAATCCTCAAATAAGATTTTATATCATATATAAAAAGTATTGCTCACTATAGTTGGTATCAGATCAAGGTTTAGTTACCTTTGGAAACAAGGATGACAAAACTTTAGTGAGAACCCTTAGGATAATCCTATTTATAGGATAACATCCTAAGTAATGGTAAATAAAGGAGTTCATTTTTCCTAACAAAACATCCATGTCTAGTTACTACAAGTGGATATGGTTTTAACATATATTAATCTAGGGGTAATAACCCCAAAAATAGTTAGTCTAATATATCTCATCTGTCATTCTAGTGCATGCTGAGTGTTCCCTTACTGTACGCCTAGTTTGAAACTCCTAGGGGATATTCTTGGGTTAATACACATTTTCTTTATGAACCATTATAAAGTATTTAAATAAATTATTATCAAAGATGACCAAGGTTAATCCTATAGTTACATAGATTTAAAATAAAGTGTCATGATTTAGCCATCCTATGAATTATTTTAAATTATTGATCAATCTGATCAACAATTCATGATGGTCATGCTAACAATTTTTGGTTTAGTAAAGGATTTAATATATAAAGGTGAAATTGAGGTGGTGATATGTATGATCAAATATTGAAGTACCATATTTGAGATTATTTATATAAATTACTATATATCAGGAAAAATATCAAGGAATTTAAATTCATATGCTCAATGATTAGATGTCTAATTACAAGTGAATGCATATAATGGTATAATGATCACATCTAAAGTTTATGAATATTTTCCTATTAATGTTTTTGGGAAGGTGGTTCCTATAAATCTTTGTATTCTACTTCTACATTAATTTGATGTTATCATTGGCATTGATTTGATTTATTTACATAAATCATATATCAATTGTCGAGGAATGGGGGTCACATTCAATATTCTGAACCAACATATGATCATATATCGGTGAAATTATAAATATAAACTTACAACCTAAATTTCATCTATTTTATAGGTTTTTATTCCTATTCAAAAGGGGAGTCCATCTCATATGGTTTGGGAGGAACTCAACATCAAATATTTTCCCATTTTGAAATATTTTTTTGATGTCTTTATAAAAGAGTTTCATAGTCACCCACTTAATTTTGAAGTTGAATTTTCAATAAAAATCATACCTGTTAATATACCTATTTATAAAAAATAATATAGAATGGATCTGACTGAGTTGTAGGAAGAAACTTCAAGAAAATCTTGATAGGTTATTCATTCATCCAAGTACATCCCCATGGGGCGGACCTTTTTTTATTAAGAATAAATATGGATCAATGCTACTGTATATTGATTATCAGGAATGTAACAAGATCACTATGAATAAAAAGAATCTTATCCCCATATTAATGAATTTTTTGATCAAATTAATGGATTTAAATACTTTTAAAATATTATAATTCATTCTATATATCATTAATTTTGGTTCAATAAGGATGATATACCCAAGAATAATTTTTTACAATGTGTGAACACTACGAATTTATAGTGATTCCAATTGGAATTAATAATTCCCATTCTATATTCATGGATATAATGAATATAGTCTTTATATATTAACTTGATTAATTTTTTGAAGTCCTTGTATATTATATTATTATATATTCAAAGAGAATGTAAGAACATGGAGATCAATTTAGTATTATACTGAAGACCCTAAGGAATGAGAATTTGTAATGAAAAAATTTCTATGTGTCAATTTTGGCTACAAAAAGTTTCATTTATGGGTCATATAATCTCAATAGATGGTATATGTGTAGATCCATTAGAGAAATAAGTTATTGAACATTGGACCAAACTAACCATGGTGATTGATATCCATAGTTTTCTTGGTTTTTTTGGGTAGTATTGATGATTTATGAAACTTTTATCACGAATATAAAATCCAATCACTAAGTTAACTCATAAGGGAACCAATTTCGTTTCCATAGATGAATGTGAGAAAAATTTCAAGAAAATTAAGATAAGGTTAGTCATTTCACTTGTGCTTACACTACTCGATAGTGGAGATGGATTTTTTTGTTTATATTAATGCATTAAAGAAGAGATTGATATGTGTCCTCCTAGAAAATGATATGGTGACAGACTATGCCTCATGAAAATTTAAGGTTCACAAAAAATATTACCCAACTCATGATTTGTAGTTATTTGTGGTAATTTTTTTCATTAAATATATGGAGGAATTGTCATTTCTCAAAGAAATTTATAACATAAATACCCATTGTAAAAGTTTGAATTAAATATTCACTCAAAAAGATTTTAATATGAACTAGATAAGGTGTTTGGAGTTTATTAATGTTTATGAATTATCAATAAATTTCAACCTTAGGAAAATGATCTAGGTGAGTGATTCATTTAGTAAAAAGGATAATGTTATCTTATCTATGATGAGGATAAAAAAAGATCCAATATTTCTATATTTTCAAAGGATAGATCTATAAATATTAATGGAAGGCGAGAAATCATATCTTCCTCAAATGGGTATTCAATTATCTTTCTATGTGAATATTGAAGAGTTGTAGAAGGATGATATGGAGGTGTAAAAGAAGGTGAGAAATATTCATGAGTTCAACCTTCATTGTGTTGGAATGATAATATTTGGGGACTATTTATGTGTCCCATCCATACCATATTTGAAGGAGGAGTTATGGGATGAATTTCATAGTTCATTATTATATATTCATCCAAGAAGTATGAGTATGTGTAAATATCTAAAAGAGTGTTTCTGGTGGGACAATAAGAAAAGTGATATTACAGATTATATTTCTCATTGCTTGGTATGTCAGCAATTTAATGCTAAGAGACAGGTGTCTAAGGGGATGTTGCAACCATTACTCATTCCTTATTGGAAATGGGAGAACATAACCATGTATTTTATCACCAATAACTCTAAAATTTCTAAAGGCCATAATGATATTCAGGTTTTAGTTGATCACCTTATGACGTTATATCAATTTATTGATATTAGAGAATGTTTCTCTCTTGACCATATTTATAGAATATATATTAAGGAAATGGTTTGGTTTCATGTAGTACCATATTTTATTATATCAGATCGAGATCAAAGTTTTACCTCTATGTTTTGGTGAAGTCATCAACAACCTATTGATTCAGAGTAGTCTTTTAGTAATTCTTATCATCCTCAGAAATATGTTCAGTTGAAGATAACTATTCAAACATTTCAATATATTCTGAGGTCCTATTTTATGGATTTCAAAGGTGGTTGGGATCAACACCTTCCTTAGGATAATTTTTTTTACGATAATAACTTTCACTCGAGCATTTTGATGACTCCTTATGAATCTATATATGGAAATAACTATTGAACTTAAATGTGTTGGGTTGAAGTTATAAAATAAATTATTAGGGGATAATCTAGATGAGTAAATTACAAAGAAATTTAGATCTATTCAGCTACACAATAAGGAAACTCATAATCAATAGAAATGTTATGTTGACAATTGTTAGTGAAATTTGGAATTTGAAATTGGTGAGAAGGTATTCCTATGACTTCATATAATGAATATGATTATGATATTAATAAATAAGGGAAAGATAATTGATAGGTATATTATCCCCTTCTAGATTCTTGATCAACTAGAGATGGTAGCCTATTTCTTAGCCCTTATATCAAACATGTCTCCAATTCATGATGTGTTCCACATATCTCTCTTAAGAAAGTACACACCTGATCCATGAAATGTAATGAAATAAAAGGTAATATTTATGGAGCATGATATTTCATATAAAGAAAAACCATTAGACATCTTGGATAGTATAGATAAAGTGATATAGAACAATATTACTCACCTAGTTAATGTTCTCTAAAGGAATCAAAAAATTAAAGAGGTTACATAGGAACCTAAGGATGTGATGAAACAATTATATACTTCTTTTTTGTATTATAGTTATGGAATTTTGAGGGATAAATTCATTTTTAAGGGTGTATAATGTAACACCCTGAGATTTTATGATATATTATTTAAAAATAAATTTAATTTCTTCGATAGATTGTGATACATGCAACCCCATGCCAAAATGAACCCTAATATAATATACCATAACCTAGCTGTTAAATTGGAAATATGAATAAAAATAAACAAATTTTAAAAATATGTATAAACTTTTTAGATAAATAATATATAAATCAATTTTTAATAAAGTCTTTATATGTTTTTAAAACACATTTTTCCGCAAAAATGGTTTGTATTACTTTTTATGAGAACATAATATAATTAAATTTTACACTTTTTTAAAATTTATTTCATGAAATAGACTTCGATTTTGAAGTAAAATTTAATTATTAGATAATAATTAATTTTTGATAATTTTCCGAAAATATTGATTTTTCGATGAATAATCCAAAATAAAAATTGTTATTCAAAACTTTCATTATATTTAAAGTATTTAAAAAGTTTAATTTTATTTTAAAATGGTCTTCAAATTAAAAATACTTTATTTATATTATTAATAATACATTAATTTTTATTTTAATTAAATTTATGTGTATTTTGGTATAAAAACATTATATAATTAAGAAAACATTGTTTTCATGAAAACTATTTTTCATCATGTTTTTTATGTTTATTTTAAATGTACTTTCAGGAAATTTCTTAGATTGAATTTTATAAAATATATTCCATATTTAGAATCATAATTTCCAAATTTGGTAATGAGTCAAGTTTCTTTCATTGTCATAATGAATAGTAAAAAGAGTAAAAAAAATCATTGCGGTTAAGGTCAAAACAGGTTTACTAAGGTATAATTTAACACCCTAAGTTTTTATGGGAATTTTTTCAAATAAATTAAATATTCATTTGTATATTGAACCGCATTAATTCAAACATTCTTTTAATATGACACAAAATCATTGTATGTTACACACAACACTGACTTGGTTTCTATTACACGCAACACCAACTTAGCGCATGATACAAGCAACATCGACTTAGCGTACATCACACACAATAGAATGTTTCTACGAAACATCATTTTAATTATATAATTATTTAATTGATATAATTATAACATATCCATTATAATTATTTAAATGAATATTAATAACTACATTTAAAATATTTTTGATAATTTTTTTATATGAATAAAACATATTGATAATGAAAGATATGATTTTTGGTAAAGTCCTTTTATGTTTTAAAATATTGTTTTCTCAAATGAACCACTTTTAGTAATAAAATTAAATTTAGAAACATTTAGAAATTTAACTTGATAAAATAAACTTCATTTTTGAATTCAGAATGTCTAAATGAGCTTTGGGTAAAGTTTTGGAATTTTTCTGAGAAACTCGATTTTTTATGAATAGTCTGAAATACTGCTTTATAGTTAAAAATTGCCTTTTTGTTTAATTATTTATTATTTTTAAATGATATTATAAATTTTTTTATGGTCAAATTATATAAATATTAAGTCTATTAATATAATTTAATTCACTAAAATCAATTTAACAATGAAATTTAATATAAAATCTTAACAAACTTTTAAACATTTTTCTACTTTAAAAACATGTTATTTCGTCCCGTCTGCGGGATTAGTATTAATATTAATTTGGTCACTTTTATGATTTGAATTTATAAAAACTGAAATAAACCATTTTATTCAGTATATTATTCATATTATAATAAGACCAAGTTAATTTTTTACCAAAATGATTAGTAAATGTGATTAAAATTAATCACATCAATTAAGGAAAAATTAATCTTAATTAGGGACTAAACCTTAAAATTGAGGGTCCAAATAATCTAAAAACATTTCCAAAACCCATATTATGTATATATTTCGGACATAAAACTTAAATTATTTAGTTTATTGGTTTTTATGACTTTCTTTAGGTAATAACATGTGTACATATAACTTATTTCTAAAAATTCCAAGTGAGTCCTTTTCTTTCCCCCTAAAAAACCATCACCTCTCCCACTTCCTCACACCTCTAAAACATATTAATTTTGGATAATAACTGACCAATACACTTAACAACATCATTATATTCCTCATATAATCCTTACCTTGTCTATAAGAAAATCCAAGGATGCCTTTTTCCCAAACCAAAAGGAGTTTCCCAATCAAGAGGTAACGTCTTCTGCCAAGTCATTTCTTTTATTTTCATTCTCCACCCCCTCCAATTTCTTTTTTCCATGATTTTATAAAAATACTGATATCCTAAATATACTAATATGTTTTTATGAGAAGGATTCAACCTAAAATTTCACACACCTCTATCTAATGGATAACGAACATATTGTTTGTGTGTATAGTGAACTACCGCATCAGAAAATGATGATTGTTCAATTTCCCTTACTTCCTCTCACGGTGGAAATTATGATGGAAAAATTATTTATATATATTTTATATGATATATATTGTATATTTAATCTTATTTATTCCTTTTAAAACTCATAACTTTTACTTTCCATTTGGTGTTAATATAATAATCTAATTTCAGGAAATGTGGACTACCACACCCTCAAAGCATTGTGATTTGTTCACACACAACATGGAAATTATTAAGCATGGGTTTAGTAAAATTATATGATATATATGATATAATAATTATAATAGAATAATTATATATATATATATACAAATATATATATATATATTATTTACATACTTTCTTTTAATACGACAATAAAAACAGAAATAAGGTGCATGCAATCATAGGGCTTACCACCTCCATGAACGGTGTATTCTATTTCATAATTATATATTATATATATTATTTTAATATAAATATAATTAATATACATGATATTTATGTCATGGCTAAAATTATGGAATCATGATATAATTATAAGGACCAACCATATAAAAAATTAAGACATATGTGAAGAACAAAGCGAATATTACCCAAAGTGAAACCTTAGCATATGATCGTTAACAAGTGCAAAATATAAAGTCATAGTCAGAACATATATGGTATTAGAGATAATAATATGGTTATTTAAAATATTTATAATAAATTTATATTTATTATACAAGTGGTTTGAATGAGTACGACGAGAGTCAATATACAAGGTAAGGGGATTTCTTCTCACTTTTTATTTTTGTGAGATACATGCTATGTTATCCACTATTTAATTTTGTGTGGTGTATATAATGACCATGATTTTATTATATTTATCTTTTACATATGTTTTTTAAGTAACATATCCATTTTACAAAAAATTATTTCATGGGGTTTAAGTTTCAAAAGTTACTAAATCAGAAAAAAAACGTTTTTTCTCAAATTGCCTTCTTTGAGACTCATGAATTGTTATTGTAGAGACCCGAAGAGTAACGTACATGAACATTACATTAATTTTGCGGAATACTTAGTACATAACAAAAACACACACACAAGGACCGTAATAGTTTAGTGTCTTTGGAAACTCGGAACGCAATCTTCTAATCGTGGTGAAAGATCTCCAATATCTCCCATAAAGATCTTCCCTTTTTTTTACCTAAAACCTTACTTTATATCCTGGGGAAAAGAAAACATAAAAGGGTGATCTCAAATGCTCAGTAAGGGTAAACAAAAGAAATATAAATCTCATCGTATACACAAGCACATAACTTTTGGAAATCTTAACCTGCAAAAGAGATCATAATTTCATAACATGGGATAAATCATGGCAGTGAAATGTAATCACAATAATCATAACTTAAAACATGAAACTTTGTGTCATTCACACATAATCATAGAGAATCATTTCTTGTTAGTCAAGACTCATTGCCAAGACTATCTTGGTGGACAAAGTCCCTTTCTGAATCGAGTAACCCTCGTTTCAGTCCTATTTCACTGAACCGGTATAACCTACCATTCCAGCCATTTCTATCTCATGAGATATAAAATCTTTACCCAAGGCATTGGAGGGAGATATAGGTCCCACCCATCTCATAATGATACCATTCTTATGTGTGCCACAAAATCATAAACCATACATCATTGCATAACCCATGTAATAAAAATGGGAATCTTAAACATCAGGACATCATAAAACAATTCATATACGATAAAGGAATTCATAAAATTAATTCCATCACAACATAATCAAATAAATGTAATAATAGGGATAGAAACAGAACCCTTTATTATCTTAGATGGAAAATAATTTTGATAAAACACTTGAACTCCATTCTTGAGGAAAATATCCTTTCTACTTCAAAAGCACTTTTCTTTTCTTAACATGTCATAAAATTTTAAACTAAAATAATTTGATTAAAAATAAACTTGAAAACTTGTAAAGGAATCTTCTTTGAAATAATGTTTTAAAATCCATTCAGGCCATATAAGTTAAAAAAAACATTCTTCTCGTACTTTTGTCGGAAAAGTCAAAAAGTACCTCGTATGAAAAATGAAAAAAGATTCATTTCATATCTTTTACTAAAAACTCTCCAAAGGGTGAAATAGGCTTTAAACAATTGTAGGTGGATGGAAATAATATTACATATTGAGGAATCATGGATGTGGATGATAAAATACACCCCAGTAAATGCCAAAGTATAAACAATCTCGGATAAAAATGAGATTGTGATATTTCCCTTACCTTAGGTCCGATTTGCTTTGTACGTGTCTGAAGCTCCGGTATAATGGTTTAAATAATGTTATTGACTTATTACAGAATCATACATATTGATATGATATCATATATGGTCATATTCTTAGCTTCTTAGTAGTAATATTTCATTGCTACTTGTTATTCGGGTGTTTATAACTTTTTGTTCTTATGCGTGTTTTGTCGAATAAATTCTTATTCTTTTCTTTAGGTTATAGATACCTCATTTCCAGAATGTTATTAGTGTAATATATATCATATTCATTCATTCAATTCATTTATATAATCAGTATGAAATGAAGATCATGTAGAACGAGTCGCATCACATCGTGGAGACGGTATTCCGTACGTACGCACGAGTGATGATATCGTTCCTATGATCGTGGAATTGTATTTAAGTGTATTTATACTATTTCAGTATCCATATAAATTTATAATAATCATATATAGTTACTCATTACACCATTATACCCATCCTTGTAAGGTGATGGTGGAAAATAGATTACACCACGACGTGGAGACGGTATTCCGTACGTACGCACGCGCGGTGATTTCATTTTTCCGTAGGATGGATAGAAGGTGAATTAGGGTTGTTTCATATTTATAATAACATATCAATATGTAAGTAATACTGATGTTATTACTTTATCATGAAACAACTAAAGAAGAAGAAGTTTGAAGAAGAAAGAAATTGAAAAGATCGGTAATGGATATTACCTCTTCTTTGAAACGCCTCTTTGAATCCTCCACTTAGGGAACTAAGATTGGTCTTTGAAGAAGACCAGGACCTCTAGGATTATTCTAGGGAAGTGGAGAAGGGATTTGGGCAGGGTTTGGCCGAGCTTGAGTGCTCAAATTGGTGTGAGGAGGAGGGGGAGGAGGTGTCCTTTTATAAGGGAGGAGAGGGGCACCTTAGGAATACCTCAAAATATTATTTTATATTAAAGTCAAAATCAGTTTATAATAGTTCCAAAGGGTATTATTTCGAAGGTAAAGTGGGGATGGGTCGAAATACTATCAACCAATAATATTTAGACAAGTTTAGGTTATTATTTTAACCTTATCAATTAGATTTAACTCTAAGTTAAATAATTTAACTTTTACCGTGACTTTTTGTTTTCTTACACTATATGGTTAATAAACTTACTATAACATGCCAAACGAACCCCAAGTTGTTTATTATTAATATATATATCCTTATCTAAGTCATTTGGCCGAACCTTATATTTTTAGGAATAAAATAACAATTAATAATATAATATTTTATTTAAAAACTATTTTGTGTCAATTTTGACACTATTTGATATATGATTTTTGTGAAAGTCATAACAGAATTGTATTTTCTAACCAAGTTTATTAAATCAACACTAATATATCATAGTAACCTAGAAAATTAGTGGAATTCATAAAAAGTCTCAAATTACATTTATTTGAGCATTTATAACATCAATTATGTTAACATTTCCTTAAATGGGTAATTATTGCATCGTCGTTCTGTCATAAATAAACTACTTTATTTAAAGTCTAAAAATTATAAATAAAATATAATTATGTAGTAAATCTTTTTATCTTTCTAATGAATATTTATAGTCGAATTTATCTTATGTATAACCCCATATTAAAAATGTTTTAGTTATTAAACTTTGATTTTAACTATTTTAACTATTCATTAAATAAAATAATATTAAATGTCATAATCTAATCCAAGTGGACCTAAATAGTCATATTATATTCATAAGGTTGTTTTTGGTCGAATTACCCTTATCCAATAGAATTAGGACATGTGTTAGGGTAATATTAATATCATATTTACCCTTAGTTACCCTATTTACTATTAACCGTGGTAAAAAAAAGTAAAAAGTTACTATTCACCAAAAATTATTTTCATCTCATTGAACCACATATTAGTCCTTGATATTAACCGTGTCTGTCGGATTTTCGAAATTCCATTCACAGAAGCGGTAAAATTAAGTTTTATGCAAAATTCAGTTTTTAACCTACCACTTAGTGGTTTCACTATTCATCAAAAATTGAAAGTTTTCAGAAAAGTACCAAAATTTCACCCTAGGCTATAATTGATATTCCGAATTCAAAAATGATTTCTATTTTAAAAAATTCCCAACATATAAGTTGCATTAATTAATTTTATAATTAATTTCCGTTGTCACAACAAATAGCGTGTTTTTAAAAGATAATAACTATCAAAAGATTGACACTTGTTTATAACTTGTTTAAATGTGAAATTACATCCAATGTCCAACATTGTATTAAATTGTAAAAATATATTCTAAATATACTTTAAAACCACTCAAATTAATAATTTATCACTATTAATTATTTCGATTAAAAAAAGTTGTTTTTAATTAAAATTTAGTAATTTTCCACTATTCATCAAAATATGAAAGTTATCCGAAAATTTCACCCTAAGCTAATTTCGATATTCCGAATCTAAAAATGAAGTCCATTTTGAAAAATAAAATTTACAAAATTTCAAAAAGTGGTTATTACTATTCATAACATCTAGTTTTAATAATATCTTAATAGCATATCGTTGTTTAGCGAAACTTGGTGTTGCGTACAACACACGCTATCGTGGAAGGTCGCGATTGCGTGTAATTCAAGCCAAGTCAGAGATGTGTGTTGTGAAATCTCCTTTTGGTGTAGCGTATAACAGAAGACATTAATGAAATTAAAAAGAATATTTTTCATAAAATCTCGGGGTGTTACATTCTACCCCCCTTAAAAATGAATTTCTCCCTCGAAATTCGTCTGGGTTATAAATGGTTTACTACTCGAAAGTTTTTTTAATAGAAACCCACATCGTAAAAAAGGAATACCAAAACCAATATTTAAAAACAAAGGTATGAAACGTAACGGTTACCCAAATAAACTAATCATTGGGTTTCCACATAGGTGAAAATATGGATATGGAAGAGAAATCTAATCATCATTTTCTGATGGAGAGTGGTAGAGAACATGGCTATGGAAAAGCTAGCAATCACAAATCCATAAATTTGTGACGTTCTAAGTTACCATCTGATTAATCATATATAAGAGCACTAGGACAACATTTTTGGTTTTCAAGATCGTTTCCCTAAAGTTGATGAATTAAAATAAATACTTGCATGATTTTGGTACAATCTCACTGTTGTTCGTGAATTGAACAATTTCCACTTCATCCCTTAAAGAAATGAAGTTGAATTTGTTATTCGTGATGTGTTAGCAGATCATGTGATAGAATGATGGGTCATTCCATCTCTTTCAAACAAAAGGTTAGCAAAAGTTATAATTCCATCTTATGGTTAGATTAATCATATATGGTTCCAAAAATGAACTTATACTTCATATATCATACCTTTTAATAAAATAAAACTAGTTTATACTAACCATGGACTTCCTGTAGGCCAGTGGTAGGCGATAAAGGCCAGTCACACTTCGGTTGTGGGTTCGATTCCCACAGCCCTGTCTGACGCGATGGGTTGTCGCCCGTCTTGCAGGTTTTCCTTTTTTTTTAAACTACATTACTATAGCATCCCATCAATAATATCGTAAAAACTTCTATCCTTAAACAATACTAACTTATGTCTAACATAATCCATTCCAATCTTTAGGCTTATCCATAATACTGCAGTCCACTCTCATAATATAGTGAAAATGATTACCAGAGATTTAATACCATCATTGATCCCCATATATCATAAGATATGTCTTGTTGGTCACATTCCAAACATTCAAAGGCCTTAATCAAGTATTTTCTTGAATACCCATTGGACCTTAGTGAAAACATGAATGCAGTTAAAAGTTAACACTTTCCACATACCAAAATCCTCAAAATTCTATATACTCAAACCATGATATCACTTAGTCCTTATATCAATCATGAGCTCATGAATACTGTTAAACATTTCATTTTCTCGTTTTACCTTCATTATGCGCATATCATCTTATTTCCAAAAATATCTCAATCACTTTGAATACCACATTAGTCCAATACATAAATATTCTAATACTCCATGATACAACATTATTTTGGAATCCCATTACATAAATACTTAATCATTCCACCACGTCGTTGTCATATTCAACATCGCCAATAGTGATCGCATGTGACTTTCCTTTGTCCTTTGCCTTAAGTGGTTTCTCATGTTGATCATCACTAACCCTTGGATTAGGGCATTTATTGGCATAATGTCCCATCTCCTTGCACTTGAAACATTGAAGTGTTGGTGGTGCGTTCTCTGCAGTCTTTTCTTTATTCACATCATTAGAAACCCTTTTCCCACTACTTCGACACTCAGCTACTCGATGACCTTCTTTTCCACACTTAAAACATTTTCTAGTCCCTTTAAGACAATCTCCACCATGCTTCTTTCCACACATTGAGAATAAGGAAACATTCATCTTCTTTTCACCATTATTCTGAGATTTCTCCTTGAACTCCATCTTTCGTTTCTTGTCAAAACCCTGAGATGGATATGTAACACCAACTTCCATTTCTACCTTGATAGCACAACGCACAATTTCTTCATAGCTACTGAAGTCTCTTATAGCCAATGCCCTTCGAAGACTTGGTTTTAAACCACTGAAAAATCGATCAACTTTACTTTCAGGTTGGATGATAATGCCAGATGCATACCTTGCAAGTCTTGTAAAATTCGCTTCGTATATACCAACAGATTCATCATCCTTCTGCTTCAGCTCAAGAAACTCCTTTTCCATCTTTGTTCGAAGAATACGAGGGAAGTACTTACTGAAAAACAAGTTCTTGAACTCGTCCCATTCCATGGACTCAATTTCATCTCTTGGCCTCATATTCTTGATAAGATTCCACCATTGATCAGCTTCACCTTCCAAACGATATACTGCTAAGATGACTTTATCATGTTCAGAACATTGAAGAACTGAAAATATCTTTTCAGTGGTACTGATCCATTGTTCAGCAACAATTGGATCAGAAGTCCCACTGAAAGAAGGTGGACGTTGCCTCATGAAGGACTCAATAGAATATTGTTCCCTTCTCTGCTCATTTGGAAGTCCAAAATGATTCATAGCTTGTGTAAGTATAGCAATAAGATTTTTCACTCCATCTCCCATAACATTTGTTTGTTCAGGAGGGCAATTATTGCATTGTCCATTGCATTGATCAACACGGTTCCTTCAGGTTCCAGCCATCGTCTAAAACCCAAAAAGAATAGTGTGAGAGGCAAAAATCATGCTAGGGAAAACAACATAATAAAGGGGGAGTATCCTCAATATCTAACTTCTTAGGTTAAATTCTAAGATCGTTACCATAGTTATAGGACTGTATCCTATACGTATACTTATCCTTAGGGACATCCCTATACATACCTTAGAAATATCTCTAGGGATCTCACTAACGTTTTCGCTTCCTAGTTTCCAAAGGTTGACTAAACCTTTCCTCTGATACCAACTGTAGAGACTCGATGCCTAACGTACATGAACATTACATTACTTTTGCGGAATACTTAGTACATAACAAAAACACACACACAAGGACCGTAATAGTTTAGTGTCTTTGGAAACTCGGAACGCAATCTTCTAATCGTGGTGAAAGATCTCCAATATCTCCCATAAAGATCTTCCCTTTTTTTACCTAAAACCTTTCTTTATATCCTGGGGAAAAGAAAACATAAAAGGGTGAGCTCAAATGCTCAGTAAGGGTAAACAAAAGAAATATAAATCTCATCGTATACACAAGCACATAACTTTTGGAAATCTTAACCTGCAAAAGAGATCATAATTTCATAACATGGGATAAATCATGGCAGTGAAATGTAATCACAATAATCATAACTTAAAACATGAAACTTTCTGTCATTCACACATAATCATAGAGAATCATTTCTTGTTAGTCAAGACTCATTGCCAAAACTATCTTGGTGGACAAAGTCCCTTTCTGAATCGAGTAACCCTCGTTTCAGTCCTATTTCACTGAACCGGTATAACCTACCATTCCAGCCATGTCTATATCATGAGATATAAAATCTTTACCCAATGCATTGGAGGGAGATATAGGTCCCACCCATCTCATAATGATACCATTCTTATGTGTGCCACAAAATCATAAACCATACATCATTGCATAACCCATGTAATAAAAATGGGAATCTTAAACATCAGGACATCATAAAACAATTCATATACGATAAAGGAATTAATAAAATTAATTCCATCACAACATAATCAAATCAATGTAATAATAGGGATAGAAACATAACCCTTTATTATCTTAGATGGAAAATAATTTTGATAAAACACTTGAACTCCATTCTTGAGAAAAATATCCTTTCTACTTCAAAAACACTTTTCTTTTCTTAACATGTCATAAAATTTTAAACTAAAAGAATTTGATTAAAAATAAACTTGAAAACTTGTAAATGAAGCTTCTTTGAAATAATGTTTTAAAATCCATTCAGGCCGTATAAGTTAAAAAAACATTCTTCTCGTACTTTTGTCGGAAAAGTCAAAAAGTACCTCGTATGAAAAATGACAAAAGATTCCTTTCATATCTTTTACTAAAAACTCGTAAAAGGGTAAAATAGGCTTTAAACAATTGTAGGTGGATGGAAATAGTATTACATATTGAGGAATCATGGATGTGGATGATAAAATACACCCCAGTAAATGCCAAAGTATAAACAATCTCGGATAAAAATGAGATTGTGATATTTCCCTTACCTTAGGTCCGATTTGCTTTGTACGTGTCCGAAGATCCTGTATAATGGTTTAAATAATGTTATTGAATTATTCCGGAATCATACATATTGATATGATATCATATATGGTCATATTATTAGCTTCTTAGTAGTAATATTTCATTGCTACTTGTTATTCGGGTGTTTATAACTTTTTGTTCTTATGCGTGTTTTGTCGAATAAATTCTTATTCTTTTCTTTAGGTTATAGATACCTCATTTAAAGAATGGTATTAGTGTAATATATATCATATTCATTCATTCAATTCATTTATATAATCAGTATGAAATGAAGATCATGTAGAACGAGTCGCATCACATCGTGGAGACGGTATTCCGTACGTACGCACGAGTGATGATATCGTTCCTATGATCGTGGAATTGTATTTAAGTGTATTTATACTATTTCAGTATCCATATCACTTTATAATAATCATATATAGTTACTCATTACACCATTATACCCATCCTTGTAAGGTAATGGTGGAAAATAGATTACACCACGGCGTGGAGACGGTATTCCGTACGTACGCACGCGCGGTGATTTCATTTTTCCGTAGGATGGATAGAAGGTGAATTAGGGTTGTTTCATATTTATAATAACATATCAGTATGTAAGTAATACTGATGTTATTACTTTATCATGAAACAACTAAAGAATAAGAAGTTTGAAGAAGAAAGAAATTGAAAAGATCGGTAATGGATATTACCTCTTCTTTGAAACGCCTCTTTGAATCCTCCACTTAGGGAACTAAGATTGGTCTTTGAAGAAGACCAGGACCTCTAGGATTATTCTAGGGAAGTGGATAAGGTATTTGGGAAGGGGTTGGCCGAGCTTGAGTGCTCAAATTGGTGTGAGGAGGAGGGGGCGGAGGTGTCCTTTTATAAGGGAGGAGAGGGGCACCTTAGGAATACCTCAAAATATTATTTTATATTAAAGTCAAAATCAGTTTATAATGGTTCCAAAGGCTATTATTTCGAAGGTAAAGTGGGGATGGGTCGGAATACTATCAACCAATAAGATTTAGACAAGTTTAGGTTATTATTTTAACCTTATCAATTAGATTTAACTCTAAGTTAAATAATTTAACTTTTACCGTGACTTTTTGTTTTCTTACACTATATGGTTAATACACTTACTATAACATGCCAAACGAACCCCAAGTTGTTTATTATTAATATATATATCCTTATCTAAGTCATTTGGACGAACCTTATATTTTTAGGAATAAAATAAAAATTAATAATATAATATTTGATTTAAAAACTATTTTGTGTCAATTTTGACATTATTTGATATATGATTTTTGTGAAAGTCATAACAGAAATATATGTTCGAACCAAGTTGATTAAATCAACACTAATATATCATAGTAACCTAGAAAATTATTGTAATTCATAAAAAGTCTCAAATTACATTTATTTGAGCATTTATAACATCAATTATGTTAACATTTCCTTAAAAGGGTAATTATTGCATCATCGTTGTGTCATAAATAAACTAATTTATTTAAAGTCTAAAAATTATAAATAAAATATCATTATGTATGAAATATTTTTAGATTTCTAATGAATATTTATAGTCGAATTTATCTTATTTATAACCTCATATTAAAAATGTTTTAGTTATTAAACTTTGATTTTAACTATTTTAACTATTCATTAAATAAAATAATATTAAATGTCATAATCTAATCCAAGTGGACCTAAATGGTCATATTATATTCATAAGGTTGTTTTTGGTCGAATTACACTTATCCAATAGAATTAGTACATGTGTTAGGGTAATATTAATATCATATTTACCCTTAGTTACCCTATTTACTATTAACCGTGGTAAAAAAAAGTAAAAAGTTACTATTCACCAAAAATTATTTTCATCTCATTAAACCACATATTAGTCCTTGATATTAACCGTGTCTGTCTGATTTTTGAAATTCCATTCACAGAAGCGGTAAAATTATGTTTTATGCAAAATTCAGTTTTTAACCTACCACTTAGTGGTTTCACTATTCATCAAAAATTGAAAGTTTTCAGAAAAGTACCAAAATTTCACCCTAGGCTATAATTGATATTCCGAATTCAAAAATTATTTCTATTTTACAAAATTCCCAACATATAAGTTGCATTAATTAATTTTATAATTAATTTCCGCTGTCACAACAAATAGCGTGTTTTTAAGAGATAATAACTATCAAAAGATTGACACTTGTTTATAACTGGTTTAAATGTGAAATTACATCCAATGTCCAACATTGTATTAAATTGTAAAAATATATTCTAAATATACTTTAAAACCACTCAAATTAATAATTTATCACTATTAATTATTTCGATCAAAAAAATTTGTTTTTAATTAAAATTTAGTAATTTTCCACTATTCATCAAAATATGAAAGTTATCCGAAAATTTCACCCTAAGATAATTTCGATATTCCGAATCCAAAAATGAAGTCCATTTTGAAAAATAAAATTTACAAAATTTCAAAAAGTGGTTATTACTATTCATAACGGCTAGTTTTAATAATATCTTAATAGCATATCGTTGTTTAGCGAAACTTGGTGTTGCGTACAACACACGCTATCGTGGAAGGTCGCGATTGCGTGTAATTCAAGCCAAGTCAGAGATGTGTGTTGTGAAAGCTCCTTTTGGTGTAGCGTATAACAGAATACATTAATGAAATTAAAAAGAATATTTTTCATAAAATCTCGGGGTGTTACAGTTATGCACATAAACCCCTTTTCAATGTGTATATACTTTCATTTTATATCATGGATATCCTTATTTTTATTATATTTTAAGTTTCATGCAATTTCCTTTCACTACATGAAAAGTTTGGTCCCCAGTAACCAAGTTCTAAGAGTTTATTGAAATAATCTCATCACTTTTTGATATTGTTAATGACATTATGTCTTTTATGAAATCTTATGATCCATATCTCAATAACACTCATGAGTTTCCTATCATATGTTTATTATAGATATCCTCATATTTTAGTACCATTTTTTCCACTCTTTGGTACTTAAGATAATATTTTTATGTAAAATCTATCCACCTATCTCTTTGGCCAGAAAACTATTGTATTCAAAAACCTTGTTTTCAAAAGGTCCTTGGAGATAATTTCAAGGAAAAAGGATTTTTTTTTATATTTTTTTAAAATATTAATTTATATTTTTTCAAATCTATTTTAAAATAAAAATGTTTTCAAAAGTTTTTATGTTATAAAAAGCATTATTTCAAAGAAAAAAGGATGTTTTCCTCAAGAAATGTTTTTAAAATATCATTAAAAATTATTTCACATATAAGATACCATCCATTGGTGTTTTCCATTATAAGAAATTTATTCAATGTTTCCACTCATATTATTTCTCAAAATGTATTATTTATTTATGTCATGGTTTTTATGGAACCCATTTCACATTCACGGGTTATATTCTTTTTAAACCCACTTCTTTTCATGGGTCATTTTTATGATGAAATGATTATAAAACCTGTCTGTTTACATAGGTTATGATATTATTACTTGTTTATAATTCCCATTTAATTTCATGGGTTTATGATATGATTATTTGTGATCTTATTTCACAAGTATGTATGATTTCATTATGAGACGGGTGGGACCTATATCTCCTTACAATGCATTAGGTAAATATTTATATATCATGAGATAGACTACGATGGTCCTAGGAATAAACCTTGACTACTAAGATGTCCATGTGAGTGATCCATGACTACCAAGATGGTATGAGGAGTGAAATAATACTACCAATATGGAAATGGGAGTGAACCATGACTACCAAGATGGTATGGGGAGTGAACCTATACTACCAAGATATTCCTGGTACTGATGTCTTGGATACTATAGAAATCATATTATATGCTTATGTTTCTTCCACAATTCCATGTTCATTTTTTTAGTTATGATTTCATGCATTATGTTCTTTATTTCCTTATTATTCATGTCTTATGAACTGCCATGCTTTATTCCATGATTCATGTATATGATCTTTGATATGCATGGTATGATCTTATCTTTTCATGATCATGTTATCATACCCTTATGATCATGATTATGCTTACATTTATCCCTTGTTTACCCTTAATGATCATTTGATCTCATCCCTTTATTTGTTTCCTTCCTCGGGTTATGAAGATATTTATTATGTTTGATGTATCTAAGAAGGGTTCTAGTCCAAAAGAACCTAGTGGGATATAATGTAGCTCATTTATATACCTATATTTATGTTTCCATGTTTCCAAATGCACTAGAATATTAAGGAATTCAAGCATCTATTTTTGTAATGTTTTATATATTTTTTAAAAGTTATGTAATGTTAATTCATGTCAATATTGGGTCATTAGTGTTAAAACAATAGATGAGGGTAAAGTTTCTTATTAAACTTGCATAAAACCTATTGTATGACCATATTTTAACCTAAAACTATCCCATATTTTAATACCTAGAAATTTGGAAGCATTTTTCTTTATAATTACTTTATTATATTTTAATATTTGAATCAATTCAAAGTGTGCCCTCTCCCCCACTTATAAAATAACACCTCTCTTTTTTATTCTTTACACCACTTTGAGCCTTCTAACATGACCAAAACCTATAAAAATATATTTTAAAATTCCTTATACACTAATTATAGGTTATTTTATTCTTAAAAGACAATTCCAAGTGTCCTTATGAAAGGTGTTGGTCAGAGTAGTTTACTCAAGAGGGGAGGGATGAATTGAGTAACTATAAAAATTTCTGTTATAAAAATATTATTTTAAAGGAAATGGTTTTCCCCAAAAAAAGATACAACCCAGCTAATCAAGGTTATATTTTTATAAGAGTTTGATTGTTTAAAAAACTTCTTAGAAGATTGATTAATTCTCAGTAATCATAATATATATTATTAATATTACTTTTGAAGTTATACTACTAAGACAAATCAGTTATCACTTCTTTCCAAGACTAACTATTAAAGTGAAATTAGAGTTTTCTGGATTATACAGTAAAGTAGTAAAACAAAGAAGACTAAATTTAAATATCATAGAGGATATGAAAAAAGTGGTTCAGTCTCAAGTCGAGACCTAATACACTCCACTTGGTGATCACCTGCCACCAAGCAGTTTATATAAATAAACATTGATCCACACCCTGGATCAGGGTTAACAACAGTACACAAACTGTCCAGGTAATACAGGGACCTCTTCCATAGTTTTCATGGGTAAACAAAAGTATAAGGAGTTTGGTGTAAGGATTTAGAAAGCCTTCAGTTTAGCACAGGAGTCAGTGTGTGTGGAATATATAGAGTACACACACTGCTCAAAGGTTAAGTAAAACAATCACTAAGAGAGAGTAGATATGAGTTTAGAAGACTCTATTGATTTGAAGTGCAGCTCTAGACTCCTTCGATTTAGCATAAATGTTTCTGAGTCCTTCTCTGGTTTTTGTCTTGAAAAACAGAGTGTCGCGATTCAGCTTGTGTTCTCCATGAGCTTTGATAATGTGAAGATGTTCTCTGGATTCCAGTGTACATCATATGTTCTTCATTAGATTCAGGTTTTTTGCATGTGAAAATTCTTTATTTGCAAATATTGCAAAAATTTTCTTTGTGGTTGTGCTCACATGCTTGTTTTCTGTTCAGTATCGCTTGTTGTGGTTGTTGGGAACTCTCCACCCTTTATCTTCGAATGAATGTGTTTTAGCCGATAGGTTCCATGTGTTTCATACCTCATACCTCGTACTATGTCTACAAAGAAACATTAATTATGTCAGTGCATTAAAGGCATCAAATATTACCCTTAAACATTAAATTGAAATATGACAAAATAGTTTAAGAAACAATGTCATAGTATGTTATGAAAAGGGTGTCTCCTTCACACAGTGTCTGAGTTTTACGGTCTGAGTGTCATGGTATCTGACTGTCACAATGTCTTCTTCACGGTGTCTTGCTTACGGTGTATGAATTACGGTGTCTTTTTCACGGTGTCTTGATCACGGTGTCTTGATCATGGTGTCTTGCTCACAGTGTCTTGCTAACTATGTCAGGCTTCACGATGTCTTGTACATAGGCAAATAACAGCATTTATACTTAAACAATAATATGCATGAAATGGATTGAGCTTAAAAATTGTAAAGCATGAGTGAACTTGAAATATAAATACACATGATTGGATATAATTTATAGGATTTAACTGGGTAGAATGATATTTTGAGATTATTATTGAGCTTTGTGATCATTAAAACATGATTAATACATGAGGAGTCCAATAATATCCCCCTTTTGATGATCACAAATCATGTACAGTTAAAATGTAAATTGGATGCAACTACAGAGAAAATAATCATATAGAAGAAAACATATAACTTATTCCCCTTTTGGGATTATCAAAAAGTTAAAGTAAGAGAGGGAAAATAGTGCACATGTCATTAAAAGTAATCAGAGTGTAGTACAACATAAAGTAGAAATACAAAAATCAATGACATCCCCATAAAAAAAAGTAATCACTGGTCTTCTTCAGGTATTGGCCTTCCCTTTTCCTTAATCAGCAGTAGAAGAGGAAGCCATAGGGGCAGTGGCTGATGTAGAAGAAGGCAGAAATGAATGTAGGCAGTCCAGGTCTGAGAGGAGCAGTCGCTGGAGCAACAATTGTGGTACTATGGACATGGAGATAAGGTCATAGAAGTTTGAAGAAGTCTGTAATAATATCTCCACCATACTGCATGGCTTTTCCAAAGTCATCTTTGTTTTCCATGAACTTTTCCAACAATCTGGTAAACTCGATTAGCTTATGGACTTGGTTTTTGAAGGCTTGAGTTATAGGAGGAATCTGCAGATTCTCTACAAGGTATTTGAAGTGGTTGGTCATATCAGTCTTGGAGAATATTCGGTTGAAATAGAAGTCAACTTTCATAGAAATCTCTTATTGGGAATCATTTGCAATCTTGGAATGGATTTTCACAAGGTCAAGAACTCTATCACTGTTCTTGAAAACTTCAGAAAAAGAAGTAGCACCGAATCCACTGAAAGAAGTCTGAAGCTCTTCCTTGACAATAGATCTGAGCAATGTATTGTCCAAATAAGGTGTAGAGGATTCACTAGAGGTATTATAGGCTTTGATGGTAGTGGTAAGAGATTTGAGCTGATTAAATACCTTTTGAAGACAGCCAGTGTACTCATCAGTGAGTTTATTTATGTTCACCACAAGCTCTCTCATTTCTTTCAACAACTGTATGTGCCTTTCTGTAGTCTTTTCATCAAATTATAACAGGTAAGGGTGAAACTAAGACACAACATCTTGAAAAATTTGAGAAACAGTAGGTTCTAGAGAAGCAGCAACAGGTTCTGATCTGGAATGTAGGTCTTTCTACATATCTTCAACCATGCTTCTCATGGTTGTGACTTAATTACTCGGCAACTTATTTTCAACTATAACTTCTTGAATATCATGGATTATTTAGGTTTTTATCTTCCAAATACTCTTCTCTAAAAGCAGTGAGGCATCTTTCTCACCACATTTGTCACAGCATGAGGTTGGGAGTTCATAAGCTTCTCAACTCCAGATAAAATAGTATCTCCAAAATACCTCAAATCATTATTACTAACAAAAGATAGCTATTCAGGTAAAGGTTCAGGTGTAGGATTTGGTACAGGGGTAGGTTCTGGTTTTGGTTCTTTCTCAGGGGAAAAGTTAGAAACTGACTTCAACTGAAATAGTGAGGAGAGATCAAGCCTAGTTGCAGTAACCTGCTGAGACTCACTCACATCATAGAAGCTAAGGAATTTTTCCTGAGTGGCCATAGGGCTAGACTCAGCCAGATGTGATGCTTCATTAGTCTCAAGATTCTGGGTTTCCTCCCCCTCAATAGATTCTTCCTTTTCAGGATTCAGAGGCTCGGGAGATTGGTCTAAATCCACAGGTTCGGCTCCTAGTTCTTCATTAATTTCTTTCCTATCCAACTGAAAAGATATCTCCATCCTCTAGTCATCAAAGGGTACTATTTCACGAATAGGTTGTTCCTCGGGGAGTTCTTCCAGATTTTCTTCTTCCATAATAGGGAGTTCTTCTACAATAGGCTATTCCATAATAAGGAGTTCTTCTAGATTTACTTCTTGTACACCAGGGAGTTCTTCTACAATAACTTCTTCCCTATGAGGTACTTTAGCTTCTTTTTACTCTTCTTTAGAATACTCACCAAGTTCATCTGGTTCCAAACCAAGATCAGAAATGTATTTCAGCATTGATGGATAATCCACATGATTAAACTTCTCATAAACCTTATCGTTGTCTTCCACCCACTCCTTTTCCCAAGGATTCTAGTTTATCTTAATTATCATGATGATTTCTTTAGAGAGAGAGTACTCATAGTCCATAATCACTTCTTTATTAGGTCTAACTACTCCCTTTGCAACAATCATGGCTGATATCAGCTGAGAGTAGAACAAAGAGGTGGATTTGGATGTATCCTTGATCAACTCACACATATGGTGAATGATGTATTTGCACAGGTTGATTTTGAGTCCATTTTTCATAAGATGAATCAAGAAAAAATCTTGATACATTAATACATAAAATTCACCTTTCCTTGGACTAACCAGATTTTTCACAAACTTAAACAATAGCCTTGTTTCCCGATCAAGTTCAGCAGCTATGGCCCTTTTCTTGGTGTCATTCCCGATTAGGGTTTTTAGAGCATCTTCAAGGTCAAAGAAATCATTTTTAGGTGGGGGTTATCTATTATTATCATCACAAATTCCTTCATGATGTATCTTAAGACATGAAACCCATAACCTTGATGAGAAGGAGCTTCTTTGGACATTAATCCAGCTCCTCGCAACATATCTTTCACCAGAGTCAAAAGAAAATGGTGTGTACTATTATAACTGAGCTACTAACCTCGGATACATGGGTATATTCTCCCTTTAGAAATATTATAACTATACTTGTTCTTTTAATACTTTCAGGACTGGAGATTTGATGGAAAAAAGCCATTCGGGGTAGATTTCTTTCTCAGGAACAACAATGCGATTTACCAAGTTTGGATTCAACGGTCCTTCGGGTGTCAACTTAGGTGTTATATTCTTTTTCTTCGAGCTGCGCTTCTCAGGTGTGCATGAATACGGTCGCTTCCTTCTTGGAATTCACCGAAGTTTGAGAGAGAGTGAGGGTTTCAAGGTTGAAAGGGTTTCAAAATGAGTGAGTAGGAGAAGGTCCAGGTGAAAAACCATGTGAAACTCTTAGTTTTATCATTTGGGAATGTCAAACATCACAAAAGCAAAAACAAGAGAAAGTAAAAGAGGTGAAATAAAAATTACCGTGATACGGGTTCAAAAAAATCATAAAGAATTTTCACGGTGAGAAAGTGAGCGGTCATCATGGTGAGACAGTAAGTGGTCATCACGGTGAGATAGTGAGTGAAAGTCAGTGAGCATTATGGTGAGATAGTAAATGTCAAACCGTGAATACAAAGTACTAACGGTGAGATGATAATCATGGGAGACAGTAACTGAGAAACCGTAATCATGAAATAGTAAAGTATAACATAGTAAAATGTTGAACAGTAAGACAACTAAGATATCTATTTGAGATTTATCATTCCAATATCATGTATGATGTAGTCTATTCTCTCAGAATTTAATGGTTTAGTGAATATATCAGAAAGTTGATATTCAATACCAATGAATTCCAAGGTGATATAACATTTTTGATAATGATATCTCAAAAAGTGATTTCTTACATCAATATGTTTTGTCCATGAATGTGAAACAGGATTTTTTGAGATGTTAATAGCACTTGTGTTGTCACAGTTTATTGGTACATGTCTGAATTGATATCCATAATCCAGTAATGTGTGTTTCAACCACAAAATTTGTGCACTACAACTGCCAGCAGCTATATATTCATCCTCTGCATTAGATAATGCAACAGAATTTGGTTTCTTACTACACCATGATACTAGTGACTTTCCTAAAATGTGACATGTTCCGAAGGTGCTATTTCTATAGAACTTATATCCACTGAAGTCATCATCAGAATAACTAACTAGTTCAAATGATTTTCCTTTAGATAGAACAGTCCTAGATTGTGTGTATGCTTGAGGTATTTGAAAATTCCCTTTACATATTTTAAATGAGATTCTTTATGATTTTCTTGAAAATGATCACACATACACACACTAAACTTAATGTCCAGACTGCTAGCAGTTAAGTAAAGTAAACTTCCAATCATTCCTCTATAATTGGTTTGATCAATAGATTTTCCATCTTCATTAAGATCCAACTTATAGGTGGTACTCATGGGAGTGTAACTAATTTTAGTGTTATCCAATCCAAAATGTTTTAGAATATCTCTAGTGTATTTACATTGATTTAAAATAATTCCATAATTATTTTGAATGATTTGAAATCCAAGAAAGAATTTTAGTTCACCCATTAAACTCATTTGAATTTTTTTTTCATCATTTTAGAAAAATCAATACATAATGAATTTTTTGAAGATCTGAAAATAATATCATCTACATAGATTTGAACAACTAAAACATCATTAGAAATTCGTTTTATAAAGAGGGTATGATCATCTATTCCTTTTGTAAAACCTTTGGAAATAAGAAAAGTACTCAGTCTTTCCTACCAAGATATTGGAGCTTGTATTAAACCATATAAATATTTTGATAGTTTGAAAATATGATTGGGAAAATGAGGATTTATAAATCTAGGGGGTTGTTAAACAAATACATCCTCAGCTATATACCCATTTAAGAATTCACTCTTAATATCCATTTGATATTGTTGGAAATTCAGATGTGTAGCATAGGCAAGCAGGATTTTGATGGCTTCAAGTATGGCTACTGGAGCAAAGGTCTCCTCATAGTCAATTCCTTATTCTTGACTATAGCCTTGTGAAACTAATCTAGCATTATTCCTAACTATATTTCCAGCTTCATCTACTTTATTTCTAAATACCCATTTAGTGCCTATGATGAAAGTGTCCTTAGGTCTTTAAACAAGCTTCCAATCTTTATTTCTTTCAAACTGATTAAGTTCTTCTTGTATATCCATTACCCAAAATTCATCATTGATGGCATCATTGATGTTTTTAGGTTCAAGTAGTGACAGGAAGGCTTGATGTTCAACCTGATTTCTAAGAGAAGCTCTATTTTGTATTCCTTTCTCTAAGTCTCCTACAACAGCATCTAAGGGATGGTTTTTAAGGGTTATAAACTTTCTAGAAAAAGAGGGACTTGTGATTTCAGGTTCATCAACATATTCTAGTTTATTATGACTCAATTGTAGAGAATTTCTAGAATTGGATGTTTTCGCATATTCTTTCACAGAGGAATTTGAGGATTTTGAGTTGATGTTCATATTTGATACATGATCCTCCAAATTTTCTAAGATGGTTCTAGGCTCCTATGGATCTGCTTCATAAATTTGATATGAACATGTTCTTCTATTCATTTAGATCTCTTATTGAATACTCTATATGCTTTACTTAATATTGAGTAACCTAGGAAAATTCCTTCATCACTTTTGGATGCAAATTTGTCAAGATTAACATTAGTGTTGAGAATAAATACTTTGCAACCAAAAACTCTAAAGCAATTAACCTTAGGCTTCCTATTGATCCAGAGTTCATATGGGTTCTTTTTGAGAATTGGTCTAATAAAGAAACTATTGATTATATATAATGCTTTATTAACATCTTCAGCCCAAAATTAAATAGGTAAGTCATATTCACTAAGCATTGTTCTAGTAATTTCTTGATGGGTTCTATATCTTCTATCTACAACACTATTCTGCTGAGGTGTTCTAGGGGAAGAGAAATTGTGACTATAACCATTCTATGAGCAAAAGGATTCGAACAATTTATTTTCAAACTCACGACCATGATCACATCTTAAAGATTTAATTTTAAGGCCACTAATATTTTCTACAGACTTGGCATAATTAGTAAAATAAGAGTAGGCTTCACTTTTGTGAGCCATGAAGAAGGTCCAGGTATATCTGGAGAAATCATCTACCAGAACGTAAACATAGTGCTTCCCATTTAAACTAGAAACTCTAGATGGTCCAAAAAAATCCATGTGAACCAATTCGAGAGGTTGAGAAGTATAAACTTCTTTCTTTTATTTGACAGAGATTTTGTTTTGTTTTCTCTTTTGACAAGGATTACACACTTTATCATGTGGAATCTCATGTTTGGGTAAGTATTTAACTAGTCCTTTTCTAGTTGGATTTCTAAGGGAGTGAACATTAGAGTTTCCTAGTATCCTATGCCAGATCCAAGATTCTTTATGAAATACATTTAAGCATGAATCATTTTGAGAAGCTAAGGAATCTAAATTAATTGAATAAACATTTGTATTCCTTAATGTAGAAAATAATAATTCATCTTTAGAATTAAAGACATTACACGCATCATTTTCAAATTTAACATGATATCCATCATCACATAATTGTGAGATACTAAGTAGATTATATTTTAAGCCATTAACAAATAGTACTTTAGAAATTAAAATCCAATCAGAGTTACCAATCTGGCCTAAGCCAATGATCTTCCCTTTGGAATTTTCACTAAATGTGACATGTCCTCCATCTACATTTATCAGATTCTTGAAGCATGAGTTGTCTCATGTCATGTGCCTTGAACACCCACTTTCCAAGTACCATAGATTCTTACAGGAGATCTTTAAGCATCTTTCCTATAACATGATCAAGCAAAGACAGATTTTGGTACCCATACTAGTTTGGGTCTAGTAACATTAGTAATAAGTGCTTTAGGAACCCATATTTGTCTCATAGGTTTCCTATAAGCATTATGTAAATTGTTTGAAAAATAAACTATATTTGGTCAACAAAAAATTGAAACAGTAGAGTATGTATCATGACTTGAGCTAGTTGACTTGTGTCCAGAACTGGGAACAAAAATATATGTCCTATATTTGGGAATAAATTTCGTTCTACCAATTTTTCGTTTACCAGGATGATAACCAATGCCAGTATTATATTTAGGGGCAATTTGTTTTCCTACCATTTGGGTAAGGGTATTTTTCAGATTGGTAAACTTTTCTAAGTCACTTTTTAATTGCTCATTAGACATTTTGAATTCATTGTTTTCTTTGAGCAGTTGAGCATTTTTCTCCTTTTCAGTAGTAAGTTTAGATTTAACATTTGCAGTCAGAGAATGTTGTTTCTTAAATGATTTATATTTATATTTTAATTCATTGCATGTTTCTTCAAGAATGTTTCAATATTAAAACATTTCTTCATTAGTCATATTTTCATAGTCAATTTCTTCTTCAGAGTAGTATGAATTATGTATAGAATATTTCAGTGTTACCTCAGATGTGTTTTTCATAAAACACATATTGGCTTTGTTAGCCTGTTCATCCTATGATGTCTCTGAGTCGCTTGAACTATCCTCAGAGGCACTCTAGGTTGCCTTCATTGCCTTTTTTTACTTCTTGTCCTTATCCTCATACTTCTTCTTATACATGATCTTTGGACAGTCAGCCTTTATATGTCCTTTGCGCATACATTCATAGCATACAATTTAATCAATTTTGTCACTTCTTTTCCAGTCCTTTTTCTAGTTTCCTTTTTGATCATACTTTCCCTTTATGTTAGACTTTCTGAAAAAGTTATTCTGTTTGTAAAATTGTTTGAATCTTCTGGCCAGTTGAGCCATGTCCTCATCACTGTCAGGTGATGATTGTTCAGTGGTGGAACTTTTTACAAAAGCTTCTAATTTCCCTTTGTCTTTGTGCTTCAAGAATGTGGTCTTGAATGCTACATATTTTCGCTTTGGTTTATCCTCCTCTTCTTTGTTGACTTTTAGATCTTCCTCATACATCATTAGTTTCCCAATGAGTTCTTTTACAGGTAGCTTGCTAATGTCGCATGATTCTCTAATAGAGACAGAGGTTCCCCTCCATCTATCAGGTATACATCTAAGGATTCTCATGATCTATTCTTTGGTAGTGACTACTCTTCCTAGAGAAATCATTGTGTTGAAAATCTCGTTGAACCTGAGATACATGTCAAAAATTGGCTCATCAGGTTTCATCTTAAAATTATCATATTTTATAGTATATGTATTAAACCTCATTTCCTTTACACTAGATGTGCCTTCATGTGAGACAGATAAGGTATCCCAAATTTCATGGGCAGTTTTACAGGTAGAAATCCTATTAAATTCTTCATCTCCTAAGGAATAGTATAGAGAAATCATGGCTTTTCAATTGTTATTATAAGAAAGTATTTTAGGTTCATCCCATGTAATTCTATAAGTCACAGGGAGTTTGTATTCATCTATAATGGATGAAAAAATTTCAAAGCTCAGACTCCCTAGATGTAGTTTCATTTTAATTTTCCATTGAGCATAGTTGGTTCCATTAAAGAACGGTGGTCTATTGGTTACATAACCTTCTAATATATTATCCATACTAACAAATTACTTTAAAATAGTTATAAATTTAAACTTAACATAAATTTATAGATCATTAATGTACAACTACAATCACAGTTGAGTAAGATTACACAGAGTCCTAATAAAGTTCCCTCTAATACCAAATGTTGGTCAGAGTAGTTTACTCAAGAGGGGAGGGGTGAATTGAGTAACTATAAAAATTTCTATTATAAAAATATTATTTTAAAAGAAATGGTTTTCCCCAAAAAATAGATACAACATAGTTAATAAATATTATACAATTATAATAGTTTGATTGTTTAAACAACTTCTTAAAAGATTGATTAATTCTCAGTAATCTGAATATGTAATATTATTATTAATTTTGAAGTTATATGACTAAGAAAAATAAGTTATAACTTCTTTCCAAGACTAACTATCAAAGTGAAATAAGAATTTTCTGGATTATGCAGTAAAGTAATAAAACAGAGAAGACTAAATTCAAATAGCACAACAGATATGAAACAAGTGGTTCGGTATCAATCCAAGACCTAATCCACTCCACTTGGTGAAACCTTCCATAAAGAAGTTTATATAAATAAAATTTGATCCACACCCTGGATCGGGGGTAACAATAGTACACAGACTGTCCAGGTCACACAGGGACCTCTTCCACAGTTTTCATGGGTAGACAAAAACAATAACCAGACTACACCGGGACCTCTTCCATATTTTTCATGGTTAAACAAAAGTATAAGGAGTTTGTTGTAAGGATTTAGAAATCCTTCAGTTTAGCACAGCAGTCAGTGTGTGTGTGTGGAATATACAGAGTACACACACTGCTCCAAAGGTAAGTAAAAGAATCACTAAGAGAGAGTAGATATGAGTTTAGAAAGCTCTAGTGATTTGAAGTGCTGCTCTGGACTCCTTCAATTTAGTAGAAATGCTTCTGAGTCCTTCTCTGGTTTTTTGTCTTGGAAAACAGAGTGACGTGATTCAGATTGTGTTCTCTATGAGATTTGATAATGTGAAGATGTTCTCTAGATTCCATTGTACTTTGTATGTTCTTCAGCAGAGTTGGATTGTATGCCTGTGAAAATTATTTCTTTGAAAATCTTTCAAAAATGTTCTTCATGGCCGTGCTCACACACTTGTTTTCTGTTCAGTATCACGCATTGTGGTTGTTGGGCACTCTCCACTCTTTATCTTCGAATGCATGTGTTTTAGCCAACATGTTCCATGTGTTTCATACCTTGTACTATGTCTACAAAGAAACATTAATTATGTTAGTTCATTAAAGGCATCAAATATGATCGTTAAACCTTAAATTGAAATACTCCAAAATAGTTTAATAAACGGTGTCACAGTATGTTATGAAAACGGTGTCTCCTTCACACGGTTCCTGAGTTTCACGGTCTGAGTGTCACGGTTTCTGAGTGTCACGGTGTCTTCTTCACGGTGTATTTCTTAAGATTTCTGGCTTACGGTGTCTTGCTCACGGTGTCTTGGTCACGGTGCCTTTCTCAAAGTGTCTTGCTCATTATGTCTTGCTAACTGGGTGAGGCTTCACGGTGTCTTGTACTTAAGAAAATAACAACATTCAGAATGAAATAGTAATATGCATGAAATGGATTGAGCATAACCATTATAAAGCCTGAGTGAACATGAAACATAAATACACATGATTGGATATAATTTATAGGATTTAACTGGGTTGAATGAGATTTTGAGATTATTATTGAGATTTGTGATCATTAAAAGATGATTAATACATGAGGATTCCAACAAAAGGATATAAAGGAGTCCAACCAAAGGAGATGTAATCATATTATTCGACCAATTTCAAAAATATTTCTTCTTCTACTTCCTCTAAATATGAGATTTTCATAATAAAAATAAATAAATTAAGTATCATAAATATAATTAAATTTTATTATTATAATTGTAACACCCTGAAATTTTATGAGAAATAATTTGTTTTTAATTTATTTGATGTCTTATGTTGTATGCTACACTCATATTATCTTACACTATACTCAACACCATATTATCTTGTAATATATGCAAGCATGATTCTGGGCTTGTGTTGCACGCAAGAGAGACTTTCCTCAATAGCGTGTGTTGCACGCAATACCGAGTTTCACTAAACAGCGATATATTATTATAATATTATTATGAACTAGCCGTTATGAATAGTATTAACCACATTTTGAATTTTATAATATTATCATTCATCTTACACATATTCTAGAACATGGTATGAGAATAAAATAAATTTTCGGCTAAAATAAGTATTTTTAAAAAAAAAATGTAGTTTTGCCACCTTTTAATGGCGCACCCACCATAAATATAGTTTTTGACATGTTTATAAGTTAAATTTGAATATTTATACTCCTTAAGTGGAATCAGGATATAAAAATTTACTATGGATAAATTTTTGATATTTTTCTGATAAGTTTCTTATTTTGATGAATAGTAAAAATGCGCTAAATTTTTATTGAATACAACTTTTTTCATCAAAATAATTTATATGGTAAAAAATATACTATTGAATGGTTTTAAAGTATAAATAGAATATATTTTTACCATTTAATATAATTTATGTCATTAGCATTAATTTTACATTGAATTCATAGTTAAAAACATTTCAATCTTTTGCAATGTTTTAACTTTTAAAACATATTTTCTCAACAGTGGGATTAATTTTAAATTAAATACTGCAACTTCTTTGTATTGAATTTCGAAAAATGGATTCCATATTTGGAATTAGTAGGTCCAAATTATGTTGATAGGATACTTTTTATTTTAAGGAATTATGAATAATAACTACGGTAAATTTTATTTACAACGGTTAAAGGTAAATCAGGTAATTAAGGGTAAAAATAATATTATAAAATTACCATAAGACTTGTATTAATATAATTGTATGATTATATTTCATCCTAAAATATACTTGGATTCAAGTGGTATCTTTTGGAACCTACTTGGATGGGATTAAGAACTTTAATTTATTTTATTTTAAGAAAGTAAAATATGTCTCATTCAACCTTTATTAACAAAATTATTTCTAATATAAGGATATACATAATATAAATTATATTATAAAAAATCATTGAAAATATAAAATTTTTTATTCTTCATGTTAATTTATTTATGATTTTTAAGAAATATATAATTACCTTAACAGATTATACATTAATGATGTATAAATTGTTTAGTTAGTGAAGAATCAATAATATAGTTTTTATTAAAATAATAATACCCATAAAAAGGACCCAAAACTTGACCAAAATTTATTATTCAAGTATATCTATACCCTAATTGTCGAAGTGTTGACTTGTGGACCAATTAGTGCCTTATTAATATAGATTATGACATTTATATTATTTTCTTTTAAATGATGTCGAAGTTGTCACCTTCATAATTTAATAAACATATCATTTTAAGAGTTGGGTTTTTTAGATGATAAATTCTATTAAAAGTATTCTTACGAAAGATATTAAATTTATTTTCATCATAGTATTTTATTTTTAAATTTTATGCAACAAATATGTATATTAAATAATTATATAATAATGTTGTAGTAATTATTGTTTTAAGAGAAATATCAAATAAATGGTTTTAAAAATATTAAAATAAATATTAAATGAACTAATTAATGTTATAAATGAATTTTATAGATAAATATGACATGTTATGAATCTATTAATTATTTTGGTTCGAACATATCTTCTCTTTGTATTTTATTTAAATTAAAATAAATTAATAGTGTCAAAATTGACACAATTGATATTTTATAAAAATAACATATTGATAAAATGTTTAAAAATCACAAAAATATTTAAAAATTAAAAATTGAAATTTATATCATCTAAAATGTCGTAACATATCCAATTATGGATAATTCAAAACATATAAGTAAGTAATTTTAACCCTTTAAAATTTAGAATATTATTACCACAAATAAAATAAAATAGATCAAATAAGGATAAATCAAAATGATAAGGTTTAAAAAAAAAATCAAAACATGTATAAATTTGATTGGTAGATGATATTACAACCCTATCTAACATCATATCCAAATTTGAGTCACTTTTGAAGTTTTTAAGTGGGGTCTGAGTTCATTATAAATTAATATTTTGGAGGTTTTCAAAAGTGCCCCTCTCCTCACTTATAAAAGGGAACCCCTTCCCTCTCATATTCACTAAATATTGAGCCTTAAAGCTCATCCAAACCCTGCCCATTACTCTTATAAACCTCTCTAGTTACATTATAGAGGTTCTGGTCTTTTCAAAAGACCAACTCTAGTACCCTAAGAGGAAGTTTAAAGGAGGCACCTCGAGGAAAAGGTAATAACTTCTACCGATTCTTTCAAGTTTCTTTCTACTTCTACTTCCTCTTATTTAGTTGTTTAATTATAATTTAATAACATATGTATCACTAATATACTGATATGTTATTATAAATATGAAAAAATCCTATTTCACTTTATATCCATCTTACGAAAAACAAAATCACAGGCGTGCGTACGTACAGCTTACCGTCTTCACGTCGTGTTGTAATATGTTTTTCCACCACCACCATACTTGGATGGGTTTAATGGTGTAAATAATAACTATATATGATTATGATAAAATCATATTGATTCTGATATATTATATTATCCACTCTAATTCCATTCAATAATTAGGGGAATGATATCTTCGCTCATGCGTACATACGGATTACCATCTCCACGACACGATGAGATTCATTCTCCAAGTTAACCATTCAAGAATGATTATAAATTATATATAATAAATAATAATTAAATATATGACATAATAATGATACTAGATTTATTTCTATGTTATTTAATTACTTCCATTCAATTTAATAAGGAAACGAAAATAGTGTTCATGTGTACGTACGGCCTACCGTCTCCATGAACGGTGTATTTCATTACATTTATCAATATTATATATATATATATATATTATGAATATATTAAATATAAAACATGTTTTACATTCTGGAATTAAGTAAAAATGATCTAAGTAATCATATGAATAATTAAAAGTCAAAGTACGCACGACAGATGAAACGATTTTACCCTAAACACTGCTTTAACATGGAATTGACAAATGAGGGGGTAATATAAAGTCGTAAGTGAATCATATATGATATCATAAATATTATTATGGTTCTGTTACATGTAAATAATATTTTTAAACCCACTATACAGGAGTCTCATACACATACAAAAGAAATTGGACATAAGGTCAGGGATTATTTCGTCTCACTTTTATTTCTGTGAGACATATGCCTTAATCACCATCTATTTCTTTTTTATGGTGTTTATGCTTACCATTAATGTTTTATGATTTTTATTATGAAGGATATGATATTTAAATATGCATGTAATTTTCTTTATTTTATGATATTTATGATTCTACCTATCAAAAAAGGTAAGGGATAATTATTCCAATCTCGTTCTTATATGAGATTGTTTATTCGTAAGTATTTACTAGGGTTATGTTTATCATCCATGTCCATGTTTTCTCAAAATGTTTTCATAAAATTTTTAATATTCTTCCATGTATGTTTAAAGTCATTTTACCCTTTTTTACCACATGGTGTGGAAGGAATCTTTCTTTTGTTTACAATACGATGTACTTTTTGACTTTTCCGGCAGAAGTACAAGAAGAATGTTTTTTTAACTTATACAGCATGAAGGTATTTTTAAGGTTTGATAATGCCTTATTTTCATGAAGACTCCTCTACAATATTTCATGATTATTTTCAACAAAAATCCTTTTCTTTTAAATTGCATGGAATTTTGTGAAAAGAAAATGATTTTGAAGAAGAAAGTATATTTTCCTCAAGAATTCATTTCAAGTGTTTTATCAAAACTATTTTCCATATAAGATGACATTATTTTATATGTTTATGTTTAAATAATAATGTCTCTATTATTTACATGGTTTCATTTTTCTTATGATGAAATGATATCCATTTGTTTTATATGAATTACGTTATGATGGGATGATATTTATGAAACCCATATTATTTGTTGGGTTATGATGAATGATTTATGTTTATTTTGTGGCACACAAAAGAATAATTTCATTATGAGATGGGTTGGACCTATATATACCTCCTTTACATTGGGTAAAGATTTATATCTCGTGATATAGACATGGCTGTAACAGAAAGTGAATCTGGTTCAGTAATACAGGGCTAGAATGGAAATTAAACCTGGTTCAGTAATGGACTTTGTCCACTATGATGGTCATGGAAGCAATGCCATGGCTACTATGGAAATCATAACATGTGCTTAATGGATTCCACAATTATATGTTTTATTCTCAGGATATTTTACCATGATTAATGTTCCTTTATGATCTATGCCTTACGTACTGCCAAGATTTATTTCACAACTCAAGATTTTGATGTTTAAACATTATGTTCATGTTTTTAAGTTCAAATGTATATGGTTTATTTTATTTTCTACATGCTTACCCTTACTGAAAATTTCATCTCACCCTTTTTTATTTTTTTCTTTTACCTAGGATATAAACAAAGGTTTTAGGTAAGAAAACAAAAGGTAAAGATCTTTATCGGAGATGTTGAAGACCGTTCACCGTGATTAGAAGATTTTGTTCCAAGTTTCCTAAGACACTAAATGACTACAGTCCTTGGGTATATGTTTTTGTTATGTATTAAGTATTCTGGAAAAGTAATGTAATTTCCATGTACGTCAATCTTGGGACTCTACAGTTGGTATCAAAGGAAAGGTTTAGTTATCCTTTGAATACTAGGATGCGAAAACCTTAGTGAGATCCCTAGAGATATTTCTAATGAATGTCTAGGGATGTCCCTAAGGTTAAGTATATGTATAGGTTATGGTCCTAGAATTACGGTAATGATCTTAGAATTAAACCTAAGATGTTAGATATTGAAGGTACTCCCCCTTTATTTTTTTGTCTTCCTAGGATGGTTTTTTCCTCTCACACCATTCTTTTTGGGTTTTAGATGATGGTTGGAACCTGAAGGAACCATGTTGATCAATGTAATGGAAAATTATAAGATTGTACTCCTGAACAAACCAATGTTATTGGAGATGGAGTGGAAAATATTATTTCTATACTTACACAAGCTATGAATCATTCTGGACTTCCAAATGAGCAGAGAAGATAACAATATTCTATTAAGTCCTTCATGAGGAAACGTCCACCTTCTTTCAATGGGTCTTCTGATCTACTTATTGCTGAATAATGGATCAGTACCATTGAAAAGATATTTTCCATACTTCGTTATTCAGAACATGAAAAAGTCATTCTGGCTATTTACCATTTAGAAGGTGAAGCAGACCAGTGATGAAGCCTAATTAAGATTACAAGGCCCCAAGATGAAATTGAATCCATGGAATGTGATGAGTTCAAGAACTTATTTTTTGATAATTACTTTCCTCATATTCTTCGAACAAAGATGGAAAAGGATTTCATTAAGCATAAGAAAAATGATGATGAATCTGTTGGTATATACGAAGGGAATTTTACAAGGCTTGCAAGGTATGCATCTATATTTATCATCCAACCTCAAAGTAAAGTTGACCGATTCTTCAGTGGATTAAAACCAAGTCGTAGAATGGCATTAGCTATAAGAGACATTAGTATATATGAAGAGATTTTGTGTTGTGCAATCAAGTTAGAACTAGAATTTGGTGTTACATATCCATCCCACAGTTTTGACAAGAAACGAAAGATGGAGTTTAAGGAAAAATCTCAAAACTATGGTGAAAAGAAGACAAATGTTTTGTTATGCTCAAAGTGTGGAAAGAAGTATGGTGGAGATTGTCTTAAAGGGACTAGAAAATGTTTTAAGTGTGTAAAATAAGGTCATTGAGTAGCTGAGTGCCGAAGTAGTGGGAAAAAGGTATCTAATGATGTGAATGGAGAAATGACTGCAGAGAATGCTCCACCAACACTTCAATGCTACAAGTACAGGGAAATGGGGAATTATGCTAACAAATTCCCTAATCAAAGGGTTGATGATGATCTACATCAACAACCTCTTAAGGAAAATGAAAAAGGGAAGTTGCATGAAATCACTATTGGTGATGTTGAATATGATAGCAAAGGGGTGAAATGATTAAGTTTTTATGTAACGGGATTCCAAAATAGTGTTGTGGAATATCATTTATAGTATTGTGGAATTTTGGAATATTTATGTATTAGTTTATTGTGGTTTCCAATGATTATATGGTTCCGGTAACCATGAAAAGTGATTGAAATATTTTTGGAAAGTAGATGATATGCACATAATGATGGGATAAAGAGAAAATAATATGTTTGATAGTATTAATGAGCTCATGACTAATATAAGGACAAAGTGATATCATGGTTTGAGTATATAGAAATTTTGGGATTTTGGTATGTGGAAAGAGTTAACTTTTGACAGAATTCATGTTTTCACTAAGGTTATATGGTAATTCATGTTTCAATAGAATACATGATTAAGTTATCCACATGTTTGTAATGTGACGAACAAGATACATCTTATGATATATGGGGGATAAATGATGGTTTTCACATTCTTGTTATATGACCTTTCTAGAAAAGTTTTTATTTATACTGTGAGTATGGACACAAGTAATTTGGATAAGCCTAAATATTGGAATGAATTAAGTTAGACATTAGATAGTATTGTTTATGGTAGAACTTTTTGATATTATTTCTGAAATGTTATAATAGTATAGTTTTAGAAAAAGGACAACTCGTAGGACGGGCGACAACCCGTCGCGTCGGACAAGGTTGCGGGAATAGAACCCACAACCGAAGTGTGACAGGCCTTTATCTCCTACCATTGTCTTATAGGAAGTCCTTTGGTTTGTAGAAATTAGTTTTATTTTATTAAGCGGTATGATAGATGAAGTATCAGTCCATTTTTGGAACCATATATGATTAACCTCACCATAGACGGACTTATGAATATTTAATATCTTGTGCTAACCTTTTTTGTGATAGAGACAGATGGAATGGCCTATCATTCTATCACATGATCTATTAATACTTCAAGAATAGAAAATTCAACTTCATTTCTTTAAATAAGAGATTGAGTGGAAATTGTTCATGGAATGACAAATGATGATATTACACTGAAGTCAAGTAAGTATTTCTCCTTATGAAAAAAATCATCAACTTTAGGGAAATGATCTTGAAAACCAAAAACATTGCCCTAATACCCCCATATCTGATTAATCATATGGTACCTTAGATCATCACAAATTTATGGATTTTTGATTGTTGGTTTTTTATTAGCCATGTTCTCTACCACACTTCATCAGAACAAGATGGTTATATTTCTCTTCCATATCCATGTTTTCACCTATGTTCTTCTATGTGGAAACCTAGTGATGAGTTAATATGGGTAACCATTAAGTTTCTTACTTTACCTTTTAAATTTTAGTTTTAGTATTCCTTTTTACGATGTGGGTTTCTATCAAAGAAACTTCCAAGTAGTAAACAATTTATAACCCCGACAAATTTCAACGGCGAAATTCATTTTAAGGGGGGTAGAATGTAACAACCCAATATTTTATGAGAAATAATTTTTTTTTAATTTCTTTGATGTCTTGTTTTGTACGCTATACCAAGAATATCTTTCAATATACCAAATACCATATTATCTTGTAGTATACGTAAGCACTATTATTTTCTTGTGTTGCACGCAAGAGAGACCTTCCTCAAAAGCATGTGTTGCACACAATACTGAGTTTCACTAAACAATGATATATTATTATAATATTATTATGAACTAGCCATTATGAATAATATTAACCAAAATTCGAATTTTATAACATTATAATTCATCTTACACATATTCTAGAACATGGTATGAGAACAAAATAAATATTCGGGTAAAATAAGTATTTTTCAAAAAATGAAGTTTTGTCGCCTTTTGATGGCACGCCCACCTTAAATCTAGTTTCTGACAAGTTTATAAATTCAATTTGACAAATTAAACTCCTTCCTTGGAATTGGGATATAAAAATTTACTTTTGGATAGATTTTGGATATTTTTCTGATAAGTTTCTTATTTTGATGAATAATAAAAATACGCTAAATTTTAATTGAAAACAACTTTTTTCATCAAAAAACTTTTTATTGTTAAAATATATTATTTAGTGGTTTTAAAGTATAAATAGAATATATTTTTACTATTTAATATAATTTATTTCATTATCATTAATTTTACATTGAATTCATAGGTAAAAACATTTCAATCTTTTGCAATGTTTTAACTTTTAAAACTCGTTTTCTCAACAGCGAGATTAATTTTAAATTCAATATTGTAGCTTCTGTGTTTTGAATTTGGAAAAATGAATTCCAAATTCGGAATAAGTGGTTCCAAATTATGTTGATAGGATACTTTTTATTTTAGGGCATTATGAATTGTAACTACGTTAAATTTTATTTACAACAATTAAAGGTAAATCAGGTAATTAAGGGTAAAAATAATATTATAAAATTACCCTAACACTTTTATTAAAATAATTGGATGATTATATTTCATCCTAAAATATACTTAGGTCTAAATTATATCCTTTGGAAGCCACTTGGATGTGATTAAGACCTTTAATTTATTTTATTTAACGAAAGTGAAATATGTCTCACTCAAACTTTAATAATAAAATTATTTTTAATATAATGATATACATAATATAAATTATATTATAAATAATCATTTTAAAGATAAAATTTTTTTATTCATCATGGTAATTTATTTGTAATTTTAAATAAATACATAATTACATTAATATCTTATACATTAATGATGTAGAAATTATTTATTTACTGAAAAATCAATAATATTGTTTTCATTAAAATAATAATACCCATAAAAAGGACTAGAAACTTGACCAAAACTTATTATTATAGTATATATATACCCTAATCATCCAAGTGTCTACTTTGGGACCATTTAGAGCCTTATAAAATAGATTATTACATTTATATTATCTTATTTTAAATGATGTCAAACTTGTCACCTTCCTAATTTAATAAACATGTCATTCTAAGAGTTCATTGTTTTAGAAGATAAATTCGACTAAAAGTATTATTATGAACGATATTAAATTTATATTTATCATAGTAGTTTATTTTTAATTTTTATGCAAAAAATAATTATATTAAATAATTATACAAAAATGTTGTAGCAATTATTTTATTAAGAAAAATATCATATAAAAGGTTTTAAAAATATTAAAATAAATATTAAATGAAATAATTAATGTTCTCCACGAATTTTATAGGTACATATGTCATGTTACAAAACTATTAAATATTTTTTTTCGAACATATATTCTGTTTGGAGTTTATTTAAATTCAAATAAATGAATAGTGTCAAAATTGACACAATTAATATGTTTTAAAAATAAAATATTATTAAATTGTTTAAAATCACAAAAATATTAAAAAATTAAAAATTTAAATTTATAAGGACTAAAATTTCATAACATATCCAATTATGGAAAATTAACAGCACATAAGTTCATATTTATAACTATTTATAATTTATAATATTACTACCACAAATAAAATTAAATAGATTAAATAAGGATAAATCAAACTGATAAGGTTAAAAATAAAATCAAAACATGTCTAAATTTTATTTTTTGATGATATTACAACCCTATATTACCTCATATATTAATTTTAGTCACTTTGGAAGTTTTTAAGTGGGGTTTGAGTTTATTATAAATTAATATTTTAGTGATTTCCCAAAGTGCTCCTCACCTCTCTTAAAAAAGGGACCCCTTTCCTCTCCTCTTCACTCAATCTTGAGCCTTAAATCTCAGAAAAACACTAGAAATTCCCCTTCTCAACCTCTATAGTTACATTATAGAGGTTATGGTCTACTCAAAATACCACCTCTAGTTCTCTAAGTGGAAGTTTAAAGGAGGCACTTCGAGGAAGAGGTAATACCTTCTACCGATTCTTTCAAGTTTCTTTCTTCTTCTACATACTCTTATTTAGTTGTTTCATTATAATTTAATAACATTAGTATAAATAATATAATTATATGTTGGTATAAATATGAAACAATCCTATTTCACCTTATATCCATCTTATGAAAAATGAAGTCATTGTGCGTGCGTACGTACGGCTTACCAACTCCACGCCGTGGTGTAATCTATTTTTCCACCACCACCATACTTGGATGGGTATAATGGTAGAAATAATAACTATATATTATTATTATAACATCCTACTGATTATGAGATATTATATCATCCACTCCAATTCCATTAAATAATTATGGGAATGATATCATCGCTCATGCGTACGTACGGATTACCGTCTCCACGATGCGATGAGATTCATTCTACAAGTTTACCATTAAAGAATAATTATAAAGTATATATAATAAATAATCATGAAATGTATTACATAATAATGATACTGGATTTATGTATATGTTATTTACATACTTCCATTTAATTTAATAATGATATGAAAACAGTGTTCATGCGTATGTACGGTGTGCCGTCTCCATGAACGGTGTATTTCATTCCATTTATTGATCTATTATATATATATATATATTATATTCTGAATATATTATATATAAATATTGTTTTACATTATAGAAGTAAGTAATCAGGATCTAATTAATCATATGAATAATTAAAAGTCAAAACACGTACGACAAATGAAACGATTTTACCTTAAACACTACTTTAACGTGGAATTGACAAATAAACGGGTTATATAAAGTCATAAGTGAATCATATAAGAAAAAATAAATATTATTATGGCCCTATTACAAGTTAATAATATGTTTAAACCTACTATACAAGAGTCTCGGACACATACAGAAGAAATTAGACATAAGGTAAGGGATTATTTCGTCTCACTTTTATTTCAGTGAGACATGTGCCTTAATCACCATCTATTTATTTTTTATGGTGTTTATGCTTCCCATGAATGTTTTATGATTTTTATTTTTAAGGATATGATATTTAAATATGCATTTAATTTTATTTATTTTATGACATGTATGAGTCCACTGATCATAAAAGGTTAGGGATAATTATTCCAATCTCATTCTAATCTAAGATTGTTTATTTGTATGTATTTACTGGGGTTATGTTTATCATCCATGTCCATTTTTTTCTCAAAATGTTTTCATAAAATGTTTAATATTATTCCATGTATGTTTAAAGTTATTTTTACCCTTTTTTACCACGTGGTATGGAAGGAATATTTCTTTTGTTTACGATACGAGGTACTTTTTGACTTTTCTGGTAGAAGTACAAGAAGAATGTTTTTTAACTTATACAACAGGAATGGATTTTTATGATTTCATAAAGCATTATTTTCATGAATATTTCTCTACAATATTTAAGTATTATTTTCAAAAAAAATCCTTTTCTTTTAAAATTTCATGGCATTTTGTGAAAATAAAATTATATTGAAGAAGAAAGGATATTTTCCACAAGAATTCACTTCAAGTGTTTTATCAAAACTATTTTCCATCTAAGATGACATTATTTTGTATGTTTATGTTTCAATTATAATGTCTCTATTATTTACATGGTTTGATTTCTTTTATGGTGAAATGATATCCATTTGTTTTATATGGATTATGTTATGATGGGATGATGTTTACGAAACCCATATTATTCTTTGGGTTATGATGAATGATTTATGTTTATTTTGTGGCACACGAATGAATGATTTCATTATGAGATGGGTGGGACCTATATATCCCTCTATTGAATTGGGTAAATATTTATATCTCATGATATAGACATGGCTGGAACAGAAGGTGAATCTGGTTCAGTAATACAGGGCTGGAATAGAAATTAAACCATGTTCAGTAATGGACTTTGTCCACTATGATGGTCTTGGAAGCAATGTCATGGATACTATAGAAATAATAACATGTTCTTAATAGATGCAACAATTACATGTTTTATTCACATGCTATTTTATCATGATTAATGTTCCTTTATGATCTATTCCTTATGTACTTCCATGATTTATTTCACAACTCAATATTTTGATGTTTAAAAATTTTGTTCATTTTATTAAGTTCAAATGTATATGGTTTGTTTTATTTTCTCCATGCTTACCCTTACTGAGAATTTGAGATCACCCTTTTTATTTTTTCCTTTACCTAGGATATAAATAATGGTTTTAGTTAAGAAAAGAAAAGGAAAAGATATTTATGGGAGATGTTGAATATCTTTCACCGTGATTAGAAGATTGTGTTCTAGGTTTCCAAAGACACAAAACTATTACCGTCCTTGGGTGTATGTTTTTTTTATGTATTAAGTATTCCGAAAAAGTAATTTAATGTCCATGTACATCAAGCTTGGGTCTCTACAATAATTTAACAACAAATATCCACCTCAATTACATCAAATGGTAAGTGAAATTATTTCTCCAGAGTATATGTGGACTACCGGCTCCACATAGTGATAAAATTATTTTTCCATCACCATATATCATGGATGGTTATTATGATGTGTTTAAAGTTTAAATATTATATTTATTAAATAATAATTCTTCTAGAATTATAACAGCATATCTAGATTCTTACAATCAAATTAATTGGAAAATGACAATGTTTCTCGTGCGTACGTGTGGATTACAGCCTCCACGAAGCGATGTGATTCGTTTTTCATTTATGATTTACATGGATTGTAATAAGGATATATTTAATTAATATATAGATATATATATATGATATAATAATTATTATTTATTGGTTAATTTTTATTTACCTTTATTTTATTATATCATTAAAAAATTGAAAATTATGTTCATCCATATATACGACATGTTATCTCTGTGAATAGTGTAATTCATTTTTATATCTATACCATTTATGGATAACTATAAACATATATAAAATTAATACATCTAATAATTATATAATGATTAAAATTTCATAGATTATTGAACCATGATCAATATACAAGGAAAGAAACTAACGAACTCAAATTCTCATGAAAAATGAACAGTTAATGCTCTGAAACAATGATTTTTATAAGGAATGGTTAATAAATGGGTGTTTAAATTTTATAAGTTGACAATATATGATATTATAGCTATATTAATGAAAAATCTAGAGAATTATAATAAATTTAAATTTATTATACAGGATGATAGATCACTTTCTAATTGATTCAAATTTGAGGTATGGGATTTATGTTACAACCTCACTGTTTATTAGGATTTATTATGATAAAGTTTATGATGACGAAGTTTTATAATATATCTCTCAATAATCCAATGAATTTTATTATCATATATTTATTACTATAGATTATATATTTTCCTTTCATTTTCCTCTCTTTAATAACTCAAGACACCGAAAGAATGTTTTTAAGTAAAACTAATTTTATTTGTCTCTTCGGTCAAAAATCCATTTTCATCCATATGAATGTTTTCTAAAAATGTTTTCAAGGATTTTTTTATATTATAATTTTTTTTTAATGTTATCTTTACCAAAGATTCATTTTTTAAAATATTTTTTAGAAGGGATATTCTTGTCATTTTTAGAATAATGTACTTTTGATATTTAACCAAAAATGTGAAAGGAGTCATTATTTTAATATACTTGTCATGAATGGAATTTATCACCATTATGACCACTCAATTCGTTTATGTTTAATATAAAAATTTATAATTATTTTTTCAAATAATTTTTTCCCATAATATTTTGTAAATTTCATATTATAAAGAAGTGATTCTAAAATAAAATGGGTATTTTCCTCAAGATATATTGAAAGTTATCTTTTAAAGACATTTACTTTATAATCACATCATTTAATGTTTCTTATGATTTACTATGGATATTATCAATGATACAATTCTTATTCTTTCTTAGTATGGTTTATGATTTTAATGATAATATATTTATGAAACCCATTTATTTTCTATGGTTTATGATATGAAACATTGTTGAGATATTTATGAAACCCATTTCTTTTCCATTGGTTATGATATATGATGAATTTTTTATGATATTGTTGTACACATATGAATGGATTATTATTATGCTACTAGAGAGTCCATAATTATATGTCCCTATAATTCATTGGGTAAAGATAGATATCTAGTAAGATAATAAGGACTAAAATGGGGAGTGAAACTTGTTATGTAAAGGAATTTATCCTCTATGATATTTTTTGGAGTGAACCTTGACTAAGGATATGATGGAATAGAGAGAAAAAAAAATCCACTATGATAGTATTAAAAGTGATCCATGACTAAGGAAATCATTTTCCATGCTTATGTATATGCCAAAAACTTATGTCTTAATCCAATGTTATACTCTCATGGATCTTGTTATTTTATTTCATTATGATTCATGTCTTATGGACTATCAGTATTTATTCCATGACTTGTGTTATGATCTAAGAATTGATGGGTAGGATTTTTAATGATTAAGATCATGTTATCATACCCTTTATGATCATGTTATGTTTAAATGATCCTTAAAATCCCCCTTGTTTACCCTTACTGAGAATCTAATCACACCCTTTATTATGTTTGATTTCCCCATGTTATGAAAAAAGGATTTAAGTATGATATTTCTATGAAGGGTACTTTTTTTGAATAACATAGTTGGATATGATATAGATCTATTATGAAAAAGTAGTTTAAGTATACATGTTTCTAAAGCCCCTAGGCCTATACAATTATGGAATGGATAATCATGTCATGTTTTGGATATTAATATAATAAGAAGTGATAGTTATGTATGAAAATAATGGGTTTCTAAATCCATTAACTCATTTTTATTATCTATTTATTATCATTTAAAATTCAATATTGATGATACACCATGGATTACTTTTTGCACAAGATGTGGGAATTATGAGTTCACATTAATGCATTTTTAGTTAAAAAATACACCCTCTGTGTTTATGTATTTAATCAATATAATATTTTAGGATTAACCTGATAATGTTTTTGGTTTTTTTGATGATATATTTATATACTCTAAGTTTAATAAATATTATTAAGAACATTTATGGATTTTACTCAAGAATCTAGGGGAGAATGAGCTATATGGTAAATATCATAAGTGTGATTTTGTCTTCAATAAGTTTCTTTACTTGGATATATTTTCTCTAAGTATAGAATATTAGTTAACACCATAAAGATAAAGGTTATTAAATAATGACCCACACCAGTTAATATAACTTAGACACATTCCTTATCTTAGCTTGTTACTATATGATATTTTTTGAAAATTTTGTTTGATTAGCTAATCTGCTAACCAAGATGACACTTAAAGGGATTGTCACGACCCGCCCTCGGGGTCCGTGCCGTGACTACCCCAAGCCCGCCTTCCATAGGCCAGGGGCTGGCGACTAGCACCAAGGCGTAAATCCCAAAAGAAAAGGGAAGGAATTGCCTTTGAAAGTAAAAAAGCACCGCAGAGTAAGCAAGCGGAAAAGTAAACACTAAGTAAAAACGGTACAAGCTGTGCTGAAAGTAAAGGGGCCAGAAATACAAGCCCAACTATAAAGTACAACTGAAAGGAAAAATAGCAACTGAAAGGAAAAACTGCAGCATCGAGCCGTCCTCTGGAGTCCCACCTGAAGGGTGGGTACAGATAGCCTCCACTGCTCCTCGGGTCCACCTGACCGCTCCGAGTACGTCCCGCCCAGTGGTCCACCTCTAGGTACCGTCCTGCTCCGCACGCCTCCACCACGATCAGCGCTGTCCATCGTCTGCAACCAACACCACGAAGTGCGGGCATAGCCCGTGCAGGGGTGAGTATAAGCTACTCAGTAGGGACCCCGAGACCCCCGAAGGTCTCCCGAAATCCACAAAGGATAATCCACAAAGGAAATGTACAAACACGAAGTAACATCTGACACGGCTTAGGTATATGCCCATACATATACCTAAGTCATCAATTTTCCGTTTGGCTCTAACGTCCAAACCCAAGCACAACCCAGTCCACACAGGAAAGCAAAATGTATACCCACACAGGATAGCTCAACACAATCCACAAAGGAGAGTAAACAGTAAATCCACACAGGATAGCTCAACACAATCCACAAAGGAGAGTAAATAGTAAATCCACACAGGATAGCTCAACACAATCCACAAAGGAGAGTAAACAGTAAATCCACATAGGATAGCTCAACACAATCCACAAAGGAGAGTAACACAAGATTCAGCTCACACAGGTATACTTCTTCGGATGACGATAAAGATGATCACTGATCCATCTAAGTCGTCGGACCCACGAAGGATCAATAGGTACTAACCCCCGCAGTGACCCACACAGGATCGGACCCACACAGGATTGGGCCCACACAGGACCGGGCCCACGCAGGACCTGTAGGCGCTGGCTCACATAGAACCGCTGAGCGCTGACCCACACAGGATCGGACCCACACAGGATCGGGCCCACACAGGACCGGGCCCACGCAGGACCTGTAGCACTGATCCACGTAGGATCTATGAGTGCAGTAGTCGTCACAGTCCACTGAGGATCTCTGCACAGTCATTGTCGCAGTCCACTGAGGATCTCTGCACGGTCGTCGTCGGAGTCCACGGAGGATCTCTGCACAGTTGTCGCTGTCGAGGAAGCAATCGCAGCCAGCTCTAGGGTTCCCGCACACAGCAAGCTCGTTCGGGAGGGTCTGCTCCATGAGCTGAGAGGCTGATACATCAACTGACACAAAGTACGAAGTTGATGTATCCAAAAGTTCCGTATCGTCAACAGAAACTCAACGTCGCAGACGGCGCGTCAATCGGACGCCCTGTCTGAGAGTTATTGGCTTTTTCGTCCCAGGGGTCCGGTTGTTTTTTAAGGAAAAACCAACCCGACCATACTCCACCTATGTCCAAACCACGGGCAGAGTGTTCCAAAAGATCTGTCTCACAATTAGGAACTCAACAAAGCTGACAGCACGTCAATCGGACGTTCGTAGCTCAAGATATGAGCGTTTTCGCTCCGAGGGCCCGGTTGGTTTCGTGTACGAACCAACCCGGCCGAACTCAAAGTATTCCAAAACCTTGAGTTCGATATACCGAAACGACCGTTTTGATCCAAGGATCGCGTTTCCGCTGATGTTGGGTCGTTTGGAGGCCCATAGCTCAAGTTACGGGTGTTTGAACGAAGACCGTCCGAAGACGGGGGTCAGGGCCCGGGCCGACCCGACCCGATCCCCCCCCCCCCCCCCCGGGAGTCGGCCGAACCGGGTCGACCCGACCTGGTCCGGTCCGGCCAGGGCGCGGCCCGGCCGTTCAGACCGGCCTGGCCCGGTTCGGCCCAGCGGCCGAACGGCCAAGCGCCGCGGGGCGCTGCCCCCACGCCCTGGTGGTGCCGCGGCCCCCCGCGTGGGGCCGCGCTGAGTCAAGGACGCGGCTTCAGCCGCGTCCTAAGGCACCGGACCCGCACGGTCGCGGGTCCGCGGGTGCCGCCGCCGCCGCGGCTTCAGCTGCGGCGGCCTGTCCGGCGGCGTGCCGGGGCGCCGCCGCTCCCGGCTGCCGGCGCCGCCGCGCCGGTGACCCGCGCCGCCGGCATGTTCTACGGGCCACTGGGATCGCTCCGGTGGTCCTATTTTGTTCCCGTCTGCGCCGCTGCTCCTCCCGGGACTCGTTCTTCACTGCGGAATCATCAAACTTCCGTTGCGGCACGTTCCTTCATCACCCGTCAAATCCGCACAAGAACGAAGAACGGCGGAGGGTTGTCGGGCCATGTTCGTTTGGCCCGTACCCTCCATGTTAGATATAAACAATGGGAGGAATTAATGTTCAACACATGAACGCATATCTGAAACAATTTTTAATGAAATAAAATTGTTTCAATAAACGGGTTCCTCAATTGAACGGAAACAACAATTTTAAGGAATTTAAAATTGTTCACAAAACCAGTTCTTTAACTTTTTAAAGAAACATTTACGGGAATATAAAAAGGGGGTAATTTCAAAATAATTCCCTACCTCGAAGTTGTCGCGTGTGAGCGTTCTTCGCGGAATTGCTCGTCGCGGAAGGTGGAGATCGTCGCGTCGTCGCGGAAGGGCGTCGCGTCATCGCGGAACACGGCGTTGAGTCGGTGAACTCAACGCACCAAGAACAACAGATTTAAATTATAAATAATTAAATCTGTGTTTCGTTTTAAACCAAAAAGAACTTTTAGAAGAAACCTGAAATCACTCACCTCAAACGGTTGGTGATCGGAGATCGGGGCGGGGAAGAACGTCTCGGATTGGAGCGTCGTCGATTTCCGCAGATGACGGCGTTCTTCGCGTTCTTATCTTTCTTCGCGAAGGAGGTTGAAGGTTCAGGGATCCTCTCTCAACGAGTAATCCTCCAAAAGAGATAGGTTGGTCTTATTTTATTATTATGCCAACAAACGAAAACGGGTAAGTAACGACCCATCAATTCGTTGAATTAATTCAACGAAAGAAACAGCTCATTTAATTTACGAAATAAACCTCCCAATTAAATGGTCTGTTAATAATTTAAGAAACGCGTCAGATGACTTTCATAATGACGGGTTTTCGCGGGTGCGTTACTTAGCAGAAAGAAACGGCAGGGCTCGTGCGGGCCCCACCTCACAAATATCCTACCAAGAGGGTAGGATATTTCTGGATAGCATCCTATCTGGTTCAACTCAGTTCAAGCCGCCTTTAAGTGGCTTCAAGTGGCTTCCAAGTGGATTAAGTGAAATAAAATAAAGTTGTTGCAAAATTATTTTATTTCTCAACTTTAAGCCTGAAAATTAAAAACCACACCCAAGAAAACGCAACTCCGGAAGAGGCGTTTCTAGGCGAATACCGGCGCTGCGATTTCATCAGTGCCCTCAGAATTCAATTCCGGGCACCGGTTCAAAAGTTAGAAAAACCCACTCGTTCGTTCACTGAACGTACCCGAGCCAAACTTTGGAAAATGATTTCGGGCACACCAGGACTCGGAATCAGGTGCCGTCAGAAACTGCGCTCTTGTAAAATTCCAAAGAAAATTAAGAAAAAAATTTCCTTTAAATTTACGGGTCTTTACATTACTCCCACCTCAGGGCTTTACGTCCCCGTAAAGATACATCATAAACTAGGGAAACAAATGTGGGTACTGAGCACGCATCTGAGCCTCCCGCTCCCCTGTGCTCTCCTGGAGGTTCTCGTGCTACCATCTGATGCACACAAGAGGAATCGATCGCCCACGTAGGACCCGCTCCTGTCGATCCTCTATCTCCACTGGGACCTCCGCAAAAGCCGCCCCATCATCCACGTCTAGCTCCCCATAGTCAATGATGTGCATCGGGTCGTGCACGTATCTCCTCAGCTGAGATACGTGGAAGACGTCGTGCACCCGGTGCAACTAAGGTGGTATATCCAGGCGATAAGCCACCTCGCCAACCCTGCTGAGGACCTGGAAGGGTCCGATGAAGCGTGGAGACAACTTGCCGCCTCGGCCAAATCTCTGCAAACCACGTCGAGGTGAGACCCGTAAGAAGACGTGGTCGCCATCCTCGAACTCTAGTGGCCTCCGCCTCCTATCAGCATATGACTTCTGCCGGCTCTAAGATGTCCTCATCCGCTCCTGGATGACCTGGAACTTCTCTGTCGTGGCCTGGACCATCTCTGGTCCCACAAGTGCTGACTCCCCAGGGTCTGTCCAGCACAAAGGAGATCTGCAAGGCCTGCCGTACAACGCCTCGTATGGTGCCATCCCGATGGTGGAGTGGTAGTTGTTGTTGTACGCGAACTCCAACAAGGATAGGTGGTCCTCCCAGCTGCGACCAAAGTCGAGGACACATGCGTGGAGCATGTCCTCGAGAGTCTGAATGGTCCTCTCCGTCTGACCATCCGTCTGAGGGTGAAAGGCGGTGCTCAGACGTAGTCGCGTCCCGAACGCCTCCTGCAACCCCTTACAAAGCCGGGAAGTAAAGTGAGCGTCCCGATCGGAAATGATAGTCGATGGCACACCGTGAAGCCGTACAATCTCCTGAACGTAGAGACTCCCCAATCTCTCCACTAAGCCCTGCTCTCGGATGGGTAAGAAGTGTGCCGACTTGGTGAGTCGGTCAATAATCACCCAAATGGAGTCGTGACCTCTGGAAGTGCATGAAAGTCTAGTCATGAAGTCCATAGATATTTCGTCCCACTTCCACTCTGGGACCTCTAAGGGTTGTACCAAGCCTGCTGGTACCTGATGCTCTGCCTTCACCTACTGGCAGGTGAGGCACCGTGAAACGAACTCTGCCACAACCATCTTCATGCCCGGCCACCAGTGCTGTCGTCTGAGGTCCTGGTAAATCTTCGCCACTCTAGGATGTACCGCCAAAGGAGAAGTGTGAAACTCTATCAGCACCTCCTCTCGTAAAGCGACTGGTACCAAGGTACGTCCTCTGAAAAGGACATCGTGCTCTGATCCAAGGGAGAAACCATCAGGTGCCTGTCCTGAGGATATCTGTGCACGCCGTGTCTCACAGTCAGCGTCCCCATGCTAAGCCTCTCTGACCCGCTGTAGAAGTGGAGGAGAGACGGTGAGAGACTGAAGGAAGGATGCTCCGTCTCTATCCACGAAGGATATCTTCAAAGTGGCTAGCTGCTCTGTCGCCTCCTCAAGTAGCTGGATGCCCGTCCTCCTGCTGAGGGCATCAGATACCACGTTCCCCTTCCCAGGAGTATAGACTATCTAAAAGTCATAGTCCTGGAAGAACTCGAGCCATCGCCGCTATCTCAGGTTCAGGTCCTTCTGAGAGAAGATTTACCTGAGACTCTGGTGGTCAGAAAAGACTGTAAAGCGCTCTCCCATCAGATAGTGCCGCCATGTCTTCAGAGCGAAGACCACTGCTGCCAACTCCAGGTCATGGGTAGCGTAGTTCTGCTCATGCGGCCTCAACTGACGTGATCCATAGGCAATCATGGCCCACTCCTGCATCAGGACACACCTGAGTCCGGTCCCTGATGCATCGCAGTAGACTACGTATCCAACTCCCTCCTCAGGCAACCTCAAGATAGGTGCGCCGGTCAGTCTCTGCCTCAGCTCCTGAAAGCTCTGCTGACAACTGTCTGAACACACAAAGGGTTTCCTCTTCTTCGTCAACGCTGAGAGTGGTGCCGAAAATCTGTAGAAGTCTGGCACAAATCTTCGATAGTATCCGGCAAGACCCAAGAAACTCTGCACCTACGTCACGCTCCTGGGTGGCTCCCAAGCTAGCACTTCATCGATCTTCGCGGGATCCACTACAACTCCCACCTCAGAAATGACGTGCCCCAAGAAGTGGACCTCACTTAACCAGAACTGGAACTTCAAGAGCTTTCCGTAATGCTGGTTCTCTCGGAGTGTGTCTAGTACAACTCGCAAGTGGTAGGCGTGCTCCTCCTCCGTGGTCGAGTACACCAAAATGTCATCGATGAAGACCATGACAAATCAATCGAAGTATGGCTAGAAGATCCTATTCATGAGGCGCATGAACACTGCTGGAGCATTGGTTACGCCGAAAGGCATAACCAAGAACTCATAGTGGCCATACCGACACCTGAAGGTCGTCTTCTGCACATCCTCGTCTCGAACTCTGAGCTGATGATAGCCTGACCTGAGGTCTATCTTCGAGAACCACCGTGCTCCCTTGAGATGATCGAAGAGGTCATCAATCCTCGGTAGCGGATACTTATTCATCACTGTCACCTGGTTCAGGCGACGATAGTTGACACACAGTCGCAAGCTCCCGTCCGCCTTCTTGGCGAACAAAATCGGGGAAGCCCAGGGTGAAACACTGGGTCGGATGAACCCCTTGCCCTGCAAGTCCTCCATCTATACCCGCAGCTCTCGAAGCTCAGCGGGGGCCATCCGATATGATGGAGTGGATATCGGGGTTGTCTCGGGGTACATATCAATATAAAAGTCTACCTCCCTGTGAAGAGGTAGCCCTGGAACGTCGTCAGGGAAGACGTCCGCATACTGATCCACCACTGCAGGAAAACTGGGACTCCGCGCGTCAATTGCTCCAAGGATGAGGCTAGCCAACTGATGAGTGATGGGATGTCCTCTCCTCTGCGGGAGTCCATCCTGTGCTGCGAAGGCTCCCTTCTCGCCGGTGAAGGTGAACCTGCTCCCATCGGTGCGCACACATCGTACCTTGCGCCTAAAGCAGTCAATCTGAGCATGGACTGTAGATAACCAATCCATGCCCAAGATGACATCGTAAGGCCTCAACGCTGCTACAAGAAGATCCCAGCCGAAGCTCTCGCCTCCTAGAGTAAGCTCACACTACCCTTGTTCGGAGCTCGGAGGTCCTGTGTGGGCCCGATCCTGTGTGGGTCTGATCCTGTGTGGGTTAGCGCTCAGCGGTTCTGTGTGAGCCAGCGCCTACAGGTCCTGCATGGGCCCTGTCCTGTGTGGGCCCGATCCTATGTGGGTCCGATCCTGTGTGGGTCACTACGGGGGTTAGTACCTATCGATCCTTCGTGGGTCCGATGACTTAGGTATATGTATGGGCATATACCTAAGCTGTGTCAGATGTTACTTCGTGTTTGTACCTTTCCTTTGTGGATTTCGGGAGACCTTCGGGGGTCTCGGGGTCCCTACTGAGTAGCTTATACTCACCCCTGCACGGTCTATGCCCGCACTTCGTGGTGTTGGTTGCAGACGACGGACAGCGCTGATCGTGGTGGAGGCGTGTGGAGCAGGACAGTACCTGGAGGTGGACCACTGGGCGGGACGTACTCGGAGTGGTCAGGTGGACCCGAGGAGCAGTGGAGGCTATCTGTACCCACCCTTCAGGTGGGACTTCCAGAGGATGGCTCGACGCTGCAGTTTTTCCTTTCAGTTGTTGTTTTTCCTTTCAGTTTTACTTTACAGTTGGGCTTGTATTTCTGGAACCTTTACTTTCATCATAGCTTGTACCGTTTTTACTTAGTGTTTACTTTTCTTCTTGCTTACTCTGCGGTGCTTGTTTACTTTAAAAGGAAATGCCTTCCCTTTTCTTTTGGGATTTACGCCTTGGTGCTAGTCGCCAGCCCCTGGCCTATGGAAGGCGGGCTTGGGGTAGTCACGGCACGGACCCCGATGGCGGGTCGTGACAAATTGGTATCAGAGGAACTCAACAAAGCTGACGGCACGTCAATCGGACGTCCGTAGCTCAATATATGAGCGTTTCCGCTCCGAGGGCCCGGTTGGTTTCGTGTACGAACGAACCCGGCCGAACTCAAAGTATTCCGAAACCTTGAGTGCGATATACCGAAACGACCGTCTCGATCCAAGGATCGTGTTTCCGCTAACAGCCGGTTGTTTGGAGGCCCGTAGCTCAAGTTACGGGAGTTTGAACGAAGACCGTCCGAAGACGGGGGGTCCGAGCCCGGGCCGACCCGACCCGACCCCCCCCCCCCCCCGGGAGTCGGCTGAACCGGGTCGACCCGACCCGGTCTGGTCCGGCCAGGGCGCGGCCCGGCCGGTCGGACCGGCCTGGCCCGGTTCGGCCGAGCGGCCGAACGGCCAAGCGCCGCGGGGCGCTGCCCCCGCGGCCTGGGGGTGCCGCGGCCCCCCGCGTGGGGTCGCGCTGAGTCAAGGACGCAGCTTCAGTCACGTCCGAAGGCACCAGACCCGCGCAGCCGCGGGTCCGCGGGTGCCGCCGCTGCCGCAGCTTCAGCCGCGGCGGCCTGTCCGGCGGCGCGCCGGGGCGCCGCCGCTCCCGGCTGCCGGCACCGCCGCGCCGGCGACCCGCGCCGCCGGCGTGTTCCGCAGGCCACCAGGATCACTCTGATGGTCCGATTTTGTTCCCTTCTGCACCGCTGCTCCTCCCGAGACTCGTTCTTCACTACGGAATCATCAAACTTCTGTTGCGGCACGTTCCGTCGTCGCCCGTCAAATCCGCACAAGAACGAAGAACGGTGGAGGCTTATCGGGCCGTGTTCGTTTGGCCCGCACCCTCCGCGTTAGATATAAACAACGGGAGGAATTAAAGTTCAACACATGAACGCATATCCGAAACAATTTTTAATGAAATAAAATTGTTTCAATAAATGGGTTCCTCAATTGAATGGAAACAACAATTTTAATGAATTTAAAATTGTTCAAAAAACGAGTTCTTTAACTTTTTAAAGAAACATTTACGAGAATATAAAAAGGGGGTAATTTCAAAATAATTCCCTACCTCGAAGTTGTCGCGCGTGAGCGTTCTTCGCGAAATTGCTCGTCGCGGAAGGTGGAGATCGTCGCGTCGTCCCGGAAGGGCGTCGCGTCGTTGCGGAACACGGCGTTGAGTCGGCGAACTCAACGCACCAAGAACAACAGATTTAAATTATAAATAATTAAATCTGTGTTTCGTTTTAAACCAAAAATAACTTTTATAAGAATCCCAAAATCACTCACCTCAAACGGTTGGTGATCAGAGATCGGGGCAGGGAAGAACGTCTCGGATTGGAGCGTCGTCGATTTCCGCGGATGACGGCGTTCTTCGCGTTCTTCGCGTTCTTCGCATTCTTCGCGTTTTTTGCGAAGGAGGTTGAAGGTTCAGGGATCCTCTCTCAACGAGTAATCCTCCAAAAGAGATAGGTTGGTCTTATTTTATTATTATGCCAACAAATGAAAACGGGTAAGTAACGACCCATCAATTCGTTGAATTAATTCAACGAAAGAAACAGCTCATTTAATTTACGAAATAAACCACCCAATTAAATGGTCTGTTAAGAATTTAAAAAACGTGTCAGTTGACTTTCATAATGACGGGTTTTTGCGGGTGCGTTACTTAGCAGAAAGAAACGGTGGGGCTCGTGCGGGCCCCACCTCACAAATATCCTACCAAGAGGGTAGGATATTTCTGGATAGCATCCTATCCGGTTCAACTCAGTTCAAGCCACCTTTAAGTGGCTTCAAGTGGCTTCCAAGTGGCTTAAGTGAAATAAAATAAAGTTGTCGCAAAATTATTTTATTTCTCAACTTTAAGCCCGAAAATTAAAAACCACACCCGAGAAAACGCAACTCCGGAAGAGGCGTTTCTAGGTGAATACCGGCGCTTCGATTTCATCAGTGCCCTCAGAATTCGATTCCGGGCACCAGTTCAAAAGTCAGAAAAACCCGCTCATCCATTCACTGAACGTACCTGATCCAAACTTCGGAAAATGATTCCGGGCACACCAGGCCTTGGAATCAGGTGCCGTCAGAAACTGCGCTCTTGTAAAATTCCAAAGAAAATTAAGAAAAAAATTTCCTTGAAATTTATGGGTCTTTACAGGGATCAAGTTCCCATAGTCTAAGGGGTTTGAATAAATCCTTGAGGTATTAAATAAATTATTGAACAATGCACCATTATTAACCTTAACATCTATAAATGAGGGATTTTTTATATATAGTAATTCACCAAAGAAAGTACTAGGGTGTGTCCTTTAGAAAAATAATAGAGTTTCAGCTTATGCATCAAGGAAATTAAATAACAATTAACAAATCTATCCAAATATTTATCTAGAGATATAAAATTAAATATTTGAATTAATAATATGGAGAATTATCTTTATACAAAAAAATGTGACATATATGCAGATTAAAATTTTTTTAAGTACACATTGAAGCAGAAACAGCTCAACATGAGACAAATGAGATGGATGGAACAACTAAAGGTCAATGACTATGTAATACACTACCATCTTGGTAAAGAAAACTAATGGTAAACATATCGAGTAGGATGGATACCATGGTTCTATACACGATGAGGATAGAAAATGATCATATATTCATGTATTTAGTAAACTTTTATATATAAATTATCAAGTAAAGGGAAGTATCATTCAATTTCAAAGTAATTTCCCAACCATATTTACTATGTAAGATAAAACTACCTCGATGAGAAAATAAGAATTTCAAGAATAATATTAAAACTATGGAAGAGTATAAATTGAAAAACTTAAACTATAAAGATGGTGTGTTAATGTTTGGAAAAAGATTGTGTGTACCATCAATACAATAGTTAAAGAGTCAATAGTTACCTGAAGAATATAGATCGAACTTATCTATACTCTTGGGTAGTAACTTGATGTATATTGATCTAAAATAATACTTATCTTGGGGAAACATAAAGCCTAAAATTGAAAACTATGCTTCAAGATGCTTGGTATGCCAAAAAGTGAAGGCTAAGAGACAAACCCCAAAGGGTGTCATGCAACCACTCCCTATACCAATGTGAAAGTGGGACAATATCACAACAAAATTTAACACTGGAATGCCTAAGACATCTAGGAATAATGGTATTATATGGGTCATTGTGGTTAATCTTAAAAACTATACACATTTACTAGAAATAAGATAGGATTTACCTATTTAACTTCCAACACAGATCCATATCTATAAATTTTTGAGACTTCATGGTGCAACTTTATCAATTGTATTAGATCATGACCTATGATGCACATAAAAAAATTTGATAAGTATTCGAAATGATTTGGACATAGAGATGCATATGAGAATCACTGATCATTCTAAAACTGATGGGAAAACTGAAAGGACCATTTAAACCTTAGAGTAAAATATGAATACATACTCACTTTACGTCCAAGGAATATGGGACAAATACCTAACTCTAGTGGAATTCATGACAAATAATATCTTCCATTAAAAAATTAAAATCAAACCATGTGAAGTCTTATATGAAAAAAATATGACGTACTTAAAGAATAGATATCCAAAATCATTTCAATATGGCCTAGAGTAGAAGGAAAATTTATGCTCATAATCAGAGAAATAGTATATAATTCCAAGTATGAGATCTTGTATTATTTAATGTGTCAATATAGAATGTAGTTATAAGGTTTGGTATGAAAGGGAATCTAAGTATAAGGTATATTGGACCTTTTGAAATTTTAAATAGAATTAGAGGTATTGATGAATGATTTGATCTACAACCCAGCCTATCTAAAGTGCATAGAGTGTTTCATGTATCAGTAATAACGAAGAATATATCAGACCCTGTATATGAAATCATCAGTTATGAAATAGATCTGAAGCATAAATTTTAATATAATTAAGTGACTATCCAAATTATTGACACTAGAGAGAAAGTTCTATGGAATTGGACAACCTAACTATTGAAAGTTCTTTGGAGGATTCACATATTGGAAAAGCAATAGGGGAGCCCAAGGAAGCATTGAGGGAAAAACAAACTTCATTTGTTCCTAGAATGGTGTACAACCCAAATTTAAAGGTTGAAATTCTTTAATGTGGTAGAATTTAATATCTAATACTCTACTACAGTAAATAAACATTTCATCCAAAAAAATTGGCACAATGATAATTTTATTATTTATCATAATAGTACAAAATAATATAATAAAATTGAAAAGTATGAAATTATATTTATAATAAAATAAAAAATCAATACCATAAAATCATTTAGAAATAATATAATTAATAATTAATAATATATATATATATTAATTAATAAAAATATAATTAAAGATGTGTGTCTCAAAATAAAAATAATAAGATTTTTGAATTATAGGATCCCAATGCATGATTCTAAAAAACCTAATTATATTTATTTTATAATTAAATTTCATATATATAGAAAATTATTTTCATAAAAAATGAGTTTAAATTTGGAATAAAATTTTCAAAATTATCCAATGGGGATTTTTTTGTAATTTTTAGACAGGATGAAAATTTGAATATTTTTATAATTAAACCAAATAAAATAGACACAATACAAGGATGAGAGAATAGAATCACATGGGGGAGTGATATACTCTAAGGGAATCCCCTTAAATAATGTTAATAAAATATGGTGGTAAAGAACCAATTATTTAATAGACAATCATCTCCTCCTCCCAATCACCTTTGGAAGTAATAATATTATTTTATTTATTCACCTTGCTCAATATATGTCGAAACATTTCATTTTTATTAATCATTATTTTGACTTTTCTAGTGTAAAAAATATTCCATTATTTTGGTGAGTAACCGAAAAAATATTTGACTTACATGGATGATTCTGGTTTAGCTTCAGATATATTAATGTTTTTCAAAGAGAAAATATTGATTCTATTTACTGTTTTGATAGCTTCCTCTTGAACAGATCTCTCCTCCCCATAAAAGGCAGAAAATACTATGTCGGTAGAGTCCTGATAGTATCTGATAATATTTACACCATTCATGATACCCTGAATAAATGATCCATCTATATTGTGCTTAAGTCCCTGAGATAGTGGTTTCCAGTTCACCCAGTGACCTTGAGCTCTATTTTTAGTCACATTCCTAGTAGAAGATATTGGAATCTGATTATTAAGAAATTCCAGTAAACTAACCTCTTGGCATAGTGAAATAATACTAACAACTAGATAAAGGGAATTAATTTTTAGTAATCCTTTATTTGGTTTAATGGTTTGGTGGTGGTCTATATTATGTGACACCCATATAATCAAAAATACTACTAAGATAATGATGCATCTTGTAATGTCCTAGGATTTTCATACATAGATATTAAATCTGAAAAGATTATTATTTTTTCATTATAAATAAACACGCCTAAGGGGTATAATGGTTTAGTGTATTTTAAAACTTGCAGACATGAACAACTAGTTCGTAAGTGTACTACATTATCTCAAATTATGTTCTTCATAAATAACACCCTTCTTAGAAATATCACAAATAATATCTTTCTTCATAACCTAGGGAAAGGAAACATAATAAAGAGTGAGCTCAAATGATCATTAAGGGTAAACAAGATATATATCAACATAGAATGAGGATTATGGTATGGGATAATGATAATAACATTTGAAAACTATACCATGAAAGTCATAAATTTTTAACATGAGTCATGGAATAAATCTCAGCAGTACATAAGACATAAATCATTAAAGAATCAAAGAACATGAGTGAAGATAATATAACATTGGAATACAATATAGATTATTTGCATACACATAATCATAGAAAATCTTATTTCAAGTCTACCCACCAATAAATTCAAAACATATTATGCTTGGGATAAACTCTCATGTACCTTTTTTTTGTAATGGTATAACCTCCCATGTACCCTCTTTTTGGATTGGGATAACCTCTCGTGTACCATCTTATTTCATTATTGGGATCACCTCCCATGTACCCTCTTATTTCAGGCTTGTTATAACCTCATGTGTACCCTCTTATTTTGATGTTTGGATAACCTCTAGTATACCCTTTTGTTTTGGGATTTGGATAACCTCTTTTGTATGCTTTGAGCACATAGAACAAAAATAATTACCTAATTCATGGGAGGGAGATATAGGTCCCACCGGATACATAATCCATATTTGTTTCCACAAGATCATCATACATTCGTTATATCAGAAACCTAGAAAAGTAAATGGGTTTTATAAACATTCAACCATAACATAACTTTTGGAAGAGAAATGGGTTTCATAATAATTCAATCATTTCCTCACAACATAACCCATGGAAAAGGGATGGGTTCCATAAATATATTGTATCATAATAATAAACCATCTAGAGAAATATTACGGAAGGTATCACTACCTGGTATCCCCATTAAATCTTAAGTAACATCAAATAATTTAATATTTTATGAAAAATAATTTAGAAAGATCACCTAGAAAATTTCTTGAGAAAAAATACCCTTTTAAGTTTGAAATCACTTTTTAATATCAAAAAATTTCACAAATATTAAATAAAAGAATTATTTGAAAATAACCTTAGAAACATGTATGGGATTATTTAAATCATTATGTGGTCATAATGGTGGAAAATACTATTCATTTCATATGTATTAAAATAAATATTTCTTTCACATTTTCAGGAAAAAAATCAAAAGAACCTTATATGGAAACTGACAAGAATCATTTTAAAAAATTTGGTAAAAAATACAATCATTCGTAATAATGTACTTAAAAAACATTTTATAATATTAAAAACATCCTTTAAATGTTTTCAGAAAACATGGACATGGAAGAAAAAGGGTTTTCGACTGAAGAGAGAAAGAAAGTCATTTTTCATAAAAATATTCTTTTGGTCTATTTAGTTATTAAAGTGATAAAAATGAAAAAAAAATGTATTCCCCAAAAATAACAAGTGGTGAATAAAATTACATAGTTTCTAAGAGATATATTATATGATTTCATTATTGTAATTGTAATCATAAACAATCCTGATAAATAGGGATATTATAACATAAAACTTTTACCACTTTGGTAAATTTTCGATTATACACCCAATGAAATAAATAAACTTATAAGGATATGTATATTCCATAATTATCAGGAGAATAGTAATTAAATAAATTCACTGTTACTGTATACACTCCTCAAAATAAAAAAGTGGTGAATATGGCATGTGTCCCATAGAAATAAAAGTGAGATGAAAAATCCCTTACCCCAAATCTTGAATTTCTTCATACACATTAAAACCTTCTATATAATAAATATAGGTTTGTTATACATCTATAATATAACCATAATTATACATATCATACTATATATGACTTACTTATGACCTCTTCTTATTCTTTTATTAATTATTCTTTTTTGAAATCAGTTTTTGGGTAATAATAGCTTCGTTTTTCATATATGTTTGGGTTTGATACTTTTGATCCTTTTACTTTGATCAAGGTTACATCATCTCCAAGATTTTATCCATGATATAAATATCATATATATTAATTATATATTTATTTAGAGTAATCTATTGAATTTAGAGTAAAAAAATAAATTACACCAATTTTGGAGATGGTAGATCATACTTATGCATGAACGTTGTTTCCATTTTAATAAAAGATGTAAAGAAATACATATAAATAATAACTCAAATTTCCAAAATCATTATTATTTTATTTAAATCACATGTACTCATTAAAATTAAACTTATTACCTTGCATTAAAATCATAATAGAAAAAAATCGCATTACTTTGTGAGGCGGTGGTCCTCTATAAACCCAAGTGACTGTATAAAATTCCCATAGAATGGAGAGTAAGAAGGTTTATGTTATTATTGTGTCTTGAAAATTCCACATACAATTAGAGGATATTTCAAAATTCATAATGTTTGGAAATAAACCTAGAATAATAATTGAAGGAACAATGTTTAAAGGGGTGAATCCATGAAGGTAGGGTCATTTTTGTAATGTAAAAATCACTTAATAGACCACCCCTATGCAAGGAATTCCTCTATTTCAAGTAGTGCCCCATGAACGAAATTGTTTTTGTGAGGAGGTGGTACCACTGATGATTTTCAATGAATCCATATTCATTGAAAGGGTTGGGAGGTGATTTTTCCTCCATGAATGACCATCCCCAAGAACCAAATAGTTCACAGGACAATGTGGTACCACCAGATATAGCAAAGAAATTGAAGTCATTTTACTGGACCAGGTAGTGACTTCTACCCCTACAAACGACGGACCCATCTATGAATGATATCTCTCCACTTACTAATTCATTCGCAAGCCAAGGAATTATCCTTGGTCACCCAAAAAATAAGGCACATGGTACACTAGGGATGAATAGCAATGCCTGTATTTGGTCCATTCGTTATTCTATAAAAGGTTTGTCATGTGAACTTAAGAAAGGGACTGAATAGAAGAGATCTGTAGGAGACGAACGACGAGGAAAGACAAAAACCAGAGCCTCTACATTGACTCACATTAGGTAAAAATATACCGAATAACATTAAGGATGAAATAATAAATAATCTAGCCATCTGTGAACCCAAAACCCCTTTGCAGACACCATTCCACCTAGCATAAATGGATAACCCCTTTAAGGATAATCACCCCCATAACAAAACACTATGAGGAAAAATCCATGCCCCGCATAGAAAAATACTTTGAGGAATGAACTTTCCCCTACATAGAAACATGATACATGGACAGAACCTGGCCCCACATAGCAATACACTGCATGGGAATAACCCATTCCCACATAGAATAATGCTACATGGATAGTACCCTCACCCGTGTGGAAACATGATACACAGAGAGAACCACATCCCATCTAAGAACTTGCTATATAGAATGTCGTGTCCTAGGGAATTATAATCTCCACCTACCATCACTCCCTTTTTTCGTGTCATCGGACCCTATGTTGGCCCCTCCATGAACCAGTCTAATAGAATCAGTCCAAGGCCACTTACAAAGCCACTTGACTTGTAAGATAAGATCACTGGGTACATCAGTGTTCCCTCTCAAGTTTACAAACCTGTGTTAAGTGGATTTTCATGTGAAACATTCACAATAATTTTTACCCTCATAATTTCTTACTGTTTACATTCCCATGGTAATGAGGGCTCCAACCTTTGTGTGCTCACGTGAGCCTCCTAATTCTGGGTAGAGAAGGAAAAGATCACTCTTTACTTTCCCTTTGAAAAGGAATGAGATCCTCCCCCAGATCTAATTTTAGGGCATCCCTCCAAGGGTAATGTCCCAGCCTTTCTTATGGGTGGTGAAATTTTTTCTCCTTTTTCCTTAGCCTAAGACATAGCTCGATAGATCACCAAATGTGACTATCCTAGTTACTAATGTAAAATAGGATACTGGAACACTAAATGCACACTCCCCCTCACTTTGGGATTTAAAACATCTTCCACCAGTGGATATAGTGGATCATGTGATCTTCAGATATTATACTTCTTGTTTTTAAAACTGAGAATGTCTCATGTAGTCTTAGAGGTTAGTAGCGATCATGAAATCTGCATGATCCCAAACCACATGGGCTTCTTCTTTAAGAAATCCCCAACTATATGCACCTTGGGACTTCTCCATAGATATAAGCCCCAACCCCAATCCAAATGTACCTCCTATATGGTATAAGTCCCTCACTATATCCATTCTAATGGGAAACTCCCATGAATAATCCCCAAACCAAATCCAACCACGATAAATCCTCTTGTGACGGGTGTATACTACAAGTAAGACCCAACCAAATCCACTAAATCAGGCATCCTTCTGAGTGTAAACTCAAATCCAATCATGCCACCTTAAATGGTAATAATCTATGTATAAGAACCAACTAAATGAAGTACATGGTCGATGACTCCCAACTAACTGGGATACAAAGGAATCACTATTGAGGTCCAAAACGTACACCCAAATTCACCCTAATGTTCTCCAGGATACATTCCTAGTTAGTTCATATCCACCTTTGAGACCACATCTCTTCCAAGTCCCATAGGTCACCCGGACGTACATCCCACACCATCCCTAATTAGGCACCTTCCACCTGGATGTCCTTGTCGCATGAAGTCAAACTGCATGGTTCGGTCCTCGTCGCACGACCCTAAAAGGTTATGTAACCCATTAAGTGGCATAAAACAATGTGGGTTCTTATTCCCATCTTGAGGATATTTAGGAATCCCATATTATGGGTTTGATTCTGACATTAAAATAACTTTTCGCCTTGTATGATGGTAAAATCTAGAGCACCTCACCATGTGTCTTAAAACTAGCATCGTCCTAATAAATTACCAAATAATCTCTAATCTGTTCATAGAAAAGGTACCATTTAGGTAGAAACTCAAATGACTATAGATCCCTCCATTGAGGAAGAACCTTAGATACATACAGATAATTTTGTACCCATCTGTATTTATAATTGATTGTTGTGTTAGATTAATATCTATTATACACACTTGGGAATGAACAAAGGATTCACGAACATATCTTAAATCAATAATGGAGCCCCATAATAGGAAATAGTTCCCCCCAAAAGGGTTTGATGAGCCCAAATACCCATTCTCTTGACTAATGTGAGTTCTTAGGTGTTCTCAGCCAAGTAACTCAATGAATTCCTACCTTTGGAAAGTAGGTCCATAAGTCTTCATGGATATGAGAGTCATGGGGAGTTTTCATCTACACAAACCAAACCCTTTGGAGATTTTTTGTAGATATTGTACTGACAATCAATGATTGCACACAATTCAAACCCTTTTAATCAATAATTGTGAAAAAAGTGTATTTTTTCAGAAATAGAATGGTTTCTGGATGTGAATGAACTTAGCTACAACGTCTCCATCATCCGATAAAAATGATGTACTGTACAGTTCTCATTGCACCATTTCATTCCAAAACACAATGAATCTTATTCAAAAAAATGTTGAACCCTATGTGAATGAACATAGATACAGTGTCTCCTTCACATGATAAAAATGATGTACTTTTCTATTCTCATCTAACTATTTCATTACTGAATACGATGAATCTTTGATGAAACAAAATGGTGAACCAAACATGAATCCTTAACCAAGGTGGCAGTGTTACCCCATACCAGGCCCCTTCCATATCCAAAATGGAAGAGGGTCAAGTGAAACCATCAATTATGCATGTGGTCATGAGATACTTCTTTGATGAGGTTTTGTTTTCTACATTTGTCACATATATTTTAGGCACTCTTCCCATGAACTCTTTTTATTCTAATGAAATCTCACCAGCTTTTGTGAACACACAAATCAAAAAATGAACCATCTGAGTCCTCAACCAGACCATGGATGTCATTGCCCACATAGTGTCTTCAACATCGGGTTTCAAATTCACTAGTTAGGGAGTGACAACAAAATGGAACTCTCGCCACCTTAGAGGTTTCTAGAAAGACCCTTCAGTCCATAAATACCTACTAACCCTCTATCTAGTGATAGTCAGAATTCCAAAACCAGACAACCCCAGTAGCCATATCCAACCATTTTGGGAGCCTATCCTTGGAACGTGACAATGATTTCCTACCTTACCTTAGGAAGGTTGATGAAGTCATTACCAATAAATTCATGCCAGCATCATAGTGGTCCCACCCATGGGACCCTAGTAGAAGTTGTTGTAGTTGACTTCTTACAGCCTAGTATCGTCATCTTGCGGTGGATGTTGCCATGAGGACCCCGTCTAAAGTTATATGAACCCATGGTCCCTAGGATAGACTGCAAAGGGTGAAAATTAGACAATCAAGAACAAGCCATCGCCCTTATTCCTTCTAAAGAATCCCATCATGAAAATATAGTGGAGAATTATGGGAAGACATATATTCCTTCTCCCTCTTATGAATCCAATCGATCAAATAAGACAACAAATTATGAGCAGACACATATTCTTGATACATCTCACCAAGACCTCTGTGCAAATAGGGAAGAAAATTATAGGCTGACATGTATCCTTGTCAATGCACATCCATCCCACTTATCAAATAAAATGACAATCAACTATGAGAATATGTATATAATTACAACTATAAATGAATCTCTTCAGTCAAATATAGTATAAAACCATTGGCATATGAAAATTTATATGGATTCATATGAATCCCCTTAGTCAAATAATATTGAAACAAATGTGAAAATTGAAATTCTTTCTCATTCATATCAATCCCATCATGTAAATACGACTGAAATTAGAGAAAGAAACTAGTGTATACCAATTATAAGTCAGGCGAAGATGTGTACCTCTATCCCTACGGAAGATAACTATTTTTACCTAAATACAGAAAATGGAGGATTGGAGTAGTCCTATATTACTGTTCTAGTACCAGAATGGGAATATATTCTTCATCCAATCAAAGATCCCTATGAAAACATGTTAGAAATTTTGTAGGATTAGATATCAATTCTTGATAATATCATATAGACTTTCCAATATGTAATAACATCCATGGTAATAGTAGGGAATCATTTCCACAACCCCACCTTCCCTAGTGGGGTGACTCATCCACATAATAGGGTGGTCACTCAAGAGCATACATGCATCCCTTTTCTAATCGGGGAGGTTCTTAGGAAATATTCTATAATAAATGGAAAATAGGATTGGGCACAAATACCCTCTTTAACTGGGGGACACTGGTCCACATCAGTGGTTGCTCTAGGGTAGGCATATATCCCTTCCAAAATTCTAAAATATTATCATCATATCTCGAAGGAACCTATATTTGAAGGCCATCACTTACATCAATAATCCCTAGTCACCTGCAAGAAAGTTCCCAAAAATAAATCACATAAAAGGAAGCTAGGAAATAAAGGGAAGGAACATGACCCTACTCTATTGGAAGCTAGAATTCTTGATGCCATCAAACAATTATCAATGGAGTATTAGGATCCTGCTGAACCATTAATAAATTATGGGTGTGGAAGTAGAAATTACAAAGGTCCTCCCCATAACATTGTTACCATCAGTTTTGGTGGTTCTCCCTAGATCACACAACATGAAGGATTTGTTCGAGGACATGAGTTGATCGATGAATATATTTTACCTCCTGATGATAATTATGGTAACCCTCCTCATGTCCATATGATCAAATAGTATGATGTTCATCCCCTTTCTTCCATCTTACCTGAAGGTCCTCCCCAAGATATACTCCGTAGAAATTCTCCTGGTAGTAAGGAATCGAGATATAATGGTAGTACTCTCCATGATGGAATTCTCCATGAAGGTCCTCCCTGCAGTGATGTCATATTTTACTAATAATGTCCTCATCTTTCTATTGTCCACCCTGAAGATCCTCCCCAGGGTATATTCTATAGAAATTTTCCCTATAATCAGACATCGATATATGATGGTAATCCTCTCAATGATGGAATTTGTTGTGAAGGTCCTCCCCAAAGTAATATCTTATTTAAGCAAGAAGGTCTTCCCCTTACTATCATCCACCCTGAAGGTCCTCCCCAAGATATGTTCTACAAAAAATCTCCCTATATTTAGACATAGATCTAGAATGGTATTCCTCACCATGATTGCATTTGTTGTGAATGTCCTCCCTATAGTAACATTCCCTATCAACAAGAAGGGTTTCCCCTTACTGAGTCAAATACAAAAATTCTTCATAATTTAAGACACTTAGAAATATTGTAAAATACATGTTAGAGACCCTATCGATAATAAGGAACATCCTTTCTGAACCAGAAGAAATCCAGGGACAATGTACATCCTCTGAGCCACCCTTTAACCATTCCCATACCAATGAGACTCCTACTAGCCCCACTACTAGCAACCAAATTGTCCAGAATAATTCAAGGTGGTATTATCATGTATAGGAGTCTCTAGTAGAAGAACAAACATATATGTTTATTGTGATAATAAAATTGGACATGGATGACATACCCATGGTTTTTTGGACCTCATACACTTCTTAGTTCAAAATTCCAGAGGAATTGTCTGAAGAGTGCATACATAACATCTGTCTAAATCTATGAACTACTCTCTACCACCTATAAGAAAATTTATTGTCTTACAATGGATATGCAGACCATGTTACAATGTTGGGAGAGCTTCATCATTAAATTGACCTGAAATCCTTTTTGTCTGCATGATGATGATGATTATGGAAGTGGTGAAATGACCTTCAACCAGCATGCTTCAATGTGTTTCATAAGTTGCATCATCTAATAACTTGCCTGGTATTCATATCTGAGGGTGGGGGAGTATGGATATTTTTATTTCACCTCATTCCACTTCAAAAAAACCCACTGGAGATGAAATCCTCTAATTTCATTATTTCAAGGTGAATATTAAGAAAAAAACCATACTTGTTAAAGTAGTAATACTCTATAAGAATCATCCTCGAGTAAGTCTCAAAATCGTTTATCCCAAAGAGATAAATCCATAAAAAACTCCTAAATTAGGCAACTGAGAAAATTCATAAAACCTATCTCTTAAGGGAAACTAATAATCTAACATTGATAATGTCTTCAAAATTAGGTAGTTCTCATGCAGACTTGGCATCATATCTTGTTCACACTCGAATAGGGATGAACACGATTTAGAGAGCGATGATAGATGTAGTAGTTTCCACAATACGGGATCAGCCCTTGCCCGTATGGCTGCGGAAATTTTTAACAAAAAATTCCCCTGTAAGATAAAAAAATTCAGGTTGAGGCACAATAATAAGATAATTGGAGAAACCCAAACTTCCAGGATGGGGGTATTTTTACCTTAACCACCCCCTCAACAGAAATCAGTCTTTTCTCATTTAGGGAGGACGATAAGAGGAAAAGTCTCTCAGCTCACCCTATCTCGTGACCCATTTCCCCCAAAAGGGAGGAGTATGACCATGTGGTATAGAGGTTCTCTCTGAGTCACCCTTCACAAAGAATCTCAAAGAGGATACTAGAAAGGAAGGGAAAGTCTGTCAAAAAATGAAAACACCCCTCCTATCATTCATTAGTCGATTTGATGCCCATAATGCATTATGCATCAATGAATGCCATGGATTTAAATCCTGTATATGGCACTAAAAATGTTTCAAATTAAGAAGAACAAGGATAGTTTGGGTCTATTAAACATCTTTCCCACACATAGAATGAAGGTGTGCATATCCAGAACTAGATAATCAACCTATATTTTGGTGCTCCCTCAGTTAATCCCACATTGCCTCCTTAGTGAATCACTACTAGAGAAAAGAATAAAATCAAGGTAATATATGACCTACCTTCCCCTATATATGAGTTGGGGTTCTCTATGCTTGAAAAAATATTTTCTCTATGATAGGAATAAATGAAAGAGTTTAGGAGAATCAATGTAGAGTTGCTTTGAGGAAGCATTCTTATCGAATATTCTCCCCAAGTAGAACCTCAATGAACACTTCCAATAGGTGTACCTCAGCCATATGGTTTTATCTTATAAATGGATGCAAGTCTTGGATATCCTCCCTACTCGGCACCTAGACCATTAGTCTACATAGACCTGTTCATAGTTATATAATTAGAATTCCCTCCATTAAGAAGTCAATTGGAACTAGTTTAAGCAATTTTTTCAAAGATGTCCATGGCCAGATATCTGTCTCGAATAGTAATAGAACCATCATGTTAGATATTTCCAATTGTTTTTCCTTTCCATGATCTGGTTCAATAGAACACTCATCAAGGACATATCGACACCATTGAGTCATTGGTATCTCAATTGGAATCCATGGAGGAGTGACAGATACCAATGTAGCTGGAACAGAAACCTTACCCCGACTGGGTGAGTGACACCTCACCACTCCCAATGTTCAATGGATCAGGTGACACAGAATAATATCTAACTCACTATGTGTCCCATTTAGATCCCGTGATGGGAATTTCTGAGCAACAAGAAGCATTCAAAATCATATGATTTGTGCAAACCCTGTAAGTGTCAGCCTTCATATGGTATTCCAGTTTTCTAGATTGGTCAATAATAGGATTGGAAGATCTCAGTCAGAAATTACTCTTTTAGTTTAACTGAACACAACAAAAGACAATAATCAGTGACCTCTAAAACTGAAAATAGTGAGAAAACAATAGAGTCAAGGATTCCATAGTCAGATGGAAGGGGAGACTTACTCCTTTAACTAACTGCTTCCCCAAGAGGATTTGTTCACTCTCTACATTAATAATGTTAATGATGAGTTTCAAACTCCACTAATCCCGATGAAATATACAAGTGGATTTTAGGATTTCTCCACCACTTCCCAAATAATGGAATACTCCATAAAATGGACTAATCTCAAGTTTTGGATAACTCCACCGGCTCTGAGGAAAATAGTCGGAAATGTCGAGGCGGCATCTGTCACACTTAATTCAACCTTCGTGCCTACTCCTTCTCCAAATCTTGCACCATATCATACAACACCCATTGGGTGTCAAAAGAAACCCCCGCCTTGATAGGACAAGTGGAGGTTCCCTAGTTGAAATGAGTTCGAGGAAAAAAGTAATAAAGTATATTAATTATAATATTGTCATGTTTGTGTATATTTTATAGATGCTATGGATAATGATTTAATCTTCCTTCCAGAGCCTAAGAGTCTTGATTAGGTAGGCCTCAATGACTAACCATATTATTTCCCTTTTCATTAGATAATGGGACACACCATCCATGAATGTTTCATCCTTAAATACCTCATGAAAAAAATGATAGATTCTAGAAAGTTAATGTTTATAAAGGAACCAACACAAGTGTCATGTGATTCCACCATGACCCCCAAGGAAGAAGGTGAGTGGAATGAAGTTCTTAGAAAAGGGAACAAAATTTTTATGCTCAGATGAATCCAAATAAAATAAACCGAGCTCAGGGTATTCTTGAAGAAAAGTTTAAGTAGACAATTTTTCCCCCATCTGATTCTACTGCAACACAACCAATGTCATCATCCCACAAACCTCTAAGGGATATCCTTTAAAAAAGTGGTCAAATTGGAAAGGCAGTGAAGAAATACAAGAGGATGAAAGTACATCAAGGAGAAATTTTTATTTGAACAGCTTAGATTTTATGCACTTAGATCTGGAACAATAGGAACTTCCCTTCCAAAAGGTATAACCAGAAATGGTCATCCATAAAAATTCCCCCTCAGATGATGAGTTGACCTTTGGTTCCATTAATTTCATTAATTTAGTGAACCCCTTCTCCGATAACCAGTATGGATATGAAATTGAGTACCCTTCATCCAATTAGAGATCTAGAGGAAGAGGCCACATGAGCTGAGGATATCAGGGAAGGCATATCCATGGTAGAATCCATACTTTTAGCTAAACCCCCGCTCAAATAGTAAATGTTGCAAAAACATGTGGAATAGCCATTCAGCATGCTCACTGGGAATAGGAAAATCCTCCTACATCGTCCAGTATCCCCCTGACCCCGTCACTTTATAATATCAATCCAATGTGGAAAAGGTGTCATATTTCCCTTTGCGGGTAGGCAGACCTAACTAGCCCGACCCACCAAGGATAGAAGCACCTCCAACTCATATCGTGAAGGTTGAACCATCAACATAAAATTTTCATGACCATAAACCTCCTATAAAATAGCATCCCCATCTCGGGAATCATAGTCCTTTGGACCAAAAGTATACCATCTTGAAACATTTATCCTTGTTATCATCTAAACTATCAATACTCAATGCCTTGAGTTTGTCGAAAGACCTCAAGGAATCAGTCATAGAAGCTTTTCTAAGCCCTTAGTATTTTGAAGCTGATTTTGTTACTACAATGTTCTACCAGACATAGATTTATTCTGGGGAATTCAATGCAGTTATCTTCATCACAAATAAAGATAAATATGTCATTATATAGGGGAATATTAGACTCTTGTAGGTGTCTAGTAGGATAAATGGTGTCGATGTCTGAGAATTTTCCAGTGATAGTGGCTCTCGAGTTAATATCATTCCAGTATGAACACTTCACTAGATGGGATATGATGAGGATAACCTAGTTCCTTCCACCATAACCCTACAAGGTTATGAAATGAGTGAGAAAAATCCTTTGGTCCAAATCAAGATCAAGGCCCAATTTGGAGACTTCGTAGCTGACTCAAAATTTCTAGTGGTTTGGTAGAACACAGCCTTAAACATCTTACTAGCAAGACCCTATTTGAACCAACATGCAGCAATCCCCCATCATACCCTCAATGAATCAAATACTGCATTAATGGTAAAATTAGTATGTTTCTTGTGGATAAGGCCACATTTGAATCTTATAGGTCACATTATATCAATGTTGGATTCTATTAGGGGAAAGGGAAACAACCTATGGTTGATGGTGTTGATTGGGTCACCACCCCAAATAGTTTAGAAATGATCTCATCCAACCCCTTAAAATAAGTCAGTGAATAGTATGTTCTACCTATCAACCAGATCGAGAATATGAGTCCAAATTCAGATGCATATTCATTTATCTTCAATATTTCAGTCATGAACACTAATTCTAGCTATGTTGAAATGTTTTTTGACTCAATAGATAGTAGTGAAATCTTAGATAAAAGTACATTTAATCCATCCTTAGAGCCCCAAGAAATCCCTACTGCACCAGTTGATGAAGAATAGGATATCTAATCAGTTAAAAAGGCTGAAGAAAATCCTTCTCTATCACTCAAACCATCCCCTATATATTTTCTAAGAAATCTCCGATATTCATCTCGGTTAGAGGAAGCGACTTCATCTTTAGAATATCAAGACATTGAATCATCTTCTAAACTCATACCAATACATACTTCCCTAATGTAACAATAGAAATAAGATGAATAGGATGAATAATAAGAGGAAGAGGACCTAAGGGATGTCCTTAGAGCATTTTAGGAGTGAGTCTCTACCACCATTGATGATCTCAGGGAAATAAATTTGGGTATAAAGGAAGACCCCTGACCCACCTTGATCAGTGTGTCCATGTATTATGAAGAAAAAGAGGTTTATACCTTGTTCCTAAAGAAAAATCATGACATGTTCAATTGGAAATACAAAAAAAATCTAGGCCTTGATCCAAGGGTGACCACTCACCACCTAGGCCTGACAGAGGACCATCGAGTCTATAAAAAGATTCCAGAAGGAATAACCCAACAAATTCTGCCAAAATCGAGTATTAATTTGAAAATATCATCAAATTAAAATTCATTTTGGAGGTATAGTATCCAAAATGGTTGGCCAATATCTTCCCCATGAAGAAGAAAAATAGGGGGACTAGAGTCATCATCGATTTCTGAGATCTCATCCGACACATCCAGAAGGATTATTTCCCAGTCCAGATCACAAAACTACTAATTGATTAAACTAATGGATATTAGGATCTATCTTTAATGGATGGATACTCAAGTTATAATAAAATCTAAATGGACCAAGAGGATGAATAATCCACCAACTTTATCCCCCCCCCCTATGTAGTATTTTTATATCAAATAATTCCCTTTATCTTAAATAATTACAGTGCCATGTAACAACATGCCATGCATCTCATATTCAAACCCTTCCTAGAAAATTTTGTTGAATTCTATTTTGATGAAACGGTGGTTAAATATTGGCAATTATCAAACCACCAGACAGACCATGAAACTATCTTCAAGAATTGTGGTAGAACAACAAGAAAATTTTCCATTTGAAATGTGATTTTAGCATTACCTATACGAAATTTCTTGCCTTCATCATATGACATTATGGAATCAAAGTCATCCCTAAGAATAAAATGGTTATCCTGGGAATTTCACCTCCTCAAAAACCCAAATAGTTGATAGGAATTCAATAAAAATTAGCCTGTATTAATTTCTTTATAGCCAAACTTGATGAAAAATGTTTTACCTTTACCAGGTTGATGAAAAAGTGGATCAAATATCAGTGGGATTATGATTTTCAGGAAGCATTCTACAATATCAAGAAATTTCTCTTAAGTCTGCTAGTACTAATTACATATATCGAAGTAATTCCACTTATGTTATATGTGACAGTCTTAGAGAAATCACTAGGTGCTTTCCTCATGTATAAGAATGATTTCTACAATGGAAAAAACCTTTAGTAACTCATTCAAACCATGATCTATGTTGAGACTCAATATTCAAATATCGACATGGGTTTTCATGCACTAATATTTATAGTATAAAAGATGGGGAACTACATAAAACATCAGGATGTATATTTGGCCTCTCATAGAAACTCACTAAAATACATTCTTAGTCATCCGATGATGACCATACATCTATCAAAGTGGACAGTCATCGTGTAGTAGGTCGACATTCATTTCATGCCTTAGAAAGTAATCAAAGTAAATTCAATTGAAGTTTTTTGGAGGATAAAACCATAGAATAAATGAATTCATTTGATACAGAAATTCCCTATGAAGAGGTTTTATCTATTAAAAAGGACCCCCAAATATGGGAAGTGAATTTTGATGGTGCATCAAGAAACCCAACCAGAAAAAATGATGGAGGACTATAAGATTAACAAAGTGGGACTGGGAGTTGTTCACATATCTCTAGTAAAGGAATTCATGCCTTACTACTTCTTACTATCAGAGGGGTGCGTAAAAAATGAAGTGGAGTATCAAGATCTTATTGCAGGGATAGAGTTGGAACTTTATATACAAGTTAATCAGATGATGAGTTGACCTTTGGTTCCATTAATTTCATTAATTTAGTGAACCCCTTCTCCGATAACCAGTATGGATATGAAATTGAGTACCCTTCATCCAATTAGAGATCTAGAGGAAGAGGCCACATGAGCTGAGGATATCAGGGAAGGCATATCCATGGTAGAATCCATACTTTTAGATGAACCCCCGCTCAAATAGTCAATGTTGCAAAAACATGTGGAATAGCCATTCAGCATGCTCACTGGGAGTAGGAAAATCCTCCTACATCGTCCAGTATCCCCCTGACCCCATCACTTTATAATATCAATCCAATGTGGAAAAGGTGTCATATTTCCCTTTGCGGGTAGGCAGACCTGACTAGCCCGACCCACCAAGGATAGAAGCACCTCCAACTCATATCGTGAAGGTTGAACCATCAACATAAAATTTTCATGACCATAAACCTCCTATAAAATAGCATCCCCATATCAGGAATCATAGTCCTTTGGACCAAAAGTATACCATCTTGAAACATTTATCCTTGTTATCGTCCAAACTATCAATACTCAATGCCTTGAGTTTGTCGAAAGACCTCAAGGAATCAGTCATAGAAGCTTTTCTCAGCCCTTAGTATTTTGAAGCTGATTTTGTTACTACAATGTTCTACCAGACATAGATTTATTCTGGGGAATTCAATGCAGTTATCTTCATCACAAATCAAGATAAATATGTCATTATATAGGGGAATATTAGACTCCTGTAGGTGTCTAGTAGGATAAATGGTGTCGATGTCTGAGAATTTTCCAGTGATAGTGGCTCTCGAGTTAATATCATTCCAGTATGAACACTTCACTAGATGGGATATGATGAGGATAACCTAGTTCCTTCCACCATAACCCTACAAGGTTATGAAATGAGTGAGAAAAATCCTTTGGTCCAAATCAAGATCAAGGCCCAATTTGGAGACTTCGTAGCTGACTCAAAATTTCTAGTGGTTTGGTAGAACACAGCCTTAAACATCTTACTAGCAAGACCCTATTTGAACCAACATGCAGCAATCCCCCATCATACCCTCAATGAATCAAATACTGCATTAATGGTAAAATTAGTATGTTTCTTGTGGATAAGGCCACATTTTAATCTTATAGGTCACATTATATCAATGTTGGATTCTATTAGGGGAAAGGGAAACAACCTATGGTTGATGGTGTTGATTGGGTCACCACCCCAAATAGTTTAGAAATGATCTCATCCAACCCCTTAAAATAAGTCAGTGAATAGTATGTTCTACCTATCAACCAGATCGAGAATATGAGTCCAAATTCAGATGAATATTCATTTATCTTCATTATTTCAGTCATGAACACTAATTCTAGCTATGTTGAAATGTTTTTTGACTCAATAGATAGTAGTGAAAGCTTAGATAAAAGTAAATTTAATCCATCCTTAGAGCCCCAAGAAATCCCTGCTGCATCAGTTGATGAATAATAGGATATCTAATCAGTTAAAAAGGCTGAAGAAAATCCTTCTCTATCACTCAAACCATCCCCTATATATTTTCTAAGAAATCTCCCATATTCATCTGGGTTAGAGGAAGCGACTTCATATTTAGAATATCAAGACATTGAATCATCTTCTAAACTCATACCAATACATACTTCCCTAATGTAACAATAGAAATAAGATGAATAGGATGAATAATAAGAGGAAGAGGACCTAAGGGATGTCCTTAGAGCATTTTAGGAGTGAGTCTCTACCACCATTGATGATCTCAGGGAAATAAATTTGGGTATAAAGGAAGACCCCTGACCCACCTTGATCAGTGTGTCCATGTATTATGAAGAAAAAGAGGTTTATACCTTGTTCCTAAAGAAAAATCATGACATGTTCAATTGGAAATACAAAAAAATTATAGGCCTTGATCCAAGGGTGACCACTCACCACCTGGGCCTGACAGAGGACCATCGAGTCTATAAAAAGATTCCAGAAGGAATAACCCAACAAATGCTGCCAAAATCGAGGATTAATTTGAAAAGATCATCAAATTAAAATTCATTTTGGAGGTATAGTATCCAAAATGGTTGGCCAATATCTTCCCCATGAAGAAGAAAAATAGGGGGACTAGAGTCATCAACGATTTCTGAGATCTCATCCGACACATCCAGAAGGATTATTTCCCAGTCCAGATCACAAAACTACTAATTGATTAAACTAATGGATATTAGGATGTATCTTTAATGGATGGATACTCAAGTTATAATAAAATCTAAATGGACCAAGAGGATGAATAATCCACCAACTTTAGCCCCCCCCCCCCTATGTAGTATTTTTATATCAAATAATTCCCTTTATCTTAAATAATTACAGTGCCATGTAACAACATGCCATGCATCTCATATTCAAACCCTTCCTAGAAAATTTTGTTGAATTATATTTTGATGAAACGGTGGTTAAATATTGGCAATTATCAAACCACCAGACAGACCATGAAACTATCTTCAAGAATTGTGGTAGAACAACAAGAAAATTTTCCATTTGAAATGTGATTTTAGCATTACCTATAGGAAATTTCTTGCCTTCATCATATGCCATTATGGAATCAAAGTCATCCCTAAGAATAAAATGGTTATCCTGGGAATTTCACCTCCTCAAAAACCCAAATAGTTGATAGGAATTAAATAAAAATTAGCCTGTATTAATTTCTTTATAGCCAAACTTGATGAAAAATGTTTTACCTTTACCAGGTTGATGAAAAAGTGGATCAAATATCAGTGGGATTATGATTTTCAGGAAGCATTCAACAATATCAAGAAATTTCTCTTAAGTCTGCTAGTACTAATTACATATATCGAAGTAATTCCACTTATGTTATATGTGACAGTCTTAGAGAAATCACTAGGTGCTTTCCTCATGTATAAGAATGATTTCTACAATGGAAAAAACCTTTAGTAACTCATTCAAACCATGATCTATGTTGAGACTCAATATTCAAATATCGACATGGGTTTTCATGCACTAATATTTATAGTCTAAAAGATGGGGAACTACATAAAACATCAGGATGTCTATTTGGCCTCTCATAGAAACTCACTAAAATACATTCTTAGTCATCCGATGATGACCATACATCTATCAAAGTGGGCGGTCATCGTGTAGTAGGTCGACATTCATTTCATGCCTTAGAAAGTAATCAAAGTAAATTCAATTGAAGTTTTTTGGAGGATAAAACCATAGAATAAATGAATTCATTTGATACAGAAATTCCCTATGAAGAGGTTTTATCTATTAAAAAGGACCCCCAAATATGGGAAGTGAATTTTTATGGTGCATCAAGAAACCCAACCAGAAAAAATGATGGAGGACCATAAGATTAACGAAGTGGGACTGGGAGTTGTTCACATATCTCTAGTAAAGGAATTCATGCCTTACTCCTTCTTACTATCAGAGGGGTGCATAAAAAATGAAGTGGAGTATCAAGATCTTATTGCAGGGATAGATTTGGAACTTTATATACAAGTTAATCAATTGAAGATAAAATGTGATTCAGAACTGGTCATCAAGCAGGTTAATGAAAATTATGCTATAAAATGGAAGAGCCAATCCCCTAACTAAACCCTGTCCAAGGACTAATAGTTGGATTCCCTTTGGAACTAACATTAATTCATGTCCCATGGTTGCAGAATGCCCAAGATGACTCCCTAGAAAATGTAGCCACAACTCTAGTTGATCTAGAGTGGGATAAAATATTAATCATCATTGTACATCATTAAATGGTCCCAAATTTCATTTAAGACCATGTGTATGAGATCGACGTGGTTAGTCCCATCCATAAACCCTACGGTTCTACCACTAAATGGATGACACAAATTGTGGACTACATTTAAAATGGATAAATCCCACTAGATATATCTTGGAGAGATAAAATACAAAGATGAGTAATTAATTTTGTTCTATATGTGGGAATGAATCATAAAAAGATATTATATAAATGAGGCATTTATGGGGTCCTTATTTGGTGAATTGATAGATAAGAGACTGATTCTTTCATAAAGGAAGTGCATACTAGATCATATCGTGCACACTAGTCAAGAATCAATATTTCCAATCAAATCTAAATGCTTGGTTACTATTGTCCCACTCTAATTCAGGATTGTACCCAACTCACTAAAATGTTCCATTCCTACTAGGTTCATTCCAAATTTATTCATAAACCCCTAGAGTTTTTCCATACTTCCATTTACTCTTGGACATTTTACATATGGGGAATGAATGTTGTGGGACCATGTTATCCTGTTATGGCCAAGAAGTTCGAGTAAATTCTTACTACAACCAACTTATTCTCTAAGTGGGTCGAAGCTATACCCCTCAAATAATCTAGGGAAAGGAATATCATCAACTTCGTGAAATCCAACATCATCCCAGATTTGGTGTCCCTCATACCATTTTGATGGAAAATGACACCAATTTATACTCTACCGAATTGGAGAACCTATATCAGGAGTATGAAATCAAGTCCAATCATTCATCTCAATACCATGAAAAAAATAACATAAATATTGTGAACTTCAATAATACCCTATCAAATATACTCCATAAGATGGTAGATAATGATAAAAAGTCTTGGCCGGAAAATCACCTACACACCTTGTGGGCTTACCGGACCATGACCCACACTACCATACAGGAGACCCCATACTCCTTAGTGAATGGGAATGAGGTAGTCCTTCCTATCAACGTTCAATTTCCCTCACTCAAAATTTCCATCCATGATCAATTATCCATGTATTAGAAATCCAAAAAATGGTTTGATGAATTGGAGAAACTGGAAGATAAAATATTGCATACCTTGCATCATTTGGAATTTCACCAAAAATCAGATAATATTATCCTTTAAGAAAAAGTTTTTCCTCTAATATTTCCTTGAAGGAGAGATGGTTTTGGTCATTGAGACTCTGATGATACCTAGAAAGAAACCTCTAAAGTTATAACCAAAATGGTAGGGACCTTATAGCATAAATACGGTCTACTCCAATGGAGAATATTCCCTAATTTCAATGGATGGACAGCTGATCATGGCTCCCACCAACACAAGGTTCCGGAAAAAATATTTTGTGTTCTCACAAAAAACAATTATCCTAATCACATGATGTCAAAAGTCATGGTACACCAACCCCATGACATGAAAATAAACTGCATGACATATCATCTTATCCATATGACTGAAGACTAGAAGACATTGATCATCCTAATAGCGTGATGTTAAACCGCATATCACACTGTCATCATCACATGATGATCAACTATACGACGTATCGTCCTAGCCATATGGACCAAAATTTAAATGCATTGATCATCCTAATTGAATGATGTTAAACTCGATGGTACATCATATTCATCACATGATAATAAATAGCCTGATATATGGTCTTAGTCATGTGACCAAAAACTTCAACAACCCAATTGTCCTGATCACATGATGTTAAAATTCATGGTACACCATCCTCATTGGCTGACAATAAACTACAAAACATATGGTCCTAATCATATGAAAAAAAACTAAAAGACACTGATCATCCTAATAAAATGACATTAAACCACATGGTACGTCATCCTCATCACACGAAAATAAACTACATGATATATAGTCCTAGCCATGTGACCCAAAACTATAAGACACTAATCATCCTGATCACATGATGCTAAATTATAATGTACACAATCCTTGTCATGTGACAATAAATGACACGATGTATGTTCCTTGTCTTATGACCCAAAACTTCAAGACATTAATCATCTTGATCACATAATGTTAAAATGGATGGTACACCGTCCTCAACACATGATAATAAATTACAAGACATATCGTCCTAGTCATATAACCCATAAAGTGAAATACATCGTTCTTCCTTGCCACATGACATTAAAATATATGGTTAATGTCCCTCTCATTCGACATTAATAAACCTTCAAAATACTATGATCTGAGATGCTACTAATTTTCCCTTAAATGTGGGTATCTATCTTAGGTATAATTCCTAGTCACATCCTTTTAACCCTTTAGCGGGTCAAGATTCCCTCTTGGCCAGAAATGAGGATGAAAGGGAAGGAAACTTCCATGCATAAGCCCCATTCAAATAATCCTATTTTAAGGATTTTAAACATCGTAAAACCAATATTCCATGCCATATGAAGCTAAACTGCATATCTGATCCCAAGAATCATGACGTTAAACTATGTGTAAGCCTATTGGGAAATTATGGTGTGGCACTAGTCCTCCTAATCCCTCGCTCATGTTAGGTTTTCACTCTTCTGTGCCACAAATAACCATTTTGGGAAGCCTACTTACCTTGGTCCAAACTCTATGACCTTAAAATACGAGTATTCATACTGATCACATGATATTAAACTGAATGGTAATCATCATCTTAATCAATGATTCACCACACATGAGCTAGATCTGTTCAACGGAAGGGTTAAATTCCCTTATTCTCGCATGAGATTCAGATACACTTAATGATTCTCTTTGTTAAGAACTCCATATTCCTTGATTCCTATCCAAAAAGGATATATAGAGACGCTCGGACCCAATGTCTTGCACCCAACCCCAAAAAATAGGAAAAATTATCCCCTATGCATATAAGCCACACTTGGGTGGAGAATACCTATCAAGAACTACATGTGGCTTGATTACTGTCATTATAGGATTTTTAGTGACCCATATACCTCTTATGTTTTACTCAACCACAAATCTACATCCATTCAAGAGATGATTATATTACCATCCCATAGCTTCAAGGCCACTTTTCACTTAGGTATTATGTTTCTTGATGGTCTACAAAATCATCCTTCCCATACCTACAAAGCACAAAAATTATGATCACATGATGTTAAACATCGTGGTACACTATCCATGTTGAAAGATAATAAATTTCACGACACCAATGTACTAATTTTATGACATTAAACTATGTAACACCATAATGTTCTCACCCAATGGGACATTTCCCAAGAAATTGGTCATCTACCATACCATATTCAAGAACTATGTATGACTTGATTATTTCCCACATAGGATATGTAGAGTTCATTAGATTCTACATCTTGGTATATCCACCAAAAGAGTAAAAAATATCCCCCTCCTAATGTATGGGTTAGACCTATGCACGAAAAGTTTTATATGAGAACTAAGTATTGCTTGGTTCTCATTTTATGGGATACATAGTGACAGCCATACCTTATTTCATAGGCCTAGCTATAAAATAAAAGAAATGTCCCCTCCCCTACATACAAACTAAATCAATGTAGGGAACTCCAATGAAATTCCTATTGATAAGTCCATTTCATGAAAAATATACCCTCCTTGTACATGATTCATATATTTGTTGCGAAGTTCATCGAGAACCACATGTGTCTTTATTCCTACCCACATAGGGTATGTAGTGACACCCAGTTCTCTGGTTCCAGGTCTAGCTAAAACATTTACCCTCTTTCATGTTGGGTCACCTTCGTACTCACGGCATGACGTTAAATTTCACAGGTTCCCAGAACTACGTGTTGATGGATTCATATCCACAAAATATACATAGTGACACATGGATCTAAAATCTTGGTTCTAGCCAAATTGAAAGATAAAAAATCCCTACTCCCTATGTACAGGTCTTATCTGCATAGCGATTTCTCTGAGAAATACATGTGGATTGAATCTCATTATGATAGGATACATAGTGACACACAGGTCTAAAATCCTAGTCTAGCCACCAAAAATACAAAATTATCCCATCCATCATCACATCACCTCTGTGTGGTAGAATAAACCTTGGACACACCTTGTTTCCCACACTGATAACAGCTCACATGGGATTAGTAGTTTTGGTAGGGTATTCCCCACATGATCAAGTCCTGTCAATCCACATCATATGGTCATGGTATAAGGACTTTAAAAAACACTGGATATTTACTCTTCATGTTGGGATCCTATGTACTAATCTCATGATGTTAAATTGCATGGTTCCTAAAGAAATATATGTGTCTTGATTCTTGTTTTGATGAGATACATAGAAAATCATAGATCTTTTGGCCCAATATCAGTTATGGTGAAAAGGAAAAAAATTTCCTCCTATGTATAAATAAATATCTCTATAGAATAAATCATGTTTGGGTTCCTCATTCAGGAATCTATCAAGGAAACAGAAATGGACCCCTTGAAAATTAGTCAGATATATGTAGGGAATTTCACAATCTATTCCTAATTTCAATCTGAATGACTCTAATATAACCTAACACATTAATTTTATTCATCATACTTTGTGCCCCTAGAAATTTAAGATCTTCACAATCTTTCCTTCACCATCAGAAGTGGAGGGTCAGTATCTTGAGTACACCATTGTTTGACTATGCATAATATGCCTCAGCTGGCTCTACATAGGTTTCCCACAAAAAAGGTTTATCAACCAAACGAATGTTCATCCCCATGAAAGGATTCTACCATCTCCACAATCCACAATGAAATTTTTTCCCGTATCATTTATCCTTATCCTAGAATCCCAGAAATCATGGTTTACACATTCTTCTCCCTCATGTATGAGGAATTTCATAACATAACATATTGATGAACCTCCTATTACTCATCATTTACAAGACATATGGTTATATCCATATGACCCAAAACCAGAATACCTCATGATGTCCTCATCACATTACTTTAAACTACATGGATGATTTTCTAGTCACAAGACACTAAACTGCACAAACCCAATGAACAATGCCTGGATTGATTCCCATTTCAGTAAGATGCGTAGTGACACATAGATCCTCAATAATAGGTCCAGATATAAGAAGTATTTATGGATTGATCCTTACCACTATAGGGTGCATAGTGACACCCAAAAATCCAATCATGGGTATAATAATAGAAAAAGATAAAAATTCCCTTTCCTTGTGCATGTGTCAGACCTACGTGGGGAACCCCATAAGAACTATGCACGACCTGATTATTAATTTGATGAGATATATAAAAACATGTGGATCCTATATCCCAGTATTACCATATAAATAATAACCCAATATCCTATACAAGATCTAGATCTATATATGAGAGTCTAATATGAACCTAACCTCATTTCTGAGCTCATATTCAAAGGAAAATTCCCCTACCTACACAAGAGCTTGATTAGTGTGTTGGGAAACCTTCTTAGAACTACATATGGATTGATTCCTACCCATGAAAGATACATAGTGATGTTCGAGTCTCCAATATTGGGTCTAACCATGACAAAAAAAATTCCTTCCCCTATGAATGGGTCATACCTATATGGGGAACCTTTTAATACTTGTGCAAGGGACACATTTCTACACATTCTTGGGAAGTTTCAAAATGTAGAGACCCTTTCTTTTTCAAGTAATCTCCCTTTACAAACTGATACCTATTTTTTGAAAGGTTAAAATCCCCATAAACCTATCTGACCATTGTAATTAGAGGTCCATTGTTTTGAAAAAACCATTATTTGACTATACATAATATTCCCCAGTTGGATCTGCATATGTTTTCCATAAAAAAAGTCATGTGAACCAAAGGAAAATTCATCCACATTATAGGTTTCTCTTATATCTATTTTCCCCAATGATGTTTACATCCACATCAATCCTTAGATTCAAAAATCCTCACAATATAGCTTATAACCCCCACCCCCCTTCATGCCTAAAAATGATAGAACATTCTTGGACTGATTACTATAGAAATGGAAAATATTTTTCCCTTGTTCAAATCTAAGTGACCACAAACCATATCCCTTGAAATTCTTCACCGTAAGACACTAAAATGAAAGGTACATGTCCTAGTTTCATTTCATTAAACTACACCATGCTCCATCCATTCTTTACACAAGTCAAATCTATGTGGGAATGGTCCCAAATTCATGGACAATACTGATACAAATTCCCTCATAATTTTTAGACATCATTCCCTTGACAACACTCCCTTCATGGTCTTGAGGAATCCAAATTTTTATCTAGCTATCAAAAATGGATGGTCAGTGTCATGGGGATACCTTTGATTAATTATACACAATATGCCCTAGTTGGCTCCGCATAATACACCGACCAAAAAGGACTATCAACCAAAGGAAAACTCATCCACAAGAGATGCTTTTCCTACCTCCATATGTACCAGAAACATCATGTAGGAAACCATTATTTAAGTTACTCATTTCAAACATCTCCAATATCATGTCTTGGATTCATAAATCACAAAACTAAGGTCAAGAGGAATCCCTCATTCATGTCTAAAATATATTGGTACATTTTCATTTAATAAGCCATATTGAGGCCCTCAACCTGTAATTCATGGTCAAATATGTTCAACCTAAATTATCAATTGTATTAGTTTAGTTTTCAAGACTCTAAACTTCCCAAAAAAGTGTAAAAAATATCACCAAGTGGAAAACCCAAAAACGGGACCCTAGAAAAAAGTTGAGTTCTAGCTCGCTAAACCGAAACTTTTCATGGTTTAGGTGAAAATAGAGAAATCAAAAATTAAAAAGGAAAAAACCTATTGGGTCTAAAACTAATAAAGGGATACCTAAGAAAAATAATTGTTATGCCTGCTAAGTCTGCATCATGGTGGAATTAGGAAACAATTAGGGTGATAACAAAAAACACATAAAGTTTTTAGGTTTTTTAATGTAATCCTATAAATAGTAAAAACTATGGTCACTAAGTCCCATGGATAAGGAAAAAATTATATCATTATCTAATGTTTCATTAAAATAGGGACTATTTCTTTATCTGAATCACCTCCTCTTCATCTTTATTGGAGCAAATTATGATGGGGAGTATTTTTTGGGTCCTAAAAAATTTTCATAAAAGAAGAGTAATTTCAAACTCAGTAAAGAGTGGAAATAAACCCATAAGAATATTTGAAGAAACAATATTCCAAGGGGTGAATCTTAAAAGGTAAGCTCATTACTAAAAAGTACAAATCTCTTCACAGACTACCTCTTTTCATGGAATTCTGTCATTTCATGAAGCACCCCGTGAAAAAAATAATTCATAATAGGAGGCATTATTGTCAACACCCATGAATGAATCTATATTCATTTGTGAGGTTGGGAGGTGATTTGTGCCCCCCATGAATGACTATCCCTGTGAACCAGATAGTTTGTGGGATGAGGTGGTACCATCAACTGCCAAAAATGAAACAAATTCACTTGTGTGGTCGAGTAGTGATTTCGGCCCCACGAAGGATGACCCCCTCCGAGAATGATCACTCCCCACTGACTAAGTCATTAGCATGTTAGGGAATTATCCTTGGTCTCCTATAATATATTCCCTATAGATCACCGTAGATGGCCGACCATACCAATATCTGGTCCCTCCATTCTTCTATAAAAGGACTTGTTGGGGGAATAAATAAGGGGATCCAACCAAAGAGAGCTGAAGGACACGTGCGATTAGGAAACATAAAAACTGTATCCTCTCTATTGATTCCCAACAAGTACAAATCCACTGCATAGAATTTAGGAGTAAATAATAAATTGTCCAGACCTTCACGAACCCAAAACCCCTTTGAAGACACCATTTAAATGGGCATAAATGTATTTCCCCTTCACAACTAAGTACCCCGAATAGAAAAAATCTATTTGGGAAGAACCCTAGCATGTATATCAAAATACTACATGGAAGGAACTTAGCCCCACATAGCAACACACAACAAGGGAAAAACCGAATTTCACATTGCACAACGATATACAGACGGTACCCTAACCTTTATAGCAACATGATACATAGAGGGAACTCCATCTTGTCTAATAACCAACTCTATAGAATGGCTCATCCTAGTGTGTTCCACTCTCCACCTCCCAACACTCCCTTCTTTCGTTTCATCGGGCCCTATGTTTCCCCCTCCCCAAACTAGACTAATGGAATCAGACCAAGGCCCCTTTTAAAGCCACCTAAAATTTATGATAAGATCATTAGGCACATCAGTGTTCCCTCTTGTGTTTACATACCCTTGGTAAGCAGAGTCACATGTGTAACCTCCACAATAAGGCAGTCCCTCAGAATATATCTGGGTTTATATTTTCTTAGAAACAAGGGTTTCAACCTTGGGTTGCTCATGTGAACCTCTCAGTACCATGTGGAGAGGAAAATTATCACACTTTCCTTTCCCTTTGAAAAGAATTGAGATCCTCCCCAAAAAACAGATTTAGGGTATCCCTCCTAAAGTAAGCCCATATCCTTTCTTATGGGATTTGGTACTTTTTCTCTTCTTCACCTCATCCTGGGATGTAGCCGGATAGATCACCAAATGTGATTATCATAGTTACCAATGTAAAAGAGGAGATGGGAACACTCAATGCCCTCTCCCTCTCCCTTTGGGCTTTATCACCTCATCCACCAATGGATACAGTGGATCATGTGATCTTCATATCTAATACTTCCTCTTGTTTATCACATTGAGCATGACTCGTGTGGGATTTTAGGCTATTAGAGATCATGAAATATTTATGATACCAAACCACATGGGCCACTTCCTCGTGTAAGCCCCAACTATATGCACCATGGGCCATCTCCATAGATATACACCCCAACACCAATCCAAATGGGCCTCCTTTACAGTATAATCCAATTTCCATATCCATTCAAATGGGAAGCATCCATGCACATTCCCCACACCAAGTCCAACCAAGAGTAATCTGCTTGAGATGGGTATCTTCCACATGTAAGCCCCAACCATATCCACTTAATAAGGCATCCTTTCGAGTTTAAGCCCCAATCCAATCATGCCCAGCATAAATGGGTGAATTTTATGTGTAATCCCCAACTAATTGATCTATACGGACTTTGATTCCCAACAAACTGGGATACGAAGGATGTAATATCTCTCTTCTTCTCATTGGATTGAGAAGGTGGGAGGATTTTACAAGGACTTAAGTGAGATCCCCAAGATTCCAAATGCTAGAAATAAATACCAATGGCATCAATTATAATTAGTAGAATATTTTCCCTTTGAAAAGATAACAACCAACCAAACATACATTAACCAAATAAACCACTACATGATGCATGATATAAATTAAATAAGACTCAATGAAAACCATTTATGTCAAAATAAAACTACACATGTGTGCCATAATGGAAGACTAAAAAATAACCAAGTACACAACAGAAGACCAAAAACCCAACAAAACTGAAAGACAGCCATAACTCCAAATCTCTAACCTACTCCATGCTTCACAAAATAGCCCAAGTATCAATAACCACCACTAGATAAGTGTGATACTTTACCTTTTACCATGTTTTGATAAACAACATCGACAAAATCACCAAAGTGCCAAATCATGGGTGAGTAAAAAAACTATATAGGATTTCCCCAAATAGATTCCCTACTCACGCCACTAGTATAGAACATGTTTTCACATTTATATAAAACCATTTATATAAAACAATTTCTAAAAAATATATATATATATCAGAATATGAATAAGTTCCATAGTAAATCTATTTTCTCAAAACAGAAACAAGTTCCAGGGAAAGAAACCAAATAACACTCTAAAACCATTTCATAAAGTTCATTTGGCTTAATCAGTTCTATTCCACATATACACACATCTAACCATGAATGTAACCTGGAAATCCTTATACTCACGAGTAGTCATTCATCATTTCACTAAGTCATTACTTAATAAACCATTTGATGGGGGATATCCCTAACCATTATCCATACCACTAATGATGGGGGAAACTCCTTACCCTTATCTATCATGAATGCACATGACACACAACACTATTATGAAAAAAACTAATTCCAAAACAATCATTTCAACTATTTAAATAAAACCATGATTTTTATTAAAAACCTTTCAAAAATATCATTGCAATAAAAACAAAATTTTATTTAAAAACATTTTTTTCATGAATAAAAACTAAAAAAATAATTTTAATATCAATTTACCAATTTCACTTTCCACAAAAATGCCCATTTCCACAATTCTATAAACTGTCGCAAAAGAGGGTTTCCAAAAAGAAAGTCACTCCAATTTCATAACCAAATATAATCAAAATAATTAATTTGAAACTAAACCATCATATTCTAAATAGGGGAGTCGATAGTGAATCCACCTATCTCAAAATATTTGGTGAAAATCGAAAACCAAACAAAAACTTCCACGAAAACAGGTCAAATATTCAAAAATACACCTGAAAGCTCTTCCCATAACATCAAAAAGGCCAAATATAATAATATTTGGCATCAAATACCTAATATCTATCCATAATTAACATATATATAAGAAACTGGGAGAATGGGGGATGTATATCTAAAGAAAACCAAGGGAAACCATCAGGAATGATGACTTACTATGAGAATCCAACTTCAATGCGCCAAGATAAGCATTAATATTGCCTCCAGATCAATGGGAGAAGCCTATAATACCTTTGAGAAGATCCAATCTCATGTTAGGGTCGGTTTGGGAAATAATGAGGGGTAAAATCTATATCTCAACCTAGATATAATTTTTCTGTATCTAGTTTCTAAACCATATATGGTCACTTGCAAGGTTAGAAAAACCATCCTCTAACCATGATCTGTCCAATACCTCAAGGATGAAACTAAAATGGTTAGATCCCTTGGTTTCCAAACTTTGCACCAACTATTCCAAATCCCACTATCTCAAGTTGCATAGTTTCTCCTAGGTGGCCGCATAATTTGGAAAAACTATGTGCCTGCCAGTGAACCTTCCCCTTAGCCTATGTATCATTATGTATAGTTTATTAGGGAAGTTGTATGGTTTCCGCTAACCATGAACCAATAGTGTACCTTTACAAAATCTTCAAAAACATTCCAAACTTCTTCCACCCCCCCCCCCCACACACACAAAAACTTCACCCAAAACGTTTACATACTTAAAAAGCATAAAATAAGGGTTACTTACTTGAAATCAGGGGTGCTAAATTCTACACATAATTTTCCTTTCCATCCCCAGAATGTAGAAAACCATCAATTTCCCAAAATAGTTTGAGGTATTACTCTTTTATTTCCTTCTCCCATTCCCAATTCTCTTCCTGAAGCTGACCATGTTGCCACAAAACCCGCACTAAACTGGTGATGTTTCCATGCAAGAGTTTCTATTTCCTATCCACAACCCGCACTAGCATGTGTACTAATGAAGCATCCGGATCTAGGTCAACATGATCCAATATAATCACTTTCTCAGGATCGGGATGATACTTTTCAGCTGAGATACATGAATTACATTATACACCATATTGAACTGTGGTGGAAGTGCCAACTTATATGCCACCACACCAACCTGCTCAAGTATCTCAAAAGGGACTATGTATCGTTGAGATAACTTTACATGCTTCCAAAAATAATGATATACAAGCCTTGGAGGGATCCTCAAGAACACATGATCACTCACCTCAAATGACAATTGTTATCGATGATGATCTGCATATAGTTTCTGACAAATCTAAGACATCACAATCCATTTTCTAATCAATTGAATCTTCCTTATTGTTTCTTGGACAAGGCTCATCCCAACTAGTGAAGTATCACTTATTTATACCCAAAAATTGGAGAATGAAAAGGACGACTTTAAAATGCTTTAAAAGGATCCATAAATAATGAGGCTTGAAAACCTGTTATTATACGAAAACTCCACCAATGACATGTGATCTTCCCATAATCCACCAAAATCCATTACACAGGTGCACAACATGTCTTCCAACATCTGTATCATCATTTTGGATTTCCCATCCTTTAAAGGATGATACTTCATGCTCATAGTCAACTATGTCCCAATGTATATTTTTAGGATTTCTATAAAAAATATGTAAACCTCATATCTCTGTCAGACACTATTGAAACTGGCATTCCATGACTCTACCATTTCTCAGATATAGATTTTTGACAAGTCATCCACCATATGCGATTCAAAATTAATAATGAAATTATCTGACTTTTTGATTCAATCTACTATCACACATATGGAATCATTTTTTCATATTACATTTCTAACAAGTTAAGCATCTCAAAACAAACTCATTCACCTTCCTTTTCATATCGAGCAACCAAAACTTAGGTTTCAATTCCGTATACATGTTTTGTATTCCAGGATGAAAATCACATCTTAAATAGAGGTAAGCATGAAGAATGTTTTCTTGGCAAGTCATATGTATGAAAATATAATTCTTAATCCATAACACTAAACTCCCATCCAGTATCTAGTCCTCAATGGTCTCCCCGCCATTGAGTTTTAACCTCATAGCCACAAATTCTACATCAGATGTTTATGCCTATTTAACTATCACTAAAAAATTAAGAACAAACAAAAATAGAAATAAAACTACAACATCACCTTGGTATTCATATTCCAAGAGCATGTTGTTTATCAATGACATCAACCACCACCCATCTAAAACTTCTTTTCCAACTGAGAATACGACTTTCTTCTTAATGAATTTGCCACCAAATTTCCTTTTCTTGTTGTATAAATCAATTCAAAATAAAACATTTGGAGATACAACATCCATATTATTTGTCTCATTTTCAAATACTATTGTGAGAAAATATTCTTCATGCTATTATGATATGTGAACAAGGTAAATTTCTAACCAAATAGATAATGATGCCAAGTCATAAAATCATAGACTATAGTATCTAGTTCCAAATCATGTGATGGGTAGATCATGTCATGCACCCATAACATCATTGAGAAATATGCAATAACATGATCTCCCTGAATGAGAACACATCCCAACAAGAATCCTAAATAATCATAGTACACTACATACCCCATTCCTATTTCGGGAAAAATCCATATTTGTGCCGATATAAGATGAAATTTATGATCTTGAAATGGATACTGGAATTCCTAGTTCCATTGGAGTGGAAAATTCTTAATTTTCAAATATTTCATATGAAAATCTAGTTGTCATAATTCATGAACAAATAATCAATAATAACCACCTAATCCAAGGAAGCTTTGTATCATGAAGACATTATTTGGCAGTTTCCAAGAGATAATAACATCTATCTTTTTTGGGTCCATAGAAAAAAATCAGAAATTATATGGCTATGGAAATGTACAACTTGTATCCAAAAATCATAATTTGATAGTTTTACATACAAAAAATGATCCCTCAAGATTCCCAACATTATCGCCAAGTGTTGCTCATTCTCAGCCCTTTTCTTTGAATACACCAAGATTTTATCCACAAACACCACCCCGAAAGAATCCAAATATGGATAAAATATATGATTCATCAATTCTATAAAGACAATTGGTGAATTTTTAATACCAAAAGGAATTACCAAATATTCATAATGATTATATCTACTTCTGAAAGTTGTCTTCAGAATATCCTCCTTCTGAACCCACAATTAGTGATAACCGGATCGCTAGTAAATTTTAAAGAACCACTAAGATACCCTAAATTGGTATAAAATATCATCAATGTGTGGAATTGGATACCTATTATTTATCATACTTGTTTAATATTATAATATTATACACATAGAAGAAGAGCCTCATACACATTTTTGATAAACAAGACTGGTGATACCCACAGAAACATGGTTGGATGAATGAAACATTTTTTTCTAACTCCTCTAACTTCACTTTCAGCTCCCATAATTCTATTAGTTTCATTTGATAATAAATAAGGGGAATAATATTGGTTATAAAAATGAGAACAATTATAAACTCTACTTCTCTCATAGGTGTAAACCATGTGAAATGTTCTGGAAACAAATTTGGAAACAGATCAACCATTGCTGAAAACTGTTATTCTCAATCTATCTCATTGGTTCTAATGACAACACTTACAACTTGTATGGGATCATTCCAAATTCTAGTTCAAAAAATTTCATTGCACCTGCCTTTAAAATTTAGTATCCTCTAAATATATTCTCAACTCTATCTTCATTTTTAAAACTAACTCTTCATTTATAATAGTTGATGTGAGCCTTAAACATAGTCAACCAATCCATACCCAGGATTATATCATAGACATCTATCTCAAGCACAGAAAAATCCTATTTTATCTAATCTCCATCTATAGTTATATAAAATTATCAACACATAAAATCTTGACATTCTCTTTGACCAAGAGTATTTTGACGTTTTAACACACAAGGTATCATCTCAGCTTTTAAACTTAGCAAATAAACAGCACAAGAATCAATAACAGAATGGGATGAACCAGTATCAAAAAAATATTGCATAAGAGTATAATTCAAAAAAAGTGTACCTAGAACCATAGATGGTCCATACTGATCATCCATAATAACATGATCAGCTCCATATAATTGCTTGCTCATCGCAATTTATTCTTAATTTCCATGTTGAGGTTGCACTGCTTGAGGAATCATGGTATTCCTGGGATCACCATCGCTAACTTTTTTCTACTGAAGAGAGGTATTATGCAACCCTCTCCCCATCAAAGAATATGATTCCTGAGACACCTGAGAAGTATCCCAAACACCCAACCTCGGAGCAATGTGAAAATAGCACTAAAGATTTTCTATCTGATTGCAATTATGGTATTCTCTAGGTGGTGTTGTACACTGCTACTTCATGTGCTCGAATGAGCCACATTGAATACATCAAGGATGGATCTTTGGTTTTGGAGAAAGATTCATGGATCCAACCATTTGATTCATAACCATACTCCCACCTTGTAAATAGGTTCCCCTCCTCTTCTTGTTCCAGTAATAGAGTTACAACTATTTCTCAATGGTATCAACATGCTTCCTCCTCCCATAGCTCCTAATATGTACCTATCTGCCATTTTTTCTCTATTAACCATCTCTATATAATATATTATATAGAGAATGACAATCTTAAAGAAAATATTCTTCCTCATCCCTGATTCAAAGATGTGTGCCTTCAAGGATGCACTAACAACATCTTCTGGTGGAAAGTTCACCAAATTAATGAATTTATCCATGTACTCCATGATAGAAATATTTTTCTTCTTCAAACTGAATAAGTATTCTGTTCTTTGAATTATGAACATATTAAGATAGAGTTTTTGTTAAGTAATTCCTCAAAATCCTCCTACGCAAGTACATTGTCTAATTTATCCTGAACATATAAATCACACCACTATAATGAAAGATATTCTAGCATATATTTTTCCATCTTGAATTTCAACTCTGTTGGTGTGTCGATGAAATCGAAGATATGATTCATCCTATTCATCCACACCTATTCCTTTTCTGGTTCAGAATCACCGTAAAATATGGGTGGATCCTACTTTTAGAAGTGGATGTGATGATCCACTTTACTTGAATCATCCCTCTTGTTCCAACTATCAACATCCTAAAACACCTTGAAAATATTCTGAATAAGCTATTGGTTCACCTATGGATTAGGTGCAACCTCATTCTCACCGGCTTCCTCTAGTTGGTTTCTATGACACCTACTGGGTACCATTTTCTAGAAACACAAAAAACACCATAAGTCTCACTGTCTATTAACTAAAGGATTAGCATTTAAAATTATATCACATCATACTATCATGATAGTTATTTCTAAAATCATCCATTTTCAATGTTTAAAATTTTTTAAAAAAATATATACTTGCTTTTGAAAATTGAACCATTTCCAAAATACCGTAATGATTATCTTTTTCAAAATATTACATTTGATAAAAACTTTAACATTTTTCAAAAATAAACTAATTTTATCAAATTATTACTCAAAATGATATATTCATTCCTAGTGGGAAGTCATTTCTATAATGCATGTCATTCTTGTCTCATTGGATAAACATATAATGATGAGATTTCAAAACCTATAAGTGTCTCCCAAAACAATTATGTGCCCAACTCCCTGGTAACATTATTTTCAACTTAAAAATTGTAGTTAGGTATTTTTATTCTCTATGTTTTAAGTACGAAAAATCCTACTTCTTTCTACCAATCTGACACAAGGAATAGAACAGAATTAATTTCAACTATGAGACCGATAGAACTGATGACCACTTATTCCAGAAAGATATTTAAAAGCAAAAAAGTTGATACCACTTGTATCATCTATAATATTCTCATTATCTTGATATGTTTAGAGTATGTTACTTGTCTTTAAGTGACATCCCCAATATTTCAAAGGATAGAAATAAATGCCAAGGGATTAATTTATAATTGGGGGATGATTTTCACTTTGAAAATAAAACAACCAACCAAACATACCATAGCCAAATAAACCACCACATGATGCATGATATAAATGAAATATGAGTCAGGGAATACCATTTATATCAAAATAAAACTACAAAAGTGTACCATAGTGGAAGAATACAAAACAAACAAGTACATAGTGGAAGACTACAAACTATCAAAACTCAAACATAACCATCACTCCAAATCTCCAACCTACTCCATGCTCTACAAAATATCCCAATTATCAATAAGAACCGCTATAGAAGTGTGATACTTTACCCTTTCCCATGTCCTTATAAACAACATCAGAAAAATCACTAAAGTGAAAAGGTGGGGGTGAGTAATGAAAATCAGATGGATTTCCCCAAATGAATTCCCTACTCACACCACTATGATAGAATATGTTAGCACATTTATCAAAAAGATTTTATATAAAAAAATTATAAAAATAGTTTATATCATAATATAAACAAGTTTCATAGTAAAAATGTTTTCTCAAAAATGAAACAAAAGTTCCAAGGAATGAAACCAAACAATTCTCTGAAACCATTTTATAATTTCGATTTGGCATAATCCATTCCATTACACATATCCACACATCCAACCATGCATACAACTTGGGCCTCCCTATACTCACAAGTGGTGAGTCTTAAATTCACTAATACTTCACTTAATGAACCATTTTATGGGTTAAATCCCTTACCTTAATCCATCCCACTAATTATGGGGGATACTACTCAACCTTATCTATCCCGAATACACATGACACACACTAACATTATACCAAAAACCACTTCCAAAACAAACATTTAAACTATTTCAATAAAATCATGATTTTATTGAAAACCATTCAAACACACCATTTCAATAAAACCAAAATTATATTGAAAAACCTTTTTCATTCATCAAAACAAAACACTCATTTCAAATCAAGTTACTAATTTCACTTTCCACAAAAATGCCCAATTTCCCAAATTATATAAACCTTCACGAAAGAGGGTTTTTAAAAAGAAATTAAAATCAATTTCACAAACAAATGCAAGAAAAAAATAATAATTTGAAACTAAACCTTCATATTCTAAATAGAGGATTTGAGACTGAAGCCACTAACCTCGAAAGATTTGGAAAAAATACAAAACAGAACGAAAACATACACAAAACAAATCAAATATTCAAAAAACCACATTAGATCTCTTAACCTAACATAAAAGAGAAAAAATATAACCATATTTTTCATAAAATACCTTATATATAGCCACAAAATACACAGATATAAGAAATCAAGAGATATGGAGAATTAGATCTAAGGAAAACCAAGTGAAACCACAAAAAACGATGACTTATCCTGAGAATCTGGATTCAATGCACTAAGAGAAGCCTTGAAAAAACATATGGATCAATGGTATAGGCCTATACTACCTTTGGAAGGATAATTTACTTATTTAGGGTCTTTTTTAGGGAAAGAATTGTGTTTCAAGTCTCAATATCATCCCAGATCCACTTTTTATGGATCAAGTTTTTAAACCGTGCATGGTTAGTCGCATGGTTAGGAAAATTTTGCACTAACTATGTACCAACCACTACCTCAAGGATGAACCACACATAGTTTTCTCACAAGTTCTCAAAAACTTGTTCCAAACATGCCAAATCCCTCTATCTAAAGTTTCACAGTTTCAATTAGGTGGCTGCACGATTTGGACAAATCGTGCACCTAACTGTGCGCCTTCCCCTTAGCCTCTGTCTTAATGTACACGGTTTCTTAGGGAAATTTCACAATTTCCACTAACCGTACACATTTAGAAAATCCTAAAAAAACATTCCAAACTTCTTCCCCCCTAACTTCAACCTAAAATTTTACATACTTAAAAAGTATAAAAGATGCATTATATATTTGAAACTGGGGGTGCAATAAAGGAAGCCTCACAAAGGACTAATTCCAACACCCAAATTCACCTAAATGTTCTCTGAGACACATTCCTAGTAGGTTCATATCCACTTAAGATAACTCACATATTCTAGGTCCCATGGGCCACCTTGGCGTATGTCTCACACCATCCTTGATTAGGCATCTTTCACTTAGATGTCCTTATTTCATGATGTTAAACTACATGGTTAAGTCCTCATCGCACAACCATAAAAGGTTCTGTGTCCCATTAAGTGGAATCAAACAATGTGGGTCTTTATTCCTCTCAAGATGATACATAAGAATCACATCTTTGGGTTTAACCCTAACATCAAAACAAATTTTGCCTCCCTAGATTAAAGGACCCTGGGACACCCTGAGAGGGGAGGGGTAAATCAGGATGTCAACTTTTTCTTTTAAAGTTATGGATCTTGTTCCCACGTTGGTAGGAACTTGTTAAACCTGTATGATGGATATGAATAGAAAGCAAGAATTCACATGCATAGAGACAACACAACACTTTTTACTTGGTTCACCACTAAGGGCTATGTCTAAGGAGCATACGCCGATAGGTTGTCGGTCATACCAAATTCCACTAAACTTCACTAGTTGTGGATTACAAAGGTTTGGGAACAGTCACTCTATCCTAGGCTCACTGCCTTTATAAAGGTTCAGGGATAGCTCATTGCTTCCCTCAGGTCACTCCCGTTGACTCCTCCAAGCTCACTTCCCTTGGTGAAGTCACACTTAGTTTATAGACATGAAGGTCTCTTTATCATTGCAAGAGAATGCATCATCTGTTGTGTGTAGATGCTCTGTTGAAGTCCAACTTTCACTCTTAGACTAATATCAATTTTCATCGAAGATATCAGGAAATATTCCATCTTTCATGCAGCTCCAAAAAGACTGGCGTACTCCAACCCCTCCTGGCGCACCTCTCCAAGACCGGCGTGCAAGTTTCAAGAAAGGTGCACAAGTCACTTGTGTGGTGAAAATTCGGCGTGCATGTGACACCAACCCACTTGTGCGACACTGCCTCTTTAACCTCCAAACTTGTGTGATGTTGCACCATTAACTCCCAAATCGCCTTAGTCACGTAGCCAACAACAGGTGCACAACCTCTACTTGTGAGACCCGACTACCACTTGCGTGATGAGAGCTCGAAAAATATCTAAGTCTTGAAGTTTGTTACAAATTAGGGGGTTGGTCTTCTATTTATAGGCAAACTGGACCCCCTGTGCGGTGGTGCGCAAGTGTCCTCACGGCACGCAATTCCTGGCGCGCAGCTCCAACTGCCCTAGCCTATGTTGCACTACTCACTTGCGTGATCACACCAATACTTGCATGACCCTCTTTCCTTTGCCATATTTTGAAGTTCTGATCATGAATAACAATATGCGTGCAAGTTTCCAATCCTCCTGGGCACCGGTGTGCAAGTCCTTTCTCGGCACGCAGGTCACTTGCGTGACCTCACCAATACTTGCGCGACCCTTATCCCTTTTCCATTTTTCCACGTTCTGATCTTGAAAAACTCTAGGCACGCAAGTTCTCTCTCCTTGAAGTACACGGCGCACAAGTCTCTTTGCCAAAAACACTTTTCTCCATTTGTCAATTTTCAAGCCCAAAAATTTGGCAAACACTATGAAACGGCGTCACCGTCAATACTATTGTCTGCTTGAACTGTATGATCACATTGCTGGTACACATTTTGAACTTCCATAGAGGATTGTCAACAAACACAAACCATACTCCAATTCATGAATAGAAGACTATGGTTCCAACATAGATGACGGTATACTCCAGAGTGCCACACCACATGGTTTAAAACCATTATCATCCTAATAAATGACCAAATAATCTCTTATCTACTCATATAAAGGGTTCCATTGATGGAGAAACATTGATACCCAAAGATCCCTCCATTAATGAAGAACCTATGATACATATATATGATTCTGAACCCATGTGTATTTATGATTTATTGTTTTCTTAGGGTAATCTATATTATACACACTTGGGAATGAATAAAGGAATCATGAAAATATCTTAAATCTATAAGAGAGTCACAAAATAGGTAATAGTTCCCCCCAAAGGGGTTTTATGAGCCCAAATTATCATCCTCTCAGCAAATTTTAGTTATTAAGTGTCTTTTTCAAACTAACACAATGAACTCCAACCATTGAAAAGTATGACTATGAATCTCTGTGGATATGAGAGTTGTTGAGTGCTTTCGTCTCCACGAACAAAACTCGTTGGACACTGTTCGAAGGCTTTATACCCGATTTTAGTGATTTCACACCATTAAACCCATTTCAATCAACCATATGGACAGAATTCGGTTTTTTAAAAAAAATGGTGAGTCTAGTGTGAATGAACTTAGCTACGATGTCTTCTTCAAATGATAAAAAGGATGTACTGCCCAGTTTTTATCGGCCCTTATAATTCATGAATGCAATGAATCTTACTCAAAAACAGTGATATTATAAATATATAAGTATATTAATGTCATTAATATCATATATAACCATTAAATACATCATTATATCTAGCTATGAGAGACAATGGTGGAAAATGAATTATATCAGTTCACGAGGCGGTAGTCTGCCATACACACAATCGACGATTTCATTTCCCACATGATGGTAGAGGAGTTAGATGTAGGTTATACCATTAACACAATAAAATATCACTATATGGGAGATATATATGATTTTATATTATGATATTTGAATAATATTTGAAGGATTTAAAGGAATAAATAAAATGAAAATTCATGGTTAAAGATTATACCTCTTCTTCAGAGAACTGCTTCAGGTTTACGCCAAGAGCCTTCATAGAAGGGACTACTAATCAAAATGAGGCCCCTAGGATGTGGGGATTGAATTAAGTAATGTATTTTGTAATTTATTTTCTAAAACATAGGGTTATGTAAGTGTTTAGAGGATATGATAGGCGTGTCCTTTTATAAGTGGGAGAAAAGACACACTTGGAATTTTTGAAATGAAAAAGGCGTAACCACATTTAACACATTCCCCAAGACTCAAAAATGGATCATTATAAAACCTTAGATGATTTAGGTTCGAAATATTGACATTCAATAATATTTGATTAATTTTCTAGGTAATTTTACCCCTTATAATTTTAGTTTATCCCCCCAGTAAACCCTTTTTAACCTTAACCATGGTAATTAATTTTTTCGATCTTTTCTATTCATTTTGACCAAAGATTAAGTTCAAATTATAATATAATATTTATTATTATTATTATTATTATGGAATATTTTTATTAAAATTCTATTCATAGAATTATAAAATTTTAATTTAAAATAAAACTCATATATGTGATGAAAAAGTGGGTTTCTAAATACAAAGCTTTTATAAGTATAAAAAATTTCAATATTTAAATTCAATTTGGAATTGATTTACATGAAATAAATTAGATTAATAAATATATAATTATACTTATTATACTTTATAACCATATTAAAATAAGATGGATCTTGTAAATTCTTTAAATTTAAATTTTGTTTTTAATAAAAAATAATATATTTTACTATTGATAAAAAAATTAAATTTTGTAAAACTTATCAAGAATTCACTGAAACGTAATTTTGACGTGAAAATTTCAAAAATGATGTTTTTTTTAAAATAAATTTTCTAAAATTGGAAAATTTTACTTTTATTATTTTTTCACAAAACCAATAAAAACATTTTTCTGAGAAAAATAGTATTTTCAAAACATATAAAGACCTTAATAAAAATGAAGAACTTTTTATCAATAAAATTTCATTATATAAAAAATTATAATTAATTTTTAAACAAAATTATTCCTATTCATACCATCGAGTTTAATGGTTAGGTTATAATGGTCATTTTTTAATAATAATATTAATAGTATATTGCAGTTCATTAAAACTCAATGTTTCATGTAACACAAGCTACCAAAGAAATTAAATTTATTTTAAAATATATATTTCATAAAATTTCAATTTAATACCCCAAAATTATAAAATATTAATATTTTATTAGATAGTATATTTTACATGAAATCATGATCTTAAACAACCCATGAAATATATTTCTTTAAATTTAATCTCATCGATAGCTTGCAGAACACGAAACCCCAAGTCTAAATAAACCATAATATAGTATATCATTATTACCTAGTAGTTAAATTTGAGGTTATGAATAGTAATAAATAAATTATCAAAAGTACATAGTTTAAAAAAGTAAAAATAAATTCATTATCTATCTATTTATTAGAAATAAAATAAAAATAATTTAAAAGAAAAATAAATGTTTTCTAAAAAATTATATTTTTTCTAAAGCATGGTTTAATCGCACTTTGAATACATAATTTAAAATATTTTCTTAACAATTTTAGTAAATTTATTTGATAAAATTAACTTCATTTTTGAAATAATCATTTACAAATTAATTTTAGTTGATTTTTTGGGATTTTTCTAGAATGTTTCATTTTTCAATGAATAGAGAAAAATATTGATTTTTATTGAAAAATTCCATTTCATTTAAATAATATAAAATGTTAAATTATATTTTAAATTTATTTTAAACTAAAATCAGTTGAATTATATTAAAATTTAACTAATTTAGTTTATTGGAATCAATTTCATATGGAATGTTGTTATTAAAACCTTTTATACTTATGATAATTTTCTTTTTGGAAGCCGACTTTTTCATCATGTCTATGAGTATACTTTTTAAATTGAATTCTTTCACTTCTAGGTATTGAAATAGGAAAAATGGATTCCATATTTTGAATCAGAATAATGTATATTATCTAATAATTTCTACTTAATTTTTGACCAAAATGAATAGTGAAAATATTAAAAATTAATTACAGCGGTTAAGGTAAAAATGGGTTTATTAGGGGTAAAACTAAAAGGATAAGGGTTTAAATGTCTTAAAAACATGTCTAAAATATATTTTATGAAACTATTTTGACCATATAATTTCTAAGTCTCTAAAATAATTCCTTTTGGACCCTTTTTCATGTGAAATACATTGGTATACCATACTCTCTTCTTCAAACATTCAAACCCTTTTGGTTTAGATGATAACTGAAAAAAATAACATAAATATTTCCATACCCTCATCCTATAATCCATTTTATTGTTCATAAATCCATTTTAGGAATAATTTAGGTTTAATCCTAAAGCGGTAGTCTGAGAAGAGATAAAATTTATAACTATGCATGTTTGAATTATTTCTTCTTCCACCTCCTTCAAATATTACTAAATTACACTTATATAATAACACCAGTATATCCTATATATTTATATTTTTTTTTATGTTTGTGACCTATAACCATATCCTCTTCCCTCAAATGGGAAAATGATAACATCGCTCGTGTGTACGGTAGACTACCGCCTCACAAACTGATATGGCACGTTTTCCATCAACACTTATCAAGGTTGAGTATGATGATTTATATAAAGTATATATGCGATATTAATAACATAATTATACCTATTGTGTAATTATATCATATATAACTCGTTAATTTACATTCTATAGGGGATATGATAACGTTAGTCGTGTGTACGACGGACTACAGCCTCGAGAAGTGACGTGATTAGTTTTTCCACTAACAATTTACATAGAAGGTAATAAGAATAAATTTAAGTAATATATATGTTATAAATGAAATAATTTTGATAATCATGACATATTTATCATTTTTAAAATAAAAGATATAATTTTATTTATTACCTTTTCACACACTGAAAGATGATAACATCATTTGTCTATTTGTGGACTATCGCCTTCATAGAGTGATGTGACTCTCAATTCATCACACCACACAGATAAAATATATAAGTATATTTACATAAATAGTATTTAATTTATCATATTATTATAATAATGTAAAGTTGAAATATTACTTACCTTATTTCAATAATGATCATTGAAAAATGGAAATGTTACTCATGTGTTCGTATGACCAACCATCTCCATGATTGCAGCATTCTACATTTATCAAAATAAATTTCATAATTATACTTGAAAACATAATATGATGTATAAATATAATTATTATATAATAATTATTATTATTTATATTATGGGACTATATAGTATGTATAATATCAAGATCTTTCATGACAAAAACAGATGAGAAAACATGGAAATTAACACCTAAAACAATGAAAATAATGAATGATTATTAACAAATTGGTGATAAGATGTTATAAATGAAGGTACCAGGCATGCAACAGAATCATTAAAATATGATATTCATGAAAAAAAATCATTGATGAATGAAATTAACTCACCGCCATCGATGATTTGTTGCCCGGTTTATGCCGAGGATCTCACGTGAAGAAGATTAAGCCCAATATTAAATAATAAAATACCTGGTTTAAATATGAATATGCACTGGATAACTCCTATTTTTTGGTGATAACTTTTTAAAGAATCCAAATTTGAATCACTCTAGATCATCCACACATGCTTAGGGAAAATGTGAGAGCATTGATCGTTGCAATCTGAGTGCTAGTGTGGAATTCTGACGATACCTTCGATACTCCGATGAACAATGCATCATCATACTTGTTCTGCCTGAGAGAGAGCTCGATCCGAGCTCCTAGATCTAGTTCCACTCTCTCTAGTACATGGGATAGAGGATAATAGATATAAATCCCATGAATAGTAATTGTAAAATCCCTTTACTTCTCTATTTATAGTGTTAAATAGAATAACTCAGAAATGCCAGCCCGACCCCCGAATAATTAACACACTATATAAATAATATTTTTACTATTCAATTGAGTCAAAAATATTTTTTATTATTATTATCACTTTCCTTATAATATAATAAATATATTACGTGATAATACCTGAGCCATTAACTTGGCTCGTACTTCCCACAAATATTAATTAAATCTTGAATATTTTAAACTAATATTCATTCAATTAATATTTTCATATATATACTTTAAAACTTGTAAATAAATTTAATAAATAAATTAAATACACATTATTCATAACTTGAATAATATGATTTTATTTATTACATTGGTGATTTTATCACTTCGGAAAAAACTCGGACCCCAGTGGTGGGGCCCAGCATGCCCAAAACTCGTATTCAACTGAATAGGGAAGATTCATGAACATGCTATTTTTTGTGACCCTCTAGGCCCATATCTTGATAGTAGTTAATATAATTCATAGACCAAGAATAGTATCTAGCAACCCATCATGGCCCCTAAAGATATAAGGATTTTCAGAGCAATGATAACCATCCTACAAACTCGTACTATGTATTTTAATCTCTTTGTCTTTAATATCTTATAAACATGGATGCACACCCATGTCATCACTATTTTTCTTGCTTTATTATTTGCGTATATAACTAGACAAATTTACCTTAGACAACCATGGAAATGGATTTATCAAGGTACTACCATCCAGATCAACATGGTGCGATATATATAACTTACTTAACCTAGAAGAAACAAATCCTTTCTTGACCATTCAAAAAATATCATGCCACCAATGACACACACAACACAAACTACCTTTACATGATTTCAATATCATGGTTTTAATCTTATATCAACGTACACGATCAAATTACTTACATTGGAAATGGTCTCAAGTAATGAGACCATTACACATTTTTGTAGATAGGAACATCCAATGACACCTAAAACATGTGGAGTTTCTATTGGTAGGTATGTACTCATGATCTCACTACTACAGATCACCATGTACAAACTTCATGAGAAGAAATCTCAATGATTATGTACCCCCAACACCTGATATTGAAACATCTACTTTATCTAGTTAGTAAGATGTAACTAGACCATAGGACTTTGTTCAAGATTAATGAAATGGTATCTCAAGGTACACATTATAGCCTAGGATCTGATATAACCTTTTGATATGGCCATTAATCTATAGAAATTACAATTAAATAGTGGAATAAGAAATATCTACATTATAATATAAAGTATTCATCTTGTATAACTAATTTTATACATAATATGGTAATCAAAAGCACTGAATAGTTGGGTCAAGGGAACCCACTATTTCAACACTCCCACTTGCACTAGATTCAACTTTATAACAAACCTCATTATATTTTCACATGATTAAGATCATGTTTCTGCTGATTCGCGACTTTAGTTGTTGGTATTACCACGTTTCCATCATGTGGTTATTCTACTATAAGAAACCTCTTCTCCATCAGTATAACTTCTCAAGAGATGGTATCCTCAAGTATATACCTCATTTACACTATTATAAATTGAAATATTGTCTATTAAGAGTATCATAATTTATATTATGATAATACTTTACTTACTAAGTTTGATTCCAAGAACTGGAACAAATCATTTCATTTAACTGTGTCTTAGTTTTCTTAGAAGTCACAATGTACTCAGTATTCATAGGTATGGCTACCACAGGCTTATATGATCTTATCTCATTCATCACCTTAGACTAACTGTGATATTAGATCACTTGCATATAAGGAAGACTAGTTTGTTTCCCCTTAAAACTAGTATCCTCTATTCTCCACTTACTAGTTACATATCATTTGTGCTTGTTGAAGTACAATCAGATTGTTCTGACTGCATATCGTACAGTTCTCTTATATATAATTGATATCTAACTACTATAAATTATATCTTTGCAATATCAATTTTTGTGCATATCATGGAATGTGTGATAAATCCATCAGTTAAGTGTATATATTTGAAATTATCATGTCAATCTCCTCCCATGTCTGGGACATGTCGGCTTCGAGGGATTTATACCATGTGACACCGGTAACAAACATTTATCGAATTTTTCCAACTTGTATTTTTTTATTAATACCATGTCACCGTATGTAAAATTGACTAAGTCCAAGATACCTTTAGATCTACCTCAGTAGATCTTGTTCCCTGTAACTTATATTTCTACTTAAGTCAATCTCTGTAGAATAATTATCAACCTAGTCTTAACTAATTGTAAGAACAATATCTGTTTTCCATATGTTGCCTAACATATTCTACATGGAACACCTTTTAAACTACCATTAACCTCTAGTAGACACATGGAAAACATTTTTTTCAAATGTATATTATATGATCTTGTTGCTTACTTCAATCCTAAATTGGATTTCAGTAACTTGAAACCATTATTATCATTTTGTGACATGACCATCCTTTTCTAGTTGCATTGTATAGACACCTTCCATGATCGATGGTCATGACATCCAATGCCTAATAATATGATCAGAGAAATTAGCTATGAAAAGTAAAATTCTAATGGATTTAGGTATAACGACCTGGTATTAACAATTGAGCCTTATCAGTACAACTCTTGTACCATCCATGTATCAACTCATTTGAATACCCACTGTAGTATTCAAAATAACTATCCACTTTTTACTTTGATATATGGAATCAATTATTGAATTTTAACTGGCCTTTTCAATATCATATAATTTCCTTACACTACTTACTGGTAGGAAATATTATTCATAATGAATAATAAATCACCGACCAAAGTAAATACAAAAACAATCACCATTGTTTTTTCCTTCCTACGCAGTATGTGTCTCTAGAACATACTTTGTTTCACAAGAACTTGTGGAACTAGTTCTTATGCCAACTATTTGCGCATCTCTAGTATTGACAAAACCTAATTCAATATGGCTCCCACTATCACAAGTAGAGATGTTCAACCTTATGTAAAATTGTATTCTATCACTTGACTACTACTCTTATATATTAGGGATTTATGTAATATCCTAAGAAACCATTATGATAATTACAATAGATGCATAATATGTTTTTTACTGAGGCATGTTTGTTTATATCCTAACAAACTATTTGCATCCAAACACATGTCATTATGAAATAATGGATTTCCATCATAATATGACTCATATGATATCCATTTTTCATTATAGTTGGCATATGGTTGTGGTATATAATTGTTATTTTCAAAGCACATCATTAAATATAATGGATGTTTCTGCAAGTTACAACATTGATATTCCTTACATCATAACCTTGATGTATAAAATGTGCATTTAGGAATTACTTTATGCTGTATGTTTTTTATCAATATTGAAATTTAAGACTTCATCATCGATCCTCCTCATTAACATCAATTTCATGATGTAAATAACGTAATGTGTGTTTAGTAATTACTCCACACTACATTATCATGATCAATGATTGCATAGTCAAGATATTCTTCAGTATGTCGGATCGATGAAACACATATCTCTTAACCATGAATATACTTCACTTTTACCATTCCTTAATAACATAAAAGAATATTATGAAGTATATTTACCACTATATTACCCTTGGAATAGATCATACACCCATTTTGAACTAATTCTGAAAGCTTTATAGCATACCTTTATTTCTAAAGGTTTCTTTATCCATGATAAAGACATCGAAAATACCAATGGTTTTTAGCTTTACCGATCATATATACCATTCTAGGTATAAAATTGATGTCCACTTTTAGTTTTACTTAGACAAAGAATTATCTTTCCACAACTAGATATAACTCTTACATTTTATATTCATTTGTTATTGCCTACGATTCTTGTATCACTGAACTATTGATTTAGTATTAAATACCAAAAAAATATTCATTTTGATACCGGGAATGACATATCCTTATGTCAAAAAGGACACATGAGATAAATTTTTTGGTTATACTCAATAATAGTTCGACATAAATATTTCACTTGGCAATAAATATGTCATGTACTTCTCACCACTATCCTAGGTATAAACCTTTCTCATCCACTCGGATAATACTCCTGACTTCTAGTAATATTTCTATACTTACTTGGTTTCTGTATATCAACGCACATATGTGATAATCATATTGTATTGAATACCCAATAAACAAATCTAAAACATTACATAGATGAATATTCCTAAATAAAAAGCGGTAACTTGTTCATTTAATTTCAGTTTATTTTGATTAAACATCCATAGAATTATTTCATAATATTCAAAGAAAATAACCTCTATTTATATCTCTTTAATTAAAGGAAATTTTCAGTGGGATTATATCATTACTTTTAATTGGCATTTTTCCTTTTATTTCAATTTATTCACCATAATAATTGAAGATGAAACTTTCTTTGATATTCATAAATCCTTGGTGAACCTTACCTTTATATGTAATAAAGCATTTACTAAAGACTTGTTCGCTTTTTAAAATTTAAATGAGACTTGAGTAAAGGGGTAAAAATGATATTAGAACAGAATGTATTAAAGGATCCAACCCACATTTAAATTTACATAGATCTAGTGTAACCATTACCTATTCATATCATTTCTTTTCTTTCTCCTTGAAAACCACTCGGAGATGAGACTTCATGTTATATCATCCATGTCCTAATGTAGTGACTACAACTAACACCAGTTGTTAATGGAAGAATAATGAAATAACTATCATATTATTTGTACATTATTCTCCTCAAATCTATTTCTCCCTCTCTTCCTAATTTAATCTTACAGGTATAAGGATACTAGCACCCTATGTTTCAAATAGTATTGTGCTCAAGAACATATAATATTCAGGGATACTCATTCCAATGAGGATATTTACTTTGTCCATTAATTATCATAGTTTTTAAACTTGTGGTATAACTTTCCCTTTTACAACAAAAATTATTTTTAGCATATTATTACTTTTATCATGATTACTAATTTAGAAATTTTGATTAATTAATTAAATCATTAAATGCCTCCGACTATTTTATCGAATTCTAGGAACCCTCTATTATAGAATCAAAATACTTTGTCGCTTGATTATTCTAGTGTAAAGGATACATGAACCTCTCCTAATAGTCTACAAGTTATGGATACACCACTACTTGGAGGGTTCAAGGTAGGCTTTTGGCTGGAAAACAACATTAACTCGCGGTTCCTTGATCTGTTGAGTGAAACCACTGCTTCTAAAATCATCACTTGATTTACTCAATGATTTCCTCTAAAATGATAGCAAGTTAGATATGGATAATCCTTACTACCACTTTATTTAATTCAACCCACCACTCTTATAATAACTCCTTAGTAGTAAGATCCACCCTCAGTTATGTCATGACCAGCACTCCAAACACCCTGTTTTGTCCAAATTTGAATGACGGAAGGCGGTAATGACTTAATATTTATTTGAGGGTTTGATTATTTTTAATTTTATGAAAGAAATCATTTTATATTTTTATTAACATGTACTATGTGATCTAACTCACAACTGACCATACATGAAATAGAAAAATGAATCACATTACAAGTTCATTTTATCTTTGAATGCTTGTTTATTATTATTATATATGTTTGTGAGTTAACTACACATACACAAAAATAATTACCATGATAAAATAAAATGATTACCTAATCATGAGTCAATCCAAATGGTTATTCTATTGAGTGAATAATGGATCAACCTAGTCCCTAGGGTATATACCTTGAGTCGCGTCGCTTGCGACTCGAGTTGCAGTATCTGCCCATCCAATGCATCCAACACTATCTGGTGTGTCTCTATCAATCGGTGTGAAGTGCGTCACTTTTCATCTCATCATTATAAAAAAAATACTCACACCCAGACAAGGGGAATTGGGGAGTATAAAAGACAACTCAAAAGTCGACACATGGTCCCTTATACATATAATGAATTAGAGACGATGTGTTGATCTCCATTTTATTAAGTAATTATCACAAACCAACATCAAATAATTAACTAAATAAACATGCACCAAACATGCATTGGTTGGTCCGGGGCTCATGATGAGTCTAATATGCATTAACTCATGTATTTAAATTAAATGTAGAATTAAAAATTACACTTTCATTAATTATATTTGAGGGCATTATAATTGAATTAAAAATCCACTCATATGTTTAATTCAATACTTAAATCATTTTGTCTCGATTAATTAATTTAATTTTAAAAATTAAAATTAAATTAATTAATTGATTTAATTAAACAAAAAATTAAATTAATTTACGCCATAATAAATTTTTAAAACCAAAAATTACTATTTAATAAATTTAGTTTTCAATGGAAATTAAATTAATTATTTTAATTATTTATTGATTAAATTAAAATTATCTTAGCACTGAAATCCCTAACCTGGGCCTGTGTGGGTCAGGTCAAACCAATGCAGACTCATTCCAGGTTGTTCCAACCCGTGCATGGATGATCTGGGTCGAGCTGGTCCTCCTAAGCCCATTCTGGGCCATGCAGACCCACCCATACCTATTTTAGGGAAAAAACTTCCAATAGAGGGTACCTCAACACTGAATGGGGTGGTCTAGATCTTCCCAGGTCCAATAGATATTACCACTAGAGGGCAGGGACATGCAACGGCTAGGGCAGGCTACATGCGAAGGGAGGCACCTCGACACTCCAGTTTTGCTGATTTGGGGAGGCCGAGGTTGTGCGCTGGTGGGCTCTCCTCAGTGGTCACACGGGTCATCAAAGTGTTCCATTGAAGTGGGTGCACTGCACGGTGTCCAGCAGTAGAGGTGGTCACGCTAGGGATCATGGCAGTTGGGAATAACGGAGATGCTCCGATGGTGCAACAAGGTAGCTGATGGTGCACCAAACCAGGAGAGAGTATTGGCTGGACGAGGAGACTGACGGTGAGTGGCTCCTAGTTGGAGGAGTTGGTTTTCGATCATAATTGGGAACCATTAGAGGTGGGAATCCTTATGGATTTTTGAGGGTGGTCATCCTCACTAGAGTGGGTAGTAGTGTCAGATAGGGTGGGATGTCCAATGAGTGGCCAGCCAGTCCAGGCGATCCGAGAAGGGAGGGCTAAAGGGAGGTCGGGGGGCCACTTCTGCCGGACTAGTGAAGGTTGTCGTGGAGGTGAGGTGTTCTGGCCAGTGTTTGAGGAGGAGGTAGGAGTCAAGCGACCACCATTATCTTTGACCTTGTTTATTTTTTCCCTTTCTTTTTCTTTTCACATGGTCCAGCCCGGACCACATTTATTTCACCCACTTGATAAAAAAAGGTGTGTTTTTCCAATCACCCACCCATCAAGACTATCCCATTTTAAAATTTTCTAAATAATATTACTTAGGATAAATATAAAAAAATTAATAAAAGAATGAAATTAATTAATAGCATTAATTAACAAAATTATTGGTGAACAAATTCTAGTGGAGTTATTTTTTTCCCAAAAATACTATTTCGTTCAACGATAATTTCACCTAAAAAATTAGTTTATCCAATTTCAAAACATCAGATGGCCGCAGATGGGCCATCCGAAATTGGATTCACTAACCGCCATGGTAATAGGGTCATAAGTATTCCCTCTTTAATGTTTAGTTCAATTTTAATTTTCTTTTGGCTTAAAAACCTTCATCCAAGCCTTTGATACAAATTGAAGGTACCAAGAAAGCATCAGAAGCCCCGAAATATGGGATTCTTACAAAAATTCACTGACTAATGGCATGAAATCATTGTCATCGTAGATTTTCTACCCAATTTATAATGGGGATCTCATCTGGAGAAGATTAACCACAAAATTAAATCATAAAATACCTAGTTTAAATTCGAATACATACTCAATGATGTCTTATCATTGGAGATAACTTCTCAAATAATCCAAAGACAAATTACTCTAGATCGTCCACATGAACTTCAAGAAATTGTGGGAGTTCCAATCGTTGTAATTTGGGTGCTAGCGTGGAATTCGAGGACACCTTCGACACTTTGACGATCATCGCATTGCCTTGCTTATAATGCCTAAGAGCGGGTTCAATCCAAGCTCCTGGATCCAGAACTTCTCTCTCTAGAACATGGGAGAGAAGATAAGAGAGATAAATTACATGAATAGTCATTGGAAAATCCCTCTACTCCTATATTTATAGTGTGAAATATAATTAGAAAGAAATTTCAACCCAACCCCCAGATAATTAACACACTATATAAATAATATTTTGTCTACTAAACTGAGGGAAAATTATTTATTATTATTATCACTTTTCTTATAATATAATAAATATATTACGTGGTAATAATTGATCCATTAACTCAACTTGTACTTACCACTAGTATTAATTGATCCTTTAACATTTTAAACTAATATTCATTCAATTAATATTTTTCATTATTTATTTTAAACCTTGTAAATACATTTAAGAAATAAATTCAATACCTGTTATTCATAACTTGAATAATATGAATTTATTTATTGCATTGGTGATCGTATCACATTGGACAAAACCTGAACCCCAGTTGTGGGGCCCAGCATGTCCAAAATGAATATTTAGCTAAATAGGGAATATTATAAAATACGCTATTGTGTGTGACCCTATAGGTCCTTATCTTGATAGCAGTGAATATAATTCATAGACCAAGACTGGGATCTACCAACCCATCATGAACCCTAAAGAGATAAGTATAGTCATAGTAGTGATAACCATCCTATAGACACATATTGTGTAATATAATCTCTTTGTCTTTAATATCTCATAAAGTATGATGCACACCCATATCATCCGCCTTTTTCTTACTTTATTATTTATTGATCTAACTAGATGGATTTACCTTATACTACTATGTCCATTTATTTTTCAAGGTACTACCATCTTGATCAACATGGATGGAGATATATAACTTCCTTAACCTGGAAGCAACAAATCCTTTCTTGACCATTCAACCAATGTCATGCCACTAACGATGCACCCAACACGAACTACATCACCACAATTTCAATATCATGTTTTTCATCTTGCATTATAGTATGTGATCGAATGGAATACATTGGAAATGATCTCAATTCAAGAGACCATTACACATGATCGTAGATAAGAACATCCAATGATAACCAAAACATGTGGTGTTTCAATTAGTGTTTTTGTACTCATAATCTCACTACTAGATATCCCCATGTGTGAAATTCAGGATAAAAACACTCAATGATTATGAGCCCACAACACCTGATAGTCAAGTATTTACTGTGTCTAGTCAGTAAGATATAACTAGACCATAAGACCATTGTTTAAAATTAATGACATGGCATCTCAAGGTTCTCATCGTAGCCAGGGATCTGCTATAACATTTTTATATGACCATTAATCTATGTAAATTACCACTAAATACTGTAATAAAAAATATATACACTATAATAGTAAGTATTCATCATGTATAACTAACTGTATACATAATATGGTAATCAAAAGCACTAAATTGTTGGATCTAAGGAACCCACTATTTCAACAAATAAAAAGATAATATATGATATTATAAATATCAATATGGTTATTTTATAAGTTAATAACATGTTTAAAACTACCATACATGAGGTTAAATTATGTTCAACCAAATGAATCATGAGGTACGAGATGTTGTATCAATTTCCCTTCATTGAGGTAAGCTTTAATTTTATGCACACAATTTATTTTATATGGTGTATATACTAAAACTTTTACATATAATATCATTATAAAATAATGATTCATGGTATTTTAAATTTTAATTAAAATTATTTCATCCAAGGGGATTTCACTTGAAAATTACCAAGTGATAAAGAATTTCATAACTAAATTTCCTTTCATTAGTTTATATTACTTATTTATTGTCTTTGATATTGTAAGATTATGTGTGTAATGACATTATATTATGTTATATTATATTTCCAATTATTTTATGTGAATTTACATTTGACACATATAATTGATTCATTGATTAATTCTCACTTTAGCATTAAGATCTTTGTATGGGTTTATTTCACAAATCTTATTTTAATTGAGTTTATTTATAGTTGAGTTTTCTTTGAATGAAATTATTTTATCATTGCATAATAATCCCATTTCATTTTCCTATACTCTATTTATTCCTGAATTTTTCATGTGATAATACTATTTTTTTAATTCTTTGTTATATAAAATGATCGAGAAAATGTTTTTAGTAAACTATGACTTCATTTCTCTCTTCAGTCAAGAAACATTTTTCTTCTAAAACAATGTTTTCTAGAAATGTTTTCAAAAAAAAATTAAACCTTTTAAAAACTATTTATTAAAGGAATTTTTAACTATTTTTACTATTTAATAAAACATTATGAAAGGAATATTCATGTCATTTTAAAAACAAGGCTTTTTTGGATTTTACAGAAAATATTGAAGCAATCACACCTTTACAAAATTTAAGGAATTTTTTTTCATCATTACCACTCAACGTTTTAAAATTTACTTTTTATGTTTTTGAGGTTTTTTTTTGAAACAAAATTATATTCGAAATTTTTTGTGAAATTTTATTTTTAAAATGTTATTTTCAATTTGAAAAGGATATTTTCCTATGGGATTTTTTAAAGATCTTTTTATGGTATTTATATTCATCAATGAAAAAAACACTTATTATACTTATCATCCACTTAGAATATTTTTTATCGATACCATACTTATTTGTTCTATGGATGGTTAATGATCATTTTGACTAAATAAAGTATTGAAATTTACTTTATTGATACATTTTTATAGTCATTAACTTTCCCTTGAAAAATTCACATTCCTATGATCATTAGACATTAAATTTTCCCTAAATATCCATATTATTTTTCATGGAAATGTTTATTGATTAAGCCATATATCATTTTTACAAACATTGTTCTTCATTGAAAGTTATTTGTTTATCTGGGAAAATATTGATAAATATGAATGATTTACGCAATATGTGTATTTTATGATATGCCACATTTTTCATGAATTAAATTAATTATTACATATATGATGAATTATTTGGACATGTAGTGATGGGTGGGTCCCTAAATTTTATATCACCTTCATGCATTAGTAGTATCATTAGACGAATTATTAATCTAGCATTAAATAGGTTTTTACATATAGATTTAAACCTTCTTGTGAAAGGTATTGATAGTAAAGTTATCACGTGCATGAAAACAAGATATCTAACGATTAAGAATTTTCTTCATTGAGAATTTAGTTGTTATTATCCATGTAATTTTCACAATGATATTATCTATGGATGCATTTCATTATTATTTTTTTGACAAAATGGAATGTTATTTTTTTCATTTACCTTCCCATACTGATTATTACTTGTCAATTTATGATAATCAATTTATTTAAATGGAATGTGTTTTTAGTTATTTACCTTACCATGTTGATTATGTTTATTTATTCATGATACCTTCCAATGTACTTAACCCTTAATGAGCATTTGAGCTCACCATTAATTTGATTCCATTCCAAAGAATCTATGAAGTGTATTGTGATTGATATGTAGGGATATACTATAAGGAATAATGGTATTCTTGAAAAAAAAATATGTTTTACTTTTTTTTAAATTTAATTCAAGACTCAAGTATGTATCTGGTTTATTAAGACAATTAAACTATTTGGTCCTTCAAGATGTGATTCCTTGTAACTCATGTCAATGTAATAAATAATTCCTCAGCTCCAGGTTACTAGGGTTTGTGTCATTATAGGTAGTATTAATGCAATTTTAGTATAAACCATGTTACCTAGATTAAGGAAAACGTATATTAGTGAACATAACCCTATAATAGACATTGAGGATAAGTATAGAAGAACATACTAAAGTTTTGGTAAGTTAGAGATTATGTGGGTTTTCCTTACAATACATCCATGTTGGATGCTACAAGTTGATGTGGTTATGGAATAGATGTACCTGGGGTAAAAACTCTGAAAATAGAACATTGGGATTGACCTGATAATAACTCAGTGCGCGAAAATGGACCTTACTGCACACCTGGTTTGACACTCTCATTGAATATGTATAGGATGATTAAAATTTTCTTTGCAAACCATTATTAAGTATTTGAGTAGATGATGACAATGAATAACCTAGATCAAACCTAAGTTTTATTATATTAAAAACAATGTTTCATGATTTAAACATCCTATATATGATTATCTAGTTTCCCCAATATGATTATTATTTCTCGCACTATGTTTTTTAGTTTTAGTCAATGGTTAGAACCCAAAGGGATTGTATTAACATTGAACATGAAGGAAAATGTTATTACTATGAGAAACCAAATGTTATGGTGAGGAAAGTGAAATATATTATGATTATTCCTAATCAGTTATCCTAAAATATGATTAACAACACTTACCTTAACCAAATCTTGAACTCACCAAAAAATAGAAAGATGAAATTTTATAAGAGCTTGAGTGGTGGTGACTATGGAGGAAAGAAGGATATATTTCCATCATGTAAGAAATATGTAAATAGACACCCAAGATTGTGTGTCAAATGAATGGGAAAATGTTTTATTTGTGGAAAAGAAGGGAATAAATAAAATAATTGTTGAGGAAAAATGAAGAGTACAATGGAAGGAAATAAATCTCATCCTAAGGATCCACTTATATTTCTTTATCTTAAATATGGGAAAATTATACATTATCCTAGTCAATTCCATCTTCTAAAGTTTAACCTCTAGAATAAGGATGGACTTATATTAAAATAAAATAGATAAACTATTTATGCATTTAGATTCAATAATTAAATTATATAAGTTTATTTTTTTACCAATGGTATCTTGGTTATAAGAATCATGAAATGTCTAATAATTGTATAAAATTTTAGGGGAATATATGAATTTATTATCATAATAGTTATGGATAACATCATGTTTATGAGTTTAATGTTGATCATAAGTTCAAAGTGTTAAACTCCCATTTCTAGGTTTTATGTGATGGGGGTTTACAAAGATTAAGGAATTTTTTGGGAAAAATTTATGGGAATACAAACCATTGGTTTCATATATGTTTTGGTGCAAATTTTATTTAATAAAGAATTTAATTACATTTTATTGGAATAATTTCAATGTTATAAGTAAACATTAGGTTTTATCATATCTTAGAAACCACAACCTTGGAGAGAAGACTTGGATCATGGGAGGTGACTTCAAAACTATCAAGAACCCCTCTGAGAATAAAGGTGGTATCTCTTTACCTCACAATGAAAGGTTAGATTTATCCTCCTTAACTTCACAAGATGGTCTTCTTGATAGTGGTATCTTAGGTGATAGTTTTAGTTGGTGCAAAAATCAGAGAGTAAATAGTAGAACATGGTGTAGACATGACCGGTGCCTAAGTAATCTTCATGAAATCTCGTCCTTCGAGAACCTTGAGGTCTCCCACTTAGTTTGGGCCTTGTTGGACCACTTCCCCCTCCTTATTCATCTGATAACCAGTTCCCTAAGTACTAGTCACTTCTTTTTCTCTAAGTACTAGACATATCATCTTGGGATTCTAGAGACAGTGGATCACTATTGGAATTTACCTTTTTAGAAAAGAAGTTTTTTTGGTCTCCACTTTATACTTCTATTCTTGAAACAGGTCCTCATAGATTGTTCTAACTCATAAGAACATGATCATCCGATTATCAAAGATATTATGAATGATATAGAGAGTACTAAAGTTTCCTTGGATGATGAGTGGGACGATTATATCTTTTATTCTTTATGTCTCAAGAAATAATTCTTCAATGAGATGCTTCTTGAACATGAGTGATTCATACAAGAACATTCCCACATTTCTTGGCTTATATGGGGAGATTGAAAAACCACTTTCTTTCATGCCTTGCTGAAATAGAAGTAACCAGTTTATATTTACAACATTAGGCTTAATGATGGATCATTCTCCAGTGATATAGAGCTAATCAGTGGTATGGTTTTCTCCTATTTCAAAATTTTGTTATGTGATTCTAATCCCCATTTCTAGGATGGATACCCCTATAGACAAAATGATCTCTTTGAATCGATACCCTATAGTGTCCCCAGACATGAAAATGACCTCTTAGGTAGTGTCCCTAATGGGAAGGAGATCTAGGAGGTATTGAACTACCTCAACCCTAATAGAACTCCTAGCCAGGATGGTTTCCCAGACTCCTTTTACATCTCCCCTTGGAGTATCATCAAGATATATCTCACTGAGGCCATCCATGATTTCGTTATAGGCAGATAACTTCCTCAAATTTCTAGTGAAACTACCATGATCTTGATTCCTAAGGTCTGTTCTCCCTCCTATATTTCTCAATATCTTCATATTAGGCTATGAAAATTCACATACAAGGTTATGAAAACCATCATCAATAATAGGATCACTGTCTTCACTCATCAGTGGGTATCGAATGAGAAACATGACTTCATTTTTGGGAGATATATTCAAGGGTCTATTGGAATTTCCCATAAGAAGGTTTGGGATATCTATAGGAAATTAATGGGATTGAATGTTGTTATATAACATATCATGGAAAAATCTTATGAATGGCCAGAATGGAGTTTCCTCATTCAAACCATGGGATGTATGGGTTTTCTTTAGGGATTCATTGATTTATTGTTCAGATTTTATAACACACTCTGGTTTAATATACTTTTTATATGGAGTTAATGTGGGTTTATCATGTTTGTTATAGGCTTATATCAGGGTGACCCCCTTTCTCTAAACTTATTTATTCTAGTTCAATATTCCTTAAGCAAATTATTCTCCTCATCCATGAAACATGGTAGTGTTCATCCCTTCCATTGTGGTTCTCATTTACCAATAGTCTCCCATATCTTGTTTTTTGATGACTTAATGTTTTTTATCAATGGGATGATTCCCTCCCTAAAAAGATTTTATAAGATTATGGATGATTATTCTTAGTGGAGTTTGAAAATGATTAATCGTGAGAAGAGTGGAGTCTTGCTACCTTCGAGATTCCTGAGGAGGCACAATAGTACTGTTGATTCCATCCTTTTAAGTCATGAAAATAATTTCCCCATGACCTATTTATAAGATCCTATTTGTCTTGGAAGAATCCAAGTCTAACACTTTGAGGACATAGATAACAAGATCATCGACCACATTAACAGTTGGAAGAAACATTTCCTCTCATTCAGAGGGAGGATTATACTCATTAATAGTTTCATGTTGTCTATTACCATGCATATAATATCATCTCTTAAGGTTCCTAGTTGAATACTTACCTGGATGGAGTTTATTCTGAATTCCTTCTTATGGGGTTCCCATAGAGAGGGAAGATGCAGATTGGTCTCTTAGAGAAAACTTATGAAGCCTTTGGAGCAGGGTGACATTAATGTGAGACGAATGAGCGAGTATATGATTTTTTTTCAAGGAAAACTGGATTGGTAATTAATTAAGGGCTGGAATTTGTGGAGTTGTTTCACCAGAGAGAAGTATGGTTTCAGTATAAGGGGGGTGGTAGGAAACCCTCCACACTTTTGAGATCTCTGCATAGCCATGTCTCTATTATTATTCAGCACTCAAAATGTATCATCATTAAATGTAATTTTAATTTCTGGGAATTCAACTAGGGTAGTATCTTTCTTAGATTCATGGGCTTCCCAACTCCTAACCTCTCATTCAAGGAGGCCTCACACCATCCTACCTTCCTCAAGGTAGTCCTAAACTACTCCTAGGAGAACACCTTCCATGACATCATCCTGTATGATTCCATTGATAGGTTAATTATCAAGGGCTCACCCTCATGAAGGTTCTCGGACAAAGAATACACGAATTCCATGCCTAGGCAGCCAGTTTTTAACCCCTGGGGCAGAACTCTTTGGGGTAATTATTTCCCTGAAAAGTTCAATTTTCTCATTTAGAGAGCCCAATCCAAATATATTCAGACATAGATAGTCATCAAAGTCAAATTAATTCCATTAACATCAAGATGTTGCTACTGGTTAGCTCCTAAAGAGGATACCTTGACTAACCTATTCCTTTAAAGTGATTAGGAATGCCCCATATAGAATGCTCTTAGGGAGTTCATGGATATGTCTGGGGTGGTTAACTCTCATTATTATTTCATTCAATGATGGTAAAAAGGGTCCTACAATATACATGAGAAAGATGACCAATTGATCCTCCTTGTTATAGGCTTCTGGTACATCTGGATGGGGCGTAACCATGAAAGGCATCACAAGACTCATCCATGAATCCATGGTTTCATTATTAGAACTATAATTCTTAAATATAAGCTTAAAAACCTTCAAAAGAAATGTGAGGAAGCTCTCTACCTTATACTTTAGTCTAGAAGCCTTTTGAGATACTTCATTTGGGTTATGTAGAATGTTATAGTACGGAAAGGTTGGATTGAAAACAAATCCCACCGGGCCCTCGGTAATAAAATGCCTATAACTTACAGACAGGGGAATCTGATTGAAGAGCCATCTATTGTGTTGGAACCCTTATGACATGGCAGTTCTTTATGTTACTTCTTTGTGGGAATTCATTGTAGTTTTGGTACAACTGGTGTCTAGAGGAGCAGAATCTATAGAACTCAAGTGCACTAAGTGCAGGAATCATGTGGCTGGTTGTCAAGTGACATAAGACCCTTTTTTGATCGGCATCAGAATGACCCTGTGTGAATCAAAAGTAGCACGAACTGATAAGGACTAGACTTAGAGAGGCCTTTCATAGATTAGTGACTTATAACCCTGTGTGGATCGAAGACTTATGACCTTGTGTGGATAGTTGACTTACTAGTCTATGTGGATTGATGAATTATGCCTTGTGTGGATCATCAGTAGCACAACACGATGAGGACCATCCTTAGAGTGGCTCATCATGAATCAAAAACTTACGAACCTATGTTTATCGATGATTTACGAACCTGTGTGGGTCAGTGACAAACAACCCTATGTGGATTGGCAAGATAAAAACATCTTTCTGGTTCAGTAGTGTAACTTCTCAATGGAATAAAATGATTTATCTTTACAACTAATCATCAATATTCTTGTTCTTTAAGTTTTATACCTAGTGTGAACTGTTTCTTTTACTTTGTCCTTTGTGACTGAGATCATGCTTTTTGGTTTTTCCTTTGTAGAATATTGGGATACCTTCGGGGGTCTCAGGGTCCCTACTTGGTATTTTATACTCACCCCTACATGGGTTTCACCTACACCTTGTTGTGTCTTGTGGAGATGACTGACAGCTTTGACCGAGATTTGGGAGCCAGGACTAGATGGTGCACGAAGGTGACTGGTTGATGTAGAGAGTTGCAATGATGATTTATACCTTTCCTTTAGGTAGGATCCTTGGTGGACTACCTCAGGAGTTTTTTTCCCTTTTTCTATATTTTATTTTAGTTGGGTTTGTATTCTGGCCCATTATGCTTCAATTCACACTTTTACTTTCAGTAGTTATACTATGTGGTTTTGTTCTTTTTGTCTACCTAGTTTGTGTGTTTTCAAGTTTAAAGGAAATTCCTTCCCATTTTAAGGATATTCCTTTCTAGTTCTAATCGCCAGACCCTGGCCTATGGAAGGTGGGCTTGGGTTAGTCATGACACGGGCCCTGGGGGATGGGTCCTGACAAAGTGGTATCATAGGGGTTGGTTATACCAGAAGAACTAAGAATCTGTTTTTTCAATGGGGAAATAGTGTTAAGTGTTTTGGGTTTTGTTTCAGTTTGGAAAGTATAGTGTTGGTGCGGTGTCCAATGTATCCATACACCAGGACCCTAAGTTATGATTTCCATCTCGATACACAAAAACACTGATTTCATGTGTTTTGAAAATGTTTTTATTTTTTTCTCTTTTGAGTTATCTCACCAGGTATAACTTTTTGACTGTGGCACATATGTTCTTTAAAGGATTCCATTGCATAGACAGCCAGCCAGGTTTCTATTGGGATATCATGATGAAGTCACACCAAGTAATGAGGCATCGGTGTAGGGCCTTCTTATGATGATTATACCTTCAGGTGGTGTACTAGCAGCACCACTACCCGTAGGGAAGCAGTTGACACCAGCCCCACCAGTGGACCATGCACGCTGACTGAGCGCATTGCACGAGTTATAGAGATAGAGGCCTCCAAGGTTTCAAGTAATGATAGATCCATAGGTAGTTGAGGTCTGGATGGAGGTTGTGGCATGAATTTTTCGATTGGTTGAGACACTAGTAGACCAGATGGTGATCCTAGCTTCTGTCCTCCTTTAGGGAACATCAAGAAGATAGTGGATCCCGATGCTCTAGTTTCATGATGAGGTGACCCTCACCTGGTTGTACATTGAGGGCCTCTTCAGGGTGGAGTTAATTATATCAACTCTACACTCTGTGTGTATTCAGGAGCTCCTACACTTACAAAAGGGTAGCCTGATAGTTGCCCAGTACTTAGTGAGATTCATTGACCTCTCCCGCTACTCCACTGACATGGTATGGGACCCTTTCTTCAGGTCCTGGACTTTTGAACTGGGTCTCTAATGAGATTTTAGAAAATTGATGATATCTCTCAATATACCGACGCAATATGGAGTGCTAGGGAGAGCACTCTAGTGGATAGCTTCCTCGCTGAGTAGGTATCGACAGCGAGAGCCACCACCGGACAACACGTAGCCGAGTCATCTGTAGCAGGAAGTAGATAGATGACACAGAGGCCCAAGCAGGCCAAACCTTCTTGTGGATGACCCCAGGATGCAGGGTCGGAGGTACAGGGATCCCAGGACATAGGAAGTCAGCAGAGTAGAAGACTATTCTACTCGTGTGGCGGGTATGGTAACATGACTTACGATTTCCTAACCCACCACACTCACGATCAAGAGATGGTAGAGGTACCACCGAGGCCGAGGAAAAGATTTGAGTGGGGTGTTCTATAGGGCGGAGGATGTGGTAGAGGAGTTGTTCGTGCAGTAGGCAGTGGGTAGCAATTTTAGGTTCTACCGCCACCACACCCAGGTGGCCCACCCTGACCTCAAGGAGTATGTGGACAGGGATGAGCTCAGCTTCAAGCGGCAGATTCTTATGACCATGTCTCTATAGAGATGATTGGAGCTATGATATGTGTCTACTCCATCCTAGATTTAGTACTTATAGACATAGGTGTTAGTCACTCTTTCATTTTCACGGCTCTTGTTTGGATCTTGGAGATTCTGGTAGAGTCGTTGGCTCAATCCTTATGATTAGAGACTCCTACGGGAGAGGATTCAATGATTACGCACTGGTGTAGTCAGTGTGAGCTTACTCTAGGAGGCGAGAGCTTTGGCTGGGTTCTTATAGTAGTAATGTTGAGGCCTTACCACATCATCTTTGGTATGGACTAGTCATCCATAGTCCATGCTCAGATTGATTGTTTTAGGCACAAGGTGGTTTGTGTCCTCGGGAATGGGACCAAGTTTTCATTAACCAGTGAGAAGGGAACCTTTGAAGCATAGGATGGACTTTCTCGGAGTAGGGTGCAGCCGATCACTCATCTGTTGGCTAGCCTTACCCTCAGAGTAGTTGACGAGAGGAGTCTGAGCTATCCTATAGTGGAGGAATAGTATGTTGATGTCTTTCCTGAGGATGTTTTGGGACTACCTCTTCAAAAAGAGGTAGACTTATACATTGAAATGTACCTCGGGAAGACATCTATATCTACACTAGAATATTTGATAGATCCTGTAGAGAATTGTGACTTGAGGGTACTACTAGAGGACTTACAGGGGAAGGGGTTTATAAGGCCTTGTGTTTTTCCATGAGCAGCCTCGATTTTGTTCAATAAGATGGAAAATGAGAGTTTAAGGCTTTATGTAGACTATCGGTGCCTGAACCAGGTGACCTTGAAGAACAAGTATCCACTCCCGAGGATTGATGATCTCTTCGATCTGCTAAAGGGAGATCGGTGGTTTTCAAAGATAGTCCTCATATCAGACTATCATCAACATAGGGTACGAGATGAGCATGTACTGAAGACAGCCTTCAAATGCCGATATGACCACTATGAGTTCTTGGTGATGCCATTCAGGGTGACCAACACTTTGAAAGTTTTCATGGGACTCATGAACAGGATATTCCAACCTTACCTTGATCACTTTTTGGTGGTCTTCATTGACGACATCTTGGTGTACTCAGCAGCATAGGAGGAGCATGCCACACATCTGCGGATAGTTCTGGATAAACTCTGAGAGTACCGTCTTTATGGAAAGATCTCAAAGTGTTATCTCTATATACAGGAGGTCTAATTTCTAGGAAACTTTATCTTGGAGGCTAGAGTTGGAGTGGATCCAGTGAAGATAGAGGCATTTCTTACTTAGGAGGCACCCATGAGTGTCACTGAGGTGCCGAGTTTCCTACGGTTGGCTGGGTACTACTGCAGATTCGTAACTAACTTTTCTAGAGTAGAAGAACCCTTTTTAGCCTTAAAAAAGAAGGTAAACCCTTTCTTGGGGATATAGAGATTCAAGCAGAGTTTCCAGGTGTTGAGGCAGAGACTGATGAGTGTCCCCATCTTGAGGCTACCAAAATAGAGTGTTGGGTATGTAGTATACTACGACACATCAGGGACCAGACAGGATGTGTCCTGATGTAGGAGAGAGTGGTGATCGCCTAAAACTCATGATAGTTGAGATAGAACAAGCAGAACTATGCTACCCATGACCTGGACTTAGTAGCAGTGGTCTTTTCCTTGAAGATTTGGTGGCACTACTTGATGTGTGAACAATTTATTGTCTACTCTGATCACAAGAGTCTCGGGTATATCTTCTCATAGAAGGACCAGAACCTGAGATAGTGACAATGGCTAGAGTTCCTCCAGGTCTATTACTTTGAGGCAGTCTACACTCTTGGGAAGGGGAATGTGAAGGCAGATTCACTCAGAAGGAGGTCTGGTTTAAAGTTGTTGAGTGAGGCGACAGAGTAGCTAGCCACGTTGCAGTTATCCTTCGTGGATAGTGATGGAGTAGGTTACCTCCAGTGTATTACAGCCACTTTCCCACTCCTTCCATGATTCAAGGAGGCACAACTTGGGGGAATTGACTGCAAGACCAGACATGCTCAGATATCCTTAGGACAGGCTCCTAAAGGATTTTTTGAAGGTAGGTAGCACATCATCCTTTTTAGAGGATGCACCATCGTACTAGTGATACTACGAGAGGAGGTGTTGAGGGAGTTCCCCACATCCCCTTTGGTGGTACATCCTAGTGTGGAAAAGATGTATCAGGACCTCCGACATCAGTACTGGTGGCCAGGGAAGAAGAAATAAGGGGCAGAGTTAGTTTCACAATGCCTGACATGTCAGCAAGTGAAGGTCAAACATCAAGTTCCAGCAGGCTATGCACAACCACGTGAGGTGCTATAATGGAAGTAGTATGGAATCTACATGGACTTTATGATAGGGATACCACGTAATTCCAGGGGTCACGATTCCATCTGGGAGATCGTTGGTCAACTCACCATGTCGGCCCACTTCCTACCCATCTGAGAGCAGGGATCAATAGAGGTCTTGGGGTGCCTCTACGTATAGAAGATAGTTCGGCTTAAAGGGGTTCCATCGATGATCGTCTTAGATCATGACACTCGTTTTACATCCTTTTGTGGAAGGTATTGCAGTAGGTATTCAGGAATCAACTATATTTGAGCATCGCCTTTCATCCTTAGATAGATTATCAGACGGAGCGGACTATATAGATGCTTGAGGACATGCTTCGTGCTTGTTTCCTTGATTTTGGTTGTAATTGAGAGGATCCATTTCCCTTGGTGGAGTTTGAATACAACAAAATTTATCGCTCCACTATTGGAATGGAACTGTTTGAGGCTTTGTAAGGGATACTATGAAGATCACCTCTAAGCTGGACAGACCCAAGGGAGTCATCACTTATGGGTCCAGATTTAGGACAGGCTACCACTGAGAAGGTGCAGATCATCCAGGAGCAGATGAAGACTGTATAAAGCAGGAAAAATCCTATGCTGACAAAAGATAGGTACCCTTGGAGTTCTATGAGGTAGACCATGTCTTCCTATGGGTCTCACCTCGACGAGGTTTGCATAGATTTAGATGAGGTGACAAGCTAACTCTGAGGTTCATCGGACCTTTCTAGATTCTCAGCAGAGTTCGCGAGGTGGCATACTGCCTATCTCTTTCTCCACAGATGCATAGGGTCCATGAAATTTTCCACATGTTGTAGCTGAGAAGATACATGCATGATCCATCGCATGTCATCGCCTGGGGTGAGTTGTGCATTGATGATGGGGCAACATTTGTGGAGTTCCCAGTGGATATCATGGATCGATAGGAATGAGTACTTTGTGGATAGTTAATTCTTATGGTACACATTCGTTAGAAGCACAAGAACCATCAGGAGAGCACATGGGAGTAGGAGGCTCAAATTCGTGCTCAGTACCCCCATTTGTTTTTTAGCCTTTATTGTGGATTTCAGGGATGAAAAGCCCTAAGGTAAGGAAAATTTAAAGACCTGGAAATTCTGTATAATTTTTTTTATTATATGGAATTATTAAAAGACTACGAAAATTGACGGAACATGATTCTGAGGCCTAGAGAGCCCAGAACATAATTTTAAACTTTCTATAAGCTATTTTCAGTAAACATGCGAATGGGAATTTATATCTTTTGAACCGATGATAGGATTAAAAATACAAGGGTATTATTAGATTCATAGCTCCAGGAATCACTTAGGTGATGCTTAACTTCGACCAGTAAGGTTTGAACAAAGAAGTTAATTTTTGGAATTTCAGAACAAATAATAAAATAACTAAAAGTTTTTTTATCCTTTCTTTAAAACCACTGAGCAACCATGGTGGGACCTTAGAGTTAATAGGTTATTTAATAACTTGTTACACTAGGTTGTGTAACCATACCTTCAGGTAATTAATGAGCTAATTAGTTAATTCTTTAATTAATCACATAAATTAGAAGAGAGTTATACTCTTTAACTCTAATGTTAAATAAATTGTTGGCGAAAGGGATTGGACAATCGCGAGAGAACTCTTGACGAAGCGCCGGCGAAAACCCTCTCCAAAGAAGAACGGGGATTTGAACCAGGATCAAGGAACACCAATGAACACCTTCGCATGCTGATTCTTCACCCTCATCTGCAATGACTTCCAATGAGTTCAAGGTAGGGGGATTAAATTTTTTATGAGTCTAAATGATTTCCTCTTTTTGTTCTTGATTAATATGAAGAACACGGATCAACCATCTAATGGTTTGATCATTGATTCATTCATTCTTACGGGTAGTTTTTATATGGATTTATTATGAGGTTTTTAATGATTATTATTCTTTCCCATGTTTAAAATGCTAATGTGGAGGGCGCGGGTTGAACCTAACAAGGCACGTACCCTCCACCGAACTTGTTCTTGGTGCATTCTTCAAGGTGGATCAAGAAACGTAGAAGAAAGGAATTTTTGAGGGTCGCGCAGAGATGGAGGCATCCCAAGAAGACCTTAGGCATAGATAGGATGAATAAAGGGCCACTAGAGTGCGTTTGGTGGTCTATAAAACTTTTTTTCGGGCCGCCGGCGCCAACGGCGACACTCAGTGGCACCGGCCGCCTGCCGATCGAATGGTCGCACACTACAGAGGAGGTGGCATTATCCATAGGTATACTATGGAGTAGGCGCCATGGATTCAACCATGGTGGTGGAGTACCCACATCCACGGGTCCAATCCTAGACCGTTCTACCAGACCGGTTAGCTGGAAGGGTGGCGCCAGCCTCGCGTCGTCGGTTGGAGAAACTGAACTGATAGAGTTTGTTCGGGAGGGGAGCGTACCATGCGCCTAACTGGTGGGCCCCGACCATCTGGGTGGGTCAGGCTAGTCCGGCAGCCTAGTGGGCCAGACCAGGTCCAGCCAATTCGGGATGGACCCAGTGGGTTGGGTCAGGTCGGTCTCACCGAGTCGAATTGGACCCGGACCCAATTTGGCCCAGTTCGCTTAAAGAGTCATATCTTCTAAACTGAATATCCATTTGAAGAACTTTCTATGGAAATGGAACCCTTAGCACGAGGTAGTACTTTTGAGGTACTCCACATTGGTTTTGGATAATTTTGTAGTATGGCCAGGTTGGATCGAACACGAATCCAACAGGGCCCTTAGTAATAAAATGCCTATAACTTACAGACCGAGTGTCTGATTGACACGCTGTCTATTTCATTGGAACCCTTATGACAAGGAGGTTCTTTGGGTTTCTTATTAGTGGGACTTAGTGTTAGTTTAGGTATGACCGATTGGTATATTATTAAAATCTACTGAACTTAAGCACACCAAGCGCGGTAATCCTGTGGCTAGCTATCAAGTGACATATAACCCTTTGGGGATCGGTATCAGAATGACCCTGTGTGGATCAAAAGTAGTGCGACCCAATGAGGACCATACTTAGAGAATCCTATCATGGATTAGTGACTTATGACCCTATGTGGATCGATTACTTACGCCCTTGTGCAGATCAATGACTTACAATCCTGTGTGGATCAACAGTAGCGCGACACGACGAGTATCATCCTTAGAGTGGCCCATTTTGGATCAGAAACTTACGACCCTATATGGATCAATGATTTACAACCCTATGTATATCGTTGACTTACGACCCTGTGTGGATCAGAAATATAATGACATGTTTTTGGTTCAGTAGTGTAACTTCTCAACGGAATAAGATGATTTAGCCTTACCACTAATCATCATTATTTTTGTTCTTTAAGTTATTTAACTGGTGTGAGCTGAGTGTTTTACTTTGTGATTTGTGATTGAGATCATGCTTTGTGATTTTCCTTTGTGGAATTTTAGGAGACCTTATGTGGTCTTGGGGTCCATAGTGGGTATTTTTATACTCATCCCTGCACAGGCTTCACCAGCACCTTGTTGTGTCTTGTGCAGATGATAGATAGCTTTGACCGAGATTTGGGTGCCAGGACGAGACAGTGCACGGAGGTGACCGGTTGATGTGGAGAGCCGTAGTGAGGATTTGTACCTATCCTTTAGGTATGATCTTTACTAGATGACCTTAAGATTTTTTTCCATTTTTACTATATTTTCTTTTAGTTGGGATTGTATTCTGGCTCATTCTATATTAGTTCACACTTTTACTTTCAGTAGTTATACTACGTGGTTTTTTCTTACTGTGTAGCCAGTCTGTGTGTTTGCAGGTTTAAAGTTAATTCCTTCCCATTTTAGGGATATGTCTTTCAGGTGCTAGTCACCAACCTCTGGCCAATGGAAGGTGGGCTTGGGGTAGTCACAACATGGGCCCTGGGGGACAGGTCGTGACACTTATAGATAATACAATACCAAAAATAATACCATCCTATATCCCTTAAATGAATCCTAGAGCTTATTTTCTTTCCAAAATACCATCACCTCAATGCTTAATGTGTAATCTAAAAGTGGTTTCTCAACGAAGAGGTATAACTTGTAACAGAGCATTTTCAATTTTTTTTCTTTATAACTTCAACAAATAAATTATATACATTCTAAAATAATTAATTAATTTTATTAATTTCTTATTTTGATTTTTTTTTTAAACCGTTATCTACATTATCTCCATCATATAAAAAGTTAAAACACTACTCGTGCATATGTACAGTTTACCATCTTTGTATAGAAGTGTAATTTTTTACGTCACTGCTTTATTTGAATGGTTTAGATGATTTATTTAATAAATATACATGTTATTTATTATTATATTATTATTATTTAAATTTAAATTATTATGTACCTTTCTTTAATTCTATACTGTGACAAATATAAAGACATTCATGCATACGTAAGGCCTACCACCTTCTTGAACGGTGTTATTCATTTTATTTTCTCTACCTTTTATGGATAACACTAAATATATATATAATAAATATATATAATTTTTATATAATTTTTAATAATCTAGATTAGATGAAACCATTTTGAAAGTACAAGGACCAAAACTTCATAACCAAAACTTCTTTAAAAAAATAGTTAACACCTAAAAATGGTGATTTTAAAAAAGTAATTATTTATAAATTGTGGTTCAAATGTTATAAGTGGATCATATATGATATTATATTTATGTAAATTATTTTTTTATATAATTATAATAAATTTATATTTATAATTCATGTGGTTATAGCACTAACGAAGCAATTTTAGATTCAGGTAAGGGCTTCTCATCTTAGTTTTTTTTTGTGAGACATATGTAATATTCACCACTTATTTATTTTTTGTGGTGTATATAATATCCATGAATTAATATTATAATTATTAACATTAAAATTATGTATGATTTAAAATCCATATAAGGTTTCTCTCTTTCATGAGGTTTTTATTCGAAAGTTACCAGAGCGGTAAGGGTTAATTTCACAATCTCATTGTTATTCGGGATTTTTTATGATTAAGTCTCCACTAGGGGGATTATTTGATATTTCTACATTAAAACCTATATATTTTATTATCCCATGTTTATTTCTTTAAATTGCTGGTTTTCCTTTTATTTTCCTCTTTTTAACTGCTCAATATACAAAAATAATTTTCTTATGGAAAACCAACATTGCATTTCTACATGGTTGATAATATTTTTCTTCCATGTACATATTTTCCATTAAATGTTTTAAATAATATAATTACTTTTCAAAAATAATTTATTGAAAAAAAATTACCCATTTTTTAATTTTTATATAATGGTTTAAATGGAATCTTCATATACTTTTCTAAATGATGTACGTTTTAATTTATACTAGAAATATGAATGGATTTTTTGTTTTAACATACAATGTATGAATTAAATTTATCACCATAATTACCACACTATAATTTAAAGATTAATTTATAATATTAAAAGGTTTCTTTTAAATAAATTGTTTTCTTTAATATTTGGTAAATTTTTATATTTTAAATAACTAATTTCAAAGTGAAAACTATATTTTCCTAGAGATTTTTTCAAGTTATATTTTTAAAGTATTTTCATCTATGTCAACATAATTTGTTGAATATTATGCTTTAAAGAGGATATATTATAATTATATCATCCACCATATTTCTATGGATGGTTTATGATTAGTTTCACTAGAGAAATTATCGATATTATGTATTTTAGTTCTTCTAATCTGGACAGTTATTGATTTTAAAGGCATGTTGATTATGTTTTATTTTCTATCTATTTGATGAATACATTGGACTTATAAAATTATGGATGGGACCCTGAATTACATATTCCCTCAATGCATCGATAGTTATCATGAGACAAAATAGGTTGGGTATTTGGATGAGACCTTACCCATTTATATAATATGTCTTCGCATGAGACCTTGACTATAAGATTAATATGTACAACATTATGTATTACATCATGATAAAATAAGTTATTTATGCCCAAGTGATTATTTAAAAGAGTTTTGATATCCAAAGATGTGTTTCAATATCTTCTGATTATTTATATTTAAATATGTGATCATTATTTATTACATCAATATTATTCTCTATGATCAAGTTATTGATTAAATGTTTTTTTATTTATTTAACTTTCTATATTGATAATTATTTATTTATTCTATGAAATATTGTGGTGTACATAACCCTTAATGAGTATATTAGTTCACCCCTTTCTTATTTTTTTCATCAATATGTCAGGAAGTGTATTATGATTGATATGAAAGGATATTCTAGAGGAAATCATGTTATTCTCAAAGAAAATAATATATTGTATTTTATGTTTTCAAATATAATATAAGATTCAATTATGTATCTAGTTTTATAATACTAATAAAATATTCCGTCCTTTGGGATGAAATCTCTTATATATTATGTCAATATAATAATGTAACCATTGGATCTAACCTACTAGGGTCGAGGTCTTTATAGTTTGTATCATAGAAATTTTTGTCAAAATATTGAGAACCAGATTTAGGAAAGAATATATTAGGGAATAGAACCCTATAAAGGAATTTATAGATATATCAAATTATATATAATATCATAAATCTTTTGGTAAGGTAAGGACTATGTGGTTTTTTTGAGTAATAAATGCATGTCTAGATACCAAAAGTGGATGTTGTTTTGGAAAATGTATATCTATGGGTAATTATAGCGACCCATAATTTTCATAAATAAATATCACATCTTATTATATGAATATTAAATACATAAAATCATGATCCATGCCATAATTATATAGTTATTTTATATTTATAAACATGAATTCATAAAAAAAATTATTCATAAGAGATCTACATAATCCCACATTATGTTCTTCGTTACTAGAACCCTTCTTAAACATATCAAAATATAAACTTTTCTATATATACTGGTGAAAAGTAAAAAAAATGTGATATATGATGCTCTTTAAGGGTAAAAAGGGTATATATCAATGATAACTTAAACATGTCAGGATTATAAGGGTATGAGAAAAAGATAATATATTTTAAAATTATACCTTGTACATCATAGATCATAATCTTGAGTCATAGAATAGATATTAGAAGGTTGTAATACATGATTCATAAATGAATTAAGAAACATGGGACATGAGAGTATAACATTGTAATAAGACATAATTTTTTGGGTTACAAATATGGAAAATAAGTTCTTTAGTCAAGGATCACAACCAAGATTATCATAGTAGATTAGATTCACTCTCCATTCCATAATATCCTTAGTGAAGGTTCACTCCCAAAACTACCTTGGTGGATAGAGTACCTTACCAAATTGGGCCCACTCACCATTCCATTCATTATTATCTCATAAGATATCCATATTTACCTAATTCAACATGTGGATAGTATTCCACAAGATCATAAAATTTCATCATAGAATAACTCATGTAAATAAAATGGGTTTTACAAACATTTCATCATTCCATTATAGAATAACCCATGGAAAGGAAACCAATTTCATAAGGGTTTCATCATAACTTAATTAACCCATGGGAAAACAGTAGGTTTCATACAATCATACATAAATCATCATCATAATAAGTCATCAAAATAATGAAATTGGATGGTATCATTATATTATATCCTTAGAAATGTATAATATTTATCAATGGATTTTATAATAGATAAAATATTCCTTTAAAATATCATTGGAAATTTTCTTGTGGAAAATACCCTCTTCAATTTGAAATAAATTATTTAAAATCCAAAAATTTCCACAATATTATGAAAAACATTCTTTAAAAATAAACCATATAAGTTTTAAATTAATATTCACATCATTTATTGGACATGATAGTAGTAATTTTCATTCATGAATTTTATATTAAAACAAATATTCTTTTCAAATTTTTGGTAAAAATTCAAAAGCACTTCATTTTGGAAAAAAAAGAATAATATACCTTTTAATTTTTAAAATATATATATAATGGGAACAAATTAATTTAAATAATCATAGGATAATAATAAAAAATTCCTGAAAACATTTTTAGAAAACATCTACATGGAAGAAAAAGTATTTTCAACTGAAGAGAAAAATAATGTCGATTTTCCTTAAATATTCTTGTATTATCTTGATTACTTAAATAGACTAAAATTAAAGTAAAACATGTAATATAAAATACAAACATATTAGAATTAAATTTATGAGTTTTTTAAGATTTGGATCATAAAATTTTATTATCGGAAAACTATTCAAAAATAATGTTGATAAACAATGAGATTGTAGCATAAATCCCTGAACACTTTAGTAAATTTCGAGTCAAAGCCTCATGAAATATAAAACCATATATGGATATGAATATACTCGTATTTTTCATTATAATAATCATAAAATGAATTAATGGTCAGTATATGCACTACATAAAAGAAACTAGTGGTGAATATGGCATGTGTCTCACAAAAATAAAAGTAAAATGAAAATCCATTACCACGAGTTTAACTTGCTTTGAAATCTATTTTACCTACTATTTAATAAATCTGAATTTATTATAATTATATACCATATTAATTTAAATACATATAGTATCATATATGATCCTCTTATAAGATTTTAACACCCATTTATTAATAACTTGTTAAAATCATCATTTCTGTGTGTTCACTCTTCCGTTCTTCATGAGAATTTTGGTTTGGTAGTTCTAGTAATTATACTTGGATCATGGTTCCATCATATAAAAAAATTTAAACATGATATAAATATAAAATAAATTCATTATATATATTTTTTTATTCATTTATAAAATGTAGAGACATAAAAATGAATTACATTGTTCATGGAGATGGTAGGTCATATTTACGCATGAATGATTTTTTCTCTTTTTGAAAGATGAAATTAAAGAAAGTTAAATAATAATTAACCTTTCAATAATCATTATTATATCATATTTATCATAAATATTCATTAAATTTAACCATATTTCCATCCATGTAAAAAATATTTGGAAAACAAATCACATTGATTCCACGTGGTGGTAGTCCATACATACGCACAAGCGACGTTATCATTTTACAATGAATTGGAAGGTAAGAAGGTAGGTATTATATAATAATTATAGAAACATAAATATTCCATAAATATCAAATATAATCTTTAAATACATCATAATAAAAATCCATGAAATATGGTGGTGTAAAATTAATTTTATATCTGTATTAAGGTGGTAGTCTATACGTACACACGAGCTATAATTTCACTTCCCATTTGATAGAATAAAGTGTGGGTATTGGTGGATACATAATCATAATGAAAATTTAGTATATTTAGGACATTTAATTTATTATTTTATGATTAAAAATAGTGAAATATAAGAGGTATAAGAATAAATAAATTGAAATAGGTTGGGTAAGATGATTACCTTGTCTTTAGTAGGAATCCTTTAGATCCTTTCTTAAGGACCCTTGGAATAGTCTTTTAATAATACCATAACATCTAATTTTTGTATATGGAAGTTTAGAAGATAATTGGTTAGTTTTTGGTCAATATATACTACTCAAATTGGTGTAAAGAAAAGAGGGAAGGGGTGTTCTTTTATAAGGTAGGGAAATGATACACATGGAATTGCAAAAATGATTAAAATATATTTAATTAATTCTTAAGAAAAATAATTCCAAATAGAAAAATATTCAAATAAAAAGAGTATAATATCTAAATATCCTAATAAATTAAAATTTATACATTTTTCTAATGTCATTTTAGACCTTATAATTTTTAACCCCTTCGTTAACCAATTTTATCTTTAACTGACGAATTTCTAAATCTTAAAGGGTTATAATTTCACATATAAGTTAAAAATTATCTTATAAATGGAAAATTTAGGAAATTTTAGACCATATATAATCCTAATTTTCGTCTTACAAGATTTTCTTGATTCTCAAATAATTTAATAGAATATTAATTTTCATAAAATATAATTGTTGATATTTTTTACACTACTCATTTACTTTAACTATAAAGTTATCAAGATATTTATGGAATTAAAATATAAAACCTTCACACATTAAAAACATTATATATATATATCTAAAAAATTCTTGTAAAACAAAAATTCACCCAAATTGTGTTGCTTTTAATATTTTTAAAATAAATTATTTTATTTTCCTATTAATTGAATAAATAAATTGTTGACATTGCATGTGCATTTAAAGTAATTATTAGAAAAATAATAATTAAAAATAATTAAAAATGAAAAAAAAAGTAATTATTATTTCAATTAAAAATGTAAAACTAAATTTGTCCTCATTTTATTCTTATAAAAAACCTAGAGACATTAAAATCAAGATAGTGACATTTTGGAAATTTCATTACTTAAAATAATATAAAATTTCATTATCAAAGAAAAATAGTAAAAATATTCCATATATTAGAATTTGGGATGTATATGTTCTAATTAATTCTATATAATGAAATAAGGGAAACTTTTGGGTGGATTTTGGGACGTTATCTCATGATTTTATCCTTGGTTTACTCATTTTACCCTTATCGAGGTGATAAATATTTATAATTGTTACTATTAATAATGATAAAAAATAAAAGGAGCTTATTTACTAAATTTTAACCTCGTGACTCCAAATATGGAATCAATTTTTCATTATTCAATTTCTCGAAGTGGTAGAAATTAATTTAAGATAAAAAACCCCAATGAAAAAAAAATTTACAGAAAAATGAATTTTTAAGTATAAAAATGTGTTTATACCAAATTAAACCATAAAATTGATTCCAATGAAGTTAATTATATTATTAATAAAATAATATAAATTATTTTACACTTAATACATTTTAAAAAAAAGTAACTTTGTAAATTTTTGTAAGAAAAATATATTTTTCAATAAAAATCAGTATTTTTCATTATTCAATTGAAAATAAATATTTGTAAATAAATAAAAACAAATCTCTAAGATAATTTTGAAATGATGATTTCAAAAATTATAACCTTTTTATAAAATAAATTTTCACAAATTTCCAAAAATTAATTATAATATATACTCAATAAAAGAAGTAAAAAACCCATTTTTAAAGAAAATATATTTTTGAACAATAAAATGAATTTACTAAAAATTGAGTGCTTATTACATAATAATTAATCAATAAATTTGTATTTATTAGGAAACATATACATATAATTAATCATGAATTCACTCATATTTATACCCACCAATTAAATGGCTATGTTATAATGTTGCATTAAAATAATAACATTTTATATTATATCTCAATTCAATTAAAGCTCAGTGTTTCTTGTTAAGAAAGGTATTGATTTTATAATTATTTTAAACTAAATTTTAGAGGTGTTACATTCTCACCAATTAATAATATTTTTCCTTTACAATTTTATCTCATTCATCAATGGTTTCATCTTTGAAAATATCTTTATTAAATACCCACATCATACAAGAGGATAATAAAACATCATTTAAAACAGAAAGTTGGAAACATAAAGGTTTCCTAAAATAGCACATAATTCTGTTCCCACATAAGGAGAACATTTATGGGAAGTTTAATTTTAATATTTAATGACAAAACTAGCATCCAAAGACTAATATATAGTGATATAGAACATGTTCCTGATAAAATTAATGACCAAAAAACCATAAATCAATAATGGTTGAAAATACCATAGATTCATTGGAAATGAATGTAAAAGGATAAAGTTTTTTTTAAATTAAATTTTCCTAGAAGTAAGGAAATACTTTACCATCTAGACTAATAAAATATGGAAATAAACTTACATGAAAATTATAATTTCATCTTTTGATCAATTTATACCACAATGTAATATTTTTTCAAAATGATGAGTATTGAAAATGAATTTTTCATGCGTAAAGCACTAAAATAACTTCATAAACCACAAAGGATAAAAATTTATTCCTCCTGTATTTAAATTTTAACCAAAATGGAAATGGTTACTACAAGTTAAGATAATATAAAAAATATATAATCCTTTACATGAATAAATAACACATTTTACATCAAACTTTCCACAATAACATCAAAGGTTAAACTTAGATTATTCCATAAATAAATAACCATATATTCCAATTATGCTCAATGACCTCAAAATTAAAAAAAAAATTAAATTTAACAGTGAATTCATAATTTTTAAATTTCATCCCCTAAAATATAAATGTATTCTTCCCAAATAATAATTTATGTCAAATTAAATGTTAAACCTAAAGGTTAAATATTCCTCGATCCAAGGAAACATATCCAAAAATATCATAATCGCCATGATACATCACTGTAACACCCCGAGATTTTATGAAAAATATTCTTTTTAATTTCACTAATGTCTTGTGTTGTACGCTACACCAAAAGGAGCTTGCACAACACGCATCCTTGATTTTCCTTGCATTACACGCAATCGCGGCCTTCCTCGATAGCGTGTGTAGTACGCAATAACGAGTTTCACTAAACAATAATACGCTATTAAAATATTATTAAAACTAGCCGTTATGAATAGTAATAACCACTTTTTGAAATTTTGTAATTTTATTTTTCAAAATGGAATTCATTTTTGGATTCATAATATTGAAATTAGATTAGGGTGAAATTTTGGTACTTTTCGGATAACTTTTATTTTCTGATGAATAGTGAAAATTACTAAATTTTAATTAAAAACAACTTTTTTAATCGAAATAATTAATAGTGATAAATTATTAATTTGAGTGGTTTTAAATTATATTTAGAATATATTTTTACAATTCAATACAATTTTGGTCATTGGATGTAATTTCACATTTACACCAGACATAAACAAGTGTTAATCTATTGATAGTTATTATCTCTTAAGAACACGCTATTTGTTTTGACGACGGGAATTAATTTTTAAATTAATTAATTCAACTGATATGTTTTGAATTTGGTAAAATAGAAATCATTTTTGAGTTCATAATATCAAATATAGCTTAGGCCTTATTTTTGGTATTTTTCTGAAAACTTTCAATTTTTGATGAATAGTGAAACCACTAAGTGGTATGTTAAAAACTGAATTTTGCATAAAACTTAATTTTACCGCTTCTGTGAATGGAATTTCGAAAATCCGACAGACACGGTTGATATCAGTAAGTAAAATTTGGTTCAATGAGATTAAAATAAATTTTTGGTGAATAGTAACTTTTTACTTTTTTTTACTGCGGTTAATAGTAAATAGGGTAACTAAGGGTAAATATGATATTACTATTACCCTAACACATGTCCTAATCCTATTGGAAAAGTGTATCACGACCAAAACCAACCTTAAGTGTAAAATATTATCATTTAGGCCCACTTGGATTAGATTATGACATTTAATATTATTTTATTTAATGAATAGTTAAAATAGTTAAAATCAAAGTTTAATAAGTAAATCATTTTTAATATGGGGTTATACATAAGATAAATTCGACTATAAATATTCATTATAAAGCTAAAACGATTTCCTAAATAATGGTATTTTATTTATAATTTTTGGACATTAAATAATTTAATTTATTTATGACACAATGATGATGCAGTAATTATCTTATTAATGAAATATTGACATAATTGATGTTATAAACACCAAAATAAATGTAATTTGAGACTTTTTAAGAATTCCACTAATTTTCTAGGTTACTATGATATATTAGTGTTGATTTAATAAACATGGTTCGAACATATAATTCTGTTATGACTTTCACAAAAATCATATATCAAATAGTGTCAAAATTGACACAAAATAGTTTTTAAATCAAATATTATATTATTAATTGTTATTTTATTCCTAAAAATATATGGTTCGGCCAAATGACTTAGATAAGGATAGATATATTAATAATAAACAACTTGGGGTTCGTTTGGCTTGATATAGTAAGTTTATTAACCATATAGTGTAAGAAAACAAAAAGACATGGTAAAAGTTAAATTATTTAACTTAGAGTTAAATCTAATTTATAAGGTTAAAATAATAACCTAAACTTGTCTAAATCCTATTGGATGAGAGTATTTTGACCCATCCCTACTTTAGCTTCGAAATAAGACCATTTGGAACCATTATAAACCGAATTTGACCTTAATATAAAATAATATTTTGAGATTTTCCTAAGATGCCCCTCTCCTCCCTTATAAAAGGGCACCTCATCCCCCTCCTCCTCACACCAATTTGAGCACTCAAGCTCGGCCAAACCCTGCCATTTTCTCCTCTCCACTTCCCTAGAATAATCCTAGAGGTCCTGGTCTTCTTCAAAGACCAATCTTAGTTCCCTAAGTGGAGGATTCAAAGAGGCGTTCCAAAGAAGAGGTAATATCCATTACCGATCTTTTCAATTTCTTTCTTCTTCAACTTCTTCTTCTTTAGTTGTTTCATGATAAAGTAATAACATAAGTATTAATTACATACTGATATGTTATTATAAATATGAAACAACCCTAATTCACCTTCTATCCATCCTACGGAAAAATGAAATCACCGCGCGTGCGTACCTACGGAATACCGTCTCCACGCCGTGGTGTAATCTATTTTCCACCATCACCTTACAAGGATGGGTATAATGGTGTAATGAGTGACTATTTATGATTATTATAAAGTAATATTGATACTTAAATAATATATATATACTCCAATACAGTTCCACGATCATAGGAACGATATCATCACTCGTGCGTACGTACGGAATACCGTCTCCACGATGTGATGCGACTCGTTCTACATGATCATCATTACATAGTAATTATATAAATGAATTGAATGAATAAATATGATATATGTTACACTAATACCATTCTGTATATAATGTATCTATAATCTTAAAAGAAGAATAAGAATTTATTCGGCAAAACACGCATAAGAACAAAAGGCAATAAGGACCCGAGTAACAAGTAACAATGAAATATTACTAACAAGAAGCTAAGAATATGACCATATATGATATCATATCAATATGTATGATTCTGGAATAAGTCAATAACATTATTTAAACCATTATACAGGAGCTTCGGACACGTACAAAGCAAATCGGACCTAAGGTAAGGGAAATATCACAATCTCATTTTTATCCGAGATTGTTTATACTTTAGTATTTACTGGGGTGTATTTTATCATCCACATACATGTTTCCTCAATATGTAATATTATTTCCATCCACCTACAATTGTTTAAATCCAATTTTACCCTTCAGTGAGTTTTTGGTAAAAGATATGAAAGTAATCTTTTGTCGTTTTTCATACGAGGTACTTTTTGACTTTTCCGACAAAAGTATGAGAAGAATGTTTTTTTAACTTATACGGCATGAATGGATTTTTAAAAGATTATTTCCAAGAAGCCTCCTTTACAAGTTTTCAAGTTTATATTTAATCAACTTCTTTTAGTTTATAATTGTATGACATGTTAAGAAAAGAAAAGTGTTTTTGAAGTAGAAAGGATATTTTCATCAAGAATGAAGTTCAAGTGTTTTATAAAAATTATTTTCCATCTAAGATAATAAAGGGTTCTGTTTTTATCCCTATTATTACATTGATTTGATTATGTTGTGATGGAATTATTTTTATGAATTCCTTTATCGTATATGAATTGTTTTATGATGTCATGTTGTTTAAGAATCCTATTTTTATTACATGGGTTATGCAATGATGTATGATTTATGATTTCGTGGCACACATAAGAATGGTATCATTATGAGATGGGTGGGACCTATATCTCCCTCCAATTCATTGGGTAAAGATTTTATATCTCATGAGATAGACATGGCTGGAACTGTAGGTTATATCGGTTCAGTGAAACAGGACTGGAACGAGGGTGACTTGGTTCAGAAAGGGACTTTATCCACTAAGATAGTCTTGGCAATGAGTCTTGAATAACAAGAAATGATTCTCTATGATTATGTGTGAATGCCACAAAGTTTCATGTTTTAAGTTATGATTATTGGGATTTCATTTCACTACTATGATTTATCCCATGTTATGAAATTATGCTCTCTTTTGCAGGTTAAGATTTCTAAAAGTTATGTTCTTATGAATATGATGTGATTGATTTTTCTTTTGTTTACCCTTACTGAGCATTCGAGCTCACCCTTTTATGTTTTCTTTTCCCCAGGATATAAAGAAAGGTTTTAGGTAAAAAAAAGGGAAGATCTTTATGGGAGATATTGAAGATCTTTCACCACGATTAGAAGATTACGTTCCGATTTTCCAAAGACACTAAACTATTACGATCCTTGTGTGTGTGTGTTTTTTTATGTACTAAGTATTCCGCAAAAGTAATGTAATGTTCATGTACGTTAAGCTTCGGGTCTCTACAGTTGGTATCAGAGGCAAAGGAGGTAGGAATGTATCCGATCCTTGGGAACTCTCACATGTGAGCGTTGGACGAAGCATGGCTCTCCGCCCAAGGGCTTCATGAGGAAATGGATGCCACTGGGGATGGTGGTGTGTCCCGCCCAGGGGGTGTAGCCACCCATGGAGTGCCCTGATAGGTATCAATTATAGTCCACTGGAAATAATTCTAGACCGCTACAGTTGGTATCAGAGGAAAGGTTTAGTCAACCTTTGGAAACTAGGATGCGAAAACGTTAGTGAGATCCCTAGAGATATTTCTACGGTATGTCTAGGGATGTCCCTAATGTTAAGTATACATATAGGTTATAGTACTAGAATTACGCTAATGATCATAGAATTAAACCTAAGATGTTAGATATTGAAGGTACTCCCCCTTTATTATGTTGTTTTCCCTAGCATGATTTTTGCCTCTCACACTATTCTTTTTGGGTTTTAGACGATGGCTGGAACCCGAAGGAACCGTGTTGATCAATGCAATGGACAATGCAATGATTGTCCTCCTGAATAAACAAATGTTATGGGAGATGGAGTTCAAAATCTTATTGCTATACTTACACAAGCTATGAATCATTCTGGACTTCCAAATGAGCAGAGAAGGGAACAATATTCTATTGAGTCCTTCATGAGGCAACGTCCACCTTCTTTTAGTGGGTCTTCCGATCCACTTGTTGCTGAACAATGGATCAGTACCAATGAAAAGATATTTTCAGTTCTTCAATGTTCTGAACATGATAAAGTCATCTTAGCAGTATATAATTTGGAAGGTGAAGCTGATCAATGGTGGAATATTATCAAGAATACGAGGCAAAGAGATGAAATTGAGTCCATGGAATGGGATGAGTTCAAGAACTTATTTTTCAATAAGTACTTCCCTCGTATTCTTCGAACAAAGATGGAAAATGAGTTTCTTGAGCTAAAGCAAAAGGATGATGAATCTGTTGGTATATACGAAGAGAATTTTACAAGACTTGCAAGGTATGCATCTGGCATTATCATCCAACCTGAAAGTAAAGTTGATCGATTTTTCAGTGGCTTAAAACCAAGTCTTCGAAGGGCATTAGCTATAAGAGACTTCAGTAGCTATGAAGAAATTGTGCGTTGTGCTATCAAGGTAGAAATGGAAGTTGGTGTTACATATCCATCTCAACGTTTTGACAAGAAATGAAAGATGGAGTTCAAGTAGAAATCTCAGAATAATGGTGAAAAGAAGATGAATGTTTCCTTATGCACAAAGTGTGGAAAGAAGCATGGTGGGGATTGTCTTAAAGGGACTAGAAAATGTTTTAAGTGTGGAAAAGAAGGTCATCGAGCAGCTGAGTGTCGAAGTAATGGAAAAAGGGTTTCTAATGATGTGAATAAAGCAAAGACTACAGAGAACGCACCACCAACACTTCAATGCTTCAAGTGCAAGGAAATGGGGCATTATGCTAATAAATGCCCTAATCCAAGGATTAGTGATGATCAACATGAGAAACCACTGAAGGCAAAGGACAAAGGGAAGTCACATGCGATCACTATTAGCGATGTTGAATATGACAACGATGTGGTGGAATGATTAAGTGTTTATGTAATGGGATTCCAAAATAATGTGGTATCATAAAGTATTGGAATATTTATGTGTTGGTCTAATGTGGTATTCAAAGTGATTGAGATATTTTTTTTGGAAATAAGATGATATGCGCATAATGAAGGGAAAACGAGAAAATGAAATGTTTAACAGTATTCATGAGCTCATGATTGATATAAGGACTAAGTGATATCATGGTTTGAGTATATAGAATTCTGAGGATTTTGGTATGTGGAAAGTGTTAACTTTTAACTGCATTCATATTTTCACTAAGGTTCAATGGGTATTCAAGAGAATACATGATTAAGGACTTTGAATGTTTGGAATGTGACCAACAAAACATATCTTATGATATATGGGGATCAACGATGGTATTAAATCTCTGGTAATCGTTTTCACTATGTTATGAGAGTGGACTGCAGTATTATGGATAATCCTAAAGATTGAAATGTATTATGTTGGACATAAGTGAGTATTGTTTAAGGATAGAAGTTTTTTTTCGATATTATTGATGGGATGTTATAGTAATATAGCTTTAGAAAAAGGACAACCTGCAGGACGGGCGACAACCCATCGCGTCGGACAAGGCTGTGGGAATCGAACCCACAACCGAAGTGCGACTGGCCTTTATCGCCTACCACTGGCCTACAGGAATTCCCTGTTTAGTTGAAGCTAGTTTTATTATATTAAGCAGTATGATATATGAAGTATAAGTCCATTTTAGGAACCATATATGATTAATCTCACTATAGAATGACTTATGTATATTTAATAACTTTTTCTAACCTTTTGTTTGAGACAGATGGAATGACCCGTCATTCTATCACATGATCTGCTAACACTTCACGAATAACAAATTCAACTTCATTTATTTAAGAGATGAAGTGGAAATTGTTCAAGGCACGAACAACAGTGAGATTGTACCAAAATAAAGTAAGTATTTATTCTAATTCAAACTCTTCAACTTTAGGGAAACGATCTTGAAAACCAAAAATGTTGTCCTAGTGCCCTTATATCTGATGAATCAGATGGTACCCTAGATCGTCACAAATTTATGGCTTTGTGATTTCTTGATTTTCCATAGCCATGTTCTCTACCACTCTCCATCAGAACATGATGGTTAGATTTCTCTTCCATATCCATATTTTTACCTATGTGGAAACCCAGCGATTAGTTTATTTGGGTAACCGTTACGTTTCATACTTTTGTTTTTAAAGATTGGTTTTGGTATTCCGTTTTACGATGTGGGTTTCTATTAAAGAAACTTTCGAATAGTAAACCATTTATAACCCCGACGAATTTCGAGGGCGAAATTCATTTTAAGGGGGGTAGAATGTAACACCCCGAGATTTTATGAAAAATATTCTTTTTAATTTCACTAATGTCTTGTTTTGTACGCTACACCAAAAGGAGATTGCACAACACGCATCCTTGATTGGTCTTACATTACACGCAATCGCGACCTTCCTCGATAGCGTGTGTAGTACGCAATAACGAGTTTCACTAAACAATAATACGCTATTAAAATATTATTAAAACTATCCATTATGAATAGTAATAACCACTTTTTGAAATTTTGTAATTTTAATTTTCAAAATGGAATTCATTTTTGGATTCATAATATCGAAATTATCTTAGGGTGAAATTTTGGTACTTTTCGGATAACTTTTATTTTCTGATGAAAAGTGAAAATTACTAAATTTTAATTAAAAACAAATTTTTTAATCGAAATAATTAATAGTGATAAATTATTAATTTGAGTGGTTTTAAATTATATTTAGAATATATATTTTTACAATTCAATACAATGTTGGTCATTGGATGTAATTTCACATTTACACCAGACATAAACAAGTGTTAATCTATTGATAGTTATTATCTCTTAAGAACACGCTATTTGTTTTGACGACGGGAATTAATTTTTAAATTAATTAATGCAACTTATATGTTTTGAATTTGGTAAAATAAAAATCATTTTTGAGTTCATAATATCAAATATAGCTTAGGCCTAATTTTTGGTATCTTTCTGAAAACTTTCAATTTTTGATGAATAGTGAAACCACTAAGTGGTAGGTTAAAAACTGAATTTTGCATAAAACTTAATTTTACCGCTTATGTGAATGGAATTTCGAAAATCCGATAGATACGGTTGATATCAGTAAGTAAAATGTGGTTCAATGAGATAAAAATAATTTTTTTAGTGAATAGTAACTTTTTACTTTTTTTTACCGCGGTTAATAGTAAATAGGGTAACTAAGGGTAAATATGATATTACTATTACCCTAACACATGTCCTAATCCTATTGGACAAGTTTATCTCGACCAAAAACAACCTTAAGTGTAAAATATTATCATTTAGGCCCACTTGGATTAGATTATGACATTTAATATTATTTTATTTAATGAATAGTTAAAATAGTTAAAATCAAAGTTTAATAAGTAAATCATTTTTAATATGGGGTTATACATAAGATAAATTCGACTATAAATATTCATTAGAAATCTAAAAAGATTTCCTACATAATGGTATTTTATTTATAATTTTTAGACATTAAATAATTTAATTTATTTATGACACAATGATGATGCAGTAATTATCTTATTAATGAAATATTGACATAATTGATGTTATAAACACCAAAATAAATGTAATTTGAGACTTTTTAAGAATTACACTAATTTTCTAGGTTACTATGATATATTAGTGTTGATTTAATCAACTTGGTTCGAACATATAATTCTCTTATGACTTTCACAAAAATCATATATCAAATAGTGTCAAAATTGACACAAAATAGTTTTTAAATCAAATATTATATTATTAATTGTTATTTTATTCCTAAAAATCTAAGGTTCGTCCAAATGACTTAGATAAGGATAGATATATTAATAATAAACAACTTGGGGTTCGTTTGGATTGATATAGTAAGTTTATTAACCATATAGTGTAAGAAAACAAAAAGACACGGTAAAAGTTAAATTATTTAACTTAGAGTTAAATCTAATTGATAAGGTTAAAATAATAACCTAAACTTGTCTAAATACTATTGGATGAGAGGATTTCTACCCATCCCCACTTTATCTTCGAAATAAGACCATTTGGAACCATTATAAACCGAATTTGACCTTAATATAAAATAATATTTTGAGATTTTCCTAAGATGCCCCTCTCCTCCCTTATAAAAGGGCACCTCCTCCCCCTCCTCCTCACACCAATTTGAGCACTCAAGCTCGGAAAACCCCTGCCATTTTCTCCTTTCCACTTCCCTAGAATAATCCTAGAGTTCCTGGTCTTCTTCAAAGACCAATCTTAGTTCCCTAAGTGGAGGATTCAAAGAGGCGTTCCAAAGAAGAGGTAATATCCATTACCGATCTTTTCAATTTCTTTCTTCTTCAAATTCTTCTTCTTTAGTTGTTTCATGATAAAGTAATAACATAAGTATTACTTACATACTGATATGTTATTATAAATATGAAACAACCCTAATTCACCTTCTATCCATCCTACGGAAAAATGAAATCACCGCGCGTGCGTACGTACGGAATACCATCTCCACGCCGTGGTGTAATCTATTTTCCACCATCACCTTACAAGGATGGGTATAATGGTGTAATGAGTGACTATTTATGATTATTATAAAGTAATATTGATAATGAAATAATATATATATACTCCAATACAGTTCCACGATCATAGGAACGATATCATCACTCGTGCGTACGTACGGAATACTGTCTCCACGATGTGATGCGACTCGTTCTACATGGTCATCATTACATAGTAATTATATAAATGAATTGAATGAATAAATATGATATATGTTACACTAATACCATTTTGGATATAAGGTATCTATAACCTTAAAAGAAGAATAAGAATTTATTCGGCAAAACACGCATAAGAACAAAAGGCAATAAGGACCCGAGTAACAAGTAACAATGAAATACTACTAACAAGAAGCTAATAATATGACCATATATGATATCATATCAATATTTATGATTCTGGAATAAGTCAATAACAATATTTAAACCATTATACAGGAGCTTCGGACACGTACAAAGCAAATCGGACCTAAGGTAAGGGAAATATCACAATCTCATTTTTATCTGAGATTGTTTATACTTTAGTATTTACTGGGGTGTATTTTATCATCCACATACATGTTTCCTCAATATGTAATATTATTTCCATCCACCTACAATTGTTTAAATCCAATTTTACCCTTCATTGAGTTTTTGGTAAAAGATATGAAAGTAATCTTTTGTCGTTTTTCATACGAGGTACTTTTTGACTTTTCCGACAAAAGTATGAGAATAATGTTTTTTTTTAACTTATACGGCATGAATGGATTTTTAAAACATTATTTCCAAGAAGCCTCCTTTACAAGTTTTCAAGTTTATATTTAATCAACTTCTTTTAGTTTATAATTGTATGACATGTTAAGAAAATAAAAGTGTTTTTGAAGTATAAAGGATATTTTCCTCAAGAATGAACTTCAAGTGTTTTATCAAAATTATTTTCCATCTAAGATAATAAAGGGTTCTGTTTTTATCCCTATTATTACATTGATTTGATTATGTTGTGATGGAATTATTTTTATAAATTCCTTTATCATATATGAATTGTTTTATGATGTCATGTTGTTTAAGAATCCTATTTTTATTACATGGGTTATGCAATGATGTATGATTTATGATTTCGTGGCACACATAAGAATGGTATCATTATGAGATGGGTGGGACCTATATCTCCCTCCAATGCATTGGGTAAAGATTTCATATCTCATGAGATAGACATGGCTGGAATGATAGGTTATACCGGTTCAGTGAAACAGGACTGGAACGAGGGTGACTCGGTTCAGAAAGGAACTTTGTCCACTAAGATAGTCTTGGCAATGAGTCTTGACTAACAAGAAATGATTCTCTATGATTATGTGTGAATGCCACAAAGTTTCATGTTTTAAGTTATGATTATTGGGATTTCATTTCACTACTATGATTTATCCCATGTTATGAAATTATGCTCTCTTTTATAGGTTAAGATTTCTAAAAGTTATGTTCTTATGAATATGATGTGATTTATTTTTCTTTTGTTTACCCTTACTGAGAATTTGAGCTCACCCTTTTATGTTTTCTTTTCCCCAGGATATAAAGAAAAGTTTTAGGTAAAAAAAAGGGAAGATCTTTATGGGATATATTGAAGATCTTTCACCACGATTAGAAGATTACGTTCCGAGTTTCCAAAGACACTAAACTATTACGATCCTTGTGTGTGTGTTTTTTTTATGTACTAAGTATTCTGCAAAAGTAATGTAATGTTCATGTACGTTAAGCTTCGGGTCTCTACAATCACTATATAAACTTATAATGTATTGAATGTTACCAAAATATAATTAATAAATTTTAGATACTAACTTGAATGGTAATCCTTAGCCTAACCATAGATATCTCTAAAAATATTTCCTTGTTAATCAATCACCTTTTAACCATCAAGATTATCTGTATCCCACTATCTAGTATATTATAATTAACTTCACCTCAAATAATATACTAACCAAAAATTTCATTTAAATCTCAATATAGTATTCATCCTAAAACCCAATAAAATATTCACATCACCTCAAAATCCCATCACATAAAACCTCAAAATGAGTATCTATGCCTGTGAAGTTATGATTAACCTTAAAATTTATAAACCCATGATGGTATCCATAACTCATAAGTTATCCTCACATGAAAATATATTTTCTTCAACAAAATATCACACACTTTATTTCCCAAATAAAATCGTAAACTATTGAATATATTTTACAAATAAAAAAATGTAATATGCTTCAACAAAGATGACCTAAACCACCTTATCATCAAATCACTAAAAATATTAATGGTCATTAATACTTCCCATTTACTTTATCAATTTCAATCATATATTTATCCCAACTAACATTATTAACCCAACAACATGAACATATTAATGGTTATATTTCCCTTAGTCATGTGTTCTAAAAAAATATCACCTGAACACTAAATAAATTTTTTGATTATAGATACCATTAAACATATATTTTCTAATACATATATAATATTACTGTAGAATTATCCTTATATGTTTCATGAATCTTATAACCATAATATCTAAATTCTTAAATCCCAATATCTAAACACTTAAGTCATTCCACTTTAACAATTTCATATGACATAGATCTTTCCTTGGTCTATGAGTTTACCCTTGGATTAGGGCATTGACTCAGATAATTCCCTTATTCTCCACACATATAATATTAAACTATTAATTAAAACTTAGGATGAAATTTATATCCCTCTATCAAACTCTTCATTTTTCCTTGTAAATTAATTTCTTTATGTCCTTCTTTTCCACACCCAAAACAAATTATGATTCCTATGATACATTTCTATGGGTGATTCTTATTTAATACTTGACATGTGGTAAACTGAGTCTTTATACTTGTATGGTCTTCATGAAACTCCATTTTTCTCTTATTAGGTGTCTAACGAATAACATTGAAGTTGAGATTGTCAATCATATAATGAGTTATATTATTAGGAATAATCAAAATGTTTCATATTCCAGATCCCATTTCACTTGGTTTCTCATAAGGACAATCATTACATTATCCTTTACATTTATCATTAACATAATTCCTCTTGATTTTGGGAATTTAATAAAACAAAAAATCATAGTGTGAGAAATAATATTTAAAGTGGAAAATTATGAAAAACCATCCATAAAAAACAAAATCATAAAACCTTATTTTCACTGTATGACACCTTAGGTTTAACCTAGGTCATCCATGGTCATTATTTATTCAAAACCTTCCTTATAGATAATAATTAAAATCTAAATTAACCCAATAATATCCCCCACGAGTGTAAAACCTGGTGAATAGTAAGGGAACAATCATCTTCCATTAGAATGATCGCTAAGAAATATTAGACCAGCTCTTTTCGGGGTTATTACCCCAAGATTCATATGTGATAAAACCACTTCCACTTATAGTATCCATAAATAGATTCTTTATAGTAAAACCACACTCCTTTAATTAATTTAAATTAGGAAATTATCTAATATATAGGATTATACTAAGTGTTCTTACTAAATTTTTCTCATACTAGTTTCTAAAAGTAACTAAACCTTTCTTTGATACCAAATATTGTAACCCATACTATTCATACATAAATTTCATATCTTATTATATAAATATTCAATAGAATACATTATGATCCATGTCAGAATAATATAGGTCAAGTGTCTTTAGAAACATGGATATATAAGAAACTTGTTCATAAGATATCTACATAATATCTCACTAATTTCTTCATAACTAGAAAACTTTTTAGACATGTCATACTTAAAAAAATTCATACCCTGGGGAAAATAAAACATAAAAAATGGTGATATATGATGCTCAGTAAGGGTAAATAATAGATATATCTGAAAGAGCGCTGTCGTGGGCGCCCTCAAATGATTAGTGTGATTTTGGGGTACTTAGGTGCAGCAGAGTGGCTGACCAAGGTCGTCTCTCAAAGGAGGAAGTGAATTAAAACAACTTTTCAGAGGTATTCTAGAAACAAAATAAAAGGGAATAAAAACACTACTTGAAAGTATGGGGTGTTTGTTTATAGTTTATAAATCTATAAGAAGTTTGCTGTAAGAAGATTGTATTTTTTTTTGTTTTTAGTTTTGAAATGAAGTTTGATTAAAATGACACAACAAAAAGATGTTTGTTTAGACAATATTTAAAATACATAATCGATATAACTCTACCTCTTCAATCATTTATTAATCATTATCATTTAAATTAATATTCACTTAATTATGATCCCTTAATTTGTTAAATCCCGAACCCTACGAGAATTAACTTTACCACGAAGATTGAAGTGAATTTTAACCTTAGGCTAACTTCGGAACATGTAATCGCAACACCCTTCTTTGATTGATGTTCTAAAATTAGCTTATGGTCAGTGGTAAATTAAGGAACATAACCACTCTGTAAATGAGGATTAATTGAGTTTAGGGATTATATTTGAACTCTACAAATTGATCCCATGTGGTTTTGAATTATCGGTTAAGGTTGCGCTCTCACAGTTCACACAATTCCCGACCTCGCGTGTTTTGTGTTAACTATTCAATTGCTTGCTTAGTTTCATTTAAATTTAAAACTAAATTAATAGATCATAATATGTGAATTACAGTAGCTCATTGATTCAAAATAAATGAATGAAGAAGGATAGAGGTCGATCGATTACTAAAAAGAACTACTCTTCCATGGGTGGTGTAGTCATCGTGGAGACGTTTTGCATAAGCAACGGATTGAAAGGGTAGAACCCAATATTGTCTCCACTATTGATTCCAACCCAATTAAGAAGATTAAGATAAAAAGAAGATGGATGAACATAGAATATTATTTGAAGAAAAATTCAAGAAACAAACATGAAAGAAAAGAAATACAAAGAAGAGGTGAGAGAGGAGAGCCTTTTTGGAAGAGAGGTTCGCACAAAGGCTTACATCCTCCAAGAGTTGTGAGGGGATACCAAGAGACAACCTTTCGGACACACCTTCCCAAAGCCTCGACCAGCCCTCTCAAAGAGTTAAAACCCCCTTTAAATAGAGTTTTTGAGGGCTAGGGATACATAACTTTTTAAGTGTGAAATGAAAATCTCGGCTAAATATTTTATTCCAACTTTCACCGCTAATTTGACCTCCAAAACGCATGAATTGACCGGCCTTCCAGAAGGATGATTTGTGCCACATCATGTCCCAGAGCTTTCCTCAACATTTGGGCTCAATCCAAGCCCTTATGTAGAGGATATGGCCCAAATACAGAACCTTCTCCATTCTGGCGAGCCCAGCCCAACTTTGACTTCATGGCCCAATTTCAACAACCAAATGAACTCTTTAGCTCTAGTGTCCTGAATAAAGTTGTAGATAATTAAGTTAGTAACACTGTTACAAAATTTCAAATTCAAATAATAAATATAAAAATATTTATCTTCGAAATACTACAGTGCACTATTAAGGGTAAAACTGGAATTTTCACCAAATTTTCAAATGAATGATCAAATCCCAAATATTTTATAAATAAACATATTTAACACAATGTGAGGAAATTATATCATTTATTATCAATAAAATATTCAATAAAATAGTGTTTTATCAACTCCCCCACACTTACCCTTTTGCACACCTGGGCAAAACCTCATATCAAGTAAACATCAATATCAAATCAAAACCAATTTTAAAACACATATCTTTACGATCAATCAATTTCACACCAAGAATAAAAAAAGATATCATGCCTCATAAAAAACCTTATTTCAAGTTCTCAATTTATATCATTCAATATATTTCCACTTCATTTATCCGCCCATGCACAAAACACTTACCTCGCTTGAATTTTCTCTCATCACTCAAATATCAATTTTTTTTGCAATGTCTTTCTCATCCAAACTCATACAAGGGTCACCATAGGATTGATAGATTCCTACATCGCTACCCGATGTGAGTCAAGGACATATGTTTATCATGAGGACTTTTCAGGGTTGTTCTGTGGCTTTCGGTTGGTAGGATTAAGATGTGAAAAACTCTGAGGCTGAATGAGGAGGGCTTGACTCTTTTGAAGCAAAATTGCATTAATCTAATTTTCACTTAAATATGGTCTTCTCTTCAATCCCCATAGTATCAATTCAGCTCCATCATCATGAAAAGTCATGAAAAGTTTACACCATTCATCATTTCAGCATAAAAAATGTCAATCTTCTCAAACATGATTTTCTTGAAAGCTCCAGATGGGCACAGCTTTCCACCTCAATTAGAAGCTCCAGAAAAAAGGCACAGCTTCACTTGTCATGAAAGCTCCAGAAAAGGCACAACTTTCAATATAATGACTTTCTTTAGCAGCAAACACATCTCTTCAGAATTTAATTTTCCCCCCAATGTATCACAGAATGTGGTGGAAAAACCCAAGACAACTTCCCCCACACTTAAGCTCAACTAGATTATGCAATTTCACTTCAAGAGTTGGTTGGATAGGGAAAATTGGCTTGTAATATGGCTTAACCTAACAGGCTGTGCATGGATTCTAAGGGCTACAAGGATTAAATATTCAAGGTAGGCCATTATAAAAAAGGATTCTTTGAAATAGGGGCTTTAATACCAAACAAATTCCTCAATCATTTAAACATAAGTACCTCAAACCCTCAAGTTTTGACAGGAATAGATCAAATTCTGGTTAAATCAAGTATGGTTTGGTTCTCTCAAGAAGTGAGGTGAATGTAAAGAATATGAAAATAATGGTTTAGAAGCCTCACAGGAAAGTTATTTCAAATATAAAGACAGTTAGATTGGCATGGGATTCAAAATTCAGCGTACTTTTCATGAAATTACTAAATGTTTGAACTTGAAACAAAGTCATTTCAGCATTCATTTAAGCTTAGTTTCAAGGGGTAAATTGTTTCACTTATTGATATGGATTTAAAAATGGTTATGAGAATCATTTCAGCCCAAAAGTTTCAAAAACACAAAGAAAATTGTAAAATAAACACACAAATTTTGAAAAACACACAAAAAAAAATTTGGTTTTTTTTTAACAGGAAAACAATTGAAATTACTAAACTAAAAGGTTCCCTCCCCCACACTTAAAATATTGCATTGTCCTCAATTTGAACCCGTGAGATGATATATGCACATGAAATTCAGAATTTTTAAATAGGACAAATAATATAAAAGTGAAAGGGTTAGGAACAGCCTGATGTGATCAAGTGATGATGGGGTCATGCAGTGTGATAAAATCCACTGCATCAGTAGGATGTCCCTCAATGTATCTCTTCAAACGTTGCCCATTGACTGTAAAGCTCCTTCCAGTGTCCTCTTGTGTGATCTCCACTGCACCATAAGGAAAAACATTAGACACAATATAAGGACCTAACCATCTGGAACGCAACTTACCAGGCATCAACTTCAGTCGTGAACTATAGAGAAGGACTTTATCTCCAACATGAAACTCCCTTTGTTGGATCATTTTGTCAGGAGCTGCTTTTGATCTTTCCTTGTAGAGCCTTGAGTTCTCATATGATGACAATCGAATCTCCTCAAGCTCTTGAATTTGCAACTTCCTTTGAATTCCATCTTGGGCCAAATCCATGTTACATTTCTTTATAGCCCAATATGCCCGATGTTCGAATTCCACGGGGAGATGACACGCTTTCCCAAAAACAATCCGAAATGGGGACATACCAATGGGGGTCTTGTATGCTATCCTATAATCCCACAATGCATAATCCAAGCGCTTGCTCCAATCCTTCCTATTTGGCTGCACGGTTTTCTCCAAGATTTGTTTCAACTCACGATTTGAAATCTCAGCCTGGCCATTTGTTTGGGGGTGGTATGGTGTTGATGTTTTGTGTGTCACCCCATACTTTCGAATGAGGGAAGAAAAATTCCTATTGAAAAAGTGTGTCCCTTGGTCACTGATGATGGCCTTTGGTACTCCAAACCTGCAAAACATTTGTGCTTTGACAAAGTCCACAACAACATGAGAATCGCCAGTCCTGGTGGCCTTGGCCTCCACCCATTTACTCACATAATTAACAGCAACCAAAATGTACAAAAATCCAAATGAACTAGGAAAAGGACCCATAAAGTCGATGCCCCATACATCAAAAATCTCACAAAATAGTATGGGTTGTTGGGGCATCTCATGTCTCCTAGAAATGTTCCCAGTGTGTTGGCAACGAGAGCATGACTTACAAAACACATGGGCATCATGGAATAATCTAGGCCAATATAATCCAGAGTCCAAAACTTTCCTAGCTGTCCGTTGGGGTCCAAAGTGTCCACCACATGCAAGTGTATGACAGAAATAAAAAACAGACTCAAACTCATGATCGGGAACACACCTCCTAATGACTTGGTCACTACACATGCGCCATAAGTATGGATCATCCCAAACATAAAATCTTGACTCACTCTTTAATTTTTGGACTTGATGTTTCTTCAAATTTACTGGGATTTCAGAGCCAACAATGTAATTAACTAAATCAGCATACCAAGGATGCTTACCTAAGATGGTATAGAGATGCTCATCGGGGAAAGTGTCCCGAAGTGGTACCTGGTCCAAGGTGTCACCCTCTAGTGTGTGAGTAATCCTACTCATGTGGTCCGCCACCAAGTTTTCTGACCCCTTTTTGTCCTTTATCTCGATGTCAAACTCTTGAAGAAGGAGCATCCAACGGATAAGTCGCGGCTTTGCATATGGCTTCTTCAGGAGGTACCTCAAAGCTGCATGGTCAGAAAAAACAGCTACTTTAGAGCCCAATAAATATGAACGGAATTTATCTAAAGCAAATATGATAGCAAGAAACTCTTTTTCTGTGGTTGTGTAATTTGATTGGGCTGAATCCAGTGTCCTTGATGCATAGGCGATCACATGTGAACGTCCTTCCACCCTCTGAGATAAGACAGCTCCAACCGCGAAGTTGGAGGCGTCACACATAAGCTCAAATGGAAGGTCCCACCGTGGGGGCTGTATGATAGGTGGAGTGGTCAGACACTTCTTTAGCTCATCAAAGGAAGTCCTACAAGAATCATCAAACACAAAATCAGAATCTTTTTGAAATAATCGTGACATAGGAAGAGCGATCTTACTAAAATCTTTGATGAAGCGCCGATAAAATCCTGCATGCCCTAAGAAAGATCTAACATCACGCACACATGAAGGATAGGGTAAGGATGAAATAATTTCTACCTTAGATCTATCAACCTCTATCCCATGTTTTGACACCACATGCCCTAAGACAATGCCATGCTCTACCATAAAATGATACTTTTCAAAGTTCAGGACCAGATTCTTCTCAATACAACGATTCAACACATTTACCAAACTACTTAGACATTCATCAAATGAAGACCCATACACTGTAAAATCATCCATAAATACCTCCATGCAGGTTTCAATAAAATCAGAAAAAATACTCACCATACATCTCTGGAAGGTACCTGGGGCATTGCAAAGTCCAAATGGCATCCTCCGGTAGGCAAATGTGACAAAGGGACAGGTGAATGTAGTCTTCTCCTGATCCTCTGGAGCTATAGGAACCTGAAAATATCCAGAAAATCTATCCAATAAACAATAGTGTGTTTTCCCAGCTAGTCTCTCGAGCATTTGATCAATAAATGGGAGGGGGAAATGGTCCTTACGAGTGGTCTGATTTAGTTTCCTATAATCAATACACACACGCCAACTGTTTTGCACCCTCATTGGAACTAAATCATCTTTCTCATTTTTAACAACAGTAAAACCAGTTTTCTTAGGCACAACATGAATTGGACTTACCCACTGTGAATCTGAAATGGGAAAGATTATACCTGCCTCGAGCAATTTTTCAACTTCCTTTTTAACAACTTCCAGGAGGGTGGGATTGAGTCTCCTTTGTGGTTGTCTCACCGGTTTAGCCCCATCCTCCAAGAGAATCCTATGCATGCAAATGGAGGGTCTAATACCTGATATGTCAGCCAAGGTCCACCCAATCGCTCTGATGTTCTCCCTCAAAATATTCAAAAGCCTTTCTTCATGTTCAAAAGGGAGATTGTTAGCAATGATAACAGGTAATCTCTCACCACTCAACAAGTATGAGTATTTCAGATTTGGTGGCAATGGCTTGAGTTCTAATGAAGGAGGGTGTAGTATGGATGGAGACATTGAAGGAACTGAAATATGTGCACAAAGAGCATCAGTATCAGAATAGACATCATCAAAATCATAGAATAAAGCATCAAATCCATCAGCATACTCAACATCCATTTCATAATCAGAGTGAACATGATCAAAATCAGAATATGAATCCACATCAAAATCAAATCTTAGAGAGTCTTGTTCATTAGAAACTGGTGTGGAAGTTCTCTTAGTCATTAAACCAGAACCAATACTCATAATCTCCCTAAGCATAGGACAATCCAATTCCATGATGTTTTTACTTGGTGGTTCAAAATGGGAGATAACAAAAGCAGAATGGTCCTCTGAGGGGTACTTCATGGAATCCATAACATTAAATATCACAAATTCATCTCCAAACTCCATGGAAAGTGTACCCTCATTTACATTTATGATAGTTTTTGCAGTTTTGAGGAAGGGTCTACCTAAGATAATGGGGGCATGAGAACTTACCTGATCATCCTCCATGTTAAGATCATAGAAATCCGCTGGAAAGATCATGTCTCTTACCTGGAAAAGTACATCCTCAAGGACTCCCGCTGGATATGCCGTAGCTCTATTCGCCAATTACACCACTACTCTTGTTGGCTTCAACTTACCAACCTGCAAGGAAGAGAATACAGAGTGAGGCATCACATTTATGGAAGCACCTAAATCACAAATTTCATCAGAAAAGTGCAACTCCCCTATGGTGCATGGGATGGTGAATGTCCCTGGATCCTTGCACTTTGTTGGCATTGCTAGAGTTGGTGAAATGAGTGCTGAGACATTCCTTCCAAGGTTTATCCTCTCATTTCCCTTGAGCCCTCTTCGATTGGTGCAGAGTTCTTTTAAGAATTTGGCATACCTTGGGATTTGCTTAATGTCTTAAAGTAGAGGAATGTTGATCTCCACACGCTTGAATGTGTCCAAAACCTCCTTTTTCATTGATTCTTCATCCATCTTCTTGGTTTGAACAACCCTGTTTGGAAAAGGAATGGGTTTAGGAGGAACATCATCAATCTTTTTCTTACCTTTATCTTTCTCCTTGGATTGCTCATCAGTTGGTATGGAATGCGGATTCTCTGAAGTTGAGGTGAATCCTGGTGGAATGGTAGGTGCAGATGTATCGTTCATTTGCTTCCCACTTCTCAATGTGATGGCACTAACATTCCCCTTTGGATTTGGAGTGGGTTGGGAAGGTAGATTTCCTGAATTCTTACTCACAAGTTCATGGAGGGCGGTGGCAATATGACTCATTTGAGTCTTCAACTCTCTCAGCTCCGAACCTTGACTCTTCAGATCATTCTGTTGATTAAGAACAATTTGTTTCAAAATATCATCAATGTTAGAGTCTACCTTGTGTTGGATATTCCCTTGTTGCTGACTCGTTGATGTTTGAGCTTCGAATCTCCTTTGGGGTTGTTGGAAACCCTGTTGGTAAGGTGGAGGCTGCTGGAAGTTTGGTTGAAAAGGGGGCCTTTGTTGTTGTCCAGAGCCATACCTCATGTCCGCTAGATCTTTCCACCCTTGGTTGTATGTTGGATCAAACTTCTTTTGGGGATATGGTTGTTGTTGTTGCTGCTGAAATGGTCTCCCAGGGAACACTGCTGCACAATCTTCTGTTTCTTGGAGTTGTGGGCAACAGTCAGTTGGGTGGCTTGTCTCAGTGCAAATACCACAAGGCCTTGAAGGAGGGGGTTGGGATGTCTTTTGAGCCAATGCAATCTGCCTCACCATAGTTTTCAATTCTTCTAACTTAGTATCAATCAAATGACTTTCAAGAGAAGAAGGACTTACTTGATGTACTCCTCCAACATGTGGTGTACCTCTATCACCGAATTGTTGAGAGTTTTGGGCCATTTTGTCGATCAATGCTCGTGCAGCTACTAGTGTCTTGTCCACCAATGCTCCTCCAGCTGCAGCATCCACCATGCTCCTCTCCATGGGTGTGAGTCCTTCATAGAAGTATTGGATGATGAGTTTCTCACTGATTTGGTGATGTGGGCAGCTTGCACACAACTTCTTGAATCGCTCCCAGTACTCATACATTGACTCCCCTTGTGCTTGCTTGATCCCTGATATCTCCTTTAGAATGGATGTGGTCCTTGATGCTGGAAAAAATCTCTGCAAGAAAAGACGTTTCAAATCATTCCAACAAGTTACATCTTCGGGTTGTAAATAATACATCCAATCTTTCGCAGCTCCATCAAGTGAGAATGGGAATGCTCTTAGTTTGATTTTATCTTCAGAGACATTTCTAGGTTTTAGGGTTGAGCAAACCACATTAAATTCTTTCAAATGTTTATTGGGATCCTCACCAGAGAGGCCATGAAACTTTGGAAGTAAGTGAATTAACCCAGATTTCAGTTCGAAGTCCGATTCGAGATTTGGGTATGCAATACAATTTGGTTGATAGTTAATATCAGGTGCATCCAATTCTCGAATGGTTCTATTAAGTTCATTTCCATTGTTTCCAGCCATTGGTTCTTGTTTTATGGTTGAATTTGAATTGCTTCCAATTTTAATGTTCTGATATTGGAGTAATTCTCCAACTGGTTGAATGTTGAAACTTCCCGTAGACTGAGAATGTCTGATTCGTGCCCTAAGGCTACGTTCAATCTCAGGGTCAAGATCTAAGAGATCTTCGGGATTAGTTCGTGTCATCAATCAATGAAAGATGAAAAGAAGGAATGTGGACCATAGTAAAATAAAAATTAGAAGTTTGAGTTGATGATCCAAAAAGAAGTAGAAAGAGATAAAAGAAGAAGAAGAAAAAAAAATCAGATTGGGTAAAGACGGAAGAAAGATGAGAGGAAGAGAATTAAAATGTAAAATAAAATAAATACCTCTAATTGGTTGAAATAATTACTTGCCTCCCCGGCAACGGCGCCAATTTGAAAGAGCACTGTCGTGGGCGCCCTCAAATGATTAGTGTGATTTTGGTGTACTTAGGTGCAGCAGAGTGGCTGACCAAGGTCGTCTCTCAAAGGAGGAAGTGAATTAAAACAACTTTTCAGAGGTATTCTAGAAACAAAATAAAAGGGAATAAAAACACTACTTGAAAGTATGGGGGTGTTTGTTTATAGTTTATAAATCAATAAGAAGTTTGCTGGAAGAAGATTGTATTTTTTTTTTGTTTTTAGTTTTGAAATGAAGTTTGATTAAAATGACACAACAAAAAGATGTTTGTTTAGACAATATTTAAAATACGTAATCGATATAACTCTACCTCTTCAATCATTTATTAATCATTATAATTTATATTAATATTCACTTAATTATGATCCCTTAATTTGTTAAATCCCAAACCCTACGAGAATTAACTTTACCACGAAGATTGAAGTGAATTTTAACCTTAGGCTAACTTCGGAACATGCAATCGCAACACCCTTCTTTGATTGATGTTCTAAAATTATCTTATGGTCAGTGGTAAATTAAGGCACATAACCACTCTGGAAATGAGGATTAATTGAGTTTAGGGATTATATTTGAACTCTACAAATTGATCCCATGTGGTTTTGAATTACCGGTTAAGGTTGCGCTCTCACAGTTCACACAATTCCCGACCTCGCGTGTTTTGTGTTAACTATTCAATTGCTTGCTTAGTTTCATTTAAATTTAAAACTCAATTAATAGATCATAATATGTGAATTACAGTAGCTCATTGATTCCAAATAAATGAATGAAGAAGGATAGAGGTCGATCGATTACTAAAAAGAACTACTCTTCCATGGGTGGTGTAGTCATCGTGGAGACGTTTTGCATAAGCAACGGATTGAAAGGGTAGAACCCAATCTTGTCTCCACTATTGATTCCAACCCAATTAAGAAGATTAAGATAAAAAGAAGAGGGATGAACACAGAATATTATTTGAAGAAAAATTCAAGAAACAAACATGAAAGAAAAGAAATACAAAGAAGAGGTGAGAGAGGAGAGCCTTTTGGAAGAGAGGTTCGCACAAAGGCTTACTTCCTCCAAGAGTTTTGAGGGGCTCCCAAGAGACACCCTTTCGTCCACACCTTCCCAAAGCCTCGAACAGCCCTCTCAAAGAGTTAAAACCCCCTTTAAATAGAGTTTGTGAGGGCTAGGGATACATAACTTTTTAAGTTTGAAATGAAAATCTCGGATAAATATTTTATTCCAACTTTCACCGCTAATTTGACCTCCAAAACGCGTGAATTGACCAGCCTTCCAGAAGGATTATTTGTGCCACATCATGTCCCCGAGATTTCCTCAACATTTGGGATCCATCCAATCCCGTATGTAGAGGATATGGCCCAAATACAAAACCTTCTCCATTCTGGAGAGCCCAGCCCAACTTTGACTTCATGGCCCAATTTCAACAACCAAATGAACTATTTAGCTCTAGTGTCCTGAATAAAAGTTGTAGATAATTAAGCTAGTAACACTGTTACAAAATTTCAAATTCAAATAATAAATATAAAAATATTTATTTTCGAAATACTACAGTGCACTATTAAGGGTAAAACTGGAATTTTCACCAAATTTTCAAATGAATGATCAAATCCCAAATATTTTATAAATAAACATATTTAACACAATATGAGGAAATTATATCATTTATTATCAATAAAATATTCAATAAAATAGTGTTTTATCAACTCCCCCACACTTACCCTTTTGCACACCTGGGCAAAACCTCATATCAAGTAAACATCAATATCAAATCAAAACCAATTTTAAAACACATATCTTTAAGATCAATCAATTTCACACCAAGAATAAAAAAAGATATCATGCCTCATAAAAAACCTTATTTCAAGTTCTCAATTTATATCATTCAATATATTTCCACTTCATTTATCCGCCCATGCACAAAACACTTACCTCGCTTGAATTTTCTCTCATCACTCAAATATCAATTTTTTTTGCAATGTCTTTCTCATCCAAACTCATACAAGGGTCACCATAGGCTTGATAGATTCCTACATCGCTACCCGATGTGAGTCAAGGACATATGTTTATCATGAGGACTTTTCAGGGTTGTTCTGTGGCTTTCGGTTGGTAGGATTAAGATGTGAAAAACTCTGAGGCTGAATGAGGAGGGCTTGACTCTTTTGAAGCAAAATTGCATTAATCTAATTTTCACTTAAATATGGTCTTCTCTTCAATCCCCATAGTATCAATTCAGCTCCATCATCATGAAAAGTCATGAAAGGTTTACACCATTCATCATTTCAGCATAAAAAATGTCAATCTTCTCAAACATGATTTTCTTGAAAGATCCAGATGGGCACAGCTTTCCACCTCAATTAGAAGCTCCAGAAAAAAGGCACAGCTTCACTTGTCATGAAAGCTCCAGAAAAGGCACAGCTTTCTATATAATGACTTTCTTTAGCAGCAAACACATCTCTTCAGAATTTAATTTTCCACCCAATGTATCACAGAATGTGGTGGCAAAACCCAAGACAACTTCCCCCACACTTAAGCTCAACTAGATTATGCAATTTCACTTCAAGAGTTGGTTGGATAGGGAAAATTGGCTTGTAATATGGATTAACCTAAGAGGCTGTGCATGGCTTCTAAGGGCTACAAGGATTAAATATTCAAGGTAGGCCATTATAAAAAAGGATTCTTTGAAATAGGGGCTTTAATACCAAACAAATGCCTCAATCATTTAAACATAAGTACCTCAAACCCTCAAGTTTTGACAGGAATAGATCAAATTCTTGTTAAATCAAGTATGGTTTGGTTCTCTCAAGAAGTTAGGGGAATGTAAAGAATATGAAAATAATGGTTTAGAAGCCTCACAGGAAAGTGATTTCAAATATAAAGACAGTGATATTGGCATGGGATTCAAAATTCAGCATACTTTTCATGAAATTACTAAATGTTTGAACTTGAAACAAAGTCATTTCAGCATTCATTTAAGCTTAGTTTCAAGGGGTAAATTGTTTCACTTATTGATATGGATTTAAAAACGGTTATGAGAATCATTTCAGCCCAAAAGTTTCAAAAACAAAAAGAAAATTGTAAAATAAACACACAAATTTTGAAAAACACACAAAAAAAAATTTTTGGTTTTTTTTTTACAGGAAAACAATTGAAATTACTAAACTAAAAGGTTCCCTCCCCCACACTTAAAATATTGCATTGTCCTCAATGTGAACCCGTGAGATGATATATGCACATGAAATTCAGAATTTTTAAATAGGACAAATAATATAAAAGTGAAAGGGTTAGGAACAGCCTGATGTGATCAAGTGATGATGGGGTCATGTAGTGTGATAAAATCCACTGCATCAGTAGGATGTCCCTCAATGTATCTCTTCAAACGTTTCCCATTGACTGTAAAGCTCCTTCCAGTGTCCTCTTGTGTGATCTCCACTGCACCATAAGGAAAAATATTAGACACAATATAAGGACCTAACCATCTGGAACGCAACTTACCAGGCATCAACTTCAGTCGTGAACTATAGAGAAGGACTTTCTCTCCAACATGAAACTCCCTTTGTTGGATCATTTTGTCATGAGCTGCTTTTGATCTTTCCTTGTAGAGCCTTGAGTTCTCATATGATGACAATCGAATCTCCTCAAGCTCTTGAATTTGCAACTTCCTTTGAATTCCAGCTTGGGCCAAATCCATGTTACATTTCTTTATAGCCCAATATGCCCGATGTTCGACTTCCACGGGGAGATGACACGCTTTCCCAAAAACAATCCGAAATGGGGACATACCAATGGGGGTCTTGTATGCTATCCTATAAGCCCACAATGCATCATCCAAGCACTTGCTCCAATCCTTCCTATTTGGATGCACGGTTTTCTCCAAGATTTGTTTCAACTCACGATTTGAAACCTCAGCCTGGCCATTTGTTTGGGGGTGGTATGGTGTTGATGTTTTGTGTGTCACCCCATACTTTCGAAGGAGGGAAGCAAAATTCCTATTGCAAATGTGTGTCCCTTGGTCACTGATGATGGCCTTTGGTACTCCAAACCTGCAAAAAAAATTGCTTTGACAAAGTCCACAACAACATGAGAATCGTCAGTCCTGGTGGCCTTGGCCTCCACCCATTTACTCACATAATCAACAGCAACCAAAATTTACAAAAATCCAAATGAACTAGGAAAAGGACCCATAAAGTCGATGCCCCATACATCAAAAATCTCACAAAATAGTATGGGTTGTTGGGGCATCTCATGTCTCCTAGAAATGTTCCCAGTGTGTTGGCAACGAGAGCATGACTTACAAAACACATGGGCATCATGGAATAATCTAGGACAATATAATCCAGAGTCCAAAACTTTCCTAGCTGTCCGTTGGGGTCCAAAGTGTCCACCACATGCAAGTGTATGACATAAATGCAAAACAGACTCAAACTCATGATCGGTAACACACCTCCTAATGACTTGGTCACTACACATGCGCCATAAGTATGGATCATCCCAAACATAAAATCTTGACTCACTCTTTAATTTTTGGACTTGATGTTTCTTCAAATTTACTGGGATTTCAGAGCCAAAAATGTAATTAACTAAATCAGCATACCAAGGATGCTTACCTGAGATGGTATAGAGATGCTCATCGGGGAAAGTGTCCCGAAGTGGTACCTGGTCCAAGGTGTCACCCTCTAGTGTGTGAGTAATCCTACTCATGTGGTCCTCCACCAAGTTTTCTGACCCCTTTTTGTCCTTTATCTCGATGTCAAACTCTTGAAGAAGGAGCATCCAACGGATAAGTCGCGGATTTGCATCTGGCTTCTTCAGGAGGTACCTCAAAGATGCATGGTCAGAAAAAACAACTACTTTAGAGCCCAATAAATATGAACGGAATTTATCTAAAGCAAATATGACAGCAAGAAACTCTTTTTATGTGGTTGTGTAATTTGATTGGGCTGAATCCAGTGTCCTTGATGCATAGGCGATCACATGTGAACGTCCTTCCACCCTCTGAGATAAGACAGCTCCAACCGCGAAGTTGGAGGCGTCACACATAAGCTCAAATGGAAGGTCCCACCGTGGGGGCTGTATGATAGGTGGAGTGGTCAGACACTTCTTTAGATCATCAAAGGAAGTCCTACAAGAATCATCAAACACAAAATCAGAATCTTTTTGAAGTAATCGTGACATAGGAAGAGCGATCTTACTAAAATATTTGATGAAGCGTCGATAAAATCCCGCATGCCCTAGGAAAGATCTAACATCACGCACACATGAAGGATAGGGTAAGGATGAAATAATTTCTACCTTAGATCTATCAACCTCTATCCCATGTTTTGACACCACATTCCCTAAGACAATGCCATGCTCTACCATAAAATGATACTTTTCAAAGTTCAGGACCAGATTCTTCTCAATACAACGATTCAACACATTTACCAAACTACTTAGACATTCATCAAATGAAGACCCATACACTGTAAAATCATCCATAAATACCTCCATGCAGGTCTCAATAAAATCAGAAAAAAATACTCACCATACATCTCTGGAAGGTACCTGGGGCATTGCAAAGTCCAAATGGCATCCTCCGGTAGGCAAATGTGCCAAAGGGATAGGTGAATGTAGTCTTCTCCTGATCCTCTAGAGCTATAGGAACCTGAAAATATCCAGAAAATTCATCCAAGAAACAATAGTGTGTTTTCCCAGCTAGTCTCTCGAGCATTTGATCAATAAATGGGAGGGGGAAATGGTCCTTGCGAGTGGTCTGATTTAGTTTCCTATAATCAATACACACACGCCAACTGTTTTGCACCCTCATTGGAACTAAATCATCTTTCTCATTTTTAAAAACAGTAAAACCAGTTTTCTTAGGCACAACATGAATTGGACTTACCCACTGTGAATCTGAAATGGGAAAGATTATACCTGCCTCGAGCAATTTTTCAACTTCCTTTTTAACAACTTCCAGGAGGGTGGGATTGAGTCTCCTTTGTGGTTGTCTCACCGGTTTATCCCCATCCTCCAAGAGAATCCTATGCATGCAAATGGAGGGGCTAATACCTGATATGTCAGCCAAGGTCCACCCAATCGCCCTGATGTTCTCCCTCAAAATATTCAAAAGCATTTCTTCATGTTCAAAAGGGATATTGTTAGCAATGATAACAGGTAATCTCTCACCACTCAACAAGTATGACTATTTCAGATTTGGTGGCAATGGCTTGAGTTCTAATGAAGGAGGGTGTAGTATGGATGGAGACATTGAAGGAACTGAAATATGTGCACAAAGAGCATCAGTATCAGAATAGACACCATAAAAATCATAGAATAAAGCATCAAATCCATCAGCATACTCAACAGCCATTTCATAATCAGAGTGAACATGATCAAAATCAGAATATGAATCCACATCAAAATCAAATCTTAGAGAGTCTTGTTCATTAGAAACAGGTGTGGAAGTTCTCTTAGTCATTAAACCAGAACCAATACTCATAATCTCCCTAAGAATAGGACAATCCAATTCCATGATGTTTTTACTTGGTGGTTCAAAATGGGAGATAACAAAAGCAGAATGGTCCTCTGAGGGGTACTTCATGGAATCCATAACATTAAATATCACAACTTCATCTCCAAAATCCATGGAAAGTGTACCCTCATTGACATTTATGATAGTTTTTTCAGTTTTGAGGAAGGGTCTACCTAAGATAATGGGGGCATGAGAACTTACCTGATCATCCTCCATGTTAAGAACATAGAAATCCGCTGGAAAGATCATGTCTCTTACCCGGACAAGTACATCCTCAAGGACTCCCGCTGGATATGCCGTAGATCTATTCGCCAATTGCACCACTACTCTTGTTGGCTTCAACTTACCAACCTGCAAGGAAGAGAATACAGAGTGAGGCATCACATTTATGGAAGCACCTAAATCACAAAGTGCATCAGAAAAGTGCAACTCCCCTATGGTGCATGGGATGGTGAATGTCCCTGGATCCTTGCACTTTGTTGGCATTGCTAGAGTTGGTGAAATGAGTGCTGAGACATTCCTTCCAAGGTTTATCCTCTCATTTCCCTTGAGCCCTCTTCGATTGGTGCAGAGTTCTTTTAAGAATTTGGCATACCTTGGGATTTGCTTAATGGCTTCAAGTAGAGGAATGTTGATCTCCACACGCTTGAATGTGTCCAAAACCTCCTTTTGCATTGCTTCTTCAGCCATCTTCTTGGTTTGAACAACCCTGTTTGGAAAAGGAAGGGGTTTAGGAGGAATATCATCAATCTTTTTCTTACCTTTATCTTTCTCCTTGGATTTCTCATCAGTTGGTATGGAATGCGGCTTCTCTGAAGTTGAGGTGAATCCCGGTGGAATGGTAGGTGCAGATGTATCGTTCATTTGCTTCCCACTTCTCAATGTGATGGCACTAACATTCCCCTTTGGATTTGGAGTGGGTTGGGAAGGTAGATTTCCAGAATTCTTACTCACAAGTTCATGGAGGGCGGTGGCAATCTGACTCATTTGAGTCTCCAACTCTCTCAGTTCCGAACCTTGACTCTTCAGCTCATTCTGTTGATTAAGAACAATTTGTTTCAAAAGATCATCAGTGTTAGAGTCTACCTTGTGTTGGATATTCCCTTGTTGCTGACTCGTTGATGTTTGAGCTTCGAATCTCCTTTGGGGTTGTTGGAAACCCTGTTGGTAAGGTGGAGGATGCTGGAAGTTTGGTTGAAAAGGGGGCCTTTGTTGTTGTCCAGAGCCATACCTCACGTCCGCTAGATCTTTCCACCCTTGGTTGTATGTTGGATCAAACTTCTTTTGGGGATATGGTTGTTGTTGTTGCTGCTGAAATGGTCTCCCAGGGAACACTGCTGCACAATCTTCTGTTTCGTGGAGTTGTGGGCAACAGTCAGTTGGGTGGCTTGTCTCAGTGCAAATACCACAAGGCCTTGAAGGAGGGGGTTGGGATGTCTTTTGAGACAATGCAATCTGCCTCACCATAGTTGTCAATTCTTCTAACTTAGTATCAATCAAATGACTTACAAGAGAAGAAGGACTTACTTGATGTACTCCTCGAACATGTGGTGTACCTCTATCACCGAATTGTTGAGAGTTTTGGGCCATTTTGTCGATCAATGCTCGTGCAGCTACTGGTGTCTTTTCCACCAATGCTCCTCCAGCTGCAGCATCCACCATGCTCCTCTCCATTGGTGTGATTCCTTCGTAGAAGTATTGGATGAGGATTTTCTCACTGATTTGGTGATGTGGGCAGCTTGCACACAACTTCTTGAATCGCTCCCAGTACTCATACATTGACTCCCCTTGTGCTTGCTTGATCCCTGATATCTCCTTTCGAATGGATGTGGTCCTTGATGCTGGAAAAAATCTCTGCAAGAAAAGACGTTTCAAATCATTCCAACAAGTTACATCTTCGGGTTGTAAATAATACATCCAATCTTTCGCAGCTCCATCAAGTGAGAATGGGAATGATCTTAGTTTGATTTGATCTTCAGAGACATTTCTAGGTTTTAGGGTTGAGCAAACCACATTAAATTCTTTCAAATGTTTATTGGGATACTCACCAGAGAGGCCATGAAACTTTGGAAGTAAGTGAATTAACCCAGATTTCAGTTCGAAGTCCGATTCGAGATTTGGGTATGCAATACAATTTGGTTGATAGTTAATATCAGGTGCAGCCAATTCTCGAATGGTTCTATTAAGTTCATTTCCATTGTTTCCAGCCATTGGTTCTTGTTTTATGGTTGAATTTGAATTGCTTCCAATTTTAATGTTCTGATATTGGAGTAATTCTCCAACTGGTTAAATGTTGAAACTTCCCGTAGACTGAGAATGTCTGATTCGTGCCCTAAGGCTACGTTCAATCTCAGGGTCAAGATCTAAGAGATCTTCGGGATTAGTTCGTGTCATCAATAAATGAAAGATGAAAAGAAGGGATGTGGACCATAGTAAAATAAAAATTAGAAGTTTGAGTTGATGGTCCAAAAAGAAGTAGAAAGAGATAAAAGAAGAAGAAGAAAAAAAATCAGATTGGGTAAAGATGGAAGAAAGAAGAGAGGAAGAGAATTAAAATGTAAAATAAAATAAATACCTCTAATTGGTTGAAATAATTACTTGCCTCCCCGGCAACGGCGCCAATTTGAAAGAGCGCTGTCGTGGGCGCCCTCAAATGATTAGTGTGATTTTGGGGTACTTAGGTGCAGCAGAGTGGCTGACCAAGGTCGTCTCTCAAAGGAGGAAGTGAATTAAAAAAACTTTTCAGAGGTATTATAGAAACAAAATAAAAGGGAATAAAAACAATACTTGAAAGTATGGGGGTGTTTGTTTATAGTTTATAAATCTATAATAATTTTGCTGGAAGAAGATTGTATTTTTTTTTTGTTTTTAGTTTTGAAATGAAGTTTGATTAAAATGACACAACAAAAAGATGTTATTTTAGACAATATTTAAAATACGTAATCGATATAACTCTACCTCTTCAATCATTTATTAATCATTATCATTTAAATTAATATTCACTTAATTATGATCCCTTAATTTGTTAAATCCCGAACCCTACGAGAATTAACTTTACCACGAAGATTGAAGTGAATTTTAACCTTAGGCTAACTTCGGAACATGCAATCGCAACACCCTGCTTTGATTGATGTTCTAAAATTAGCTTATGGTCAGTGGTAAATTAAGGCACATAACCACTCTGGAAATGAGGATTAATTGAGTTTAGGGATTATATTTGAACTCTACAAATTGATCCCATGTGGTTTTGAATTACCGGTTAAGGTTGCGCTCTCACAGTTCACACAATTCCCGACCTCGCGTGTTTTGTGTTAACTATTCAATTGCTTGCTTAGTTTCATTTAAATTTAAAACTCAATTAATAGATCATAATATGTGAATTACAGTAGCTCATTGATTCAAAATAAATGAATGAAGAAGGATAGAGGTCGATCGATTACTAAAAAGAACTACTCTTCCATGGGTGGTGTAGTCATCGTGGAGACGTTTTTCATAAGCAACGGATTGAAAGGGTAGAACCCAATCTTATCTCCACTCTTGATTCCAACCCAATTAAGAAGATTAAGATAAGAAGAAGAGGGATGAACACAGAATATTATTTGAAGAAAAATTCAAGAAACAAACATGAAAGAAAAGAAATACAAAGAAGAGGTGAGAGAGGAGAGCCTTTTTGGAAGAGAGGTTCGCACAAAGGCTTACTTCCTCCAAGAGTTGTGAGGGGCTCCCAAGAGACACCCTTTCGGCCACACCTTCCCAAAGCCTCGACCAGACCTCTCAAAGAGTTAAAACCCCCTTTAAATAGAGTTTGTGAGGGCTAGGGATACATAACTTTTTAAGTGTGAAATGAAAATCTCGGCTAAATATTTTATTCCAACTTGCACCGCTAATTTGACCTCCAAAACGCGTGAATTGACCAGCCTTCCAGAAGTATGATTTGTGCCACATCATGTCCCCGAGCTTTCCTCAAAATTTGGGCTCAATCCAAGCCTGTATGTAGAGGATATGGCCCAAATACAGAACCTTCTCTATTCTGGCGAGCCCAGCCCAACTTTGACTTCATGTCCCAATTTCAACAACCAAATGAACTCTTTAGCTCTAGTGTCCTGAATAAAAGTTGTAGATAATTAAGTTAGGAACACTGTTACAAAATTTCAAATTCAAATAATAAATATAAATATATTTATCTTCGAAATACTACAGTGCACTATTAAGGGTAAAACTGGAATTTTCACCAAATTTTCAAATGAATGATCAAATCCCAAATATTTTATAAATAAACATATTTAACACAATGTGAGGAAATTATATCATTTATTATCAATAAAATATTCAATAAAATAGTGTTTTATCAATATCAATGATCACTAAAACCTGAAATGATTATAATGGTATCATAACATGAACATAACAATTGAAAACCATACCCTATATATCATATATCATAATCCTAAGTCATTCCATAATTCGTGGAAGTTCAAAAGACATGAATCATAAAGGAATAAAATAATATATGTCTTGAGAGCATAATATTGGTATAATACATAAGTTTTTATCCTACACATAAACATGGAAAATCATTTACTTAGTCATGTTTCACCTATAAGGCTATCATATTGGATTGGGTTCAATCCCCATTCCATCATATATTTAATCAAGGTTTGTTCCCAAGACTATCATCGTGTATAAAGTTTTTTACTAAATTAGGTTCACTTCGCATTCTTGTGCTTATTATCTCATGAGATATCCATCTTTCCCAACGCATTAGAGGGATATATAATTAAAGGCCCAACCATTAAAAAATAAAAATAATACATATGTGTTCCACAATATCATAAAACATTCATCCTATCATAACCTGTTGAAAGGAAATGGGTTTCATAAATATTTCATCATTCCATTATAGCATAACATGTGGAATGGAAATGGGCTTCATAAAGGTCTCATCATAACTTAATTAACCTGTAGGGAAAAATTGTTTCATAGAATCATCCTTTAATCATTATCATCATAATTCTCCCCAAGAATTAAAGTGGATGGTATCATTAGACTATATCATTATAAAGGCACAATATTCATCAAAGTATGTTATAATAGATTAAAAATTCCTTAAGAATATAATTAGGACATTTTTTATGGAAATACCATTTTCACTTTGAAATAACTTATTTAAAATATAAAAATTTGAAGAATATTAAAGAACTAATTTTCTGTATAAATAATTGGAAAACTTATAAATTAATCTTTAATGTATTGATTGGTCATGATAGTGTTAAATTTCGTTAATGTCATGTATGTTTAAGCAATGATTCATTTCACATTTTCGATAAAATTTCAAAAGTACATCAATTTGGAAAACGATAAGAACGTTACTTTTAAACATTTTTTAAAAAATAAAAAATGTGTAAAAATGGCTTTAAACAATCATAATATAACAAATATTATAGAAAACATTTTTATAAAGCATGTGTCATGGAAGAAAAAGTATATTTTATAGAAGAGATATATAAAGTTGGATTTCCATAAAAATATTCTTTTTGTCTCTTAATTACATAAATAGAGGAAAAGTAAAGAAAAAAATGAAATATCTATAAATAAACATAGTATAAGGAAATATATGCGTTTTCTTAGAGGTATATCATAAAATTCCATTATCAAAAACTTAATCATAAATAATCCTGATAAATAATGAGATTATAACTTCATTCTCTTACCAGTTTGGTAGCCTTCAAATCAAAACATCATAAAATAGAGAAACTTATATGTATATTAATATCCCCATAATTTTAATGACAATAATAATAAAATACATTCATTGGCACTATATACACCACATTAAAGAATCAGGTGGTGAATATGGAATGTGCCTCGTATAAATAAAAGTGAGACAAAATCTTATACCCTTGAGTTTGAATTTATCCGAAAGCAATTTAACCCTCTATATAATAAATTTTAGTTAATTATACTTCTATTTTATATTAATTTAAATATTTATAGTATCCAATATCATCCACTAATAACATTTTAACATCCATTTATTAATAGTTCTTTATTAAAATCACAATTTTGGATGTTTACTATTTCTTTTTTCAGAAGAATATCAGTTTGGTATTTTTTTATACTTGTACTTAGATCACGATTACATCATCTATAAAATGTAAAAAATTATAAAAATTACATATATATTCCTTATATATATATATTTATATTCATCCATAAATTGTATAGATAAAAAATAAATTAAATTGTTCAAGGAGATGGTAGGTCATATGTATACATGAACATTGTATTCACTTTTTGATGGATGGAAATAAACAAAGGTAAATTATCATTATAAATTTTAAAATAATTATTATATCATATATATCATGTTTATTCATTGAATATATCCTTGTTTTCATCTATGTAATGAAGAAATGAAAAATTAATTACATCACTTCATGGAGGTGGTAGTCCACACGTACGCACGAGTGATTTTATCGTTTTACAACAGATTTGAAAGTTGGAAGGAATATATAATATTATAATTAAATAATAATAATTCATTCATAAATATAATATATAAAATTTAAACCCATCATAATAACAATTTATGAAATATGGTGATGGAAATTAATTGTATCACTACGTGGAGACAATAGTCCATAGGTACGTACGAGTGATACTTTCACTTCCAAATTAATGGAATAGTGAGTTGACATTGGTGGTCACATAATAAAAATAAAATTTAAGTATATTTACGATAATTAATTTATTATTTTATGATAAATACAATACATTTATAGGAGGTAGAATAAGAAATTAATTGAAAGAGTTCAGGTAAGATGATTACCTCTTCTTCAGTAGGTATCCTTTATATCCTTTATTATGGACCCTTGGAATGGTATTTTAGGAGGAAAATAACCTATAACTAATAGATATTGAATTTTAGATGGTAAATAGGTAGGTTTTCTATTTCTAGATATATGGATCAAATTGGTGTAAATAAAAGATATAAGGGGTGTTGTTTTATAAAGAATGGAAAGGACACACTTGGAATTACAAAAAATATTAAAATATAATTAAGTTACTCTCTAGAATAATGATTCTAAATGGACATATATAAAATAAAAATATTATAAGGTCAAAATATTCTCAGATAATGAAATTTTGACATGTTTTTGGTCATTATAAACCTTATCTTTTGGTTTAACGCCTTCGTTAACCAATTTTAACCTTAATTGTGGTAACGACTTTTAGATTTAAAAGGGTTGTAGTTAACAATTATCTTATAAATGGTAAAGAGAAGAAATTTTAAACCATTTATCATATTAATTGTCCTATTTCAGTATCTTTTTTATTTTTAAATACTTAAACAAAATATTATTTTTTAGAAAATATCATTAATGTCAATTTTGACACTATTCAATTACTTTGTCTTTAATGTCATCAATATAGTTATGGAATTAGAATATAAAACTTTAACACATTCTTAAAATTATATATTGTCTATAAAATTTATGGAATACAATAATTCACTCCAATTTTATTACATTTAATATTTTTAAATCATTTTTTTTTCCCATTAATTGAATAAATATTGTGTCGGCATTATGTAAGCGTTATGCTAATTATTCAATAACTAAATATTATAAATAAATTACCATGATAAAAAAAGTTAACAAATATTTTAAATAAACTTATAACTTAAATTATTCTCTTTTTAATTATAAAAAAATTGAGACATTAAATTTTAGAGATTTATATTTTTGGATTTTTCTTTAAAAAAATAATATAAAATTTATTATCAAGAGAAAATGGCTCTAAAATGATATATATTCCAATTTTCAATGTCAATGTTCTAATTTATTCTATTAAATGAAATAATTTAAGGGGTTTAGTTGACTTGGATACCTTTTCCCATGGTTCAAACCCTATTTTACCCATTTTACTCTTATCAAAGAGATAAATATTTATCACTATTATTATTCATAATTACCAAAAATTAAAGGGAACTAGTTACCAAATTTGGACCTCCTAATTAAAAATACATAATTAATTTTTTAATATTCAATTTATAAAATTATTAGAAACTAATTTAAGATAAATATTACAAAACACAGTGAAAATGGGTTTTCATATAATTTTCTTTTTAAGTATAAAAATGTTTGTATTCCAAATTAAATCATAAAATTGATTAAAATGAACTTAATTGTATTATTCATAATATAAGTGAACTAGTTTTATATTTAAACTATTTAAAAACAAAAATTTATCTTTTTAAATTATTTAAACAAAAATGCCATTTTCAATAAAAATCAATGTTTTTACTATTCATTGGAAAATCTATCTTTTCAGACAATCCCAAAGAATTACTCTAATATAATTTTGACATGTTGTTTTCAAAAATTATATTATTTTTATTAAATAAAATTTCAACATTTCTTGAAATTTTTTATAATATTCATTCACAAAAATCAACAAAATCTCATTTTGAAGAAAACATATTTTTGAAGAATAAAATGAATTTACTAAAAATTAATTTCTAATGTATTAATAAATAATTAATAAATTTTTACTGAGTAGGAACATTATATATATATATATATATATATATATATATCATAATGTGGTTACTCATATTCATTCCCACCAATTCAAATTCTATGTTAAAATTTTCTCATTTAAATAATCATATTTTTATATTATATCACAATCTCTTAAAGATTGGTGTTGCGTATTAAGAATGTAATTGAGATTATTATTATTTTAAACTATATTTTTAGGGTGATACAATAATAACCCAAAAAATGGTCAAATATATCTTTTCCATCATTATAGTTCATATTGAGTGTTCCCATACTACACACCTAGTTTGACACTCATGGGTGATGGGCTTGGTAAATTAATATTTTCTTTGTGAACCATAATGATGAAGGAGATAATAGAACTTATAGAAACACATGATTTTCCATATTGATATGGGATAAAAATAAAGTTTCTTGGGTTGATTATTTTTAGGTTGATCATAATTTTAAAGGCATAAATACCCAATTTTAGATTTTATGTGATGGTAGTTTAATATGATTAAGAATATTTTGGGAGACATTTATGGGAATACAGCCCTTTGGTTTAGTATATGTTTAAATGAGAAGGTTATATGAGCAATAATTCTTTTTCATTTTGAGAAAATAAGTTTATAGTTATTGATAACCATGAGGATTAATATTTTCATTTATGTTAATGTAATAATATTTAATTAAGATTAATTTTTTTTTGTGGGAAAAATAAGTTGTATAGAAAACCTTAGTGGTTAAAAAGTGATTTTATTATTAATGATATTTTGAGTATGTTTATAAAATTTAATTGAATATTATTGGAATTATATTAATATGGTTTTAGAAAATGGACAACCCATAGACCGACTGACATCATGTCACATTTGGAAAAGTTAGGGGGCTTGAACCCACCACTAAAGGGAAACATGGGTGTGACGACTACCACAAGCCTACTTGATGTACATGTTAGTGTGACATTTTTTTACTTAAAATATTTTATGGATAAATATTAAGTTTATTTTGGTACTAATATTATAGGAATAAATATTTTTAAAATTTTTATGATTTTGAGGTGACTGCTGAAATTTCTGGAGACACTTTATTGTGTTTAGGATTTTATAACCTGTAGGTTTAACACAAAAGATTATTTGGTAAGAATGATATTACATTTTCTGAGATGTATGCTGAAGGACTTGAGATAAACCTTGTGGTTAAAATATTATTTAATGTTGTGTATATGGAGGTTATTTGGAATATAGAATTATTTATTTATGGAATAATCTATGTTAAACCTTGATTGAATTTTGGAGATTAATGTATTATTTATTCATATAAAGGTTTATTAATTTTATATATTATCATAAATTGTTCAAAGAATTTTTGTTTTTGTAAAGATAATAGGAATATCTCATTATTAAGTTGTGAATTATGTGATCTATTAAAAGTTTATTTTAGTGATTCTGGTATGAAAACCTCATCTTTAATATTTAGTTCATAAGAGATAAAGTTTAAATTCATCGAAGCACAACCAAATGATGAAATTAAACATATATAATAGAAAGAAATCGTGTAACTGAATTTTATTTTGTTCCCTATATTAAATTAAAGGAATTACATAACTCTAGGAAAAGTATATTGAAATAAAAATCATATCTTATTACATTCATTTCTGGTGAATCGGTGGTCTTTTTCAAACCTCGCTAATTTATGGTTTTGTGGTCATTAAGTTTCTCATGATTATATTCTCTATCATAATATATTTTTACTTGGATATTATAATTCTCTTCCATGCGTATATTTTATCTTCCCATCAGTGTTATCCTTATTTTGGAACCCAAATATGTTATATTTCAATTAACCGTTATATCTTCCACATTCCCTTTTCAAAATATTTTTTATAATACCAATGTACGATGTTGGTTTTCAAAAAAGGTTTAACCTTTAAATACGGAGATAAAATTATAATGGAAAAAATTATTTTGGGGGGTATAATGTAACACCATAGTATTTTATGTTTTATTTCCTTTATAATAAATTTATTTTCATAGATATCTTTCTTTATGAGAAACATTGAGTTTAAAAAAAATAACGATATACTATTAAAATATATGTATTTAATGGAGAAGTTATCATTTATCCATTGTATTGGATGGTATGAATATTATTAACTAAAATATAAAAAAATAGTGTTTTAAAATTTTATAAAATTAATTCATAGGTTATCAATTGATTAAAAATGAAAATAAAATCATTTGAAATTATAAGAGATGCTTTTCAGGAAAAAACATTATGCACACAATGTTTTTTTAATCATTATAGGTCAATAATTTTAATGAATTTTATCTATTATATATGCAATAAAAAAATTAATATACACATAAATGTTTTCACTAGGCATGGTATAAGAATAAATCTAATATTATTCTTAAATATGCATTTTTCTAAAAATAGAATTTCTGTGTTTTGTGCACTTTTTATAAAATAATTTTCTATCAATTTTAATTTTTTTTTCAAAAAATGGATATCATTTTGGTATTTATTATATCAAATTTATATTAGAGTTAATTTTGTATATTTTCATAAAATATTTTATTTTTTAAGTGAATAGTGAAAATACTGATTTTTCAAATACTCACACTTTTGTGACATAAATATGATGTAAAAATGACTTAATAAATTGTGATAACATTAGTCTCAACCAAATATATTTTAAATTAGTTAAATAATATATTTTAAAACATTATTTTGAATTTTTGAACCCATTATTAACTTTTGTAAACATAAGTTATATTTTATTTGAACTGCAATCTATTTTTAAGTCTTTGTAATTAATGGCATGGCTGGAAGATTTCAATCACTTTTTTATTGATAAAAACTATAAAAATATTATTTTTTATTATTTAACCAAAAAAATCATGGAAAAAAATTTATTACTTTATTTCAAGGTAAAATGGTTTTTACTCTTAAATCAGATATTTTCCTTAAAAACCGTCTTTGGTTGCTTTTTACATATTTATATCAAAATTTATTTCTCCAAATTAAATGATTTTAATCTTGAAAAATTAAGTCAATATTAGGGATTAGTAGGTTCAAATTTTGTAAATGTTCCCCTTTATTGTTTTTCATTATGAATAGTAATGTTGGTAAGTATTTTTCTTCTCGGTAAGGGTAAAACAGGTAAAATAAGATTAGATATTTGGGATAAGGCTCTAATAATTTATATAAAACTTTAATTTATCCTATTTTATGAGTTTATTTCTTCCATGAACATCCAATTATCAAATATATGGTTACTTAGTTATATTTATCTTTTATTATGACCATGATATTATTTTAGGAAGAGAATAAATACGAAATGCCACTCGCTTGACTTTAATATCTATAAAATTTTTACATAAGGATAAATAAAGGAAAAGTTTAGTTAAAAAATTTTATTTTAAATATAAATTAAATTTTTTATCATGAAAATTTATTTTTAATTTTTAGGGATTGAATACTTACATTAAATTTTTATGCAACACCAGCTTAATATTTATTCAATTAATATAATAATTAAATAAATGGATTTAAAAATGTTTAAAAAATTTAAATTTTATTTTATTATTGTGTTCCATGAATTTTTTAGATCCTTTTAAAATATTAAGGATGTTTTAATGTTTTTTATTATAATCCCAAAACTATCTTGATGACTTTAAAGTCAAAGTAAATGAATAGTTTCAAAAATTACATTAATGATATTTTATAATAAAACAATAGTTAATTAAATTATTTAAAATTCATATAAATACAATATTAATCAAATTTATTGATATATGGTTTAAAATATCTACCATTGCCCATTTATTTGTCACATTTCCTTTTAAATTAACATTCTTAACCCTTAAATAGTAGAAAACTTTGATAATGCGGTAATTGTCAAAAGGATTAATTGGTGGTTAAACTAATAGATATGCATGAAATAATCTCATAAACTTGTATAAATTCTATTGGAGGAGATTATTTAGACTTATACTCATCCTATAGTATAATTATTTAAATTTTTAGTCACTTTATTATAAAAATTAATTTATATTTTTTTAATACTTTATGAAATTCCAAAGTGTCGCTCCCCTCACTTTTAAAAGGGCATATCTTCTCCTCTCTCTCCAACACATTTTTAACCATATATATCATAAAATACATGAAATAATACCTCTATAGATTCATTCAATACATCTTAGATATTTATTTATTTCCAAAATTCCATTCCTTCAAGTCATATGGTGTAATCCAAAAGAGCTTTCTCAATGAAGATGTATAACTCTTAACCAAGGATTTTCAAATTCATATCATATTATTAATACTATAAATCCATGGTTCACATTATAAAATAATAAAATAATTATATTTAATATACTTAATTTTTATTATTATTATTTAACTACAATTATCCACCTTCTTTTCATTCTATGGAAAGTGAAAACATCACTTGTGTGCACATACAGCTTATCGTCTCCACATAGCAGTGTAATTGGTTTTTCATCACCACTTTACTTGTTTTGTTATAATTATGGCTTTAATATATATATATATTATTTATTATATTATTATTATTTTAATGTTTAATTATTTCTTACCTTTCTTTAATTCTATCCATCGAAGAATGGAAATAGTGTCCATGTGTACATATGGTTTATCATCTTCGTAAATGGTGTAATTAATTATTATATATCTTATTTTTATGAATTAATTTAAATATATATATATATAATTAATATATATGGTATTTATATAATGGTTAAAATTTTGGATATGATGGAACCATGATCAAAGTACAAGGACTGAAACAACATAACTGAAGCTTCAATGGAAAATGAAATAGTTAACACCTAGAAATGACGATTTTCATAAATCAATATTAACAAATGGGTGTTTAAATGTTATAAGAGGATAATATATTATATTATAAGTATTCAAATTATTATTAAATATAATTATAATAAATTAAAATTTATTATATAGGATTTTTGAGCTCTTTCAAAGTAATTCAATCTCGAGGAAAGAATTTCCCATATAACTTTTATTTCTATGATACATATGTCATATTCACCACTTAATTTTTTTTTTGTGTTGTATATAATTTCCATTAATTTATATTATGATTATTATCGTGAAAATTATATTAGATTAAAAATCCATATAATGTTTCCTCAATCAATAGGTTTTTATTTAAAAGTTACTAAAGCGGTATGGATTTATGTCACAGCCTCACAATTATTTGGGATTGTTTATGTTGAAGTCTCTATTGGTGAAATTATTTTATATTTATATATTAATCCCAATATATTTTGTTCTCCACTATTTATTTCTATAAATTACATGTTTTCCTTTTATTTTCCACTATTTAAGTAGTCAATATACCAAAATAATATTTTTAAGGAAAATTGAATTTGTCATTCTACCTTGATGGGAATATTTCTGTTCTAGGTCCATATTTCCAAAAAAATAAAGATTTTTTAACATTATAAAATTATTTAACAAAGAATGTTTTAATAATTTTTGAATTTTTACAATGAAAATTAAAATGAATATTCTTATCATTTTCCAAATGAGATACTTTTGACATTTTACTGGAAATGTGAAAGGAAATTTTTTTTTACATACAAAGTATGAACGAGATTTCAAAAAATCATGAGAACTGAATGATGTGAATATTAATTTATAATTTTTAAAATTTACATACAAATAAAAAAATTTCCTAATTATTTGGTAATTTTTTAGATTTTAAATAAGTTATTTGATAGTGAAAAGGGTATTTTCCTCAAGAAATTTTCTAGTGAAATTTTTAAAGTATGTTCATATATGTTAATATACATTGTCAAATATTATGATTTACTGAGGATATACTCTAATGATACCATACACCATATTTATTTGGATGGTTTATGAACAGTTTGACTGGGGAAAGTATTAGCATTATATATGCCAGTTCTTCCAATATGAACAATTATTGATTTTTAAGTAATACTGGTTAAGTTGTATTGTTTATTCGTATAATGAAAGAATTGTATATATTAAATGATTGGTTGGGACTTAAATTACATATCCTCTTGATTCATTGATAATTCTTAGGTGATAAAACATGTTGGGTATTTGGTCGAGGCCTAACCCGTTTATATAAGATGTTTTGGAATAAGACCTCAACAGTATGTTTAAGATGTATATAATTGTGAATTCCATCATTTTGAAATAATTTATTTATGTTCATGTCATTATTTTAATAGTTATGATATCTATGGATAAGTTTTAAGCTCATGTGATTATGTATATGAAATTAATTGATCATCATTTATTCCAGTCATATTATTCTCTATATGCAAGTTATTAATTAAACAAAATGTGTTTTTAGTTATTTACCTTTCCATATTGAATATGAATTATTTATTATATGATAGCTTCCACTTCCCATCACTCTTACTGGACATCTAATATAACCCCTTTCTATTATTTCTCTTCCCTATGATGTTAGGAATTTAATTATGATTATTATATAGGGAAATTCTTGAGGTAATCATAATGTTCTCAAAAAAAGACTATTTTTGATTTTATGTTTTCAAATTTATTGTGAGATTCAAGTATGTATCTAGTTTTCAAAGACGACTAAAATATTTGATGCTTTGTGATTAAATAGCTTATATCTAGTTCCAATGTAATAAATTAAGCATTATATCAAGGCTACTAGGTTTGGGGTATTTATATTCAAGGCCTAAATTAGAAAGATTGATAGGTTAGAATTTGGATTCTAGAGGATATGGATTGAATACAATATATACTATAAGGAGAGTTAGCTTCCATTAAAGGATATCAAGCTGAAAACAACGTAATAAAGTGAAATGGGAGAATCTACTCGAAATATATGGGGTAATTTGAAATTCATTTTCCTAAAATATGGATTTAAAATCCGGGAAGTGGATACAAATATAGGTTTAATGATCACACTATATAACTTGTATGAAAATCCTATGACTACGAACAAGGTGTTTATGATGTGGTAACTATTTGGAATGAAGATATGATAAGGAAATTCAGTGTACTATCATGTAAAATACTCCAAAATGTTTCAAATTCAACTTGAATTGAGGGGAGTGAAGTTCAATGGAGGAGTTTGGTCATTGATACTTCTTTCATTACTTTTGGAATCATATGATATGATGGTTACTTATCTGAGTAATTCTATCAGGAAAAATACAATGTTTTTAAAAAAAATATGAGATCTAGTTCTAAATGAGAGGATCGAAAAGAGGAAATTACAGGGTGATACCAGAACAGTATTTAGTATACAAGGTTGAGAATTTTCTACATGAAGGGAAAACCAAAGGTAGAAGAATGTGAAGGAGTAATTAGATAATAGTTGAGGGAAATTTTAAGGTCCCAAGCTTATATAATGAAATAATGGTAAAATACGGAGTTTAGAGAAATTTTATATAGATATAGAAGTAAATTTATAATGTTTGCCCTTATAAGTTCTTTGGAAATTTCCACAGTAGAGGATGAAATCACATTATTTATAAGTGTCAAGAATATGTAGGAATCATGTTTCATTGATTTTAGGGATTCATTTTACTTAATATGTGAGAGATAAAGTTTGAGGAACTATATCTCTATAATATTTGATAGGTTTTATCTTGTGGATGATAAAACCCTTGAGATAACTGTAAGATTTGATGTGAACGTTTAAACTAAGAGAAGATATAGGTTGCAATTGTAATGATTGAGATACATATTGGGGTTAATAAAGAACTCAATCTTAGTTTTTTAGTTCGATGATATGTGTTTTTGTATTCTTTTTTTAGGAGGTTGGAATATAAGGCATGGTTCTATAATGGTAGCTAAAGGATTGAAATATGAAATGTATTACTTTACTAGGAGTTCAGAAGGTGCGAAACTTTCCAAAAAACATTCAAATCCATTAAGTTATGGCTTGGTTATCTAGGTTACTTGGGTGAGAAGGGGATAAAAGTTTTGGTAGTAAATGGAATAATAAAAATTTATCAAGTGGAGTACAAGACATGTCAATATAGTATCCTTGATAAACTGTGGAAGGTGTCCTTAAATTTGGAAGCAAATGAACCTAATAACTAAAAGTTATAGATTATATATATATATATATTAGGTCCATCTCTGGTTTCGTCACGTGAAGGGTCATTTTATTTTTTACCTTCATTGATAATATTAAATAAAATGAGTGATTTTTATTTCTCAAACATAATTCTAAGGTTTTTAAAACCTTCATTATATAGATCATTCCAAGTTTGATATGAATAGAAACCTAGTAAGTTAGTTTAGTTGAAAAAAGACTCCAGTTTTGGAAAAAACTAACACATTAAAAGGTGGTGTTGATATGGATTTCAGAGTCCATAGGTTCATCAAATTATAGAAGTACTAGAAATATCAATGGATATTGAGGCTCGGGGGATATTTCTGAAAGATATACTTTTAAAACGAGTGGAACCATAGGAGTTGGGATTTTCTACAAGGTTAGAAGACCCATGCGGAGATTTAGATCAGAAGTTCCCCACTTTCATACTATAGATAAGGTCCAACATAAAATCCTAAAAGAAGATAAAAATATCAGTAACTCGAAATAGTGGGTGTTAGTGATGAAGGGGGAGAAGGACTCCATGTATTCTTCTGAAACATGGTAGCTTCTAGAACATCTACTTAATAAAAAGGCACTCAAAAACAAATGGTTCCACCTATTTAATGAAAAATCATATGGTAGGATGTAGTACAAGTCAAGGTTAGTTGTGAATGGTTTTAATTAATGAAAGGTATAAGAAGTAGTTAAATTTTTCCTATAGTTTTTAAAAATTAAATGATATAGATAATGCTTGCAATGGTTGTAGAAGAAGTTCTATATCATAAAAAATTATATGTGAATATGAATTTTATTTATATTTATTTGTAGGAGGAAATTTATATAAATAAACCAAAATTTTCATGATAAATTGAATATAAAGAATAGTTTTCAATATCAAATTGAGTTAATATAGGATGAGTAAATCACCTTGGTAATGTAACTAAATTTTCAATGAATTTATGGAATAATTTAAGTTTATATGATTTAATTTGGATCATTTCTACTATAAGAAGGTGTTTAATGATGTAAGACTCAACATAATTCTCTTATACATGGATTAAATTCTCTTGGTAGGCCTGAATTTTAAATTTATTAAAGATATAAAGGATAAGTTTTTAGAGTGGTTTTAAATTAATAAACTTAAGGAATCCCAATGTATTTTGAGGATAATTATTTTTAGGAAATAAAATCAAAAAACATTAATCTTGCCTCAATTTGAATACAATCAAAATATGGTGTGATGGTTTTGAATGTTTGGATCCAAATATATCTCTAATCCAATGGATGGCCATTTTAAACTATCAAAAGATAAAGGACCACAAATTGAAGATCATGATAAGTATATGTAAAAGGTTATTATGATTTAGTAGATGGAGTTTTGATGTATTCCATGATTTATACATTGTAAAACATTTATTAGGTGGTGGGAGTTTTTATTTTGATTATAGAGTATCTAAAAATAGATCACTAAGAAAGTGGTAAATTAGATACTCTAGTATCACAATGGTTTGAATGTAAATTCATTATGTTTTGTAATGAATGGTCCATTACAAGGGTATGTTGAAATGGTATTTAAATGATATTCAGACCTATAGAAAATTACCACTAGATTTTTGTTTACCTATAGAGGATCATTCATAAGTTAGATGTCTAAACACTAACCGGTAGTTTCACTATCATCCTCTAAAGATTAGTACATTTTGAAAATACAAGTAGGGAATTATAAGGTTTAGTTGAGTGGTTTTTTTGGAGGAAACCAGAAGGAAACATAGGAATGGAATTTTATTCTATGATAGTTAGAGTCTGGTCCATATTGAAATTAATTCAATGTTTTACTCATGAAAAAAATGAATCCAGTTAAAGTATCACTTTAGATGGAATATTGTGTAAGATATATTGTTGGAGCTATAAAATATAGGCGGGAATCAAAATCTGGTTGATATGTTGGCAAAGGTCATAGTTTTAGAAATTTTGACCTAGATTTATGCCCCTGTGGGACTATGGTTACTATAAATAAATTAATAGGTATTCGTTAACTATTTTTATGGAATTAATGAAGGATAATGATACTAAATTTATATAAATTACTTAGTGGTGAAGCTAGGAACAATATTCATCATTTGGGAGATTGTTTGGTTATCTATGAAAACTATTTTCGACTAAGTGTTGATCTCCTAGAATATGGAATTTAAAAAATTTCTATTTAGAACCAAATGATGGTAGTTTAGATAAACTATATGGTGTAAATTCAATGTAACTAGGGAATTTATGAACTAAAGGCAAGAGGCATCAATGGTGATAACTAACATCAGATGATGGAAGTATAGAAGTGAATAACGTGTGTAATATTAACTCATGAAAATGTATAATATCCTGAAAGTTTTTATAGTATATTCAATATTATTCACAAGGATGTGTAAGAGTAAAATATATTTCTTTCATAGTTTATTAAGGATCAAATTTTTTTTGGTTCATTTTTAGAGTAGTTAGTAGTCACTTTGACCAATCATGGGGATGTTCATGAAGGTCGAAATGTGGTATCACTATATTAACCAACTAAAATTTAATATGAATAGATGATTGGTATCACGTGTTCTGTATTCTTGTAATAATTACCTTTGTATTATATTATTAATAAAAGTTTTAGTTTTTATCTCATGGAATAATACTAAGTCTATACAATGTTAATCCCTTTGTTGTTCTATATGAGTGTCAGTTATTTTTGTTCTTCTATAAATTTTTGTTTTCCAAAAGAATAAAAAGATCAAAGAGGTCTTCTCTGAAATGTTGGACCATATTTCCTTCACCTAGATGTGAACATTAGGTGTTTTAAGTTTCATAACTTTCATCCTTATTCTGCTAGTGAGTTTATTTAAGGACATTTCATAACTTGGACTTCTCATCATAACATACCATACCTTACTACAACCCACATATTGATGATGTCACTTGTTAAACTAGATTGTGGAATGATAAAAACCATATAAGAGTGGAAATTTATAAATTCCTTTACCCTTTTCGTTTCAATTTTAGTCAATATTTAAGAGTTTAAGTGATTAATTTGGGAGTATTTTTCAATTTTGGGTTTTTTTGAAGGGTTCCTTTTCATTTTAGGATTATGTTATAGAAATTGAAGTTTTCGGATGATATTTTGTGTATTTATAGATGTGTTTTGAGGTTTAAAGGTTGTTTTAGAGCATTTGGGAAGATTTGAGGTGGTGTCACCTATAGTATTAGGACTTACATGTGGAATTGGGTACCTGATGGGGGTACATGGTGTGCCCTGTGTGAAATTCAGAGTCCTTGATCACTAGGGGTGTCACCAGATACCTGGTGGAACCATATCGAGTACCTATAAGGGTTATAGAAAAAAAATATTAAATTATTTCAAAAAAATAGAATGGTATTTTCATTTAAAAATATTTCAATACACTATTTGTGTAGATATCAAACCTCACTTTTCTCTATCCTCCCCAATGATCTCCAAGCCTCTTCTTGCCTCTTTTTTTATCCCCTTCTTCCTCTATGGTTCATGATTTATGCAAGAGTTTTTCTTTATCAAAATGAATTTAATATATTATTTAACCACCTACTTTATTCCTATCACATATTTTACTCTCATCATTTAATGTGAATGGGTATCTTGATTTGTTATTTCACTAAATTAATGGTGAAATGAATTATAATGCCTTGGTTTCTTATTATTTGCACTAAGTAAGACCTTGGTGATTGTTTTATTGAGTGTTATTCATTATTTTATTAAAGTTCTTTTGGGAAGTGAATTTTTAGTCCTTTATTAGTTTGGAGGATTGATTTTGGATGTTATAGGTCTAAATTATTAGGGGTTATTACTTATTAATAGTTATAATAATTATTGTGGGATCCTACCTGGGTTTTGGATAATTTTAAATTAAGTTCTCTATATAATTGTTTTTTTTTTTTTTTTGAAAAATTTATTATAAATGGGTTTAAATGTGTTTTTATCCATCCAAATATATTGTTTTTATTATGAAAAAAACATTAGGGAAAATTAAGAACCAGTCTAGCCACAGGAAACCTTCAAACAACATGATAGGAAATAGCCGAATTAGAGAGTTGTAGTTTGAGCCTTTTAGAAACCTTACCTCTGAGAAGAGACCACTGGAGGTCAGGATCTTTCTCGTTCAGATCTGCATTAAGGAGGTTTTCGAAGCTGTAAACCATCTTATCACAAGTTTGTATGAGCTCTTCCACAATCATCTTCTCCCGGTTGAATCCACATGCCAGGATTCCAAGTTGTTTATGTCCACATGCACCCTTCTCTTTTGGAAGATTGGCCGAGAACCCCCTCCAAACCAGCCTGTCAAATTCCACATGTCTGGTGTTTAACTCCAAGCTCTTATCCGGGAATTCTTCATTGCAATCAAGTATTTTTTTTCCCACTCATCACATTCTATTAGTTCACTTCCACTTGGAGGAGTGTTTAAATCAACCATCTACTTCCTTGCATCCTCCAGGTCAGTATTTAATGTTTCCCCTGTAAGAGGTTCAAACTCCTTCATAGAATTTATCCTTGCCTGCTTGGATGCCTTCTGAGGACACTACCCTTTACTTGAGGACCTGGTTACAGCAGGGCTAGGTAGAAAGGAGTAGTCTTTCTTCTTTCACGGCCTCCTAGAGTGCCGTATGAAACCTTCTGAGTCAATGATTGTGTTTTTACCATTATTTGATGAGAATCTAATGTATTCCTCAGCAATTCCCACTTCCTTTGGCTCGACAGGAGAGTCCAAGTCCGAGTCGTTTTCCTCCTGTGAACCCTCTAGTCGCAAGGCATTGGTCTTTCTAGTATCATCATCTTCAACATCCCCTCCCACCACCACATGGTTTTCTTCACCTTCCAACACTGCGGACCGGTTGGGAGAAAGACTATCCCTTCCACCAAACTTCACTGTATCAGCATAAGTTGAACTGGTCTGAGAGACATGCTCCGGAAGCTCTGAACGTCTAGGCTGCTCCAAACCACGGCCCATGTACTGGAAATGTTTGTTTGTAGCATCCTAACCTGCACTGTGAAACCGATCACCAGCACTAGGAGATACTTCCATTCGAGAAGCAACTGTAGTAGTAATTCCAGATAATTCCAGCTACATTTCTGAGACCACATCCGGTTGGTGGCACCGCTCCCCGATCCCAACCTCAGACCCCTACACTGCCACCACCGATCCACTTAACAAAGAGCCAATACCCAAATCCCGTCTCAAACGATCGAAAACTTGTGAAACCCGCAGCTCTGGGTCATTAGGGACTGCTTCCTTCACTGCGCCTGAGGATCATCCCAAACCCAAACCTGAAGAGTCCTCCGCTCGGGGAAGCACATGACAAGTTTCCCCATCGCCCACCGAATCATGGGAACCATGGGTCACCATAGCGATGTCGGTATATGGGAGAAACACATCAATAGAAACTTCCCCACCTCTCGTAGTGGTCCCTGCCAGACCAGACGCAGGAACAAAAAGCTCCTCACCAGCCACATCCAAGTCAGGAGACACTTCGGGAACCATGGGAGGTTCGGCCAACACACCCTTAGCCTTTTTGAGGCAATCACCCATGTCGTACCCTTGCCTACAACAGGAAGAACAAAAATTCATCAAAGATTCATACACTATGGATTGTGCGTACCTTTATTCTTCCTCTATCATGATTCAGACCATTTCTGGAGGAGTCTTCGAAATTTCCATTTCGACACAGATGTGAGCAACTATAGGGTGCTTCAGGGAGGAGGTCCTCCAATCTGCACATAGGAAGCATCCAATGAAATTACCAATTGATTGAAGAAGAGCCGGATTCTGGAAGGGGATGGGAGCCCTGGGAGTTGGAGGCAAATCGCCGTCATGGAGGGGTCGTGATTCATATGTAGGTTGAAAGACCAGCGGAGCAAATGGAACTGAAATCCGCGAACAGATCTACCTGCTCTGGACCAAGCCCGCACCAAATCTTCCTCAAAACTGAAACGCAAAAGCATCTGTCTCAGCCCGAAGAGACCGACAACCACAGGATGGCTTAATCCCTATGCCTCGTTCACATACATGTCAAAAATCTCCACCGGAGGTCATCATCGGACGAACTTCACCACCAGGGCCATAGAGAACAGAGAAGAAGCAATGGTGAATTCCTGTAAAGAAATCGGGACCACGGGTTGCCCATGGATAATCCCAGGGACCTCGCGAGAAACATTGATGCTGGGGAGAAGAAAGGTAGAAACAATAGGAGAATCCCAGATTCTGAGGTCCTAGGGTTGAGGCCCCTCCCCCGGAAGAGGAGGTCCACCGGAGCCGACATCACCGCTAGGGCATCGCCGCTAGGGCATCGCCGCTTCAGAGAGTCACAGAGAATACCCTATTCCCCTTAGGTTAATAAATCAAGTTCATATTTTTTTCTAAAGATATGAATTCATGATTTTATTGAGTATTTTAATTAGATAATAAAAAAAATAATGAAAATATTCATTTTAAGATCATGGTTTAAATGGTCTGTGAAAAAATGACTCATTTCAATATATGAAATTTTCCGTGTTTGGTTCTTTCATTTTGATAAAATCTCTAATATGTTTAGATTTTCTTTACATTGTTGAATTTTTTAATCTATCCCCTTATCTTATCTAATTTAAATTAGAAAGGGGAAAGTAAATAGCATGTTTTTTGTTAAATTAACGAATAATTAATAATAAATTGTACCCTTATTTTTAAATAAAACTTGTGAAGAGGATAATTTGAACTAGATATCTATGTATGTTTTTAAGGTATTGTAACCATTATAAACATTTAATTTTTTAGGATTGTGTTATTTATGTTTTAATATGTGTGTAAAAGTTACTTTTTTATTTTTTTAAATAAACATTATAAGGAGGTTATACATCCCTAAAAAACTTCAAACCTACCCTCTTTGAACCCTTGTAAACACATGATGGGTGTGGGAATAATCTTTTTAGTTTGAAGTAAATTGAGGAGCATGTATAGGATGACCATAATTAATTAGAAAAATTATTTCTAATATCCTTTAATATATTATATTATGTAGTTCATTAATTTCCACACAAACCTATATGACTTATAAATTAATGATCTATGCTTAACCCAGATTAAGAGTTCTTATCTTTGGTTTTAATGGTTGGATTAAAATATGTAGAAAGGAATAATGTGATGTATAAACATAATTATTTTTTATTAACTCACCTACTACCCAAATAAAAATACATTATCTTAAATGTTTTATTTTCTCCTCTTATATAAAGGAGTAGACTTGGTTTTTATTTTATATAAAATTTTTAAACTATAACACCATTTAATAAAAACTACTTTTCCTTAGAACTTGTTTTCACTGTCTTTTCTAAAGTGTGGGTTTCAAAATAAATCTTCTAAAAACATGTATTATTCTAAAAAAATTATTATTCCTTCAAAATGGCCCAAATGTGAAAACATATTTTGGATAAGAACTTTATTTCAAAACTAGTGTTTCAAAATTTAGTGTGTCAAAATTTAATACTTATATCTTGCTTACCTCTTTACTTTGGTTTATTTTATTATGTAATGTTTTTAACTAATTCCATATTTTATCATTCACCTAATATTCCACTAATTCATAATATTTACTAACCACGTAGGAATTAAAGCCTTGTTGGGAGAGTTTATAATTATCCTTGAACTTCTCTTCACCCCTCAGCCTATGGTTGTTTTAGTCTTTTCTACAATGTCATGAGAAGATATAATTTCATAGATTAGACCATTTTTGACCGGACATGTATATAATTGATTATATTTCATAATGTATTATTCATTAATTTCTCATGATTAATGTTATAATCATGTGTAAATTTTAACATTACTTAGTTTATTAGATAGCTAGTGTAACTATTATGATAATTTTTATATTTTTCTATATCGATAATTATTATGGTTGTAATGGAATTATAATTTTATCATTACTACTACCTGATATGATGAAATATGTTATGTTATTAATTAATGTGATGGGATTACTACCTTTAGTATTATTATGCATTGTTTGGATTCTATCAAGAAAGTTGATTGGTATAGATGGTTTCATTATTTTATACATAGTTTTTTTATAATCAATTAAACAAATAAATTAAATGGTATGGTTTGTCAACCCTAGCTGAGTATATCCCTTTCCCATTTCCATAAGATGATTGGAGGACCTATATATTATATACACCTTCCTATTCCTATGGGACAAGGTTATTCCATGACTCTAATGTGTACTGATGTATAGATGGAATGAGATATAATATTTGTCCTCCCTCTAGCTTTGTTACTGACTCTAAGATATAATCAAAGTATGTGAGTATAAGTATTAACCCTCTTGGTATAGGGAGGTATCATTTATAGTTAATATCATCTTATGGAATGCTTTGTTATTTATTGTTGTTATGTTTAGTGTATAACTATTGTAAAGATATTATTTTTGTAGCCCATAACTGAGTGTGTTCTATATATATCGGATCCTTGGTGGTTTCTTAGTAAGTATTATATGCTCATACCCTATATGTTCACTTTAGTGGACATGAAATTATGTGGTCTTTTTTTAGGTACCTATAGGTACTAGTATATGTACGGATGAATTATTTTGTTATACATGGTTGATTTGGTTTAGATTCATATTCCACTAGATATTGGAACTAGAGATAGGATATCATAGTTAGAACATATCCATGTGTACCTAAGACCTATTTTTTATTATTGTCTTCTACCTAATATGTGTAATTATATTGAATGGAACTCTTTATATTTGTATAGTATTATTTTTCATTAATAATAATTGATGAAAAGTTCCTAGTTAAATAGATCCCCAATTTCATATTGAGACTCAGGGTGCTAGACACTATCCATTGAGGTTCAAGGAGTGCTCCTGGGGTTATGCAGCGGTCTGGATTAGTACTATTTGGGTATCTAGTTATAGATTATTACAAATAGTATCATAGAAAATTAAATGATATAATTACCCACTTATATCTATTAGGATGGTTGATATTAAGAGTATTTAAGATCTATGATAGTTGTGACTTGAGAAGTATCCTTTAAAAAGGATTTTTGAACCACGTTATGGTAAAATCTAATGTTACCAAGGATTTTTAGGAAGTTAGGTAAGCACCACCAATGTAGATGATATGTTAATTTGAGTAACATAGCTATAAGTAAGTGATAACATATAAAGTCTGTATGGATCAATCATGATCCATGCTTGGGATTGGTTTATTCATCAAGAGTATATGTCTATAGGGAGGCACTGTAGGACAATATTCAATGTCATGTTCTTGTAATTTTTGTTTATATTATAGTTGGGATAAATTGTGGATTTATGTTAACTAAAACATAAATAATATGCACATATATATTTTTTATCAAAATTTATATTTTTGGATAGGTTGAGACCTTAAGAATATTTTTGAGACCCAAGGTAAATTTATTATGATCTAGTTTAAAAGAGTCTTCCTCAAGATTTGGGTATTTTTTTAGAGAATAAGGATTGAAATATTTTTAGTTGATATGTTTATTATGAAGAATTTTATTTTTAATACATAAACCATATTCAAACTCACATAGAATAATATTTTCATGTTTGGTGAAAACTTTTTATATGTTTGGAGTAGTTTGAAGCTGGTCTAGAATTATCTAAAAGAAATCTATAATTATCTTTGGATTTAAGTATATTTAGATAGAAAATAGATAAGTTTAAATTTCCATTAGAATCATTATCAATTACATAATAGTAATACATAGTAGTTGCTGTGAAATATAGAAAATTCATGACACCTTGTAAGAGTAATTTTGACTTCGGAATGTAAAGTCTCTTATATTGGGTCCCTCCACCAAGAAGAGGGGGTAATAATCATTAGATTATTGTTTTTAAGATTTATTTTTAATTTAAAATAGGAATTTATGACAATTTAAATTCTAATCCACTCCAAAATAATATCACATCCTCACTCACATAATAAAGAAATATAAATGTAAAGAATACATAATTTTTATAAGGTTCATATCCTTCTCAGAATGCCTACTCCATGCAATGTTAGGTTATTATTCCTACTCATGGATAATTTTTTATAATAATAAGTAAATTAAACTTAAATTCATGGTAATAGAATCATAATATTATTTTCCATAGTCTCATTATACTATGTAACTTCACACTATAGATACAATGATGTGTAAACAAAATGAGAAAGATCTATTTAAAGATTTGGTTGCTTTAGCAAAACTTGGTATATATATTTCTCTATGATCCTATAAGATATTTAAATATATCCTACTCACTTAATATAGAACATTACATATATATTCTTATCAAACCATTAACTAAATATGGATTCCATGAATATTTGAGATCTAGTAGATTTTCATATATCCTCTAGCACCAACTCCAGACTCTATTTTTATCTATATTTTTTTTATAATTAGCCTCTCCAATTCTCTAAAGGAAACATTCTATCTCTTTGGTAGATACTCAAATTTGGGCCCCCAAATAATCCTAGAATTTTTTTATTTTAATAAATATTATTTCCAAATTTATTCTCAAAAAATAATTTCAAAAGAATCATTATCAAAGACTCTTTTATTTTCCCCATTCGGTTGACCTCAAAAACAAGCACCATGATCTTGGAATATGCTCTACTTTCGTTAACTACACGTATCTATCTTAATTCCTAAAATATCCTTCCTTCCTTTATTCTAATTAAATAGAAATAAAATTAATCTAGAAAAATATTATAGCTCATAACATCCAATAATAATTTACAAATAATATTTTTTTAATTACTAGAATACCCATCAACAAACTCATATTCCAAATACACTATTTAGACTTTAGTTCAATTCCTATTCAATGTAATGGCCATGAACCCATTATCCCAGAGCTGTTGCTTTACTTTATTAAATTATTATAAATACAAGATTCAAATCCCAAAGGACAGAGTAGATTAATATTTTTTGGAGGCCAGATTACATAAATAAGTTTTACATTATATCTTGAAATGAAAAAAAACATAGTAACTCTTTTGAAAACACTCTTATTCCCTTTTCTTATCCATAAAAGTGAGTCATAATATATATCTTTGCATCATGGGAAAAATGAATAATAAGAAAGGGGGTGAGCTCAGATTATCAGTTAGGGTAAGCAATATAGAGGAAGCTTTCACAAATAAACATAAACAGTAAGGAAAGTTGAATAACTATAAAAAAATCTTATTAAAACATAATCTTGAGCATAATATGGAAGGTATATAAGTTGATAAAAAATCCATATAAATATACTCATGAGAAATTTACATAACAATGGATATTCTACTAGTTGAATAATCACATGGAATATCAATAACTAATCTCGTAATGAGGGAATGCATAATGTCAGACATCATAAACATATTTTCAAGGCTTCGACCAAGACACCATATATAAACGGGTAATATTTTATCCAATGCCCAAACTATTTTGTCTCGTGAGACCTGTTGATGCATCGATAGGCTATAGTGTCCCCCTCCCATCACTCACTAAGTCCAATGCATTCCTCATATGAAAAGGGTGAAACAAAATGAACATTAAAACTAATATTAAAACTAGTATATAAAATTTTAATACATATATTAACTATAAACCATGAATGGTATTGAAATAGAAAATACATAGTCAAACATATCATGAACCCTTTCAATAAAATATGTTAGATGATATCATAATATACCAACCTCAATTAATCATAAAATCCAACAAAGGATGTTGACATTGATGAAAGTAATCTAATGAATTCATTAAACAATATTGAGAGAAATACCCATTTTTATATTGAAAATATTTTAAAGGAGGTGTGAAATTTTATAAGAAATAATTTTCAATGAAAATAATCTTGTAAAATTGTAAAGGAATATTTTTTCATCTCTTATAAGTTAAAAAATAACATTCCTTCTGTACTTTTTGAAAAGGTCATAAAGCACCTTGTTTGGAAAATGATAAAATGATTACTTTCAAAATTTAATATAAAAAGTAAAACATGGGTAAAAATTACTTTAAAAAATTATATAAGAATGGTAATAATATTTTGAAATGAATTTTTATGAAATATGGACATGGATGATAAATATTTCCCAGTAAATACTTTTGTATAAGCAATCCTGTATAATAATGAGATTACGAAATTAACCCTTACCTCAGACTTTCCTTTAGTTGAGGGTGACTTAAAATCCTGTATAATGGTTAAATAGTGTTATTAAATTATACCATAACCATATCCATATTTATTATATCATATATGATTCTATTATATTGTTTTTGTTAATAATATTCATTATTACCATTGTTTCAGATGTTAACTGTTTCATTTTTCTATTCATGTTTTGTCCTGTAAGTATGAATAGGTTATATTTTATTCATATAAAGAATGATATTAAGTTAATAAATATTATATTTATTCATAATATACATTTTTATTATCATTATTAAATGGTTATCATAGAGTATGAATTGCATCAAATCATGGAGATGGTAAGTCAAATGTACGCATGATCGACGATATTATCCAGTAATGGTAAACTGGTAAAGAATTGGATAATATATTACTTATAAAGAATAAATATAATTTTATATTTATTATTTATATCCATTATATTCATCATTATACTCATTCAAATAAAGTGGTGATGATAATAAAATTACACCACAATGTGGAGATGGTAAGTTGTTTGTACACACACATGGTGATATTGTTTTTCATAGGATGGATAAAAGGATAAATATGGTTGTACCTTAATCAAAATATCATATTTTCATATATATGATACTTTATTTATTACTCTAGTATGAAAACATCATAGTAAGATTAATTCTAAGTATAAAATAATTTGAATTAGTGGGTAAAACAATTATCTCTTCTTCGATGGACTTCCTTTGGGTCTCCTCTTAGGGACACCTGGGGTGATCTTTTTATAAGACCAGGAACTAAATAACTTATATATTATTTTTTTAGGATATATTTTTAGGGTTTTTTTGATCTAGAAGGCCCAAAGTGGTGTGAGGAAGTGATGTAGGAGGTACCTTTTTATAAGAGAGGGGAGGGGGACACTTGGAAACTCTCAAAGTATTAAATTAATATAATTTAATCTTCAATTTGAAAGGGTTCCAAATTGAGTTATTTTTAATATAAGATGATTAATAGTCTAAATAATCTCAACCAATAATTTTTATATAAGTCTATGTCACATTCTTATAATTATGTTTTTCATTTAACCCTTAGTTAAACGCTTTAACTCTTACCGTGATAACTTGTCTTTTTACATTTTAAGGGTTAATATAGTTACTATAAAATGATTAAAAAAATCCCAAATGGTTCTTGGATGACAAATTTGACCTTATTATAGTTATTTGGACGAATTATATATTTTTATTTATTTTATATCATTTAATAAAATATTATTTATTTTAAATTATCGTTTATATCAATTTTGATATTATTCACTATTTGTCTTTTTAAAAATATCATAAAAACATGAAAAATTAGAACTAATACTTCTAATATTTCACTAAATTTTTTGAGATATCTATAAAATTCATTTATTTCATTAATTATTTAAAAAATATTTATTTTAATATTTTAAATATCATTTATTTGATATTTTCATTAATTAAACAATTCTTGCATCATTATTATGAATGCCTTTAATTAAATTATTTCTTCTCTAAAATTTAAAAATAAATTATTATGATGTATGTAAATTTATTATATTTCAAATGACTATTTTTAGTTGAAATTATATTCTTTATAAATGTGTATTAAAATTTTAATACTTATTAAAAACATGAGTATGAAATTTTTAACTTATCTTTACATAAAATATTATAAATGTAATATTCTTACATAAGTGGATTAAAAAGGTTATAATTTCATAATATGTTTTATTTTTTTCTAAACCCACTCATCCAATGAAATTAGGACAAGTGTTTGGGTATATTTATAATGTTATAATATTATTTTTACCATTAATTACCTGATTTACCCTTAACAATGGTAAATAAAAACTTAATAAAATTACAATTCAGAATACCCAAAAAAATTAATTTGATTCTATTATAATATAAATATAATACTGATTACAACCTTCTATGTTAATTTTTCCAAATTCAATTCACAGAAGTGGCTAAATTAAGTTTAACTCTAATCTCGTAGATGTGGCGAGAAGGCGGGTAACAGACATGTCCAAAAGTTCAATAAGTTTGTATATCTAATATTAATATAAAAATTATTCCAATGACCTAAAATGGATTAATATATGTATTTTTGATCTATTATGAGTTTAAAAATCAATTTTAAATAATTTTAAATGAAAAGTTGGTTTTTTACTACAATGTAGGATTTTTCACTATTCATTAAAAAATGAAACCTCTCAAAAATACAAAAAAATCACCCTAAGAAAATTTTGATATTAGGAATTAAAAAATTAAATCAATTTTGAAAAATAAAATTTAAAAAAAATTGAAAATTTATTTTTAAAATAGGTGTGCCATTAAATGGTGGTAAAATTTCCCTTTTAAAAAAATATAGTTTTTATGATTAAAATTGGATTTGTTCTTCTATAGTTGTATAAAAAGAATAATATATAATATATATAATTTTTTTAATTCGGTTAATACTATTCATATCCACTATTTAAACAGATAGGTTAATATATCTTGGTTCACTCAAACTTTGTGTCTCGTGCAACACAAGCTATTGAATTTATTTAAAAAGAAAATGTATCATGAAATATTGGGGTGTTACATTATTCTATACTTCAAAATTTTCATTTGAAAATTTCCAGAATATCACCTCATAAAAATATTTGGGTGGTTCTACATCATAAATTCCCCAGGTTCCCACTTCATATCTCTTATTTTATTGTTTCTCTATTTTATGATTTCTCCTAATAACTTTTACAAGTCTAGTTGTATGATTCCTCCAAAATTGTTCTCTAGTGTCAAGAACCTCGATAGGCTCTTCATAGTAAGATAGATTAGGTTCTAGTTCTATTTCTTCATAAGTGAGTACATTCATTGGGTATGGCATGTATTTCCTTAATAGTTATACATGGAACACATCATGAACTTTGGAGAGACTTAGCAGCATTGGTAAACGGTAAGACACAACCCCAATTTGTCCCAAATTTTCAAAAGGTCCAATATACCAACGATTTGATTTTCCTTTCTTACTAAATCTTATAAAACCCTTCCATGGAGATACCTTCAAGAAAACATGATCACCCACTTGAAATTCCAAATCCTTAATTTAGTTATCGGGATAATGCTTTTGCCTACTTTGAGATGCTTTGATATGGGTTTAAATAGTCTTTGCCGTTTCTAGTCTTTCCTCAACAAGTTATGTGCCTATAAGTTTTCTTTCACCAATATCATCCCAAAAAGTTGGAGTATGACACCTCTTTCCATATAATTCTTCATGCTGTGCAATTTGAATACTTGAAGAGAAACTATTATTTTTTTCTAAACTCTTCCAAAGGTAATTACATATCCCACATACCTTGAAAGTAAAGTGATCATAACCTCAACATGTATTCCATTGTTTTAATTATTCATTCAAACTATCCATTAGTTTGAGAATGATAGGCAGTACTCAAATTAAGCTCAGTATCTTGGTCCTTCTAAATAATTTTCCAGAATTTTGATGTAAAACAGGGATCATGACCAGACACAATCAATTGAGGTACACCATGAAGTCTTAAAACTTAATTAATATAGAGTCTTGTGAGGCGCTCAAGATGAATGACTTCTCCTATAGTAAGGAAATTTATAGATTGGTTAGGTGATCAACAATGGACCATATTGAATCATTCTGCGTAGTCCTGTGACAAAGTTTATAGTAATTTCATCCCATTTCCGCACAAGAATAGGAAGAGTTTGTAGGACTCCTTTAGTATGTTTCCTCACATCTTTAACTGTTTGACAAACCATACATCTAGACACATAATCAGAAATTTCCCGCTTCATTTTATCCCACTAAAGATATTACTTCAATTCCATGTACATATTTGTGATTCCATAGTATATAGAGAAATTTGAGATATGAGAATCATCCAATAATTATATTTTTAGCTCAAGTATATATGGAACACATATAATATTTCTAAATTTGAGAACACCATCTTCATAATCAAAGTCTACTAATTTTCCTTCATTCACATTTTTAATATTCTTTTAAATGTCATCATCATCATATTGTGAATTATTTATCTTCTCTAATAAATATGGGTTTTCAATCATTTGAGAGATTATTTATGTCTCACATTCCTTTGAAATTACCATATGCATTTTTACTAGGTCCACAAACATTGGATCCCTCTCAATCCTCATTTAGGTCATAACCCCATGATTCTTTCTACTCAATGCATCTTCTACCTTATTTTCCTTCCTTGGGTGGTAGTGTATTGAAAAATCATAATCCTTGGGTACCCTAAGTCATTGTATAAGTCTCATGTTGAGTTCTTTCTATGAGAATATGTATTTTGGGATTTTATAATCTATGTTTATATCACATTTTTTTCACCATAAAGATAACATCTCCATATTTTTAAAGTTAATATTATATCCACTTGCTCTAGATCATGGGTTGGATATTTTTGTTCATGATTCTTAAATTTCCTTGATACATATGTGATAACTTTATCATTTTTTATTAGGATAAACCAAGTCCCCTCTTTTATGCATCAATATTTATGAGAAACCCATCACTTTCAGATGGTAGAGTCAAAATTGTTTCATTAAATAATCTTCACATTAGTTCATCAAAATATTCTTCACAATACCTTTTCCAAAAAAAAACTTAACCCCTTTAGGTGTAAGCTTGGTTAACGGGTTAGCCAATCGGGAAATTTTTTGAAAAAATTGTCGATAATAACTTTTCAAACCAACAAAACTACATATCTATATTATTTTTGTTGGTGTAGGTCATTCTCTAACTACATTTTTCTTTGTAGGATTAATTAATATTCCATCCTTGGAGAAAATATGTCTAATAAAAGGAAATTATTAAATCCATAAATCTCACTTACTAAATTTCCCATATATCACTTCCCTTATATGAGTCTTAAGAATAATCTACAACTAATTATCATGATCTTTATAGCTTTTAGAATACACTAGAATATAATCAATGAATACCACCATAGAATTATTAAGATATTCCTTTAATAATCTATTCATTAGGTCCATAGAAACATAGGGTTCATTAGTAAATCCAAATGGAATTGATGTAAACTCGTAATGTCCATACCTCATCCAAAAGTTGTCTTCATAATGTCTTTATTCTTTACTCATAATTGTTAGTACACAGAATGAAGATTAATCTTTGAGAAATATTGGGATTAATAAATTTGATCAAAAATTTAATCAATATGAGGTAGAGGATACTTGTTATTTATTGTAATATCATTTATTTCCTTATAATCAATGAAAAACCCCTCATTGATCCATCTTTCTTATTAATGAAGAGAACACGGGATCCCCATGGTGAAACAAAAGGGAGAATAAATCCATTATTAACCAAATCCTCTAGTTGTTCCTTAAATACCACCAATTCCATAGGGTCCATTCTATATGAGGTCTTTGATATTGGTCTTTCATTGGGGATTAAATTAATGGAAAATTCAACATCATGCTCTAGTGGATGTGTAGGTAATTACATAATAAATAGATCAATTTATTCTTATACAATAAGTACATCCTAAATTTGAAGATTCCATTATTCATATCAAGATGTTTTTTTCTCTTCCTCTTAAAGAATTTCATTCAATAGAGCTACTAGGAGTGGATATAGATAAGAATCAGATGAATAATTTTCTTCATTAAAGATAAGGTATTCCTCTTCTTCCTCACAAATCATAATTTCCTTATTCTTGCAATAATTTTTTGCATCATATTTTGAAATAAAACCCATACCAAGGATTATATCAAATTAAAACATAAGTATGATGATAATGTTAGCAATTAAATAATGTTTATGCATAATACAGGGGACTAAATAACACATATTTGTTTCAATGATACTTCCCTTAGGAGTTTTAACGGACAACTCCCTTATTAAATCAAATGGTAATTTTATAATTTTCTTAGAAAACTTGGAATATATAAAATAATGTGATTATCTATGATCAAATAAATCATTGGTGATGTTTGAGGAGATGATTAAAGTACCTTCCACCACATCATTAGGAACTTCAACCTGAGTAGTTGTGATCACATAATCTTGGCCTTTCTCCCTTGGTCTTTTCAGGAAAAAAATATCCATGATTATTAGTAAAATCATTTCCATAATGTCACGTCACTTTAAAATTGTAGCATTGAACATTGGTAGCTTCTTTATTTCCCTTGAAATAATGGGATTTTTGGCCTTTTTCTCTACACTTGTAACAAACTCTCATTACCTTTATGAAAGTATCATTGTGTTTATTCCCATAATTATTGCAATATGGAAAGTCAAATCTTCTATTATTCCCCTTTTCGTTATTCACATTTTTATTTTGTTCAATATCCATATTCTTCTCTTAATTTCCATTAAATTTATAAAACTTAGAGAATTCATTTTCTATCTTAATAGCACACAAGACTATATCTTCGTATGATGAGAAAGTTTGGGAGACTAGTGCCCGTCGGGGGAATGGTTTTAACCCATTAAAGAATAGATCAATCTTACTTTTCTTATTATTTATGTAATCTAAAGTATGCCTTGATAACCTTGTGAATTTATCTTCATTCTTCTCTACATTCTCATAATAATTTTGTCTCAGTCTTAAAAATTTCCTTTCTATATTAATTCATTGTTCATGAGGAAAATATTTTTCTAAGAAAAGTTCTTTAAATTCCCTCCATTCTATGTTTTCTATTTCTTTATACTATTTTGTGTTTTGAATCAATGACCATCATCTATCTGCATCTCTTAATAGAGGATAAATTTCCAGGTCAACATTCTCCCTTTGGTTACTTCTCAAAAAAAGAAATATCTTCTTTAAAGAACTTATCCATTTATCATCTAAAAATTTATTTGTAGTCCCATTGAATTATGGAAGTTGTTGTATCATTAAGAGTTATAAAATTATTCCCAAACATTGTGTATTAGGGTTCTCCATATAGGTAAGGTTATTATATATAACCTAAGTCATCCATTTTAGTGTAGTTATAAGTTGTTCAACACTAGTAGTATCTCCAGATCCATTGTCATTATCTTGAATATAAGATAAATACTTATATGGATTATGTGTGTTGATATGGTTTCCACTCCTTAAACTATGCACCATTTCTAAACAATTTCATACACTAGATTAGGTTCTGAATCATAATTCATAATTTCAAATAAGTAAAACACTTAACATAAATTAAAAAATTATTCATAGATATTCTTATTATCATAAAACATGCTTGGAGATATATTTAATTTTAAATCCTTCATAATGGTTTTTAAATAAAATATGAATTATCCTAAGAATATCCCTTAGGAGTTTCAAGCCAGGTTCACATTAAGGCCCATTGTTGTGTACCAGGTTACGTCGAGTCAGGCCCGATACACCTTTTCAAATTTGTTACTCCTAAGTACATCTATGCTAGAACCACATCCCCTTATAGTATCTAGAGCAAGATTTATTTCTAGGAATACCCATATAATCTCTAATTTACTAAAATATTAGGATATTATTCTATAATTATCCACAAAGTCTATCTTAGTTTTGTGTTCCCTAATTTTTTTTATAATTATAGTTTTCAAGTTTTCTATTTAAATTCCTCTAATACCAACTGTAATGACCATGAACCCAATATCCCAAATCTAGTGCCTTAATTTATTAAATTCGTATACAAATAAGATTATAATATCAAAGGACCAATCAATTTAGAAGTTTAAGAATCCATATTATATACATAAGTTTTACATTTCATTTTGAAATGAAAAAAAACATAGTAACTCCATTAAAAACACTCTTATTCCATTTGCTTATCCCTATAAGTCAATTATAATATACATCTCCACATCCTGGGGGAAAAAAAACATAATAAAGGGGTGAGCTCAGATGCTTAGTAAGGGTAAATAATACAGTGGAAGATATCCTAAATAAACAAAACAATAAGGCAAGGTGAGTAACTAAAAACACATGTCATTAAAAGAATAATCTAGAACATAATATGGTAGGGATATAATCAGATCAAATAACACCATATAAATATCCACATGAGAAATATACATAACCATTGATATTCTACTAGTCGAATAATCACAAGGAATATTACTAACTAATATTATAATGAGGAAATTCATAATGTCAGACATCATAAACTGACCATCAAGGCATTTTCCATGACACCATACATAAATGGGTAAGAAATTAGCCAATACCCAAACTAGTTTGTCTCATGAGACCTACCGATGCATTTAGGGGTTATACTAGGCCCCTCCCATCACTTATTAAGTCTAATACATTCTTCATATGAAAAGGGTGAAACATAACCATAATAAACATTAGTATTAAAACTAGCATATTAAATGTTAATATATTAATCATAAACCATGAATGGTATCAAAATAGCACATCTATAGTAAAAAATATCATAAACACTTTCAATAAAATATGTTAGATGATATATTAAGAGACCAACCTCAATTAAGCATAAAATTCAATAAAGGATATTGACATAGATGAAACTTCTTAAGAGAGATGCCCCTTTTTATATTGAAATTATTTTGAAAGGGAAAAAATTAAATGGAAACATTTTTAGTGAAAATAATATTATAAACTTGTAAATTAATCTTTTGACATTCCGTAAAAGATAAAAAAGAACATTTCTTCTATATTTTGTCGAAAAGGTCATAAAGTACCTCATTTGGAAAATGATAAAAATATTCCTTTGAAAAAGTTTTACAAAAAGTAAAACATGGGTAAAAATGAATTTAAAAAATTATAGAATAATATTAATAATATTTTTAAATACATTTTTAAAAACATGTACATGGATGATAAATATGTCCCAATAAATACTTTCATATAAACAATCTTGGATAATAGTGAGATTGAAAAATTAACCCTTACGTCATACTTTCCTTTAGTTGAGGGTGCATGAAAATAATGTATTATGTTTAAATAATGTTATTAAATTATACTAGAACCATTTCCATATTTATGATATCATATATTATCCTATTATATCATTTTGTTAAAAAATCAGTATTATCATTGTTTCAGGTGTTAACTGCTTCGTTTTCCTATGCATGTTTTGTCATGTTAGTGCTATTTATTATGAATAGGATATATATTTTTCATATCTATAATGATATTAAGTTCATAAATATTATATTTATTTATCATATATATTTTTATAATCATTCTTAAATAGTTATCGTAGAGGATGAATCTCATCGCATCATGGAGACGGTAGGTCATACATATGCACGAACGACAATATCATCCTGTAATGGTAAAGTGGTAAGAAATTGGATGGTATATTAATTATAAATAATAAATTTCATGTCATATTTATTATTTATATCAATTATATTCATCACTATACCCATCCAAATATAGAGGTCATTAGAATAAAATTGCACCACAGCGTAGAGATGGTAAGTTGTATGTACGCACGCATGGTGATATTGTTTTCTGTATGAAGGATAAAAGGGAATATGGTTGTACCATAATAATAATAACATATAAGAATATATATGATACTGTATTTATTAATTTATTATGGAAACAACATATGAAGAGGATGTATAAGAAGAAAAGAACTTGAATGGGCCAGTAAAACGATTACCTCTTCTTCAATGGATTCCTTTGGGCATCCTTTTAGGAAAACTAGGGGTGGTGTTTTTAGAAGACCAGGACCTCCAGAACTTATCTAATAATGTTTTTGTAGAAATTTTATGGGTATCATAGAGCTATAATTCTCAAAGTGGTGTGGGTAAGTGATGGCGGTGGTGCCTTTTTATAAGAGAGGGGAGGGACACTCTTAGAAACACTCAAAGTATTAAATTAATATAAATTAATTTTCAATTGAAAATGGATCCAAAGGGAGTTATTTATAATATAAAATGATTATGGGTTGAAATAATCTTAATAAATAATATTTATATAAGTTTATGTGACATTATTACTCTTATATGTTTGATTTAACCCTTAGTTAAACCCTTTAACTCTTACCGTTATAATTTGTATTTTTACTCTTTAAGAATTATTATAGTTACTCTAAAATTATAGAAGAACCTAAAATGGATCATTTATGAGATATTTAACCTTATTATAGTTATTTAGACTAATTTTATATTTTTATGAATTTTATATAATTTAATAAAATATTATTTATTTTAAAGTATCATTTATGTCAATTTGGATACTATTCATTATTTGTATTTTTAAAAATATAATAAAACGTGATAACTTCTAAAAAATAATTATAATATATCCATAACATGTCTATGTTATCTATAAAATTATTTTATGTCGTTAATTATTTTAAATTATATTTATTTTTATATTTTTTATAACATTTATTTGATATTTCAATTGATTAAACAATCACTCCATCATTATTATAAAAGTTTTTAATTAAATTATTTCTTCTATAAAAATTAAATAAAATTATCACGATGAATATAAATTTACTGGATTTAAAATGAATATTTATATTCTAATTTATCTTTTATATAACCATGTATTAATAATGTAACAATTATTAAAAACATGAGTATGACATTTTTAACTTGTCTTTAAATAAAATATTATAAATGTCATGTTCTTACCCAAGTGGATTAAAAAGGTTATAATTTCAGCCTTAATTTGATCTTGTTCAAAACTCACTCATAAAATTAAATTAGGAGAAGTGTTAGGGTAACTTTATAATATTTTAATATTACATTTACCTTTAATTACCCGACGTAGCCTTAACAATGGTAAATAAACATTTACTAAAGTTACTATTCATAATACCTAAAAAAATTAAGCTGATCCTATTAGAGTCTAAATATCATACTTATTACAACATTTTATATACATTATTCCAAATTAAATTCACATAAGTGGCTAAATTAATTTTAACACTAATCCCGCAGATATGGAGAGAAGGCGGGTCAAATAGACATTCAAAAGTTCAATACATTTTTATATATAATTATAATATAAAAATGATTTAAATGATCTAAATAGGATTAATATATGTATTCTTGATATATTATGAATTTTAAAATCTATTTAAAGTAATTTATATGAAAATTTGGTTTTTTAACTACAATGTGGTATTTCTCACTATTTATTAAAAACATGAAACCTCTCAAAAAAATAACAAAAATTAACCCTAAGATAGTTTTGATATTTCAAATTTAAAAATAAAGTCTATTTTGAAAAATAAATTTTATAAAATTTCCAACATTTAGTTTTAAAATAGGTACACCATTAAAAGGTGGTAAAACCCCCCTTTTAAAAAAATATAGTTTCTATGCGTAAAATAGGACTTGTTCTTATATAATAGTCTAAAAATAATTATATATAATATATATAAATTTCATAAAATGTTTAATAATATCCATATATTTTATTTAAATGGTTATTTTAATAGATCGTGGTGCACTCAAACTTCATATTGCGTGAAACACAAACTATTGAATTTATTTAAAAAACAAAACATACCGGGAAATCTTGGGGTGTTACATTCAACCTACTCGTAACATTAAAATTTAATGATAACACAACTCACACAAAATTAAAATCTCTAAAAACTAAGCTAAAATCATATTGTAACTGATTTTAAGTGATTATTGAGAACTTCATAATAACACAATATCATCACAATAACATTACAAAAATAATTTCTAGAGATTATTCACAAACAGTTTTGGTTGAGCCACAACTTTCATTAATTTATAGATAAAAGGAATTGAATAATAAAAATCTTGAATAAAGATCTACAAATTTGGTTTTTCATATTTATCAACCTGAATCGCATATTAAATGTTATTTTATTTAGCAATGAAGATCGATTCAAGCATCATCGGGTTTAAATTGTTCAGAAAAATCATATTTTGGAAACTCGGAAACAATGTAAGGATAAATAATCCCCTTGCATCAATATTAACATCTAGATACCCTTATATTGTTAATATAAATGGATCCAATTATGTAGATCTATATATATAAATCACCTAACATGTGGATCCCCTAATGTGGATTCATCTACAATGAATCCCATTACATGGTTCAACATAGCTAAATCCCCTTACATAGAACTAAAAACGTGGATCCCTTTATGTAGGTTTTTTTTTCATTTTTATATGTTTCTACATAGAACTTCCAAATATCCCATATAATCAACAAATCATGTATAATTCATTACCATTCATCTTTAAACCTCTCAAAAATATATCAACCATATCCAAAAGCCACAATAAAATCTTATACAACATCCTCCAAAGATTCTCAACCCTAATTGACAATGAATGAAAATCATAAATAGTTGTATGGGAACTTCAATATCCACTTCTTATATTTTTAAAAACCTCATTCAAATATTAAAAATTAACTCATGTCAATTCAGAACTCAATAAGTCTCATGTGAAGCATCAAATTAAGACTTTTCTCTAAAGAGAAGTGTCTTAGGCCACAATTCTAGATAAGGTAATGTTTTTTATAAAATTTAATCCCTCGATGATAATAAATATTTCTAATTTAAAAATATGAACTCTAGTTCAATTCATAAATAAATTTTCCACTTTCACAAATGTCTCACATTTTACACGAACCAAAGCTTCAATTCAAATAGGTAGTGTGCACACCCCTCTTGACAAGGATTCTATATCCCTTCAATAAAGAGTTGTGTCACTATTTTATCCCCCTTTGAAATCCAAATCCCTATGGTGTTTTTTTAGGAATAAAAATTTTATAGGAGAGTATTGAACATGTAGTTTGATCCTTAACTCAAAAAACCACTCTCTTAGAAAATATTTAATGAATATATTTGTGATCTTATTTTCAGTTAAAATATATTCCATCTTGATATCACTATTTTCCACTATTTATTTAATGAAATGATATAAGATTTCTATCTGTTTGAATCTATAATGTTTCACTAGGTTCTTCAAAATATCTATATCACTTTGATTACCAAAACATATCTACAATTTTCTCTCAATATCAACCATAAAATTAGTAATTTTTACCTACATCCATAAAACTTCTGTACATGCATGCTTATTTTCTACATAATTTACCTCAGTTGTGTTAATTTTCATTACGTTATGGTTATTATTTTACTAGATCATGAATACCTCATCAATAAAAAAAGTCCCACCTTAATTGGACCATCTATATAGGAAATAATCTACCCAATCTGTATCAATAAAGCTAAGAATGTTCATATTTGTGATTCATTGATATAATATCCCATAGTTCATTATGCCCTTCACATATCTAAGAACACTTTTTGATATAATCATGTTTTATTACCTTATTTCACTCTGAAATATGGAAAAAATAGTCAATGCATATGCTATATCGCATGTTGAATTTTTCAAATACAATAGGGTTCTAATGACACTTCTAAACTCATTTTGATTAACCTTACTACCTCATTCATGCATGTCATGGGGAGCTTAGAAAAATGATTTTTGAACCTAAATTAAATGTAGTAAAATTGGTACCTAGGTTTTATCTAGAGAAGAAGGTGTTGTGGGTGTGTTAAAATTTTAAAAGTGGGTTTTAATTATTGGAAGTGAAATTTATTGTTTTTAGTATGAGTTTAAAGAATAGTGGTTTAACCATAGACCATTTTCTCATTTACCTATTAAATCATCATTCAATTATTCTCTATTATTCCTATAATAAATTTAAATCTCATTTATTACTATTATATGGTTGTTTTAGTTTGGATAAAGAAATATAATGATCATTATATCCCCTACCATTTCCTATCCTAGTAATTAGATATCTTTGATCACCATTGGATTGTCTCACTGCTTGTTATCACATGCAGTGGTTTAAGTCTGAGTGTCTTATGTGTAAAATATTGATAATGAATATAAGAAATTAAAATCCAAAACTTGATGAAAACACTAAATGATTAAACACTATTAAGATTAATAGAGGAATTAATATGAAAATTGACTGATCAGAATTCATAAATAGGGGAATAAAGGAATTCTCTTTTCCATTACCACAAATAGCTTAGTGTTCCATCATCAGAGTTATTATAAGGATATATGAAAAGAAAAAAACAATAGCATGTAGTGAGTAGTGGCAGAAGTAAGCCTTCGAGAGAGAGTAAGCATCCTTAAGCATACTGAGAAATTATGATATTTAAATAAGAAGACTCGGACATCTAGGTGTGCTTCGAAATCCACCATGTGATCAGTACAAGAATGTTTCCTAATTTTCAGGGATAAATAGTGGATTTTTATTTGGATTATTACACGTGTATAGAATAAAGTGTCATGATCATCTTATCTTGGAACTGAGGGTCTTTCCCAAAAAATTCATACTTCTCCCATATAATAGTTCATTGGCTACTTCGTAGCTTCAGTGGAAATAAGAAGTGGCACATGTGAGAACATTATGGTCCTAAGGTCTTAAAAAACTTCTTGGGTTTTAACAGACTTGGTCCATTGGATATTGGTATTTAGTCTGGATAGTTCTAGATATTACCACTTACCCTATAATTATGACATGCTCTATTTTTTCTATGTATTGCTACATCTAGAGTCTTTAACTCAAATCATTCCATCATTTTTCAGGGAATTTTAACTGTTATTTTTTAGTCTCACTATAGTTTTCAGTAGGGTATCATGAAATTACTTATCTTGGGATAAACATTCATGTCTCCATGTATTTATTTATTCAATGGAGTATTGATATTCTCAAGAGGCATGCTCAAAAAAAGAGTATGGGGATTTTTTAGAGTGGATTTTACTTAGTGTTCTCTTGGATCTGGTTCTGGTAATATTCACTGGTGATATTCTCATAATCTTCCTTAGATAGGTGAGAAACTTCATAAATAGGCAGATCTTAGACCCACAAGAGATGGAACACATGGTAAAAATAGTGTGTCTTAATACCAAAAAATTATAATGAGATCTTAGTTCATTTATGTGCAACTATGGTGGCATCAGGTAGAAATATCTTTTGTAGTGGAGTGGAATTGGAAGTATTCATAGTTGGTGTGAACATGATGATTTCAATCATGGCATACCTAGTTAGATCTCAGATTTAGTTTATGATGAGATTTATTATGATTAGTCTATAACCATGACTCCCATAGAAAGGTATTTCTACTTTATACTAACAAATTCAATCAATCAAGATCTATGGTGGTCATAATGTGGTGTGGTTGATCAAGGTTATTGACCATGATAAAGGGTGCATTCAGTTCTTCTCTTATTTATAAGAATGCTCCATGCCTTAGAATTTTTTTTGTTTTTTCTTTTTTGATTATTGATGAAAGATATAAGGTATGGTCCATTGAAATATAAGTCATAATAGCTCTCTATTTTCACTACTATGGTTTTGAAAGATGCATTTGTATCATGTGGTTGTTTTTCTTAGCCAAAAATTCCCTTCATTATTTTTCATAGATTGAATATTCAGTAGAATTATTGACCACAATAGGATATTTATCATGGTCAATTTCCTTTATTGAAGCTTCTTCTTCATGTCTTGATCAAACATAATATGGGATCATATAGTCGATCCCTACCTTTTCCATCTTCTAAATACTAGATTGATTGTAAGAAGATAAATTTTGGTTGATTCAACATCCACCTATAGTCAATTCAACTTTTCTTCATGGTTGATGGTATATATATCAAAAAAAAATTAAAGTACATGATTAAATTAAACATGAAAAAACAAGTTATGTATGTCTAAAAAATAAATCAACAAAATTATATCTAAATTTGATTTCCTAAATTAAGTACATATAATGAAATATTATCTAAAAACTATAAATCAACTATTAAATGAGATTAAATCTGGGATATTTATATTGAATAACAGAAAGAATTGAAGAATTTGACTCACACCACTCCCCCACACTTGAACTATTTCACTCCTAGGAAATATTATCATTAAATTCAATTTATTCAAAAAGAAAAAAAAAACAAATATATGTGCATTCTTAGATATAAATTTACATCCAATGAAGAAATAAAACATGTATTCATCCATTTTTCAAATTATCATGCCTCATTTTTTTATGAAAATACTACACCATTTCAATTTAGATAATTTTTTGAGTACATGATTGGATCAAATGAGATTTCATTGGAATTAAAGTTTTAACAAGAAGCTCCTCCATTTGTACCTCTCTCTTAAGTTTCTTAAACCAAAGTTTGATTTTTCACTATATTGATACAAATCAAATGATTTTTTTAATTCAATTATCCCCTTAATAGGTTCAATATTCTTGTTACCTAAATGAATTATTTTTTTAATATGAGAAATTTATATATTTATTTATTTATTTTTGAATTTTTCCAAGCCATGTATGTGTAGTGCACTATGAAAAAGAACTTATTTAAATTTTTACAGAGGGATATTCACACAAATGGTGCCATTATCTTATAAATTCCTTATGGGATCACGATTTCCCATTTTAATCCATGTTTAAAGGATATATATAAATTAAATTTGAGTTTTATCCCTAAGGTGTTCTTTCCTATAGAGGCCAAATTACCTCGTATTAAGTTCTAAATCCTAGTGACCTCAAGTTATAATTCTGATTCCATAAAAATATTTTCACTCGTACTCTTTTTTCCTAGTTCTAAGACCAAAATTATATGAAAATAGTGATAGTTCTACGTAGAAATCATTTAAGTCTCAAAATTTCTAAACCAGCTAATTTCTAAATATATCATAGTATTTTTAAACTAAGTAGGGTAGCGTTTGTGTTTAATAAAGGTTTGTAAAATTATAATAAAAAAATATACAATAAAAGATGTGTACATTTTTTAGAATAGTTATTTATTTACTTATATAATCAATAAAAATAGTAGACATATTTTTTTTTATAAATTATAATAAATTTACAAAAAATTATTTAAAACTACTCTAACATATTTTAATTCACTCCCCCGCACTTTGTTCAGTCATAATTCCACCGAGATTCAACATGTATTTGTTTAAGGAAAATAGTTCAAAACAAAAGGTAAGAATTTATACCAATTATGAGGGAAAGATACAACCCAACAATTCTTTATTCATCAGTGGAAGAAAGGAGGATTCTAGAATCATCCACAACTTCTTTTCAAAAATACTCATGGTACTTATTTGGTTATTGGTATTTCACCTTGAATGGATTCTTCAAACCTTATAATTCAATCTCAATTCCATCAAAATGAAATTTATTAGCTACTATGCATAGACCAGTCCACATGGAATTAATCATACCATGAAAGAGCTTCATACTTGAAGAAAATAAAAACACGTTGTCTCCAATTTGGAATTCTCTTTTCTAGATCAGTTTATCTTAGAAAGATTTAGTTTTCTACTTGTAAAATAGTGAGTTTTCATATTCCTCTCTACCAAACTACTCAAGATCCATTATTTTTAGCTTCCTCTATTCTCTAGACATTCCAAACTCTAGTTCAATTATTTTGATTTCTCGGTAGAATTTTTATTGGGGCTTAATGGGAAAGTGATAATGTTTACCCTAAACAATTTTTTAGGGTGACACACCTAATGGGTTTTTGTAGGTAGTTCTGTATACCCACAGTGCATCTTCTAATTTATTACTCCTATAATTGTGGTTGGGATGTACTGTATTTTCTAAAATTATTTTAAATTCACTATTGTATACCTCATCCAATCAATTCATTTATGGGTGGTAGGTGATTGAATTTTTTGACTCACCCCATATTTTTTCGTTATGGACACCATATTTTTATTGAAAAATTTGGTTCCATTGTCACTGATTATAGCTTTAGGTATTCCAAACAAACAAAAAATTTATTTCAGAAATTCAATTTTGGTTTTCGAATCATCAGTTTGAGTAGATTTCTCCTCAACCTATTTTGAGACACAATCTACTACTAAAATAATGTAGAAAAATCCAAATGATATGGGAAATGGGCCCATAAATTCAATTCCCTAGAAGTCGATTATCTCATAGAAAATAAAAAAAATCGGGGCATATTTTTTCTTTTGGAAATTTCACTACTAAACTAGCATTTTGGACAATTTTTTATAAAAACCATGTGAATTTTTAAAAATGGAGGGCCAAAAAACCCATCTTCCAAAAAAATTCTAGTGGTTATTTGATGTCCAAATGGCCTCCACGTGAAATTTTATGAAAATATAATGTACATAGTTCATTTCCTCTTCATGGATGCACCTTCTAATGACTTTTTCATTGAAAATTTTCTATAAATAAGGCTCCTCTCAGAAATATTATTTTGGTTCAGATTTTAATTTAACATATTAATGTTTAGAGATGAAGGGTTTTCCTTTATCATGACCATAAAATTCACTATATCAATGTACAAAAAAATTTGGGTGAGGTTTTATAGTTTCTCGTTAGGGAATGAATTATTGATATTGGTCTTAGGGATTGTTTCTACCTATACAATTTGAGGAAATAAACTTATATGGTCTACCATAATATTTTCACAACCCATATTATCCATAATATCAAAGTTAAACTCTTGATTCATAAATATCTATATCACTAGTCCAGTATTTATATCCACATTATTTATTAAATATCTCAATGTTTCATGATCAAAATAAATGGTTACTTTAATCCCTAAAAGATAAGAATGAATTTTTTATAAAGCTATAAAAATAGAAAAACAAAACTCATTCATTGTTGTTTTTTAGTTAATATAGGAAGTTTCTAGGGTATATAAAGTGTATGATATAACTTTTGGAAGCCTATTAATATTTTGGGAAAGCATAACCCCTATATCTTAGTTAAAGCATCACACAAAATCTAAAAGTGGTGACTCTGGTTTGGTCGATAGATAATGGGGGTAGTAGTAAATAATTATTTCACTTTTTAAAATGTTTTACTATATGAATTATCAAAAAATAAATTCTCTTCTTGAGTGGGTTAGTTAAGGGAAAATTGATTGAAAAAAATACCTAATAAACATTTAATAAAATCCAATGTTCCCAAGAAATGAATTAATGATACTAACAGTGGTGGGGTATGGTAGAGTGGAAATAACATCAAATTTGGAATTATCAACTTATATATTTTTAAAACCTTTTCTAGACTTCCCAAATAGCTTTGAAAAAAAATCATAAATAATGAATTCATCAAAAAATACCTCCATGTAATTCTCAATGAGGTCTGATAATATACTTACCATGAAGTACTGAAAGGTAACTATGGAATTGAAAATGACTATAGGAATTAGTTAGTAAGAAAACATATCGAAGGGGTAGGTGAAATTGGTCCTATCTTGGTCCTCAATAGGTATTAGAACTTGAAAATACCCAAAAACCCATCAAGAAAGAATTAATGTAATTTCCCAACCAGTCTTTATAACATGTGGTTGATTGAATGGAGAGATCTCGAGCAAAACCCACAGCTCTCACGAAAGAAACCTTTGACGCGAACCCTAATCATCATTTCCCTGACGATGATTAAGCTTGGATTCTTGGGATATTTGTAATAATGTTGTTTTTTGATCAGAGTCTGGAAAGATTCCCTGAGAAGAATGGCTCTGAAGCAACGAAGGAGAAAGAACTTGAAGGAGCCTTTCTTCCTCAAACATTGATCAAGACTTAAAAAGGTATTTCTTTCCTTGAATGTCTTAAAGGACCCCACCCCTCTTCTCTTGAAGATCTGAAAAATCGCTCACTAATTAAATTCTTGGAGGATGGGGGTTTCTAGATCGAAGCTGATTTGGATGTGATCCTTCAATGACAAAGTCTTTGTAAGTATTCTATCATGGTTTGTGTCACATATGCAAAGGGTGATAAACCCTGGTCTCACCCTGAACTAAAACAACATATTTCAATTTGTTGTTGTATTATAAACTGGAAATCCATTCCCTTAGGAAGAGGGTATTTTAATATGCTCTTTAACTCACAGGATGGGATATATAGGGCTTGGAGGCTAGGAAATTTGTAGCTTAAACCAAGATTCCTTCATTTATCAGAATAGGACTTTTCATTTAACCTGAATACACAGAGAGGTAAATCTGCTCAAGTTGGGTGAGATTCCACAACCTCAACTATTCTTCTAGCACCCGAAAATTCTAAATGACCTTGCTTCTTACATTGGAACCCCACTTAATATTGATCAAAGAACTTTGAATTCAGAACTAGGTATCTTTTACAGGATTCTTATTCAGGACAACTTAGAAAATAAGCCACCTCAGTCTATTGCTTTCAATGCAAAATATTATAAGACTAAGGTTAAGCTTGTTTATGAGAAGCTTCCTCCCTTCTGTGACTATTTCAAGATAGTCAGACATTCAATTATTAACTGTAGAGTTTTCCATAGAAACTCAAATCAAAAAAATTACACTGAATGGATAGAAGTTAATAAGTATAGGAAAGACAAAGCCCTTCCCCCCTAACAAAGCAGGGACTTCTAAACAACCATCTAAAAATGGGTTGTTAAATATCATTCTAAATCTTGTGTCTCATGGGATGATCAGGTGGAGGAGCTTGACAATGAAATTGATGAACAAATTATTAAACACAACATAGATAATGAGGTTCTTTTTATTCTCAAACAACCTCAATCTAACTTGGAGAACCCTTATAAATCCAATATGGAGTCCTCACTTGTTCTGGGGAATGGGAAGATTCTTAAGACTACATCTCTAAGCCCTACCTCAAAACCTGTGCTGGATAAGAATAGGGATCTATTGATCTATAATGTTGCTGGATCTACTTCCCCTACCCCCCCACCCCTTAACACTTCTTTTACAAAAAAACTCTACAACTGTGCACGAGGTTGTTCCTTCGGGAAATCCTCCTATGAATCTGGGAAAGGAGGATGTGCAATCCTGCTTAACAACATCTGAAAATTAATTCTTTCTTCTTTGTTCCTACTTCCCATAAGGAAAATTATGATGCACTCATCTACTCTGAACACTACCCTAAGGATAATGAATAGTCAGGCACTATGACCTACCTCCCCCCTTCTATCACTCAGTCTGACACCTCACCGAAGAAGGGGGATCAAGACTCTATCTCTTAGAATGCTACACACATGGCCCATTGTGACTCTGTTATAGGTTCAGAACCTATAACACTATCCATCCATAGTCTGGAGACTGACATTAGCCTGCTTCCCCCAATAATGAAGGCCAAGGTGGGGGACTCTGCTCAGGATATTTATCCTCCTTTAAACAACCTAGAGAAAACTTGCACTCCTTGCAAGGAGATCTCTCCAAGAAAAACCAGAGGGAAAAGTTCTGGAAATAAAAATAATGGGGTTGAAACCCCTAAAAATAAGCATTAATGCATATTTTACTTTGGAACTTTCAGGGTATTGCAAACCCTGACACCCTTAATGTTTTAAAAAGACTTATTAGCGTTCATATCCCTAAAATACTTCCTATTGTTGAACCAAAATTTAACCTTTCTCTCATATTTCTACACCCCTGTAATCTTGGATTCTCTTTATTAGGTGCATATAACAATGATAATGTTGTTGAAACCCTCTGTATTTTCTTTCACTCATCTCTTCAAAATGTGAAAATCTTGAGTGTTATGGATCAATCTCTGACATGTGACTATTTCTTGGATCACACTCACATTTTAAATACTTTGATCTATGATAAATATAATTATCAAGATAGAAGACCCCTTTGGAATGAACTCTCCCATCTTAACACCAAAATACATGACCCCTGGATTTTGGTCGGGGACTTTAATACCTTTCTTTCCCCCATAGAGCAACTTGGTCACTCTTACTCCAACATCTCATTAAAGGAGTTTAAATCATCCATAGAAGCCAAGAATCTGATTGAAGTGAATCTCATAGGTTCCAAATTCAATTGGTTTAGACATCATTACAATAGGGTTGTAGCTAGTAAACTTCATAGATATTTTACTAATGATGAAGCTCTTGATAAATGGGATTACATTTTGAGTATCTCTCTTCCTAAACTTTCTTTAGACCACCATCCTATTTTGGTCAGTATCCCTCAAGCCCATCAAAGACCTTGTCTTCCTTTTAGGTTCAATTTTTCCTGGTCCTCTAACCCTAATTGTTTTTCTCTAATTAACAAATCTTGGGAGAACATGGGGAATCACAATGATCCCTTTTCTTGAACCACTAAATTAAAGAATCTTAAACTTATTCTCAAAAATTGGTGTAAAACCAAATATGATTCAATTGATAAAGAAATTCAAAACTTATAAAAAGATCTTTCTCTATTCCAAAATAGAAACTCTACCTCCAGATTCACTCATGATATCCAAAATGAAATGAATATCTATACTAAACTAATCTCTTTGCTCAAATTCAAATACAATATCAAAAAGAAAATTTTTAAAGCCAAACGGATCAATGATGGAGATAGAAACACCACCCTTCAAAGAGATAGAAAAGCTAACAAGACCATCCCCTATTTAAGGGAGGATGGAAACCTCATTGAATTGGATGAAGGGATTGCTAAACATGTTGTTTCTTATTTCTGTAATAATTTCAATGGTCCTAATATCAATAAAGATCTTTTTCCTAATGTCATTCCGAACTTGGTTACAATTGAGGATAACTGTTTACTTAAATGTATTCTTCTTGATTTTGAAATCAAGGACACTGTGTTTGGCCTTAACCCTGATATTGCCCCTGGGCTTGATGGATTTAATAATGGTTTTTATCAAAATCATTGGGATGTCATTCAAAATGATGTCTATAGTTTGGTTAGAACTTTTTTTGACAAAGTTATTCTTCATCATGGCATAAACTCTCAGTTCCTTACTCTTATTCCCAAAGTTGACAATGCTAATTAATTCCATCTATTTAGACCCATTTCCCTTTTAAATTCTCTCTTTAAAATCATTACTAAGATTATTGCTAATAGATTCTCTTCCATTAGTAACAGAATTTCCACCTGGAATCAGTTTGGTTTTATCAAAGTCAGATCCATACAAGATTGTATTTGTCTTGCCTCTAAATCCACCAATTTTTTGAATAGAAACCCTAGAGGAGGGAATTTTGTGATAAAACTAGATATCACTATAGCTTTTGATACCATTGTCTAGAAATTTATATTGAAAGTGCTTTCTAGCTTTGGTTTTAATGAAAATTTTCTCAATAGAATTAAAACTATTTTTAACTCAGCTCATATTTCTATTCAGGTTAATGGTTCTCCTAGAGGTTACTTTAAATTTAATAAAGGTGTTAGTCAAGGTGACCCTATTTTGGCCATCCTTTTCTCCATTACAAAGGATTATCTGAGCAGATTTCTTACTCTAGCTGTTGATCATGGAAAGATAAAACTGATTCTTGCCTCTGGGAATTTAAATGCCCCATCTCGTCTTATTTATGCTGATGATATTATTTTATTCTTTCAGGGAGATAAGAAAAAAATTAATAACATTAAATCTATTATTACACATTAGAAAGATGTGTCTGTCCAACATGTCAATTGGAATAAATCATTTATCTACTTTCCTAAACACTTTCCCCATAATCGAAAAGGTCGTATCATTGATACTTTAGGGGTCAAGGAGTGTTCCCTCCCCTTTAAATATCTTGGTATCCCCATCTTCTAGTTCCAACCTAAAGATTTAAATTTCCATCACATTATTGATCAAAATCATAGACAACTTTTTGCATGGAAGGGAAAAACTCTTTTAATGGCTGGAAAAGTCTATCTTGTCAAATCTACCATTGTCTCTAAGATGGTTTACTCAATTATGGTTTACAAATGGCATGTGGGTCTCTTAAAACGTCTGAATATTGCTATAAGGAACTTCATTTGGAGTGGAAGTACTCTTGAGAGGAAACTGGTCACTGTCCTCGGGTCTACCTATTGTAAACCTATTGAGCAAGGAGGCATTGGCATTAAGAATCTTAAGACTTTTAATGAAGCTCTCCAAGCCAGACACATGTGGTCTTTTATAAATAATAAATCTCACTCAACGGGTTTTCTTAGGACTCTCTTTATTGATAAGCTCAAGGATGTTAAGCTTCATTATATGACAAATTCTATTTGGCCTTCTATAAAATCTGCTTTTTCCTCCATTTTAGCCAATTCCCGATGGATTGTTAGTATAGAATCTACTTTAAACTTTTGGTTGGACAACTGGACTAGCTCCCCACTTATTTATAATATTCCCAATACTTTCACTCATATCCCCACTAATTGAACCATTAGGGACATGATCAATGTGCAAAGTCTTGACTTACCTGATAATATCAAAGAGGTGGTTGATAATTATTTCTTCAAAACTAATGATGATCTTCTGGTTTGGGAACCTTCTCAAAATGGCGTGCATGATTCTATGAGCTACTACAAAGACTTATTTGCAAATTATGATGGAAATCTATGTCAGATAAACAACTTCAACAAATCTTGGCGAAAACCATCTCGTTTCACTCTTATTTGAAGAATAGTGCACCAAAAAATTACCACTAATTGTTGTCTTCAATCCTATGGTTTTAATCTTTGCTCTAAATGTATAATGTGTAATCAGCATCGGAAAGACATAAATCATCTTTTTTTATCCTGTGACACTACTACTACTCTTTGTCATTACATTTTTTATCTTTTTGAGTGCAGATGGCGTTTGGATAGTTTCATTTTTTCTCAACTTAAAAGGACGGTAGAGTTCCAGAGATCTCCACATATTAGAAACTTATTTCTCATTATTGTTGCAGAGATATTCCATGTACTTTGGTATGGTAGAAATGATTAAATTTTTAACAATAACTCATTTAGATTAAATGTAGGTAAAACAAGGATTATTCTTTCCATTAAAGAGGCTGCTTTGATCCAAAAGAATCACTATGACAACTCTGTCAAAGATCTTGAAACTCTTCACCGTATTGGAGTTCGTGGAATCTATCCAAAGACGAACTACACTGTTGAAGTTTTTTGGCAAGCTCCTATGCCTGGTTGAACCAAATTCTATGTTGACAGAGCCTCAAAAGGAAACCTAGGCCTTTCGGGCTGTGGTGGTGTCTTTCAAGACCATCTTGATCAGATCTTAGGATGTTTCTATGGAACTTGCGGCATTTCATTGGCCTTAGAGGAGGAAATGATGGGTGTCATCCATGCCATCTATTTTTCTAAGCAATTCGACTAGAGAAACATTTGGATAGAAAGTGACTCAACTACTATTGTGCAAGCCATCTGAAGTGGTGTTACTCACCTTACGTGGTCCCTCACCCCCAGATGGATGGACTGCCTTCACTCTCTAAAAAGTCTCAATTTCATTGTCATACACACTTATCGTGAAGCTGAAAAGATCGTTGATGGTCTTTCCAATAAGAGAGTTCCTCGTGATGTCATCTGGAGGGATGAACTCCCTCCTGATATACTCCCCTTTTTTATTAGAGATACCAGAAAACTGCCTTCTTTTAATCTTTTGTAATCTTGTTATGTACTCTTTCTTGATTTAATAAATTTCAGTGTTTTGGTCTTTGACCAGAAAACAACTATTAAAAAAATGTGGACCACAAAGGGTATGGGTAATTGGTATTTTATAGACATGTGTTTCAATCTCCTATAATCTATAAAAACTCACAATGTGTTTTGGATTCTTGTGGGTACTAACTCGTTGTTCTTATTTAATATAATTGTGTATCTATTTTTCATTAGGACAATTTCAATGGGACTCACACTTGGAAGTTCAAGATGGTTTATATTATTCTAACTCCAAAAATTCTTTATATTTCTTTATTTACTATATACAAAAGGTTCATCTTGGGCCTCCATTGGGGTTGAATCGTTGGTTTGGATTCCTTTTAAAGAAAAATACTATGCATGCAGGTGATAGGGATAGTCCCTGGGGTGTCTCATAATGTACAGAATATGGACCTAGCATTATTTTTTAGAATTTTTAGTAGTTTTTGTTCCTATATAGGTTCTAAATTATCTGAAATTACGTTAGATGGTTTCTCATTTTCCTTTAAAAAGGCATATTATAAGTTTTATGGAAGAAGATTAAATTATAACTAAGGGGGGTTTTCTAGAGATGTTTCCAGCTTAGTGTTCTCTATGTTGGTACCCTACTCATGGAATTCAAAAAAATTAGTAGCAGATTTGAATAACTATTCAAAATACCTTTTATTAATTTCTTTAAATTGTTTAACACTTGAAACTGTCTCAAGATTGATTTCATTTTCAAAAATAGATTTATCAAATAGGTTGGGTGTTTCTAAAGCATCTCCTAGTGTGATTGTAACAAACCAAGGTTATAAAATAAGCACATTGTGTTCGATGGAATATCCTTTATGCAACAATGAGCTTAAATGAACTGCAAAATACATTTCATTAAATTTAATCTATTTGATAGCTTGCGATATATGCAACCCCGAGTCTAAATGAACTGTAAAATAATATACCATTATAACCTGAGACATTAAATTGGAGGGTAAAAATAGGAAAAACTAAATTAAAAAAAATTATGTGTTTTACACATGTATAAAATAAATTCAATTGTTCTCTATTAAATAAAAAATAATCATCATTTGAAATAAAAAAAAATATATTTTTTGGAAAACTTTATTTTATAAAACAAGGTTTCAGCTATCTTTTCGAAAAATATCTAAAATTAATTTTTACTTAAAAATTTAACTTTATTTTTTAAACAATAATTTTAACATTATCTTATAGTAATTTTTTTATAATTTTCTAAAAAGATTAATTTTTCAATAAACATTGAAAAAGATTGGTTTTTTTATTGAAAAATTCCTTTTATTTAAAGCATTTAAAAGTTAAATTTTTATTTAAAATTGTTTTAAAAGTAAAACTAGTTAAATTAAATTACAATAAATACAATTTAGTTCATTTTAATCAATTTCATATTGTTTTTTTATATTAAAACATTTATATTTATGAAAATGTTTCATTGGAAACCCACTAATTTGTCACATCTTCAATAATAATTTTAAATTAAATTATTCCACTTATGTTAATTTAATTTGGAAAAATATATTCAATATTTGGAATCATAAAAATTAATATTATATAAAAATTTCAACTTAATTTTTTGTCAAAATGAATAGTAAAAACACTAAAAATCAATTATCACAATTAAGGTTGAAATTGGTTTACCAAGGGTTCAACAAAAAATATAAGGGTTAAAATGACCTAGAAACTTTTATAATTCCTATATTATGGACATATTTAAACATTATCTCACTCTTGATTTTATAATGATATATTTGGGATCCTTTTCATGTAAATAACATGGGTATCTCTATTTCTTTTCAAAAAAATCCAAGTGTGTCATCTCCCCCACTTTTAAAATGTCACCCCCTTTCCTATCCTATTAACACTACTAAAGCCTTTTTTTATTCAATACCTACCCAAATATCTTCCTTAAATATATACCCACATATTAGAGTACTTTTTTTATCATAAATCCAATCTAGTAATAATTTATGTACAAACCTACATAGGTTGTCTGAAGATGAAGTAAAGTTCTTAACCAAGAGTTTTCATTTTACTTCTTCATTTATCTCCATAGAATATTATACAAATATAATATAATAATAAAACCAATATAAAAAATATATTAAGATTTTATTATGTTAATTTAATAACCTATATACATCACCTATTCCATCAAATGGGAAAGGAAATCATCGATCGTGCATACGAAGGACTACCACCTTGCGAATCGATGTAATTTATTTTCCATAACCACCTCTCTAGGATAGATATAATGATGTATTTAACATATTAATATGATATATATGACATTAATATAATTATATAATTATAATATTACATATACCTTCTTACCTTTTAGTATTTTGGAAAACAATAATATCGTTCTTGAGAATGTGTGGACTATCACCTCCACATAGCGATGTGAAATGTTTTTCATTTTATTTTGGCATGTATGGTAATGAGGATATATTTAATAAATGTACATGAAATATTTGATATAATAATGATTATATAAATTTAAAATATTATTTACCATTCTTATGTTCCATCTGTTGGAAAAATAGAAACAGTGTTCATGTGTACATACAACCTACCGACTTCATAAACAGTGTAACTCATTTTCCTATATATAACTTTTATAGACTATTATAAATACAAAATTAATGATTATATATGATTTTTATATCATTTTTCACATTATATATATACTATAACCATGATCAAAGTAAACGTACCAAAACTACCATACCAAAACATACCTAAAAATGATGCAATTATCACCTGAAACAATGATTTTAACAGAGTTGTTAATAAAAAGGTGATAAAATGTCATAAATAAATCATATATGATAATTTATTTATGATTATAGTTCTATAATATATTTATAATTAATCTATAATTTTTATAAACTATTTTTAGATACATGCAAAGGAATTCAGACATAAGATAAGGGATTTTGTCTCAATTTCCTTTCATTGAGGCATAATATAGTGTTATAAACCTATTTTTTAATATGGTGTATATAATGAACATTATACATGTAATATAATTAAACCTTCATAATTATTATCATTTTAAGTTGTGGTTTGAATTATTTCATCCAAGGGTATTTTACTTGAAAGTTACCAAGTGGTAAAGAATTTCATAACTCGATTTCTTTTCATTGGGTTAAATTACTTATTTATTAAATGATTATATGTGTAATGAATTTTGATTATATTATATTGTATTTCCACTTGTTTTATTTGTATTTACATTTTATACACATAAATTATTCATTGATTATTTCTCACTTCATCATTATGATCATTGTAAGGGTTTCTCATCTCACTTTTACTTCTTTGAGATGTATGACATATTCACCACTTGGTTATTTTATGTGGTGTATATAATACCCCATTTATATTTTATATTATGAATCCCTTTATCTTCAACGTATTTAAATTTTCATTTGAATTTATTTCTTTACATGGGGCTTATGATTCCAAATTTTCAAAAGTGGTAAGATATTTATATTTCAATCTCATTTTAATCGGGATTGTTTATACTTGAATTTCCATTGAAGGAAATTATTTGGTCATTGTATAATAAAATGCCTTATTTTTTTCACCTCTAGATATTCATGAGTTTTTTATGTAATAGTTCCACTTTCCTCTTTTTGGAACTTAAAATGATTGAGATTTTTTTTTTATAAAATCTGACTTTATTTCATTCTTCGATCGAAAATCCCTTTGTTCTAAATACATGTTTTCTAAAAAAATCAAAAAAAAATTACTATAATTGTTTAAAGTCTTTGTTACCCATAATTTTATTTTTATTTTAAAAAAATTAAAAGGAATATTATTTTCATTTTCCAAATAATTTTCTTTTGACATTTTCTTTCAAAAATATGAATGGAATCATTGTTTTAACATACTCGGCATGAACATAACTTTATCACCATCATCAAACCTCGTTGATTTGAATCCTAATTTGCAAGTTTATGAGTTTATTTTTAAATAAAACTTTTTTCTTAATTTTCTAGGAATTTTTTTTTTGAAAGTGGTTTTCAAGGTGAAAATGATATTTTCCTCAAGAATGTTTTTAATATAATTTTTATGGTATTTATATTAAAAAAGGAAAAAAAATCATTATTTCACTTATTATTTATTGGGAATATATTATAATGATTCAATCCTTATCATTTATCTAGATAGTTTTTGATTAGTTTGACTGAGGATTTACAATTTTGATACCATTCTCCACATTACTCATAATATTTTATGATAATGTTTTTATTGGGTAAAGTATTAACATTTCATATTCTAGTTTCTCAATATTAATTTTGTTTTTAATTATGTTTCACTAATTTCATATGAAGAATAAATTGGACTTATTAGGTGATCAGAGGGGCCTGTTTATATCCCTTTGATGCATCAGTAGGTCTCATGAGACAAACAAGCTTCTATATTTAGTTGTGGACTTACCCATTTATGTAATATGTATTATAATGAGGATTTGAAGGTATGTATATGATGTTTGGAATTATGAATTTCTGCATTTTGAGATTAGTAATTGATTGTGACTATGATTATTTGATTAGTTGGAAGATACAAGGTTAAGTTTCAATCTCATGTGACTATTTATATGGAATTATATTATTTGCATTTATTCTTGCCATATTATGCTCAATTAATTGATTGAATGGAATGTGTTCTGGTTATTTACCTTGACATATTGACTATGCCTTATTTATTCGTGATATGTTTTATTGTACACATACCCTTATTGAGCATTATAGTTCACACATTTCATATGTTTCCTTTCCCTAGTATATGAAAAAGTGTATTATAATTGTTATGTAGGGATGTGATAAAGGGATTAATAGTGTACTCAAAGAAAATACTATGTTGTATTTTATGTTTTTAATTGTAATGTAAGATTCAAGTATGTATTCTAGTTTATTAAGTCTACTAAACTATCTATTCCTTTGGGATGAAATTCCTTATATCTTATACCAATGTAATAAAGTAACCACCTACTCTGGACTACTAGGTTTAGGGTATTTACAGTTGGTATCAGAGAAATTTTATCATAAACTATGGGAACTAGATTTAGGAAAACATGGATTAGGGAAAATAACCCAACGATAGACTTTGAGGATAAGTATATAAGAGAATCATAATGTTTTGTTGAGGAATATATTATGTTGTTTTTCATAAAAATATATCCCTTTCAAGATAGTACAAGTGGATTTGGACCTAGAATATTTATAGTATGGGGAAATAACTCTAATAAGGGAAAATTGGTATTTGACTTGATCTTCACTAGGTGCATGAAAATGGGCCTTACTGTACACCTAATTTGACATGCCTGGGGGATATGACTGGGATAATTTACATTTTCTTTAAAACCCATTATGAAGGATTTGAATATATTTTTATTATTTAAAGTATTTCCTAAAGAAACCATGTTTATGATAATGAGATTAGTTTTTCATAAATTTTATAATTTATGTAAATTATTTCACTGGTTTTGGGATTGTACTTTATGTTACATAATGTTATGACCCAATATAGTGTATGTAATTATTTAAGAATGTTTTCTATTGGAAGTAATGTGAACTGTATTAATTCACATACTCCATTTAGGGATTTCTTTCCTAGGAATGATAATTAATCTAGAGTTGGGGTTACATCTAGAACTAATCAAACTATAACCATATTGGGTAATCTAACTCGAGTTATGAGTAATAACCTTGCCTATATAGAGAATCCTACTGATCCACCAGATGGTGTAATGATGATAGACTGCTTTCTGTATCATCAAACCTCCATTATTTAATGTGATAGGAAATCTATTTGTATTTAATAAAAGGATAAGATCCTTAGAGAATATATTTCTCTCCCTAAGAGCTAATGAAAGGGAGAAGGTTTTCATGGTAGTTTATCATCTCTCAAAAGTTCAGTGTTGGAATGGAAGATATTATATTCTATAAACATATTTTGGTTTTTTTTTGTTGTCAATTCACACTGTGATGATCAAGGAGTTTTCAAGGAAAGTGCTATTACATTATAAGCTGACAACAATATTGAAGGTGGTGTCATTTCCTAGTATTTTCCAAATTTTTGGATCCAACATTTTAAGAATAGAGAAATGTCTTTTTTCAAATGGAAGTCACATGAAATATTGAACGTGAATCTGAATTTTGTGTGTAAGTTATGTTTTAAGATTGTCTCATCAAAATATAGAAAAATAAAAAATCACGCAAAATATTTGTTTCTTGCACAAAATAAGGTTTGTGTGATAGGAAGTTTTACATGCAAAGAAGAAGGTGTGAAATAATATTATGCACCAAATACGTCATCAAATTATAGTTACATTCCAGTGGATTTTCAACTTATACACATAAAAAATATGGCAAAGTCATGAACTACATGCAAAAGATGAATTTACATGAAGGTATATTATGTTCCAAAAGATTCATCCAAATTAGGATTTTATGCAAGTTGATGGAATGAAAGGAACTTTCATGCAGGGCCTTCCAGATCTATAAATGTACAGTTTCCCCCATCCAAGACTTAGAAGTTTTTACCAATAGGATTATGTTTCACTACCATGTGAAAGAGTTGAGCATAGAAGACTTACACACAGTAAATCATATGCGTAGAATGTTATTTAAGTCTATCAATACCAAGTGAATATAGTGTTGTGGTTGTGAAAAAGATAAGGGTTCTGAAAAATAAATCTTTCATGAAAATATCAAAACTTTTTTGCTATAATAGATGTAACATGCAAGTGTTGTGTTGAGCTACTAGTATGTTTTGAGTATATGGTTTTTTTATTAGTGCTTCTAAGTGCATCAATTTAGGACTATAGTGTAAGTAGAGTATCATGATATTTAGGAAAAAAGAATTAATTCCACTCTTCTAAAATGACCTTCAATTCATTAAACTAAGTAATAATTCACCAAAAGTAGTGATCTTGGGGGAGTCAAGGGAAGTGTTCTTATGGAGGCAATGTGATCTTCCTAAAATCTTGTAAAGGTAGTGTATTTGTCTTAGAGTGACTATGTATAAACTTTTGTTTTACAAAACTAGTGAAGATTGGAGGGAATTTGGTATAACCAAAACACGATTAGCATATGTTCCTTGGACTATCCCTTAGTGCTGAACTGAGTAAAACTATTGTGTTGTCTCTTTAAAAGTAATTATTTATTTTCTGGACGTTTCCATCAGATAGGTTTAACAAGTTCCTACCAACATGAGAACAAGATCCATTGCCTTAAAAGAAAATTCTAACACCCTAATTCACCCCTCCCCTCTCATAGAGTTTCAGGGTTTAATAAGTGGTATCAAATCTAATGGGTTTCTAGTTCTAAATATATCATGTTTTGTTTTTGCATACTATTTAGTAAGTATCAGAGGAGTCTTCCTATTTGATGGAAGAAATTTATAGATTTGGAATAATAGGATGAGATATTATCTAATATATCTTGTAATGGAAGTTATTTTTTCCATCGTACAGGGGATTTATGTCACTGATGCAACATAATTTTCTATGAGTTAAATAGATAGGAAAATTCTTGATGCAGGTGCCAAAGAATAGAATGCACTTACTATAGATATATCTAATCAAATCTATCTAAAGGTGGTGATTTTTATTTCATCTAAGTATATGTGGGAAAAACATGAAAATGTATTTGAAGTATAAAACAAAATGAATGAGGTGAAACTCCATGTTTTTTATAATAGGTTCAATGATCGAAAAATGAATCTTATGAAAATATAGATACCTTTTTTAAACAAATTACAGATGTAATTGGAGAAATAAGAGGACTTAGTGAAGAAATAAAAGACAGTGAAATAGTGAAGAAAATCTTGAAAAGTCTTCCACCTCTAAAAAATTAAAAAGTGTCTGGCCTTGAGGAAAGGGATCTTTATAAACTTTATCTTGATGATTTTATATGTTGTCTGGTGGCTTATGAAATGATAGTTAAACCATAATATGCAATGAATTGTGTAAGCAGGGAAATGACATTTAAATCCAGGGAAAAACTTGAGGTTTCTAGGGGTAGTATTGAAGAATATAATTAGTAATATGACCTTGTTTCCCTCTTTGAAAATAAATTTAAGGGAGGAAAATGGATATTTGAAATAATGATTCCTCTGGCCTATTTTCAATGTGGTATAGTAGGGAACATTGCCTCTTGGTGCTCAAAGAAGTTTGATATTTAAGAAAGTGAAGCTATAAATGTATAGAAGCCTTAGAAAAGACTTCCCCAAAAAAGAGAGTTCAAATCAGGAAATAAATTACTGACAAAGTGTTTCTTCTGTAAATAAGAACAAGATTAAAATGAATTCTTTGAAGAAGAATAACTAAAGTTTAAATATAAAACCCAAGCATCCATGAGGGCTACAGTTGAAAAGACAAAACCTTCAAAAGATAAATATAGTTATTTGGTTTTTGTTTTTGATCTCAAGGTGTAAATTGAGAGTTCTATTGAAAATATTGATGATCAAATAAAAAGGAATAAGAATTTGAGATCCATTATAGAAGAGTCATCAGAGTACGTTGATTAACTTGGAGTTAAAATTGATCGACTGGAAATAGATGAAAATGAGAATTCAAAAACTATTTAAATATTAGAAGATGTTTTTTAATGTAAGCTCAATATTGAAGAGCGAGATAAATTCATCAATGAACTCACATCCAGACTAGAGGAGAATACTAGGACTTTCAAGGGAATTAAAGAAGAATTTTTTACTCTAAGGATTAAACTATAAAATGAATCAAATTCAAGGTAAATAAATAAAAAATAATAGTTTGGAATATTATCATAGACAATGTTATTAGATAGATCTAAATGTGATTATATAAGAGGAGTGAAGGCTTTTAATGATCATAAGTCCAAATGTATGTGAAAAGTGGAATTATCTGTGACGCTGAAACATCAAATGTTGGAAAAATATGACTTAAGATAAAGGGAAGTAAAAAGTTGGACATATCATAAATTCACATAATGTATTAATAAAGAAAGATTCAAATCAAATAGAAAAGAGAGTTGAATATTTCCCCCAAATATCTAGAGATGGTATCTATTCAAATTATTTTACAAAATACGAGTATATGGGGATGAATGGAAGTGAGAATACATTTCCTCTTATGAAATTCCAATTATGTGGCTTTCTGGGATATACAATTTCGTATTGTTAAGAGGAAAGAATCTATCTGAATGGGGAATAACTTGAAAGTAAACAAAGGATAATGAAACCATATCCTTCATCTTATAGAATAAATAGTTTCTTTAGATATTTTATATATTGTTCTAACTTTGGCATTAAATCTATTAATTATAGGAAAAGTAATGGTGGGAACATTACCTACAGAACACAGATAAAAGTCAATAATTGTCAACTAGTAAAAATTTATCTTCAAAATAGATATTCCCCTCTGGATGAAAAAAATTAGTGCGATGAACCCATGCATATGGAAAAGAGATTGGAAAGGAATCCATTATCCTCCACCCAATGAAGTATCTCATGGAAGGAATGGAAGAAGATTGAGAAATCCAACCATGCAAAAATAGATCTAAAAGCTACAATGAATAGTATCACTTAGATTCTTAAAAGTGGTTTCTCATCCTATATAACAGGAAATGATGATTTATTAAAGAATGTTAAGAAATGGTTTTATGGAATAGTGAGGTTTAGAAATGATGGTACTTTAAATATAAATGGAATTGGAAGTATAGAACTAGAAAATGAGGAGATTAGGAAAACTGAATTTCTCTATATGGATGGACTATGTCATAATATCCTAAGTGTGATTCAACTCTATAACTTAGGAAATATAGTGACATTTAATCAAAAGGGGTGCACTATTAAAGGAAAGATATGGAATTATATCATGAAATTATGCAAAACATATGTAAATTTATACCATGTCGATAGTAATGAAAACATTGGTTAATTAAATTTTGAAGAGGAAAAAAACTTGTGACATCATAGGTTTGGTAACATTAATAAAAAATGCACGCAAAAGATATCTAAGATGAAAATAATCACTGATATCCCCATTATGAAGTTTGAATGCAAAATGACATGTGATTCTTGTGTTTGATGAAAGATATCATGTAGTACATATAGGCTGAAGAAGAAAGTGGCATCAAATCTACTTTATCTCATCCATAGAGACATATGTATCCCAATAAATGTGGTTGGAATACCTAGATAGAGGTACTTTATTCTCTTTATTAATGATTATAGTAGAATGGCTTGTGTAATGGTTATACAGGGGAAACAACAAGTTCTTGATTTCATGAAAAGTTATCATCAAGTAGCTGAGAATGATATTAGTTGTACAATCAAGAATTAAAAATCTAACAATAGAGAATAATACATATCCATTGAATTTGAAAATTACATGGAGAAACATGGAAAAAAATCATGAGGTTGTTTCAGTAAGAACCACGTTGAAAAATTGAGTTATTGAACCCAAAAATTGACATTTGAACAATATGAATAAAACTATTCTAATAGAGAGTCGTATTTCTCATCATTACTGAAAAGAGGTTTTTCAAGAATAAGTGTACATAAAAAATCTGACATGGATTTTTCTGGGTGACACCAAGACATCGTATTAGTTATGGTGTGAAAATAAGCCCTCTTTAAAGTACTTTCATGTTTTTGGGACTAAGTGTTTCATCTAAAACAAAGAAGGAAATCAAGGAAAGTATGGTGATGTTGTAGATTAAGGAATATTCATTTGATATTCAATGAAGATAAAAGCCTAAAAATATTACAATAATCTTTATGGATGAATTGTGGAAATTAGTGATTCAAAAATTAGTAAAGATAAAACTATAAATAATTTAAGGAGATGATATAAAGATATGATAGAAGATGAAAAAGAAAGAGGTCAAAAGATATATTCTAATGCATAAATAGAAAGAGGCTTATATAACAATCAGGGCTCACGAAATGATGATGATTTAGAAGAAGAATCAGAAGAAGAACCCATGGCTTAACAAAAATCATCAGAACCTCAAATAAGAAATATAAGTGTAGAAATTGATCAATCTAACATCATTTGGGATTGGACAATACCCACATGGAAAAGGATAATGAGGGGTGAAGAAAATTATGACTTTATATCAATTTTGGAACCAATCTCATTTGAAGAATTAGCGAAAGATGAATCATGGGTTAAATTCATGAATGAATAACTTGATCAATTTTACAAGAACCAAACATGTGAACTTGTTATGAGACCATAACATCACAAGGTGATTAGAACAAAGTGGATCTCCAAAAACAAATTCGATGATCATGGAAATGTGATTAGAAATAAGGTACACATATTGTGTGAGGTCTATGCATGGATTGAAGTAATTGATGTTGAAGAAACATTTTCTCTAGTAGATATACTAGAGTTTATCAAGATCTTACTTTCAATTTAAATTCAAATAGGATACAAAGTGTATCAGTTTTATGTAAAAATATATTTCTAAAATGGAGTTCTTGAAGAAGAAATATACATTGAATAACCAGTGGGATTTCTGATTGGAAATAATAAAGAAAAAGATTGTAAAATAAAGAAGGCTCTATATAGTCTCAAGTAGGCACCATGTGCATGGTATTCTCAACTAGATGATTTTCTGAAGAAACTTCAATTCAAAAGAGGAGATGTTGATCATAATCTCTATATGAAGAATTCATAGGAAGATCAATTTATAGTTCTTGTTTAAGTGGGTGATATTATATTTTGAGGAATTAGGTAGGGATCAGTGGAAGAATTTTCTAATCACACGAAATAAGAAATCAAAATTTCTATGATTGGTGAACTCACATACTCTTTGCGGCTTTAGGTGATTCTGAAGAAGGATTACACCTACATTTATTAGACGAAATATGAAAAGGATATATTGAATAAATTCAACAGATGGGACTCAAAACCAATATCAACTCTGATTGATGTTGGAAAAAAACATGGAAAGCACGAGGATGGGACTTATGTGGATCCCACCATGTATAAGATAATTGTTGTAATCTTGTTATACCTGACTAAAACATGGCTAGATTTCATATTTCCAATATGCTTAGTGACCCACTTTCAATGTAATTCAATGGAAGAGCATTTGGAAGTAGTTAAAATAATCATGAGGTACATTCAAGGTTCTCTCAATTTTGTCTTATATTTTTTAGTCGGAAGAGATAATGAATTAATAACATTTTATGAAGTTTATTGGGTTAGAGATGGGGTGGACAAAAATTCCACTAGTGGTGGTTCCTTTTCATTAGAAATAAATTTGTTATATGGTTGAGCAAGAAACAAGAAATCACTTCTCTTAGTATAGATTAAGTAGAGTATATTTATTCTATAAAGTATTTCACTAAACTATTGAATATTAAGCAACAACTGAATGATATTGGTTATGAGGTGAAACAGTCGATGGTGATCCACTGTAATAATAAGAGAGCGATTGATCTTATGAATAATTTGGTTTATTACTCTCGTATAAAACATATTAAGATCATATATAACTTCATTAAGGAAAAAGTTGAACAAGTGTGATTAAAATGGAGCATGTTGTAACTAATGACCAAATCGTTAACATTCTGACTAATCCATTTGCAACACATGTGTTTGAGAAAAATTAGTTCAACCTCAGTGTTCAAACACCTCCTAGAGGATGAGTAGGTTACGGTTGTCCCCTCTCCCCATTTTTTTAAATTGTTTTAATTTGTTTGTGGAAGTGATGCAGGTTTATGGGGGAGATATGATCTAGGGGGAGTGTGTTTTTGAGCTCTACAAGGAAATACAGGTTATTTGGGTTAATTTATAAAGGGATAAAATGGATAATAAATTCAATGTCATATTAAAGGGTTTGCTGGTTATAGGTTTCCTGAAAAACCATGCAATACTTCTATGACAAAATTAGAATTGGGTGTTATGAGGAAACAATATGATTTGTTTCTGTGACATAATGAGAATTAGGTGTTAGGAGGAAATAGTCAGAGCTTAGCTTGGAAATATTTAAGAATTAAAAAATATGATAAACCAATTCATTTTTCTCCTATTATTTTATGCATGGAGATTTACTCACAGAGACTTATAGTGTTGGATAATTTGTTTCTCACATATCAATTTTTGAGAGTGTCTGGTGCTTTATTGAATTTTACTATAGATTTCCAAAAAAATCAGAGGGGATATTGTAGGAACCAATATTGTTCTGTGTTGGAAAGGGATTCTATTTTTTTTATGTTTCCAATCCATATAGTGATGATCAGAGAGTTTGTAAGGCACATTATCTTATAGTACAAGATGATGATAATATTTAAGGTGGCGTCATTTCTCAGTGTTTGCCAAATTTTTGGGTCTCGAATTTGGAGAATGGAGAAAGGTGATTTTGGAAAAAGGAAGTTGTGTGAAATATTGAATGGGAATATGAATGTTTTATAAAATTTGTGTTTTAGGATTGTCTAATAAAAATATAGAAAAGGAAATAATCATGTGAAAGATTTGTTTCTTCTTGAAATAAGGTTTTCATGATAGGAAGTTTTATGTGAAAATAATAAGGCACAAATTAATATTATTTGAAAAATATAAAATCAAATTTGAATCACTCATTAGTGGATGTTTGAGTTCAACACATAAAAAATATAGTAAAGTCCTGAACTATGTAAAAAATGTGAATTTGATTGAAGGGATCTTATAGACCAAAAGCATCATCCAAATCATGCTTACGTGTAAGGGGAAGGCCCGCAAGGAACTTTCACATAGGGTCTTCTAAGTCTATAAATATGTTCATACCTCCATCCAAGGATTAGAAATTTTCCAAAAACTATTCAATATATCTTCTGCATGAAATATTTTTGCACAAAAGACTTATGTGTAGTAAATATTACATGAAGAATGGTATTTAAGTCTATTAATGCCAAGTGAATATCATGGTGTGGTTGTTTCAAAGATAAGGTTTTTTTGAAAGACATATTGCACAATAATCTATAAACATTCACACAAGAACATGTGTTATGCACAAGTGCTATGTTGAGATACTAGAAGGTTTTGAGTATTTGGTTTGTTTGATCAGTGCATTCAAGTGCATCAATTTAGGACTATGCTGAAAGAAGGGTATCATGTTATTTAGGGAAAAATAATTAAATACCAATATACTAAAGAAACATTTAATTCATTAAACTGGGTAAGACATCACCCAAAGTAGTGAGCTAAAGAAAGTTGATAGAAGTGTTCTAAGGGAGGTAGTGTGATCTTCATAAAATCTTGTAAAGGCAGTGTTCCTGGAATATAGTGACTATGTATGAAATATTATTTTTTACAACTAGTAATGATTAGTGGAAGTTGGTATGACTCGCACATTGTCGTTGTATGCTCCATAAACTATCCCTTAGTGGTGAACCAATTAAAATTGTTGTGGTGTATCTTTTCACTCGATTGTTTGTTTTCTGGATGCTTCCATCAGACAGGTTTAAAATGTTACCACCAAGGTGGGAACAAGATCCATTTCTTTAAAAGAAAAAGTTGACACCCTAATTATCCCCTCCCCTATCAGGGTGTTCTAAGGTCCAACAATATGGATCAATAGTGTTCATTGATTAAAAACACTAAGGATGAGGAGGAGATATGGAGCATAATGTGGAAGGATTTTAAAGTAATCTTCTTGGAAAAATATTTTCCTCATAAACAATGAGAAAATATAGAGATGAAATTCCTGATTCTAAGATAAAAACAAGATGAAAATGTTTCTAAGTTTGAAGATAACTTTACATGGTTATCAAGGAATTCGGTGGACTATGTACATAATCAAAAGAGTAAGATTGACCATTTCTTTGATGGGTTAAATCTAATACTTGGATGCGAACTAGTCTCTCAAACCTTCTCATAATATGAGGATGTAGTATTATGTGTTTTCAAGATAGATATATAATTCTCTAAGTCATTTTTCTTAGTAGGGAATCAAGAGAATAATATTAAGGTATTGAAAAAAATGGTTAAAGGTAATAAGGGAAAGAATTATTTTCCCACATGTGATAATTGTGGATAGAAACACTCTACTACTTTTGTAAAGGGAATGGGATTTTTCTTCAAGTGTGATAAAGTTCAACTATCAAGATCATTATTTCAAGAGAAATAAAGAATCAGTTAATGTCCATTGATTCGATTGTAAGGATATAGGTCACTATGCAAATGAATTCCCCAATCACCATGGTAATATACCTTAGAAGAAGCTAAGGGATCAAGTTCAAGATTATGCTATTAATACAATCGAAGTGAAATGATTAAAGGGATTTGGTATTTTGGATTCAATAATTAAGTTATATAAATATTTTCACCAATGGTATTTTGGTTATAAGAATAAAAAATCTAACTATTTTATTAGTTTTGGAAGAATATATGTCTTTATGTAAGATTAATTTAAGATATATGGATAACATCATGGGTTTATGAGATTAAAGTTGATTGTAAATTCAATGTCTTAAACATCCATTTTTTAGGTTTTATATGATGAAATTTTTATTATGAATAAGGATATATTTTGAGAAATTTATAGTAATAAAACCTATTTTTTTATTATATTTTTTAGTGAAAATTTCATTTAATGAAGAATGAATTTACATTTTTTATATATAATATTAAAGTAATAGATAACCTTTAGGGTTAATATAATAATTTATGTTAAGGAAGTAATATTTAATTAAGATTATTTGATGCTTTTGGAAAAATAATTAGTCATATAGAAAACCATTATGGTTAAAAATTGATTTTAGGACCAATGTTATTTTTTGAGGATATTCATCATATTTTTTGTAAGATTAAAGGAATTATATTAATATAATTTTAGAAAAATAAAAGCCCACGAATTAGGTAAAAACCCATCATATCAGGTAAGGTCATGTAGCTTTAACCCACAACCAAAGTCTGACAAGGGTACATCACCTACCATTAGATTACGATATATTCCAATTGATATAAAAAAATTTTAATTAAAAAATTTTATGGATAAATACTTGTGTAAGGGATTAAATTTAACTTTGGGTGTTACAATTTAGGTGTATAGATTAATGTATTATATTGGATAACTCATGCTAACCATTTGGGTTTCAGTAAAAATTTAGTGACGTACTAAAGGACTTTTCAATATTTTATGGATATTATGGCCCATTAAAAGTTAATTTTAGTGCTTCAAGAATAAAAAAATCCATCTTTGATATTCATTTCTTTGAATAAGGAGTGAAGTGGATGTTGATCTAAGAACAACAAAAGGATGAAATAATAAGTATATTTCTTGGTGCTATTTATCATGATAGTAAAAGAATCCCTAAACTCTAGGAAAGGGTTCTTAAAATAAAAAAAATTATCTTATTACCTAAATTTTTTATGATTAAATGGTTATTAAAATTATCATATATTTATGGTGTTTTAGTCACTAACTTTCTCTTGATCACTCACTTTCTTATAATCAATTATCTCTGTCACACTACACAATTATTTAATATTTTCTTCCATGTACATATTCTAACATCAAACCAATGTTATAATACTTGGAAACATAGTTATGTGTTATTATAGATGACCTTATTATTACCCTTTTCCACTTTTAATAGTATGTTTTTTAACCCTTTTCACAATGTGGGTTTTTAACAAAGGTATTTCCAGATGGCAACCCCTTGATTTCTAAGTGCTAGTTAAAATTGTGAGGAGGAAATTTATTGAAGTCATGGAGACTGTAACAATTAGAGATTATAAAATAATACCATTTTTTTATAGAATATGATACATAAAACACCGATCTAAAACAACCAACAAAATACAACTCTTTAAATTTAATTTCATCGATAGCTTGTGATACACGCAACTACGAGTCTAAATGTTATAAAATAAAATACCATTATAACCTAGCTGTTAAATTAGTTTGTATGAATAGAACTAACTGAATTATTAAAATTATATGTTTTACACATGTATAAAATAAATTCAATGGTTATATATTTATTAAAAATAAAATTATAATCATTTTAATGAAAAAATATGTTTTATGAAAAAAGTCTATTTTTTAAAAAGGTTGGTTCATCACGTATCACACACGTAATTAAAAATTAATTTTAAAAATTTTAAAAATTTATTTTAATAAATTAAATTCACTTTTGAAATCATAATGTAAAATTTATATTATAGTTAAATTTTGATAATTTTTTGAAGAGAATAATTTTTCAATGAATTGCGAAAAATACTGGTTTTTTATTGAAAACCTCCTTTTCATTTAAAGTATTTAAAAGTTCCATTTTGATTTAAATTTTTTTTAAAAGTAAAATTATTTCAATTATATTATAATAAATAAAATTTAGGACATTTTAATCAATTTAATATTTAATTGTTATATTAAAACTTTTTATACTTATGAAAACTTTTCTTTAGAAAAGTGCTTTTTTGTCATGTTTGCGGTATTTGTTTTAAATTAATTTATAATAATTTTGTGAATTTAATTTAGAAAAATGTATTAAATATTTTTATTCATAATAATTAATATTATATAATAAGTTTAAATTAATTTTTGTTCAAAATGAATAGTAAAAATAGGAAAAGTTAATTACTGTGGTTAAGCTTAAAACGGTTTTATCGGGGGTTATACTAAAAATATAAGGGTTATAATGACCTATAAACTTGCATATTTCATCTTTTACGAATAGAATTTTACCCTATCTTGAACATGGTTTTTTAATGATCCATTTTAGGTCAATTTTTTCATGTGAAAAATGTGAGTATTACTTTTTCTGTTCAAAACATTCAAGCGTGTCCTCTCCCCCACTTTTAAAAAGTCACCCCCACCTCTCCTCTTCACACACAAAAATGATTTTGGTTTAAAAAATACCTACCTAAATATAATCCATAAATACCTACCAGAATATTAGAGTTATCATTTGGATCATAAAGAAAATCTCGGAAGGCTTTAGGTGTAAACCTAAAGGGGTTGTCTGAAGAAGAGGTAAAGTTCTTAACCATACCCTTTTCATTTTAATTCTTCATTTGTCTCCATAAAATATTATAAAACCGTGATAAGATAATAACACCAATATATCATATATACTAACATTTTATTATGTTAAGTTAATAACCTATATATATCACCTCTTCCATCAAATGGGAAATGAGATCGTCAATCATTTTTATGGCGGACTACCACCTCGCGAACAAATATAATTTTTTTTTCATAAATGCCTCTCTCAGATGGATATAATAATAGATGTAACATATTTATATTATATTTATGAAATTAATATACTCATATAATTATAATATCACTTTTAACTTCTTACCTTCTAATCTGTTAGAAAACTATAATGTTACTCATGTGTAAGTGTGGACTGCCGCCTCCATGCAGTGATGTGAAATGTTATTCATTTTATTTGAAATGTATTGTAATAAGTTTGTATTTAATGAATATAAATGAAAACCTTATATAATAATGGTTCTTTAAAGTTTAAATATTTTTTATTTTTATTACATTCCATCTGTTGGAAAAAAGAAATAGTGTTCATGTGTACATTCGGTATACCGTCTCTATGAATAGTGTAACTTGTTTTCCCATCTCTAGAATTTATGAATAGTTATAAGTACTTAAATAATGATTAAATATGGTATTTATATCATTTTTTACATCCTTTATATGATTCAACCATGATAAAAGTAAAATTTGTAAAATTACCCTACCAAAACATACACAAAAAACGAAGCAATTATCACCCAAAATAGTGATTTTAACAAAGAATTGTTAATAAAGAAGTGATAAAAGGTTATAATTAAATCTTATATTATATTATATATATTATTATGGTTTTTTAATATATTTATAATAAATTTATATTGGTCATACATGAGGTTCGAACACATATGCAGGAATCTGGACCTAAGGTAAGGGGTTTATCTCAATTTCCTTTCATTAAGGAGTATTTTAATATTATGATCCTAATTTATTTAATATTGTGTATATATTACCCCTTTTAAATGTAATATAATTTATAATTATTATGTTTTTAAGTTTCAATTTTAATTATTTCATCTAATGGTATTTGACTTGAAAGTTACCAAGTGATAAATAATTTCATAATTTGATTTCTTTTCATTGGGTTATATTACTTATTAATTCTAATAATATCTATGTAAATAATTTTGATTATATTCTATTGTATTTCCACATATTTTATGTGTATTTTTATTTGATACACATAATTGATTCATTTATTAATTCTCACTTGAATCATATTATCATTGTAAGGGATTTTCATCTCACGTTTACTTTTATGACATGTATGTAATATTCACTACATAGTTATTTTGTGTGCTATATATACTTACCCTTTAATATTTTATATCATCAATAACTTAATATTAATGGAATTTAAAGTTTCATTTAATGTTATTTATTTCATGGGACTTGTGATTCAAAAGTTACCAAAGTGGTAAAATATTAATGTTTCAATATTATTTTAATCCGGATTGTTTATACTAAAATTTATATTAAATGAAATTATTTGATCATCTTATAATAAAAAAATTAATTTTTCTTCTCTTATTATTCTTCATGAATTTTTAATGTAATAGTACCATTTTGTTCTCTTTTATACATAAATGATTGATAAAATGTTTTTAATAAGATCTAACTACATTTCTCTCTTCGTTTGAAAATCCATTTCTTCCAAATCCATGTTTTCTAAAAATGTTTTTAATTTTTTTTTAATATGAATATTTAAAGTAAAATTTACCCATAATTGGGATTTTTTAAAAAAATAAAAGGAATCTTCTTGTCTTTTTCCAAACAATGTAATTTTGATATTTTCTTACAAAAAATGTGAAAGTAATATTTGTTTTAAATTAATTAACATGAATATAAATTTACCACTATCATCACCACTCATTGATTTAAAGATTTATTTACAATATTACAATTATATTTTTAATGAAATTTTTTTTCTAAATATTTTGGAAATTTTCATTTTTGAAAGTGATTTTTGATGTGAAAAGGATATTTCCCTTAATAATGTTTTTGATGGGATATTTACAGTATTTATATTCATCAATAAAAAAACCATTATTTCACTTATGCTATATTGGGAATATGTTGTAATGATACCATAATTATTATTTATTTGGATGTTTTATGATCAGTTTAATTGGGACTGTACTATTTTGATACCATTATCTATAATACTATGAATGGTCTATGATTATGTTTATTGATTGGGGAAGGTATTAACATTTTTATGATATTTTTTTAATAAGAATGTTTATGTTGATTGTGTTCCACCCCTTTCATATGAGGAATTAATTGGACTTAGTAAGTGATGGATAGGGCCTAATATATCCCCTCAATATATCGGTAGGTCTCATTAGACAAACTGGCTTGGATATTTGGTCGAGGCCTTACCCATTTATTAAGATATCTTGGAACAAGTCCTTGAAGATATGTTTATCATGTTCAAGATTATGTATTCTATAATTTTAATATTAGTAACTGATGTTCCATGTGATTATTTGATTAGTTAGAATGTTCATGGTTAAGTTTTAAGCTCGTGTGATTATTTATATGGAATTATTTGATCATCATTTATTTCTTACATATCACGCTCAAGTAATTGATTGAATATAATGTTTTTGAGTTTTTTACCTTGCCATATTTATTATGCCTTATTTATTCATGATATCTTCCACTTTAAAAATACCCTTGATGAAAATTAGAGCTCACCCCTTTCTTATTTTTCCTTTCCCAATGATTTTAGTAAGTGTATTATGATTGATATATAGGGATATGATAAAAGGTTTAATGGTTTACTCAATGAAAACACTATGTTGTATTTTATTTTTTAATTTTAATGTGATATTCAAGTATGTATTTTAGTTTACCAATACTAGTATACTATCTCATCCTTTAGGATGCAATTCCATATATCTTATTCTAATGTAATAAAGTAACCATGGACTCTAGGATACTAGGGTCAGGGTCTTTATAGTTGGTATTAGATAAAGTTTATTAGAAACATTGGGAATTATATTTAGGAAAACATAGATTAGGGAACATAACATTATGACTGAAATTGAGGATATCTATAAAAGAACATCATAAAGTTTTGTTAATAAATAGATTATGTGGTTTTTCCTCACAATACATCCCTAACTAGATACTACCAGTGGATGTGGTTCTAGAACAGTTTTAACTAGGGGTAATAACTCCAAAAAGGGTGCATTATAATTTGACTCAATAATCACCTAGTGCATGAAAATGAGCCTTGTTTCACACCTGGTTTGACACTCCTGGGGGTATTCTTGGGATAATTCACATTTTTATACAAGCCATTATAAAGGATTTGAAAATATTTTTACAATTTGAAAACATTCCCAAATAAACCATGTTTATGATCATGAGATTAGATATGCATAAATTTTTCAATTTATGATTAATATTTCATTAGTTTTGGGATTATAACTTTTGTTTCAAAATGTTATGATCTAATATACTATATGCCATTGTTTAGAAATAGTGTATAAAATAATCAACGAGAACTATATCAATTAATATACTCAATGTTGGTATTCTATTCCTAATAAATATAATTAAGATGGAGCTAGAGCTGTAGCTTGAACTGGTCAAATTATAAAAATATTTGGGAAATTCACACAAGTTATGAGTAATAACCTTACCTTTATGGGGTTTCCAGCTGATCCACATTGTGTTGAAACAGTGTTATACCACTTCATGTGTCAAAAACCTCCATCATTAAATGGGACTATAAATCCATTTGTAACAGGTAAATGGATAAGTTCCTTAGAGAAGATATTTCTCACCCTCAGAAGTAAACAAATGGAGAAGGTTTCCATGAAAATTTATCATCTATCAGGATATGCAGATCAATGGTGGACATTAATTCAAAACATTATGTATGATGAGGAAATATATAGAATGGAGTGGAAAAATTTTAGTGTACTTTTTTTGGAAAAATATTTTCCTTGTAAACAATGAGCAAATATGGAGAGACAATTCCAAAGCCTAATGCAAAAGTAATATAAAAATGTTTCTAAATATGAAGATAACCTTATAAGTTTAGAAAGACATGTTGTGAAATATTTATATACACTACTAAAAAACAGGTTTTATCCAGTGATATGGCTTTAACAACGCTAGCTAAAATGCTATTAAATACCCCCTTTGTCAGCGCTAAAAAAAGTATTGTTAAAGGGGGGCCTTTATTAGTGTTTTTTACTAGTGCAGATAAATGGGATCTTTTATCAGTTATTTTTTACAAGCTCTGATAAAATTATACTTCAAAAAAATTATATTTCATTAAAAATAATATATTAATATATTAATATATTTATATTGAAATAAATATAATATATATTTTTGAAATATGTTTTCGATAAGGTAAATAGGAATGTATACTTAAAATATAATATATTTAGTGAAATGGATTATAAAATAACTAAAAAAATATTTTTAATTAATAATTTTCTTATTATTACAAAGTAGTAGCCATTTAATATAAATCTGGAGATAAAAAATCAAAAAAAATAAAATATCTAAAATAAGTAGAAAACGTAACTCAAACCTCAAATAGCCATAGATTTTGATCCACGTGTCTATTTGGGCTCTACCACATTTCAAATCAAATACTGTAATGAGCTCAATGCCATCATGACCCGAGGGGACCCAGGTCACAATTTTTTAGAGGCCAAAAAAGGCCCACAAGTCCTCCAAAACTGAGTTTTTGGTCGGGGTACCCCAATTTTTTAACTTTTGATGGATTTTAAGCCTTGTTTATGGGGGTATTTTTTCATTTTTCAGTGGGGACTGAATTTATTCCCATGGATTACATTTGTATTCATATTATGTCTTTAAAATTTTATCATTATTCATAATGTAATATTATTTATAATCAAATATATAACAATATATACATATTTTTTATATATTCACACATAAAATTTTAATTTTATAAATAAATAAGTTAAACATATTTACATGTAAAATATATTTATTAATATATAAACATATATATAAATATATGGATAAAAAAATGTAATGAAATATATATAAATATATAGATATATCATAAAATATGAAAGAAAATAGTATAGGGGAGTGGAAAAGGCTTTGATGTATATGGTGAAGGTCTAGGGTTCATAACTCACTAGAGGCAGGGGTGTGCACTGGAGGTTGGGATTATCTAAAGAGCTGATAAAGGGGTGTTGGAATCATTAATAAAGGATTGGGAGGTTGGTAAGCACTGATAAAGGTGTGGGTGGGTGGGGTGTGGAAAAAAATATATACCCTTTATCAATGATTTTTTAATGCCATTAAAGGACCCTTTAATAGTGCTAAAAAGTGATAATAAAGGGGGACTTAAATAGCACTAACAAGAACTATTAAATGACCATTTTACCAATGCTTTTTTAGCATTGTTAAAGGGGGCCTTTAACGGTGCTTTTTTATCATTGATAAATGTTTCGGGCTTTTAACCATGATTTAATTATCAATGCATTTTTAGCACAGATAAAATCATTTTATATCAATGTTAAAGACCTATTTTGTAGTAGTGATAGTCCAAAGAGTAATGTTGATCATTTATTTGGTGGGTTATATCAAATACCTTGAAGTTAACTAAACCTTCTTGTTATATTAGAATATAGTATCATGTGATATTAATTCGAATAATTAAGTCTCAAATTCTTATGGATTTGAAGGGAAGTGATAGAAGAAGTGTATGGTAGGAAAAAAATGGATAATGTGAATAAGGGAAAGCATAATTTTCCCACATGTGATAATTATGGATATAATCTTCATGGAAATTTAATAAAGGGAATGAGAGTTTTCTTCAAGTGTGGAGATAAAGGCCATCAAGATCATGATTGTAAGGGCAAGAAAGAATCATCAAATGTTCAATATTTCAATTATAAATAGATGGTCCACTATTCAAATGAATGTTGGATGTATCAAGGGAATATACCTCAGAATAATCTAAAGGGTCAAGTTCAAGCTTATTCTATTAATACAGAATAGGTGGGATTATTAAATTTATTGTTTTTTTTAATTCTATAATTATGATGTAGAATTATTTTTATGAATAGTATTTTGGTTATTAGAATAATGAAATATCTAAGGATTGTTTTAATTTTGGAATCATATATGTCTTAGTGTATGATTAACATAAGAGTTATAGATACCAATATGGGATTATGAGATTAAGGTTGATCATAATTTCAATTCCTTGAAACCCCTTTTTGAGCCTTTATGTGATGGGATTTTTATCAAGATTAAGGATATTTTTGGAGAGATTTATGTCAATACAACCCATTAGTTTGGTATTTATTTTAGTGAAAATTTTATTTAAGTAAGAATGAATTTAAATTTTTTTGTAAATTATATTAAAGGTATTTATAACCTTTTGGGTCAATATGATTATTGATTTTAAGGTAATAATAGTCAATTAAGATTATATGATTTCATAGAAAAAGAATAAGTCATATAAAAAAACCTCATGGTTAAAAAGTGATTTGAGGACCAATGTTATTTTTTAGTATATTCATCATATTTTTTGAAACATTATAAGAATTATATTAATATGGTTTTAGAAAAAGGAAAACTCACATTTTGAGTGATAATCATTCTCATCTAACATGGTTACAGGGCTTGAACCCACAACTAATGGCTGATAAGGGTGTAATGCCTACAACTAGACCACATGATGTTATGGTTGATATGAAATTGTTTTTACATACATGATTTTATGGATAAATTCTTATGTAATGGATTAAACTGAAATTTTGGTGTTACTATTTAGTTTTAGAGATTAATTTATTATATTGGACAACCTATGCTATTCATTTAGATTTTGGTAAAAATTTAGAGAAATACTGAAGGGCTTGTCACTCTTTTATGGATCTTATAATCCATTAAGATTTAATTTAAATTCTTTAGGATTAAAAAAATTCACTTTGGATATTCATTTCTTAAAGTAAGAAATGAAGTGGAAGTTTATAAAAGCACAACTAAAGGATTAAATAGTAAGTATATTTTATGGTGTTATATATCATTGTAGTAAAATAACCCTTCAACTCTTGGAAAATGGTCTTGAAACAAAAAAAATTTTCTTATTACCTTCATATATTATGAATAAATAGTATTTTAACTCATCACAAATTTATTGCTTTATGTTCTTACATTTCTCTTTATCATTCACTTTTTTGTGATCAATTATCTCTATCAATCTACATAATTATTTATAGTTTTCTTCCATATCTATATTTTAACTTCCCACCAATGTTATCCTACTTGGAAAGTTATTTATGTGTTATTCCAAATTAACATCATATTCCACTTTCCATCATTTAAGAGGAATATTTTTGTCCCTTTTTATGATATGGGTTTTCAATAAAGGTATTTTTTGATGGAAAACCGTTGAATTCTGAGCGAAAGTTAAAATTGAGAGGATGTAATTTATTTAAGGTGGGGAGAATCAAACATCCCAAGATTCTAAATGAAGAACATTTTGTTTGATTTCATATGAAAAATTAAAAACCAATACGAAATGACATGTGAATTACATTTCTTTAAATTTAACATTTTTGATAGTTTGTGATACATGAAACCCTAAGTCTTAAAGAATTATAAAATAGAATACCAATATAACCTATCTGTCAAATAAGAGGGTAAAGATATGACTAAATAAATTATGAAAATTATATGGTTTACACATCTATAAAATAAATTCAATGGTTATATATTGATTAAAAATATAATAAGAATCATTTTAACGAATAAAAAAATAAATGTTTTTTGAGAAACTATATTTTTTTAAATGTGGTTTATTCACGCTTTATGGGCATACTTTAAGATAAATATTTACCACTTTTAAAAAAATTATTTTAAAAAATGAAATTACTTTTTTGAAATCATAATTTTAGAACCTTGATATTTTTATAAAATATATTTTTAAATAATCTGATTTTTTTAATATCATTCATTTCACGCTGCACCAAGTTAAGCTTGTGTTACACGCAACATGGACGTAGCTTGCGTTACATGCAACACCGATGTAGCTTGCGTTACATGCAACATTGAGTTTCTATAAAACATAATTTTATTATTTTCATTATTTAAACAAGATAATTATAACCTAGTCGATATAATTGCATATATGAATAAGATTAACTTAATTATGTAAGTATGATTTACACATGTAAACCCCTTTTGAAATTAAAAGGAAATATTTTCAATGTGCACAAATGTGTTTTATACCAATAGATAAAAAATAACTATTGTTAGATTATATTAATTAAATATATTTAATATATTCAATATAATTTATAACAATCATCTTATGTGTTTTATAGACATTATATAAGAACAAATCCAATTTTACACATAAAAGAATTATTTTTATAAAAAGGTGGTTTTGTCGCCTTTTGATGGAACACTTGTTAAAAATATTGTTTTTTATAATTTTATAAATTATATTCTACAAAATAAACTTCTTATTTGAAATGGATATATCAAAATTTACTTTTTTTAATTTTTCTTTTTTTATAAGTTTCATATTTTGATAAATAATGAAAAATACTAAATTTTAATTGAAAAAATCATTTTTGTTGAAATATTTATAGTGTTAAATTATATTTTTGATTGATTTTAAATTATTATTAAATTAATTTTTTAGAATTTAATCCAATTTAGTTCATCGGAATCAATTTCATGTTTAATTTGGATATAAAAACATTTCAATCTTTTGAATTTTTTCACTTTAAAAACATATTTCCCCATTTTGTCAATGGGATTAATTTTATTTTAATTTTAGAAAATTATATGTTTGGAATTATTAAAAATATATTCCATATTTTTAATCCTAAGGTATAGATTTATTAAATAATACCCTTTTATTTTATGACAATATGAATAGTAACTTTGTTAATATTTATTACCATGATTAAGGGTAAATCGGGTAATTATGGGTAAAAAAATATTTTAAGTTTTAAAAAACTACCCTAAGACTTTACAAAATTTTTTTAATTTATTTCAAACCTTAACACATAAGGTTTTAAATTTATTAATTTAATGGAAACTTTTCCATGATAATGACTTGGATATTATTAAAAATCAAAGAGAGTGACAAAATGTCACACTCTTAATTTTAATAAGTATAATACTTTTAATATAGGGGTAAATAGAAGATATGGTCGAATGTATATAATATAATATAATATAAAACTTTTATATATATCATGGAAAATTCTTATTAAATTTTAGTTGAGAAATTATTATCATAAATAATGACACGATGGTGATGTAGTAATTATTTAATTAATGAAAAACTCAATTAAGTGATGTTATAAATAATAAAAGAGATATAATTTTAATTTATAAATGTTATACACGAATTTTATAGGTTGATATTACATATTAGGAGTGTATTAAATTAATTGGTTTGAATTTATGTTTCTGTATTGATTTTATTAAAGTCAATGTAATGAATATTGTCAAAATTGACACTAATGATATTTTATGAAATAATATTTTATTAAATTAGTTAAAAATAATAAAAAAATACTAAATAATAACAAATAGAATAAATTACAGTCTAAAATATCTTAAATTAACCATTTATGTCTTAATTGAAACCTTAAAACTAAAAATATCAACCTTTTAATATTGAAAATGTTTTTAGAGTAGTTAAATTTCAAATAGGTTAACTGAGGTTTAATAAAAAAGATAAGGTTTAAAATTACAAAATAAAATTATCTAAAATATTTTTTTTATGGTATTAACACCCTTTATCAAATTATATTTGAATAACTTTCCATTTGGAGGTATTTTTATTGAGATTTAATTTATTATAATTTAATATTTTGAGAAATTCCAAAACTGCCTCTCACCTTCTTTATAAAAGGACGCATACTCCATCATATCATTTCACCACATTGAGTATGTTATATCGACCAAAAACTTTAAAATAATATTATCCACTTCCCTATCTGCATTCTATAAATTCCTATCTTCCCAAAGGACCAATTATAGAGTCCTTTAAAGGATATCTAAAGGAGCCATTTTGAAGAAGAGGTAATCGCTCTAATCGATCACTCTCTTTTTTATACTCTTCTATACCTACTATAAATATATTATATATATCATAAAATAATAAGTTAATAATACTAAATATTCTTAAATATTATTATTATTATGAATATCCCATTATACATCCCATTTCCCATCAAAAAAGAAGTAAAAGTATCACTTGTGTGTACGTACGACTTATCATCTCCATGTAGAGATACAATTCATTTTTCATCGCTATATTTTATGAGTGGTAATTATGATGGTTTTAATATTTATAAATTATATCTATGAAATAATTATAATTTTGGAATTATAATATCATATCTACCATTTTACCACCTAATCCTTTGGGAAATGATAATGTCTCTCGTGCGTACATATGGCTTACAATCTCCACGATGTGATGTAATTCTTATTTAAAATACATTTAAAATGGGTGGTAATAAGGATATATTTTATGATTATATATTATATATATAACATAATAATGATTCTATAAATGATGGTACCATTATCAAAGTATAAGGACCAGGACTGCCGAACTGAAACTTGCTTGAAAAATAAAGTCGATACAACTTAGAACAGTGGATTTAATTATCAATAAACAAGTGATAATATGTTATAAACAAATCATAAATGGTATGATTGATATTTGGTTATATAATAAATGAATAATAAATCCATATTTATTATATAGGATATTTGAATTCGAATAAGGAAATGTGATACTTGAGGTAAGGTATTTCTGTCTCACTTTTATTTATGTGGGACACATGCCTTATACACTACTTATTTATTCTATGTGGTGTATATACTACCCATGAATGTATTTTATGAGTCTTATTCTTAATATTATTATATTTTCATATCCATAAAATCTTAGTTCCTTCATGGTTTATACAGTTTCATTTATTATAAAGTTGTAAGGGTTTATATTGCAATCTCATCAACATTCAAGATTGCTTCATTTAAAATATCAATTGGGGTGTAGTTATCTTAAAAATCCATTTTTTCTAAAAAAATAAAAAAAGGTTTTTAATATTATTATATGAATATTTAAATTTGTTTTTATTCATGTTAAAATTTTTACTAAATGGTTTTAAAGGAATCTTTTTTTGTCATTTTTTGAAATGAGGTACTTTTTGAATTTTCTAGAAAAAGTAAAAAATGAATATTTTTTTAAATTATATGGAATGAACAGATTTCTATGAAGTCATCACATCTTAATTCCTTGAATCTTCAATTAAAATCCTATAATGTTATTTTAAAATAAAATATTTTCCTTTAAAATTGTGGGACACTTTAAAAAAATTATTTCACAAATAAAAGGATATTTTCCTCCAAAATTATTTCATATGATATTTTAAAAATAATTTTCCACTTAAGATGACATTATATGATATTACTTATGATTTATTAAGGATATGACCCAATAATACCATTCTTATTATTTCTCTAAATGGTTTATTTTTATTATTTCATGATATTTCTGAAACGTAATACTTTTCCATGAGTTAGTTTATGATGAAGTGTTAATGAACTCATTTCTTTACCTGAGTTATGATGTGATGAATAATTATGGTCAAGTTTCACACATATTTATAGTTTTCATTAAGTGATGTGTGGGACCTGTATCTCCCTCCAATTCATTGGGTAATGAATTATATATCGTGATATAGTCAATGGAAACAAGTCGATGTGCGTGATCTATGATGGGAAACAAGTCGATGTGCTTGATTAATTAAGGGAAATAGGTGATAAGGCATGATTCGGGAGTCTTGTTAGTTGACCTTGAAATATGAAAATGTTTTCAATACTTATTATGTTGACACACACATTTATGACTTGAAAATATGGTTCAAGAATGAGTTATGATTAAGTTTCATTATTATGGTTCATGTTAATGTTTTATTCCATAACTTTTTTATATGATCCATGAGATTTTTGGTATGAACTTTGTATACTATTTTTATGATCACATACCCATATTTCTTATATTATGATTTTATATTATAATAAATTGATATATTCAATGTTTAACCTTACTGAGCATCTATTTTCACCCTTTTATTATATTTATTTCCACGTGTTATGATGAGATGTTTTAATTAAGGGGTACTAAAGGGAAAGATCTTTTTTGGGAACATTGAAGATCTTTCACCAAACTAGAAGTTTGTGTTCCCAGTTTCCAAAGGAACAAAACTATTATGGTCTGGGGGCTTGTGTTTATAATATGTAATGAATATTGACCTAAAAATATTAAATATCCATCTATGAAAATCTTGGGTTTTTATAATCATGTAAAAATTATCTTATAGTGATTTTTTTGAGAATTTTCTAAAAGATTAATTTTTTGATGAATAGTGAAAAATACTATTTTTTATTGAAAATTGTCTTTTCCTTTAAATAATTTAAAATCTTAATTTTTATTTAAAAAAGTTTTAAAAGTATAATTAGTTTTATTATACTATAATAAATACAATTTAGGTCATTTTAATCAATTTTATATAGAATTTCGATATAAAAACTTTCTATACTTAAGGAAACTTTTCTTTGGAAAATCGCTTTTTCATCAAATCGGTGGTATTGATTTTACATTAAATCATACCACTTATGTGAATTGAATTAAAATAAATTTATTCTATATTTTTAAAAATAATAATTAATATTATATAACAATTTCATCTTAATTTGTTTCATAATTATTAGTAAAAATAGTGAAACATAATCATCATGGTTATGGTAAAAAAGGGTTTATTGAGAGTTAAACTAAAACGATAAGGGTTAAAATTACCTATAAACTTGTAAAATTAATATTTACTAGACATAGTTAGACCTTATCTCATCCATGTTTCGAAAAGGATCTATTTTAGAGCCTTCTAGCATGTTCCAAATGTGGGTATCACTTTTTCATTTCAAATAATCCAAGTGTGTCCTCTCCCCAACTTATAAAAATTCACCCCCTCTCCTCTACTATTCACACTTACAAAGAATTTTTTATTAGAAAATAAAAATCTAATTATATTCCTTAAATCCATCCCCACACACAATAGTCAATATTTTGATCATAAATCCAATCTAGAAAGGCTTTAGGTATAAACCTAAATATATTTTCTGAAGAAGAGGTAAAGTTCTTAACCATTCATTTTTTTAATTATTACTCTATCCACCTTCAAATATTATCATAATATGATAAAATAATAAAACCATTATATACTACATATTTTTATGTTATTATGTTAATAGAATAAGCTATATCCATCTCCTCTTCTGTCAAATGGGAAATGAAGATGCCAATCATGTGTACAGTGGACTACCGCCTCACGAACGGATGTAAATAAATTTCCTTCACCGCCTCTATCAGTTGGAAATAATGATGTATTTAACATATTTATATTATATTTATGAAATTACTATACTTATGTTACTATAATATCACATATAACTTCTTACCTTCCAATCTGTTGAAGAAAATAGTGCCACCCATGCGTATGTGTGGACTACCGCCTACACGTTGCAATGTGAAATATTTTAATTTTATTTTTACATGAATAATAATAAGGATATATTTAATGAATATAATTGACATATTTTATATAATAATTTTTTTAAAAGTTGAAATGTTTTTTAACTTTCTTAAACTCCATCTTTTGGAAAAATAGAAACAACGTTCATGCGTATATACGACCTACCATCCCCATGAACAATGTAACTCATTTTCCCATATCAAACTTTTATTGAATATTATAAATACTTATAAAAAGATTATATATGATATTTATAATATGGTTAAAATTTTGGATATTATGTAACCATGACCGAAGTAAAAGGACTAAAATTACCAAACCAAAACATACTTGAAAAATGAAGTAATAATCACCCAAAACGGTGATTTTAACAAAGAATTGTTAACAAAAAGGTGATAAAATGTTATAAGTAAATAATATATGATAAGATATATATGTTTATAGTTCTTTAATATATTTTTAATAAATCTATATTTATTATACAGGAGTTTTAGACACATACGAATGAAGTCGGATCTTAGGTAAAGGATTTTGCCTCAATTTCCTTTTATTGAGGCATATTGTAATGTTATGCCCAAAATTTATTTAATATGGTTTATATACTTACAATTTTACATGTAATATAATTAATATTTCATAATTAATAGTGTATTTATTTTCAATTTTAATTATTTCATCCAAGGGTATTTGACTTGAAAGTTACCAAGTGGTAAAGAGTTTCATAACTTTATTTCTGTTCATTGGTTTATATTACTTATTCATTATAATATCATGTGTGTAATTAGTTTTTATTATATTATGTTATATACCCAATTGAATTATTTGAATTTTAATTTGATAAATATAATTTATTCATTGATTAATTCTCACTTTAATGTTATGATCACTACAATGGTTTCTCATATCACTTTTACTTTTGTGAGACATATTCCATATTCAACACTTAGTTATTTGTGTGTTATATATATCATCCATTTTAAGTTTTATATCATGAATACCTTTATCTTGATGGTATTTAAATATTCATTTAGAGTGATTTATTTTATGGGGCTTATTATTCAAATGTTACCAAAGTGGTAAGAGATTTTTATTTTAATATTGTTTAAATTACGAATGTTTATACTTGAATTTTCATTGAAAGATATTATTTGATAATTTTAAAATAAATCCATTTAATTTTTATTCTCATATGGTTATTCATGATGTTTTCAAGTAATAATACCATTTTCATCTCTTTGGTACGTAAAATGATTGATAAAATGTTTTTAATAAACTTGAATTATTTTCTATCTTCTATCGAAAATCATTTTCTTTAAAATACATGTTTCATAATAATATTTTAAATAAAGTTTTACTATGTTATTTAAAGTAATCTTTACCCATAATTGTATTTTTTAAAAATATTTTAAAATGAATCTTCCTTTTTTTTCCAAACAATTTACTTTTGACATTTTCTTACAAAAATGTGAATGGAATTATTTTTTAATGTACTCTGAATGAAAGAAACATGACCACTACCATGACCAATAATTACTTTTAAACTTTATTTAAAAATTTACAAGGTTATTTTTAAATAATTTTTTTCCATAATTTTCTAAATTTTTTTTATTTTTGAAAGTTATTTCTAAAGTGAAAATGATATTTTCCTCAAGAACGTTTTAATGGAATTTTTAGTATTTATATTCATCAATGAAAATAATTCTTATTTCACTTAATATCTATTGGGAATATGTTTTAATGATACCATAATTATTATTTATCTAGATATTTTATGGTCATCTTGATCATGGATACACTATTTTGATACCATTCTCCATATTACTCTGAATAGTTTATGATTATTTTAAATGATTGGAGACGGTATTAACATTTCATAGGATAGTTTTTCAATATTAGTTTTTATTATAATTATGTTTATCCCCTTTCATATTAGGAATGACTTATAATTAGTAAGTGATGGGTGGATCCCTATATAACCCCTAGATGCATCGGTAGGTCTCATGGGACAAACTATCTTGGGTATTTGGTTGAGGCCTTACCCATTTATGTTTGATGTCTTGTAATGAGGCCTTAATAAAAAGTTTATGATGTCCAAAATTATTCATTCCATAATTATGATATTACTCATTGATGTTACATGTGATTTTTTGATTATTTAGAATGTCCTTGGTTAAGTTTCATGCTCCTATGATTATTTACATGGAATTATTTGATCATTATTTATTCTTGTAATATTATGATTAAGTAATTTATTAAATGGAATGTGTTTTGGTTATTTACATTTCCATATTTATTATTCCTTATTTATTCTTGATACCTATTATTGTTCACATACCCCTATTAATCATTAGATCTCACCCATTTCTTATGTTTCATTTCCCCAAGATGATATAATGTGTATTGTTTACCTTTTATTTTATTTTTTCAATTATAATGTATGGTTCAGGTATTTATTTGAGTTTACTAAGACTATTAAACAATTCGGTTCTTCAGGATATGATTACTTGTATCTTATGCCAATGTAATAAATTATCCACTGATATTAGGATGTTAGGGTCATGATATTTATACTAATTATAACATCACACAATTCAATTTTTCTCTCTAAAATAATAAGGTGATTCAAAAAAAATTAATGTAAAAATATAATTTTCTTTATGTAGGTGTTTAATTGAATCTAGTATATTGAAATCCATTTTTTCCACACAAAACATCATAGAAAGGTTACCTTCATTAACATTTATGATGGTTTTGTAGTTTTGAGGAATGGTTAACCTAGAATGATGGGAGGGTGATCTTTACCTCTGCTCATTCCATGTTGAGAATATATAAGTTGGAAGGGAATGGTTAACCTTATAGACATACCAAGACATATTCAAGAACACCTATCAGGTAGGTACTAGATTGGTTGGAAAGTTATAAAACCACTTGGGTGGTTTTGATTTCTCCCATATACATAGAAGAATAAATGCAATAAATAATTACAATAATTGATGCTCCTAAATCAAAAAATGCTTTGAAAGAAATTAATCTTACCAATTTTGCAGAGGATAGAGAAAGTACCTGGATATTGGAATTTTTGGGTAATTTGAGGAATAAAAAAGGAGAGAATGTTCTTACCTAATCTCATCTCTTTATTGACTCATAGTTTACTTCTACCAGTTTATGTGTCTTTAATGAATTTTTCACACTTGGGTATCTAGAGGATGGATTCTAGAAGAGGGATGCCAATCTCTTCATTCCTGAATACTTATAGAATCTAATATTTCAGTAACTCTTCATTGGTTTTCTTTCTGGATTTCATCCTCACATGTAAGGGAGGTTGTTGTTATTGTGGATATTTCATCTTAAATTTTCCTTTAACTTAATTCTCATGGGGTATCTTCAAATATTCCTCCTAATTTTCTTTTTCATGGAAAGATTCATCAGGTGAATGTTTTATTTCACTTCCATATTTGATCTCCAAGGGTTATCCTTCACCATTTCTAGATCCTTTCCACTCTTTAATGTCATATCACTAACATTTATTTATATTTGGGAATTGTTTGAGCATGAACCTTGCATGAGGCTTAACTTACCATATTATTAAGCTTGATTATGAGTTGTTCAAGCATCCCTTTTAATTCATTTATCTCTAATACATGAGTGGTGGGAGTTTTTTTTGGATTATTTTGAGATTATATTACTTGTATTAACATGTCCTTATAAGAAGGTTCTTGTGTTTGTCCTTACTGGTAACTCATGGGTAGTTGGAAATTGTACCTCTAGAATAGAGGGGACGGGTAAGGATGATGATAATCCTATTGGAATGGTGTTATTTGTTTTATTGGATCCCAAATCCATATTTATTAGTGAGGAAATATCTAAATCCTTTATTGATGTTTGGTTGATTCTATAATTTTCTCTGGAACATTGTATCATAGCTTACAGTCCCTTGACTTGAGAGAACTCGTCGATGAAATCATCCATATAATAAAAAAAATGGAAGACCCTTGGTGGTATGGTGGATGGTGACTCCTTCACTTTGATCACAACTATATTTCTCACAAGTGATGTTATTTATTTAAGTTTATTTTCTAATAAAGGTGAGTTGGAACTTTTTTACCTCATGAAAACCTCAATTTTTAGTTCTTATAAAAAAATTGTTGGATATTTTGGTGGATTCTATCAATCATTTATCTAAATTCAATTGGTGACTTATGATTTAGTTATCCTCTAAAAGAACCATCTAGTAGGTTATGATCATTATCTAATAATCCTTGGAAAGTTATATCAAGAAATGATATTTTACATAGGGCCGGTGTGGGAAGGATGTGGTTAGTTTCTTAAACCTTTCCAAAAATTCATAGAGTGTTTCTTTAGTTTATTGTTTGACTATGTATATCTATATCCTTACTTGAGTACTTCTTGAAGTAGGGAAGAATTTATGGAGGGAGGTCCTCCATATCTCGTCCCATAAGTTTGCATGTTTTAGATCCACTTCTTGGATAGCCCATCAAGAGAGAAGGGTAAAGCCTTCTAACTAATTTGAGACTCAATGACTCCCCTAGTTTTGAATACATTATATACTTCCTTAAATTCTCTCAAATATTTTTTGGGGTCTTCACCAGATGATCCATGCATCTTAGTAAGTATTCCAATCATTCCTATTTTGAGTTCAAAGTCTTATATATTCAATTGTAATTATCAGTTATTAATGTTGAAATTTGGTTCATACATTTTTTGTATAGTCATGTTGACATGATAAATATTATCTTTCATTATTTCACTACCTAATGTAAATTTTTTAGAGTAAGAATCTAAAGAGGGAGATTTATTCAATAAAATGGGGACAAACTCTCTTTCCTCTTGTTCTATAGTTTTAGGAGTTTGAAGTATAGAGAGCATAGTTAAATAAATCTCATGATTCAAGTGAACGAGGTTGTAAGAACATGATATGGTCATCAAAAAACAATTTAAACAAAATTAAAATAGAAATAATTGTCTCTAGAGAATACTCTGGGGTGGGTGTGTTTAAAACTTGTTTTAGTCTATTTGAATTGTTTGAAGAAGAATCGATTAGTTTTAATATCAATTTAAAGAAAAATGGAACCGCCTTAGATCATTCCCTCATTCTCATATTAAATAATCATTGAAATATTCTCTATTATTCCACTAATCAATTGATATCTCATTGCCAACGAGCCTATACCCTAGTGGTACAGGCTCCTGCTTGGCATCCAAAAGACCCAGGATCAAATCTGGCCAGGGGAAATTTTCAGGTACTGTAGTAGTACTGTAGCAGGGCACTGAGCAGTACTATAGCAGCGGTGGAACTGTAGCAGTGGCAGAGGGACTGTTGCAGGTACTGTAGCAGTGGCTGTACTGTAGAAGGTACTGTAGCAGTGTGGGTACTGTAGCAATACTATTCACCGAGGGGTCCTTTGGGCCAAAAAATGGGCTTTTAAGCCTTGTATTCAGGCAACTTGGCCTTGGGCCTTTGGGCTATGTAATGGGTCTCCCTTTACCCAGTCTAAAGAGGTCTTTGCTTTAAATAATAAATTGAGGCTTCGGTCCCAACCTTTAAAAAATTGATATCTCATTGATTACTCTTATATGGTTATTTCAGTTTGGATAGTGAAATAAAATTATCATTATATATCCTTCCCTTTCCAATCCTAGAAAATACATATCTCTCATCACACTTGAATTATCCCACTTCATCATATCGCATGCAATGGTTTAAGTATGAGTGGCTTGTGTTAAAATCCCAATAATTATTAGAAGAAATTAAAATAAAAAAAAGAAACCTATAACTAATTAAAAACCATTAAGATCCATATTTGAATTAATATGAAAATTTACCGATCAGAATTCATCAATAGGGGGAATGAGGTAATTCTTCTTGGCATGACCAGAAATGGACTAGTGTTCCATCATAAGTATTATTAAAAGTATAAATGATAATAAAACAATAAACAACAGTGTGTAGTGAGTGATGGTAGAAGTCATCCTCTAAGAGAGAGCAAGAACCCCCCACCCCACCCCAGTACAGTGAGAAAGTAAGATATTTAAGGAAACATAGACATATTGGTGTGGTTTGAAATACTCTAAATGATTAATATGGTAATGTTTTTTTATTATCATCCCTAAATGATAGATTTTTCTTTGGACAATTACATGTGTCCAAAATATAGATTCTTAATCATATTAGCTTGATACTAAGGGTATTTCCCAGAAATATTGTACTTATCCCATGATCAGGATTCATAATTATTTTTGGAGATTTCGTTTATTTCTCTACAGCTTCATTAGGAATTAGAAGTGTCACATGTGAGCATGTTATGGGCCTAAGGACTCAAAAAAACTTCTTGGATTTTAATAGACTTAGGCCTTTATTTATTGGTATTTAGTCTAGATATTTCTATAAACTAATGTTTTCCTCATGATTATGTCACACTCTATTTTTTTCTATCTTTATACTTCAAGAGAATCTATAACATAAATCATTCCATCATCAACTGATGAATTAAAACTATCATTTTTTAGTGGTTCCATAGTTTTTAGTAGGGTGGTGTGATTGTTCTTTCTTAGGATTGAAAGTCATCCTCTCTATGTGCCTATTTATTTATTGGTGAGTTTATATTCTCAAGTGGCACACTCAGAAAAATGTGAGAGTAGAGATTTTTCTATTCAAACATTGCTCAGTGATCTCTCAGATTTTGATCTGGTCATCCTTTATGGTGATATGCTCGGACTCTCTATTGTACATTTTAATGTATTAAACAACAAGAAGATCATGGGCATGTATATGATGGTGTGTGAAATAAAAATAGAGTGCCGTGATCCGCTAAGCTTAATATGGGATCCTGGTTCCTTTCCACATAGATCTGGTCGCGACAGGAGGCAGTCTTCTTTGTGGTAAATTATAGCTATTAATCATCAGAGGTGGCACGAATAAGATTATTTAAATCATAGAACAACCAACTAGATCTCAAATTTAGTTGATTTGTAGATTAGTTCTAATATACATATTATTATGACTCCCTTATAATGGCATTCTGCCTTCATCCTACCAAATGTAGTTAATAAAGATCTATAGTGGCGATAAGGTGGTGTGGTCAATCAAGTTGATCAACTATGAGAATGGGTGTGTTTTTTAATCCCATTTTCTATATATTAGGCCCATGCCTCTTCCATTTTTTAGGTTTTTCTTTTATTCTGTTTGATGTAATATATAAGGTATTGTCACGACCCATCCTCGGGGCCATGTCGTGACTACCCCAAGCCCGCCTTCCATAGGCCAGGGGCCGGCGACTAGCACCAAAGGCGTAAATCCTGATAAAAGGGAAGGAATTGCCTTTATATAAGAAAAAAAACACCACAGAGTACGCAAGAGGAAGTAAACACTAAGTAAACTTAGTAAAAATGTAAGTGCTGGAAAGTAAATGGGCCGGTATACAAACCCAACTGAAAGTACAGTACAACTGAGATAGAAAGTACAACATCTGAAAAGTAAAGCAGCAACCACCAAGATGTCCTCCGGAATTCCCACCTGAAGGGTGGGTATAGATAGTCTCGTCAGCTCCTCGGGTCCGGTCATCTTCTCTGAGTACGTCCCGCCTAATAGTCCACCTCTGGATACCATCCCGCTCCACACGCCTCAACCATGATTAGCGTTCTCCGTCATCTGTAACCAACACAACGTAGTGCGGGCATAGCCCGTGCAGGGGTGAGTATACGATACTCAGTAGGGACCCCGAGACCCTCGAAAGTCTCCGAGAATCCATAAAGGATAAACCACAAATAAAAGACACAAACACAAAGTATCAACCAACTCTACTTAGGTATATTCCCATACATATACCTAAGTCATCAATTCCAATTCCACTCCAACTCAAGAGCCCAAGAACAACCCAGTCCACACAGGAAAACACAACCCAGTCCACACAGGATAGCAATACAATCATATCAATGATAATGATTGAAATTCAAGACTCAACTCACATAGGTACACTAATCACGAAGAGGGGTGGAGACGATTAGATATAGCCTCTGAATCATCTCCTCTACCGAACCCACGTAGGATCCAAGTATAGAAGTCATCGCTGTCGAACCCACGTAGGATCCAAGTAGAGTAACCATCGCTACCGAACCCACGTAGGATCCAATTACAGTAACCATCGGAGCAGAACCCACATAGGACCCAAGTATAGTCATCATCGCTGCCGAACCCACGGAGGATCCAATTATAGTCGTCTTCGCTGCTGAACCCACGTAGGATCCAAGTACAGTCGTCATCGTCATCGCAGTCGCAGCCAGCTCTAGGGTTCCCACACACAGCATGCTCGATTCTGAGAGGGTCCGATTTACGAGCCAAGAGGGTTGATACATCAACTTTCAAAAAGTCCAGAGTTTATTTATCACAAAGTTCCGTCTCTTCAAATGGAACTCAATGCGACAGACGGCGCGTCAATCGGACGCCCGGTCTGAGAGATATTGGCTTTTCCGTCCCAGGGACCCGGTTGGTTTTTAAGCTAAAACCAACCCGACTGTACTCCATCTACATCCAAACCTCAAGTGAAGTAATCCAAAATAACCATCTCACTAATAGGAATCCAACGTATTTGACAGCACGTCAATCGAACATTCGGTCCTTAAGTTATAAGAGTTTCCGCTCTAAGGGCCCGGTTGGATTCGGGTTCGAACCAACCAGCCCATACCCAAACTTCACTAAAACCTCATGTGTAGTATAATGAAAAGGTTGTCTCGATCCAAGGATCCCTACGCAACTGATGGTGCGTCGATCGAAAGTCCGTAGCCCAAGTTATGGGTGTTTGAACGAACCTGGCCCGAAAATAGGGGGTCTGGGCCCAGTTCGACCCGGCCCAATACCCCCGAGGTAGGCCCAAACTGGGTCGACCTGACCCGAGTCCAGGTCCGGCCCGATTGGGTATGGCCTGGCCCAGCTGACGCGGCCCGGCCCGGCTGGACGCGGCCGACCCAGCCCGTGCGGCCTGGCTCGGAAGCCGACCGTGGCTCGGCGCTGGCCGAGCGGGGCGCAAAGGGGGGCACCGCCCCCTTGTTTCTGAAATGGCGGAACCGTGGGGTCCTCCCTAGGAATCTGTCGGGGGGTTACACACCCCTCCTGTTTCGGGAAACGGCCGACCTTAATGGTCGGCCGGTTGTGAGCTGCGGTGGGATCCACGGGGGTCCCACCTCCTGAAGCACCTGCGGCCGGCCAAGCCTGGCCAGCCCTGCTGGTCCCCCGTGGCCTTAGGCCACGGCTCTTCTCTCCGGCACGGCACGACGGTGTCGCGCCCCTCCATCGCGGCCCACTTCTGGTCGCGACCTCCTTCGGCCTCACCGGCGGGGAGCGACGGCGCCGCGCACCACCGCTGCAGCCCGCTCCGATTGCGGTCCTCCTTCGGCCTCACCGGCACCACGCGACGACGCCACGCTCCACCACCGTAGCCCGCTCCGTCTGCAGTCCTCTTCATCCCTGTGCGGTGCAACGGCACCACGCCTCCTTCGCCACAATCATCAACGAAGATCAACAAGTAAAAGGGAAGGAGAAATCGGCTGTGTTTGTGTGGTTCGATCTCCTCCCGTTACAACAATAACATTCAGCCAAAGTATACGAGATACCCAAAGATAAAACAAAGCACAATTTTAATTCATTAAAATTGAAAATAACCCCTACCTCAAAGGAAGTTCGCGGTTGTCAATCACTGTGGGTGATGGCATTGTTTCCATCATCGTCGGTGTCTCCTCCCTTATCGCGGAGGAAGAAGAGGATGGAGAAATCGGGCCGCCGAGTCGACGTTCTTCATTGGAGAGTTGGCGTTCTTCGTTGAAGAAGAAGTTCCTCAAAAGGAACTAGAGCTCTCTCCTCCAATTCTCAACACAACAAGCCAACCAATCAAATAAAATAAGGCTCCTCTTATTTTATTAAAACATGCCATGCATTCAAAATACAAAATTTAAACACTTAATTCAATAAATTGATTAAGTGTGTCTTGGCATGAATTAATGTGGGAGAGTGGGGAGTTACCCAATTTAATACAAGGGGTTTAATGGGGGGGTTTAAGGAATGTGAAGGGTTTGGGCTCGCGTGGGCCCAACCTCACATTTATCCTCACATGGGTAGTTAGGATGCAGTGGGTCCCACCCTAACTCCCCCATGTAGGATAAAACCGCCACAGTCAAAGAATAAAAATTTTTCCACATTTTTATTCTCTTCTTATTTAAACCACAATTTTTAACTCATTCTCCCGTGCAAATGCATCTACAGTAAAAGTCTTCTTAAGTAATTACCAGCACTGAGGTTTCATCAGTGCCCTTGGATTTCAATTTCGAGCACCATTTCAAAAGATAGAAAAACCCGCTCGTTCGTTCACGAACGTACCCGAGATAAACTTTGTAAATTGATTCCGGGAACACCGGGCCTCGGAATCAGGTGCTGTCAGAAACTGCGTACTTATAAAATCCCAAAGAATTTAAAAAAAAATCCTTGAAATTTACGAGTCTTTATATTACTCCCACCTCAGGGCTTTACGTCCCCATTAAGCTATATCATAAACTAGGGAAACAGATGAGGGTACTGTTCATGCATCTGAGCCTCCCGCTCCTATGTGCTCTCCTGGAGGTTCCCATGCTCCCAACGAATGTGCACTAGAGGAATCGACCATCCACATAGGACCCACTCCTGTCGATCTTCGATCTCCATCGGGACCTCCACAAAAGTTTCCCCGTCATCGATGTCCAGCTCCCCGTGGTCAATGATATGTGTCAGGTCGTGCACGTATCTCCTCAGCTGAGATACGTGGAAGACGTCGTGCACCTGGTGCAACTGAGGTGGAATATCCAGGCGATAATCCACCTTTCCTATCCTGTTGGGAACCTAGAATGGTCCGATAAAGCACGGAGATAACTTACCGCCCCAGCCAAATCTCTGTAGTCCACGTTGAGGTGAGACCCGTAAGAAAACATGGTCACCATCCTCAAACTCCAGTGGTCTCCGCCTCTTGTCAGCATAGGACTTCTGTCGGCTCTGCGCAGTCCTCATCCACTCCTGGATGATCTGCACCTTCTCTGTCGTAGCCTGGACCATCTCTGGTCCTATGAGTGCTGACTCCCCAGGGTCTGTCCAGCACAGAGGTGATCTGCAATGTTGTTCGTACAATGCCTCGTAAGGTGTCATCCCGATGGTGGAGTTGTAGCTGTTAAGGTATGAAAACTCCACTAAAGGTAGGTGATCCTCCCAGCTGTGACCAAAGTCGAGGACACATTCACGGAGCATATCCTCGAGTGTCTGAATGGTCCTCTCCATCTGGACATCCTTATGAGGGTGAAAGGTGGTGCTTAGGAATAGCTGCATCCCAAATGCCTCCTACAACCCCTTCTAAAGCCGGGAAGTAAAGGGAGGTTCTCCATCAGAGACGATAGACGATGGTACACCATGAAGCCATACAATCTCCTGAACGTAGAGGTGTACAAAGCTCTGCACTGAGCCCTGCTCTCTGATAGGTAAGAAGTGGGCCGACTTGGTGAGTCGGTCGACAATCACCCAGATAGAGTCGTGTCCTTTGGAAGTATGTGGAAGCCCTATTATGAAATCCATATATATCTCATCCCACTTCCACTCCAGTACCTCTAAGGGATGTGCCAAGCCTGCTGGTACCCGGTGCTCCGCCTTCACCTACTGGCAGGTGAGGCATCATGAAATGAACTCTGCCACATCCTTCTTCATACCCGACCACCAGTGTTGTTATCTGAGATCCTAGTACAACTTCTCTACTCCTGGATGTACCTCCAATGGGGTAGTGTGAAACTCCCTCAGAACCTCCTCCTGTAATGCAACGGGTACCATGGTACGTAGACTAAAGAGGATGACGTGCTCCCCACCTTCAGAAAATCTATCGGGTTCCAGCCCCGAGGATATCTGAGAACGTCGCGCCTCACAGTCAATATTCCCACGTTGGGCCTCCCTAACCCGCTGAAGTAGTAGAGGAGTGACTTTGAGCGACTATAAAAAGGCTTCCCCATCTCTATCCATGAAAGATATCTACAAAGCGACTAACTGCTCTGTCGCCTCTCTAAGTAGCTGAATGCCCGACCTCCTGCTGAGAGCATCAGCTAATACATTCCCCTTCCCAGGAGTATAGACTACCTCAAAGTCATAGTCCTGGAGGAACTCGAGCCATCGTCATTGTCTCAGGTTCAGGTCCTTCTGTGAGAAGATATACCTGAGACTCTGGTGGTCAGAGTAGATTGTAAAGCCCTCGTCCATTAGATAGTGCCACCACATCTTCAAGGTGAAGACCACTGCTGATAACTCCCGCTCATGGGTAGTGTAGTTCTACTCATGCTGCCTCAACTGTCGTGAACCATAGGTGATCACTGCCCGCTCCTACATCAGGACACACCCGAGCCCGGTCCCTGATGCATCAGAGTAAACTACATACCCTACGCCCTCCTCTGGTAGCCTTAAGATGGGTGCACTGCTCAATCTCTGTCTCAGCTCCTGGAAGCTCTACTGACATCTATCTGACCACATGAAGGGTTTCCCCTTCTTCATCAAAGCCGATAGCAGTGCAACAACTCTGGAGAAGTCTGGAACAAATCTTTGATAGTATCCATCCAGACCTAGGAAACTCCGCACCTCAGTCACGCTCCTGGGTGGCTCCCAAGCTAGTACTGCCATGATCTTCACAGGATCCACCAAAACTCCTACCTCAGAGATGACGTGACCCAAGAAGTGGACCTCTCGAATCTAGAACTTGCACTTCAAGAGCTTACCATAAATTTGGTGCTCTCGGATTGTATCCGGTACAACCTGAAACTGGTAGGCGTGCTCCTCCTCAGTGGTCGAGTAAATCAATATGTCATCGATGAAAACTATGACAAATCGATCGAGGTAAGGCTAGAAGATCATGTTCATGAGACTCATGAACACTGATGAAGTGTTGGTTACACCGAAAGGCATAACCAAGAACTCATAGTGGCCATACCGACACCTGAAGTCCATCTTCTGCACATCCTCATCTCAAACTTTGAGCTGATGATAGCCTGACCTGAGGTCTATCTTCGAGAACCATCGTGCTCCCTTGATCTGATCGAAGATGTCATCAATCCTCGGAAGTGGATACTTGTTCTTCACAGTAACCTCGTTCAAGCAACAGTAGTCGACACACAGTCGCAAGCTCCCATATGCCTTCTTGGCGAAAAAAATCGGGGAAGCCCAGGGTGAAACACTGGGTCGAATGAATACCTTGCCTTGCAAGTCCTCCAGTTGTACCTGTAGTTCACGAAGCTTAGCAGGAGACATCCAATATGCTGGAGTAGATATCGGGGCTATCCCAGGGTACAGGTCAATGTATAAGTATACCTCTCTGTGAAGAGTTAGTTCTGGAACGTCTTTAGGAAAAACGTCCACATACTGATCCACCACAACAGGGAAACTCAGACTCCGCACATCAACTGCTCCTAGGATGAGACTAGCCAACTGATGTGTGATCGGTTTCCCTCTCCTCTACGTAAGTCCATCCTGCACTGCAAAATCTCCCTTCTCGATGGTGAAGGTGAACCTTCTCCCATCTGTGCGGACATTCCACACCTTACACCTAATATAGTCGATTTGAGCATGTACTATAGATATCCAATCCATGCCCAAGATGACGTCATAAGGACTCGACGCCGCTACAAGAAGATCCCAGCCGAAGCTCTCGCCTCCTAGAGTAAACTCACACTGCCGGAACCAGTGCATAATCATCAATTCTGATCCCATAGGAGTCTCTAGCTATAAGGATCGAGCCAACGGCTCTGTCAGAATCTCTGAGCTCCGAACAAGGGCAGCGGCAATGAAAGAATGAATCAATCCTGTGTCTATAAGAACTACAACAAGGGTGAATTAGACACAGATAGTACCTCGAATCATCTTAGGTGCGCCGGGGTCATAAGCCTCCACTACCTGAAGATGGGTCTACCTTTGTCCGCCAGCTCCCTGAGGTTGGGGTGGACCTCCTGGTGGTGGTGGTAGATCCCCAAAGCGTCATCCACCACCTGCTGCTCGGACATCTCCTCTACCTCGTCCACCTACTCCCTGCAGACCGCTACGGTCGAACCTCTGCCTCTTCCTGGGTGGTCCTTCAACTGTCTGCTACTCCTCTGCATGGTGGGTCGGGCAGTCACGAGCCATGTGGCCTTGCCCGCCGCCTTCATAGCACTGTCTACCTCTTGTATGACTGGCTCTTCTACGTGTGCCACGCACATCCGAACTAGTATCCTGAGGTCTCCCTCCTGATGGCCTGGTCTGCTTGGACCTCTACGACATCTGTCTACTATCAGCTACAGTAGACTCTGCTACGTGTCACCCTACTGTAGGCCTCGCTGCTGGTGTAGGATCAGCAAGAAAGATCTCCACAAGGAGGGCTCGCTCCAGTACTCTTGCCTACGTCGGAATGCTGAGGGAGATCATCGAAGCCCTGATCTCATTCCTCAGTCCCGGCTCGATGGTCTGGGCCCGAAAGAATGGGTCTCATACAATGTCTGTGGAGTAGCGCAAGAGATTAGTAAATCTCACCGAGTACTAGGCTACTATCATGCTGCCCTACCGCAGCTGTAGTAACTCATGGATGCGCACCGCACGGAGGGTGGCTGGAATGAACTCTGAGTGGAAGAGGCTCTCGAAGTCCATCCAAAGCAGTGATGCCTCGTCGTGCACCTAGAGCATCAGGCTCCACCATCTACCTGCTACTGCGTGCAGGAGACTCGTTGAAAGGATCACCATGAGGTCAGTTGGTGTCCCAACTAATCTGAAGACTCAGACAAAAGCCTCCAGCCAATCCTCGGCTGCCTGAGGGTCCGTCTCTTCACATAACCTGGGTGGCCTCTGATTCTGAATCTCGTGCAGTTTACTCAGGCGACGTGCACTCTCACCTGCTGGGGCCGGTGGCATCGGTGGCTCAGCGGGTAGAGGTACCGCCGGTGCCTCCGCTGTAATGGGGCCTTTCACCGAGGCCTCATCACTCGGTGGGCTTCCATCTCTCACAAAGCTTGGAACCCTAGCTGGTTGTCGTTGTGGGGCCATCCTAAAAAGAAACAGGTGTTCAACGGTTAATATAGTATACCTGGTGAGCTGACACAAAGTAATCACAAAGAAAACTTTTAAAACACACATGCAATCAATGTTTTCATGCACTGAGTCGGAAATCAAAAGTCAAGGTCCTGGTGTATGGATACGTCGACCGCCACACCAACACTGGACTCCCTGGACTGATAACCACACTCATTACCCTTAACACAATTGCTTCACTTAGAAGAAATTATCAGAGTCCTGAGTTCTGCGGTAGAACCGACTCCTCTGATACCAATTTGTCACGACCCATCCTTGGGGCTCATGCCGTGACTACCCCAAGCCCACCTTCCATAGGCCAGGGGCTGGTGACTAGCACCAAAGGCATAAATCCTGATAAAAGGGAAGGCATTGTCTTTATATAAGAAAACAAACATCACAGAGTACGCAAGCTAAAGTAAACAATAAGTAAACAGAGTACAAAAGTAAGTGTTGGAAAGTAAATGGGATGGTATACAAACCCAACTGAAAGTATAATACAACTGAGAAAGAAAGTACAACAACTGAAAAGTAAAGAAGCAACCACCAAGACATCCTCCATAATTCCCACCTGAAGGGTGGGTATAGATAGTCTTGTCGGCTCCTCGGGTCCGGCCGTCCGCTCTGAGTACGTCCCACCTGATAGTCCACCTCCGGATACCATCCTTCTCCACAAGCCTCAACCACGATCAGTGTTGTCCGTCGTCTACAACCAACACAATGTAGTGCAGGAATAGCCCATGCAGGGGTGAGTATACGATACTCAGTAGGGACCTCGAGACCCCCGAAATTCTCCCAGAATCCACAAAGGATAAACCACAAAGGAAAGATACAAACACGAAGTATCAACCAACTCTACTTAGGTATATTCCCATAAATATACCTAAGTCATCAATTCCAGTTCGACTCCAACTCAAGAGCCCAATAACAACCCAGTCCACACAGGAAAGCACAACCCAGTCCACATAGGAAAGTAAGACAATCATATCGATAATAATGATTGAAAGTCAAGACTCATCTCACACAGGTACACTACTCACAAAGAGGGGTGGAGATGATTAGATGTATCCTATGAATCATCTCCTCCTCCAATCCCACATAGGATCCAAGTCCATAAGTCGTCGCTACCAAACCCACGTAGGATCCAAGTAGAGTAACCATCGCTGCCGAACCCACGTAGGATCCAAGTACAGTAACCATCGTTGTCGAACCCACGTAGGATCCAAGTATAGTCGTTATCACTGTCGAACCCACGGAGGATCCAAGTACAGTCGTCCTCACTGCCAAACCCACGTAGGATCCAAGTACAGCTGCCATCGTCGTCGCAGTCGCAGCCAGCTCTAGGGTTCCCATACACAGCATGCTCGATTCCGGGAGGGTCCGCTCCACAAGCCAAGAGGTTTGATACATCAACTGTCACGAAGTCCAGAGTTGATGTATCACAAAGTTCTATCTCGTCAATAGGAACTCAATGCGACATACGGAGCATCAATCGGACGCCCGGTCTGAGAGATATTGGATTTTTCGTCCCAAGGGCCCGGTTGGTTTTTAAGCTAAAACCAACCCGACCGTACTCTAGCTGCGTCCAAACCTCAAATGGAGTAAGCCAAAAGAACCGTCTCACTAAGAGGAATCCAACGTATTTGATGTCACGTCAATCGGGCGTCCGGTCCTTACGTTATAAGTGTTTCCGCTTCCAAGGGCCCGGTTGGTTTCGGGTTCGAACCAACCCGGTCATACGCAAACAGCACTGAAACCTTGAGTGTAATATACAGAAACGACCGTCTCAATCCAAGGATCCCTATGCAACTAACGTTGCATCGATCAGAGGTCCATAGCCTAAGTTATGGGTGTTTGAACGAACCTAGCCCGAAAATAGGGGGTCTGGGCCCGGTCCGACCCGGCCCAATACCACCTGGGTCAGCCCGAACTGGGTCGACCCAACCCGGGTCTGGGTCCGGCCCGATTGGGCGTGGCCCAACCCAACTGGCACGGCTCGGCCCGCGGCTGGCGCGGCCCGACCCGGCAGGGTGCGGCAGGCCCAGCTCGTGCGGCCTGCGGCCCGGCTTGGAAGCCGGCCGCAGCTCGGCACTGGACGAGCGGGGTGCAAAGAAGGGCACTGGCCCCTTGTTTCTGAAACTACAGACCCATGGTGTCCACCCTAGGAATCTGTCGTGGGGGTTACACACCCCCCTGTTTCGGGTAATAGCCGGCCTTAATGGCCAGCCGGTTGTGAGCTGTCGTGGGACTCGCGGGGGTCATGACTCCTAGAGCGTCGGTGGCTGGCCAAGCCCGGCCAGCCCTGCTGGTCCGCCGCGGCCTTAGGTCATGGCTCTTCTCTCCGGTGCGGTGCAACGGCGCCATGCCCCTCCACCGCGGCCCACTCCTGGCCGCGGCCACCTTCGGCCTCACCGGCACGGCACGACGGCGCCTTGCTCCACCGCCGCGGCCCGCTCCGGCCACAGTCCTCTTCGTCCCTGCGTGGTGCATCAGTACCGCACCACCTTCACCACAATCATCAACGAAGATCAACAAGTAAAAGGGGAGGATAAATCAGCCGTGTTTGTGCGGTCCGATCACCTCCCGTTAGGACGATAACATTCGGCCAAAGTATACAAGATACCCAACGACAAAACAAAGCACAATTTTAATTCATTGAAATTGAACTTAACCCCTACCTCGAAGAAAGTTCGCGGTTTTCAAGCACCGCGGATGATGGCGTCATTTCCGTCATCGTCGGTGTCTCCTCCCTTATCGCGGAGGAAGAAGAGGATGGAGAAATCGGGCCGCCGATTCGACGTTCTTCATCGGAGAGTTGGCGTTCTTCGTTGAAGAAGAAGTTCCTCAAAAGGAACTAGAGCTCTCTCCTCCAATTCTCAACACAACAAGCCAACCAATCAAATAAAATAAGGCTCCTCTTATTTTATTAAAACATGCCATGCATTCAAAATACAAAATTTAAACACTTAATTCAATAAATTGATTAAGTGTGTATTGGCATGAATTAATGTGGGAGAGTGGGGAGTTACCCAATTTAATACAAGGGGTTTAATGGGGGGGTTTAAGGAATGTGAAGGGTTTGGGCTCGCGTGGGCCCAACCTCACATTTATCCTCACATGGGTAGTTAGGATGCAGTGGGTCCCACCCTAACTCCCCCATGTAGGATAAAACCGCCATAGTCAAAGAATAAAAATTGTTCCACATTTTTATTCTCTTCTTATTTAAACCACAATTTTTAAATCCTTCTCCCCTACAAACGCATCTATGGTAAAAGTCCTCTTAAGCAATTACCGGAGCTGCGGTTTCATCAGTTCCCTCAGATTTCAATTCCGAGCACCGGTTCAAATGATAGAAAAACATGCTCGTTCGTTCACTGAACGTACCTGAACTAAACTTCAAAAATTGATTCTAGGCACACTGGGCCTTAGAATCAGGTGCCGTCAGAAACTGCGTACTCGTAAAATCCCAAAGAATTTAAAAAAAATTCCTTGAAATTTACGGGTCTTTACAGGTATGGTTTCTTCAAATATAAGGCACCATTGCTCTCCTTTCTTACTTTTGTGGTTGTGGAAGATGAATTTTTGTTTTGCAGCTGTTTCTCTTAGCCAAAAATGTTCCATAACTATTTTTTTATAGATTGATAATTCAGTAGAATGATCGATCATAATAATATTTCTCTCACAATTGATTTCTTTTGTGGAAGCTCCCTCTGGGTAGCTCAATCGACTATAAAAAGTGGTGGCATGGGAGATCCATCACTTTTCTATCTTTTTAAGACTGAATCGACTATAAGAAGAGAAATTGTGGTTGATTCAACTTTTCCATATGTTTGATTCAAATATTTCATGTGTAAAATGGACTATATAATAAAAACATGTTTTTAAAAGTGTGGTATTAAATTCCACATAAAAACATGTTTTCAATTTTAAAAAAAAAATCAATAAAAATTATATATATAATCCATTTCCTATATTAAGTTCATATTATGAAATAGTTTTCTAAAAACTATAAATAAAATAGGGAATAAGATTATATTAGGGTTATTTACAATGAATAAAAAACAATAATTTCAAAAAATGGAGCCCACAACTCTACCATTATAATCCTTATTAGTTTTCTTCCAACTAAAATTAGAGTTGAAACTTCTATTTTTTTAAAAGTTGGGGTCGAAGCCTTATTTTATTATTAATGCAAAGAAAAGACCTCTTTAACCGAGTAGAGGGAGACCCATTACATAGCCCGAGGGCCCAATGGGCATGTAGCCCATTATATAGCCCGTAAGCCCAAATTTTTTGGCCCAATGCCCATTCTGTGAATAGTAACCCGCCTGCTACAGTACCGCAAAATACTCACCACTGCTACAGTGCCCTGCCACCACTATAGTGTCCTGCCACTACTATAGTACCACCAATCTACATTACTATCGCTACTACAATACTGATACAGTACTGCTACAGTACTTCTATTCCAAGCATTTTCCGTAATTCCCTAGAATATTTTTCTAGGGCTAAAAATATGTAATCTGATTTATACTCAATTTTTAGTCCCAAAAGGTAAGTCAACTCACCTAGTATAGACATTTTGAACTGCCTTTACATCTATTCAAAAGAATCCTCACAAAGATACACTCTATCACTAGAAAATATTATATCATAAACATACACTATAACAATCAATGTACTTGTCAATAAATCTTTTACATAAAAGTGTTTTTCAACCTTCCCTTTTTTAAACTCTATCTATCTTAGACAATCATAAAGTTCTGAATAATAGAATCTAGGAGCATGTTTCAATCCATACAAATCCTTATTCGATATACACCTCATGATACCATCAAAATCTAAAATTAAACCCTATGATTTCTCAACAAACACTTCTTCTTCAATTACACCATTCATAAAGTAAATTTTCACATCCATTTGATAAAATTTATAATGTTTTTCCATATACACTACCAAAAAAATCTTAAGTTTTCCAACCTTGATATCAAGGAAAAGTTTTCTTAAAAATATATTCCTTCTAATCTATAGTAAACCTTTCAGGACAAACAATTTTTATTTCTTATAATAGAACATTTCTCATTTATTTTGTTTCTAAATACCCAAGTTGTGATAATTACATTTTTATGCACATGTCTTGGCACTAGCTCCTAAGTGGAGTAATTATTAATTATATAGAGTACATAATTCATTATTTGTATCCACTATGTAAGGAATATGAATGTTAGTCCAAAAATTTCATTAATTTCTCATTCATTTTTATTCTTACAAACCCCATTATTTTTTTAATAATGAAGTAACTTCAATTGAATTTTAGGATTATATTTATTGTAATTTTTATTTTATTTCCCCAGAATTCTGGGAGTACTTTATTTATAATTTGAATAAAGTTTTATTTTAAAATTATTAAATTTTATTTAAATAGATCAGAATCACTTTTCAAATGTAATGTTTCATCCTAATGTAGGTATCCACCCACATATTTACGTTAAGCATTATTTTTGGGAAAACAACTTTTGATAAGGAACGCTATTTTTGGAACCCTACATTTATGGTGGATGTTTGTATTTAGAACCTAAATTTTGAAAAGAATATTATTTTGAGTATTTAAAGTTTGGTTTGTTAACCTAAAATTGAAAATAAACCTTAGTTTTTGAACCTTAATTTTGAATATTCCATGAGAAGAGAAACACTATGTTAAAGTGGTCGTCTATGGGGCATAAAGTTTTGATATTTTTCAAGATTTATACAATCATTTCACTAGAGTAAATATCTCATTAAAATACACTAAAATATTGTTTCAAATGATCTTCAATAAATAATTAAATAAATATTATTTATAAAGGAAGTTATGATTTTCTATGGGTGATTAAGTTTAAATTTAAAATATGATGAGCATTTTGAAAATCTAGATTTATTAGGTGATATTTTCAAATATTATTGATCAAATTAAATTGAGTTTCTTATATAATCTCAATGGATTTTATCTTCAATATTATTGATATATAGTTAAATATTTTTTTAACAACACCATGTTTCTCTAAATTTTTTCATGTTAAATCTCTTTTAAATTTTGTAAGGACTTTCTAAAAATATTGTTTTTATTTTTGTTATTGTACCTACCTATTGTTAATATTATATAATTCATTGACTTTATTTATAAGAACTAGTCTTTGGAGACATACATGTTATATACTGCTCATGTGTATCCATCATATTGTTGAGATGTTAATTTTATGATTTTTTTCTTTCTGAAATTTTTATACATCAACCCAGAGTTTCTTCAGAAGGATTGTACTATGAATTCTTTATTATATTCCTCTAAAGATCACTTATTCTATTGGTTTTGGAGGAAATTATAAGTTTAACCAATATTCAATAATCTACATCTCATATTTTTTCTTATGGAGTTTCAACTTCTCATACTAAGTTGTGTCCATTGAGGTTCCATGTAAAATAAATTAAATTCCCTATAAAAGTCTTGTTGTATGGTGTCAAATACTTAAACTCAACTACATAGGTCCCTAAATAAAAGTTTCTATTTAGTGAAAATAACCAAGATCATGGAGATAGTGTTGGTTTAGTGGACTAGGGGATCTTTTTTCCCAACCCACTATTAAAATTACTTTTCTTTATTATACAACCACATAATTTGATTCAAGAAGAGAGTACTACAACACTTTCCAATTTGAAAAGGCAGATTAATTTTAAATTATTAATTTTTTTTAAAATAAAAAAATCCCCCCTCTTGTGTCTTCATATTATTCCAACCTAATAATTAGTATCGAATGAGGTCTCTTTGAAGAATTTTTTAAGCTCTATCGAGCTTGATCTAATGGACTATATGAATAAATATTTCAATGGATAAAATCAAATAATGGATATCAATGATCTAAGAACCATATTTCAATGGATAATGTTATGGATTGCAGAAAGCTCATATGATCATCTATTTGAAGAATCTAGGTTTCAAAGTTTATATGAAGGTTCTTAATCATTATGAAATCATCAATGAAGAACAAAAAAATGGTATGATACAGAATAATATGAATATGAAATATATTCAAAACCCATAAATTCAGTCATTTATGGAATTGGTCATGATGAATTCAATCATGTCACTTACTTCCCTACTGTATATGATATGTGAGAAAAAAGTGTAGTTGTCTATGAAGGAACTGATAATGTCAGACAGTTGAGGTAAAACACTAATAAATTAAAATTTGATACTTTTAGGATGTATTAAGGAGAAGGTGTTACTCAATTGAATAGAAGATTGACTGAAATAGTCAATGGCATTACTTCACTAGTAATATTGATTTTATAATTAGAACAGGTGTTGAAAGTACTTAGAGTTTTACACTCTGAGTGGAATGGAATCTATACTTCTATCAGACAAACCATGCCTATAAAAAAATAAAATGAAGGAAATAATCAGTAATATAATGATGTATTAAAATGAAATGAAAGTTGAGGCTGAAGATCACAAAATGATCAATAAGGAGAACACTTATCCCAAATTTACTATTCCAAAAGGATAAAAGAAGTTAAATAATGATGTTATGTCCTCAAATGATTCAATTTGTTCAAACTCTATATAGGAACTATCTCGCCTGTCTAAAATATTCAGTATGTTTTACAAACTTAAGAAATGTTTTAAGAATTCATTCAATGATTCCAAGAAGAATGTTCATGAATTGAAAGAGGTCAGATGTTATGAATGTAAATATATAGGGTATATGAGACCTAATTTCCCAAAACTTAAATAGATAACAAAATTAAATAATAAAATAAAAAATAAATCTTAGTATGATCATAAAGGATAAAATTCTCTAATGGCTACATGGAGTGTTTCAAAAAACTCTAGCATCTCTTCAAGTTTTGATTTAAAACATGATAAATCAAATCAGAAAGTAAACTTGTTCTTTGTGGTTAAGGAATATGAGGTGAAATCGTATTATTCTTTAGCCTCTAATTCAAAAAATTTCTCAAATGCTAAATTAGACTAATATTGTTTTATTATTGAATAAAAATATGAATTCCTAATGAAAAATCATAAATCCTTCAATAATATTCATATTATTATATTAAGCGAAAAAGATACCATATTAAAACAACACTTGGAATTGAAATAAAAATTAATCAATTCAACTTCAAGCCTCAGTATGCATAGTAATGAAATTAAAGAGTTCAAGACTGAAGTGGGATCAATTAAAAGTACTGCTATCATATTTACTAAGAGAGATGAAACTTTAAACAAGATTCTTGAAATGAATATTCACAAAAAAGTAAAGATATGTAATTTAAATTAATGGTGAAAAACTAAAGCTGTATAAAAACTATTTTTGTGACTAGTTCAAAGAACCACAACATGTCTAGAGCCACTTATTTTTACTATGGTGTTAGAGGAAACTATGACAATAAATTTTTCCTAAAAATCCTAAGTTAATTAGTGCTAGAAAGATTTATATAACAATATACTTATCTATAGTTGATTCTCAAAATGTTAAATAGATCTAGTTTATCAGATCTTTCTCGCTTTCACAATAGGAGTTAAGAGAATTTGGGTAACAAACAATATTTTTTTATGCTTTTGTAGGTTAAAATCCATAGGGATATAAATAAAATATGGAATATAGATATTGTCTTCTTTAGTCATATGATTGGATAATTTAAAAATTTCTATGCACTATCAAAATTATATGGAGGCTTGGTTACCTTTGGTGAAAATGATAAAGGTAAGATCATTGGAGTTGGATTAGTTGGAGATCCAAAAACAAACTTGATCAAAAAAATTCTTTGAATTCAAGGGTTGAAGCACAATATAATAATAATTTCTAAACTCTATGATGATGGATTTTATGTTTATTTTTCTAAAAAAAATTATATATTTAAAAGATAAAATACTTAATTTTTGATGACCTATAACTAAAAATGTTTTCAATTTAGACCTCACTTCCTTATGTGAATAGAAATTGAACTATTTAAGTTCTGAAATAAATGAATCCTATATGTAAAATAGGTGACTTGTACATTGAAATATATTTTCCCTATACAGTTTATCTAAAAAGCATTTAGTTTCAAATAATCCCAGTCATAAGTTTGATTATAATAGACTTTGTGATTCATGCTAAATAATAAAGCATCATAAGTCATGTTTCAAATCTATTAACAAGTTTTCTATATCTAAATCTTTAGAAATCATCGACATGAACATTTTTGGACCCACTATATTAGCATATTGTCTGGAAGATTCTTTTTTTATTTTGGTTAATGATTTTTCTATATTTACATTTTTTACTTTTTAAAATTAAAGAGAGGACATTTTTCAGTTTTCGGGTGTTTTTTTAAGTTTGTTCAAAATTTAAAATATTTAAAAATAGTTTCATTGAAAACATATCATGGATGAGAGTTTGATAATTAGGAATTCAATTATCTTTTCTCAAACCTGTATGTTAAATATACTTTTTATACTCCAAGAAAACCTCAACACAATGGAATTATAGACTAAAGATATAGGAATATTTAGGAAATTTAAATAAATATATTGAATGAATATATTTTATCAACCAATTTTTGGGTAGAAGCTGTTAATTAATATTTCTATAACCTGAATAGAGTCTTAATTAAGAATGTTCTTAAGAAAGAACCATATTATTTATAGAATAGTAGAAAAACTAAAGTTGGATACTTTATTGTTTTTGGATACAAGGTTTATATCTTTACTACTAAGGAAAACCGTGGTAAGTTTGAGCCAAAAGGTGATGAAGGGATATTTCATGGATGTTCTACTAATTTTAAATATTTTAGAGTGTTTAATAACAATTACACACTCAACCATAATGAAAGTCGGATGCGGATCCTTATTTCCATATGTAAAACTACTTTGATGAAAAAGGGACATTGCAACAACACTATTGAAGAATTTAGAATTTTGGGATATCTCTAGATTGATGGAAACTTTTTCCATCCTCATCATACTTTTGATGTATTATTGCGAGCTCCTTTTCCTGGTTGGATTAAATTAAATGTGGATGGTTCCTCCAAATGCAACTTGGGTCCTGCGGGCTATGGAACTGTCTTCAGTAATCACATTGGTCAGATCCTTGGATTATTTCTTGGTTTATGTGGCATTGCCTCTTCTCTGGAGGCTGAAATGATGAGTATTATTCATGATATTACTTTTTTCCAAGCTCTATAGTTGGAAAAATCTCTGGATTGAAAGTGATTTAACTACCATTTTGTCAGATATTTGGAATGGTGTGATACATATTGCATGGCCATTTACTACCCATTGGATAGATTAAATCCACTCACTTCTTGACGTCAATTACATTATCACTCATGTTTATCATGAAGAAAATATGGTTGCAGATGGCCTTTCTAATAAGGGATTAAATCTAGGCATTACCTAGATCGATGATCTACCTGTTGATCTTCTCCCTCTTCATGACAAGGATTGTAACATGATTCCATATTTTATACTCTTGGTGCCTATTTATTTTATAATATTTATGCCTTGTTTTCTAGTTAAAAAAATAAATTAAAATTCAAGAATAGTTTAAGAATATGTTCATGTGGAGTTTGATGAAAGTGATCCATTTGATCACAAAAGAATTCAAATAGATGAATTTATCGATTCTTTAAATAAATTAATACTTGGTTCTTCTAAATATGTGTTTGAAACTAAACTAGAATATGATCATAAACGATCTAGATTTGAAGAACATGAAACTATGGAACCTGAAAGTGTGTTACCTCGACAGCCTAGATTTTTGAAGGACTGCACTTTAGAGGCTGTTATAGGATACCAAGATAAATAAGTTAGTACTCTAATAAATATAGTAAACCTAGATTAGTTCTCTACCTTCCTATACTAGTTTGAAATGAAGACATTAGAAGAAACCTTAGAAGATGAGAGTTGGATGTTAGCTATATAGGAAGAACTGAATCGGTTAAATATGAATGTAGCCTATGAATTAGTTGATAGGACCTAAACCATCTAGTAATAGGAACCAAATAGGTCTTTAGAAATAATAAATATGATCATCATATAATTATTAGGAATAATTATAGGCTAGTTTTGAAGGGTTACAACTAGAAGGAAGGAATACACTATGAGGAAACCATTTCCCTAATTCTAGGCTTGAAGAAATTATGATCCTTTTGGACCATGAATCTCATTTGAACATTAAATTATACCATATTGATGTAAAATATACATTTATAAATAGTTATTTAGTGTAATAAGATTTTGTTGAGAAGCCTATAGGTTTTGAAATATCTCATCTATCAAATTTTGTTTTAAAACTTACTGAATCTCTTTATGAACGTAAACAAGAACCAAGGGCTTGGTATAAATTATTGAGTGATTTCTTTTTAAAAAATGGTTTTTAGTAGGATTAGATTATAATTTTATTTTTAAAAAAATTATTATTCTAATACTTTATATGTTTAATTTTATGTAGATGATGTTATTTTTGGGTTAAATAATCAAAATATTTGAAATGTTTTTTCAAAACTTATGCAAATGGAATTTAAAATGAGTATGATGGAGGAATTAAATTTCTTTCATGGTTTTCAAATTTATCTAAAGAAAATAAGAATTTTTTATAATAAAAATAAATAAATTATTAATTTATTGAAAAAATTTAGACTTGAAAACAATAAGTCTTATCAAAATCCCACATGTACTAATGTAAAACTTGATTTGGATGAAGTTTGAAAACTAGTTGAAAAAAATTATATAGAGGTATGATGGTTGGTTTTATATATCTTACTACATGTAAACTAGAAATCAAGTTTTTGATTGCCTCTATTAAATATTTCAGTCAAAACCGAAAGAATCCCATATTACTATTATTAAAATGATTTTTAGATATTTGAAAGGAACAATTTTTATATCTCTTCTTTATCCAAAAAAAATCTAGTTTTGATTTAATTTTATATTCAAATGCTGATTTTGGAGGGTTTATATTATATAGAAGAAAGAACATTTGGTACTTTTCACTTTTTAGGGAAGTATTTGGTTTCATAATCTAGTAAAAAGCAATATTCAGTTGCATTATCAACCACTAAGGTAGAATATATATCTGTTGGAAATTTTTGTGCACATGTGTTGTGGATGAAACACACACTTTTGGACTTTAGACTTAGTATCAATCATATTCCTACTTTATGAGATAATACTAGTACTATTAATATTTCCAAAAATCATGTGATTCCTTCTAAGACATAACATATTGATATAAGAAATCATTTTCTAAAAAATCCTATCCAGAAAGGTGATATATCTTTATAATTTTTTAATACTAAGTATCAACTTGAAGATATTTTTCACTAAACTATTATCTATTACTAGTTTTGATTTTTTTAAGGATGATTTAGGTTTATTTAATTTTAAGTAAAGTTTTTAATTTTCTTGTTAATCTATTTTTAGTTTAATAATTTGTAATATTCTAAATTTTATTTATTTATTTCTATGGATTATTCAGTTTATTTATTTGTTTCATTAAAAATTTCATTTGAATAATTTATTTTTCAAATTTTAAATTAAAAAAAACTAAATGATTGCACAATAAATTTAGATTGAGAAACTAAACCTTCTTAAAAAACCATTGGAGTAAATCCCTTCTCTCTCTTCCATCTTTGATCATGTGCCATTTCAATATCTCAAACTCTCAATCACTTTTGAGCCCTAGTTTTTAAAACATAAAAATTATGATTCTCATAATAGAAAAGACCAATATAATGGATGAAAAAAATCTATTTGGAACAAAAAGGTGGATATATTCTATTTCCAAAGGGAATGTGGTGCCATGAAATTTTGGAGATTTCAAATGGATTTTTCGGATGCATATATTTCTAAAAATCACTAATATTTAAAGGATTAGAATATAAGTTTTATATAGGTAATACCATGTATGTCAGTGCAAAATATGTAAAATAATTTTATGATAATGGTCAATTCAGTTGTGGTGATACTGAAGATTTTTTTTCTTCAAAGGTAATCAATAAAGAGTTTTCAATCATGATAGAAGATATGGTTTAGTTTTTCAAATCACCCCTATAAAGGTGTTTTTCATTTTGAATCTTTGATGTATTGGGGATAGTGTTAAAAAATATAAGGACATCATTTCCTTCATGTTTGGAATAACTCAAATCATAATGATGTTCATGAATGGTTTGAAGGAAAATAAAAAAAATGATAAAATCTATTTAGACTATATTTGTTCCAAGGATAGCTGAGTTGGATAGAATTTTTTCTCCATGAAAGTGAATTATATTTATGTTAATGAGTGACATAAAGCTTAATTTAAATATTTATATATTGATATATATGAATCAATGAATTTATAAGGACATTATAATGTATTTTTATCCCAATTGGAGGCTGGTAGATCTTGTTTTATATAATAAAGGGATGATCGGTGGCATTTAAACTAGGTTGATATGTCATTACAACAACATCTTTCCTACTATTTTTTTAACAAAGTTTGGATTTATTTTAGAAAATAAACAAGGGTAAGTTGATTCCCATTGGTGCTGAATATTAATATTTTTCTGGTTCTCGTGTTGAGGGGGAGAAAAAAATCTTGAAACTGATCAGTTCTTCTAGGTTTAGGGTGAAGAGATTGGGGAATCTCATATAGAGGGAGCTGATAATTTCCTCTAGTGGTTATAAGACTAAAAGATTCATCTATTGGTACTGACAACATCCATGAAAGTACTTAAATAAGGAAAGTTTTTTATGAGAATATCTCATCCAGTATAATGGGATCCCTTCATTTTCCTAAATCTTTTTAGGAGTCTTTTTCTAAGATAGGCAGTGGACCTATACTTGTTCAGAGACCCAGAAGAAGAGAATATCCTATTGAGAAGGATATTGTTTCTATAGTTAGAGAATTGTATCAACCTATTTTTGGTGATGAAAGGGTTGAATAGGATTATGTTGTAGTTTTTTATGAATAAATATTTTAACAAGATACTCAATTTGAGGAATATCTTATTGAGGAAGCTCATTTTTGTGAGCATGGTAGTTCTCTAGTTGTTACAATAATAGAACTGATCGAGGATCAATCAATTTATTTTGTTAAATGATCCTTAAAAATTAAATTTGAAGAATAAAGTGAAGCTAAAGAAGTTCTTGATGAGTTATCTTCTCGCTCTAGTGAATAGTTGGAAGCTCAGTCACATCAGGTGTTGAAGTTAAAGTGCCTTGTATAAGGCCTGAGAAGGATTAATCATATGTTGATGATGTGTTTAATTTTTAGAAGTGTAATCATTATTTTTTGGATATGGTTTATAATTTAAATAAGTTAATGGATGAATTTGTGAAGTTTTAATGAGAGCTTGAGAGTTCTCGTAAGTTTTGTAATGAGTTGAAAAGTGATTTTGTATCCAGAATAAAATTTAAATATCTCCATGTCCAATATCAATGTTTTAAGGAACATTCAATATCAAGGAATTATTCTGATCCTTTTAAGAGAGATATATCTAATAAAATTGTATATATAATAAATGAAATCATTTCAAAATCATATTTTGGTGATTTGAAAAAGTTCATGTTAAATCATCTTGAATCTATTAGAGCTATTTCAAGTCAAGGTAGATCTTCTACTTACATTGGATTATGTTCAAATAATGTGCATAGAAGATTATATTTCTTTTCAAATGATATTTATTCCATCATTGAAATAATCAATATCTTATAATGTGATAGTGTTCCCCTTTACACTTTGATAGAGAATCAAAAAGTGCTAGTACATAAGTTAACTTCTAAAGGCTAGGATTTTGAGTTTTGGTCAAACATTTTGGTGATATAATGATAAAATATATTGAGTTATATAATGTTGTTAATAATTTTCTAAAAGTAAATTTGTTTCAAGTGTTAAAGATATTACAGGAGTTAAGGTTTTTTATGAAGGAATGGATTGGACCAATGAATCAGAATTTCAAGGAGTTGATGGATAAGATAAAGGTTGTGTATAATACTATCATAGATTCCCTAACCATATAATTTTTCTCTAATGAGAATGAACCTGCACCATCCTCTCATCCTTCCCCTTAACTTGTTAAAACTTGATCCAAACTTTTTTTAATGTGGTTTAATTAATTAAATAAGTTCTTTTATTATTCTCAATTATTTTATTTATAGTAGTATTATGTTTCTAAGCCTATTCATTCTCATGATGAATTTAATTTTAACTTACATTACATTTGGTAATAGTTCTGTACTACATTGAATGTGTTTTAATCCATTTCTATACTTTATTTTTTATTTCACAAAAAGGGGGAGAAATCTAGATAAATATAAAATTATAATATTCTATTTAATTAATATGTATTTTTTTAATATATCTCTATTTCTTTTATTAATAATTAAAACTTATATTTTGTGTTTATATTTCTAGGTATATTGTGATCATCAAAAATTGATAGTTTTTTTAGCATATAAATGTCGATCCAACAATTTCCTTAATTTATCATGGATTTTAATGGTCAAAAACACCCTCATTAATTTTAATAATGAAGTTACTTTAAGGTAATCTCAAGATTATATTTATTGGATTTTTTATTTTATTTACCTAGAATTGTTGAATTACTTTAGTTATAATTCTGGTGAAGTTTTATTCTCAAAGTATTATGATTTTTTTGAAGTAGTTAGGAATCACAAATCAAAATTAATATTGTATCCCAACATTGTTGTCCTAATATACATTTAATTTAAATTTTATGTTTGGGAACCTAACTTTTGATAAGGAATGCTACTTTTTTAACCCTATATTTAAGGTGTATATTAGGATTGTGAACCAAAATTTTGTAAAGAACCCTATATTTGAGTATTTAACAGTTGTTTTTTTAACCAAACATTTTGAATAAGCCTTATGTTTTCAACCTTACTTTTAAATATTATATACATAGAGAAAGCCTACGTTGAAGCATTAGTCTGCGGGATTTGAATTTTAGATATTTTCTAATATTTTTGAAATGGTTTCAATATAGTATATATTTCATTGAAATTAATTTACAGACCATTCCAAAGGATATTAAAAAATGGATTAAATTATTCCTATTTTTAAGGTATTTTTTGATTTTCAGTGGGTGGATAAATTCAAATTTAAAATAAAATAAGAATTTTAAAAATCAAGATTTATCTGGAAATATTTTCAGATCTACTTGGCCAGAATCAAATTTAGTTTCTTATTTAATATCAATGGATTTTATCTTTGATATTATGGATATTGAGTTGAATATTTTTGAACAACTATCAGTTTCTATGATGTTCCAAAAGATAAATATCTTTTTATCTTCTTCGAGACTTTCTAAGAATATTATTGTTATTGTTGATGATGTACCTACTTATTGTTAATATTTTATATTTCATTGAATTTATTTACCAGGACTAAACTATGGAGATATACATGTTATAAAGTATTATTTTGTATTTTTCCAACTACTGAGAAGTTAATTTTCTACTGTTATGCATTATGAACATTTTCTACTACAACTTGGAGTTTCTTCATAAGTAATATGTTGTGATGTCTTTCTTATACTCTTATGAAGTTATCTTGTTTGGTTAGTTGTGGAGGAAACTATGAGATGTACTTGTATTAAATAATATATATCTCATATTTATTCTTATGGAGTGTCAACTTATTGTACTAAGTTGTGGTTTCTTAGGTTCCTTATAAAATAATTTAAAGGTCATATAAAATCCTTGTTGTAAGTTGTCAACTGCCTACTCTCACTTGTAGAGGTCCTTGGATAAAAGAATATATTTAGTGAAAATCAATAAACTCATGAAGAGGACATTGGTGGAGTATAATAGGGGATATTTCAACCTTGAACCACTATAAAAAATACCATGTTCTTTTCTTTATTGTTTTAATGCATAATCTACTTGAAGAAAAGAGTACTACTTATCTTTCTAAATCAAAAAACGGGATTATTTTTGGATTATCTAAGTGTTTTTAAAAGGACATAATTTGACTCCCCTCTTGTGTCTTCATATTATTATAACCTAACAAAATTTTTATGTTTAATAGATTAAAATACAGTTTTTGGTTCAATAGTTAAATAAGAGTTTATTTATTCTCAATACTTTGTCTTCTTCTAGTTTAAACCGGATCTTCTGGTCTACCAATTGTATTTTCAGTTTCAAAATTCATTTTCAACTGATAAAACTATTTATTTTACTTATAGTATCCTCATAAACATTACCCTTATGTTTTGAATTAATATCAATAATATATTTTTTTATTTTAGATTCCTTTTTAACATATTGGTTTGAAGTCATATTGTTTTCTAATTTAGAAATTTAAAAAATCAGTTTCAACTATTTAATTTTATGTGCATTTATTTGAAATAATTTTAACCTAAAAAATATCCACTAACTTATAAAATTTATTATTTAAACACCTTCACCCACTTCTATCATATAAGTATCTCATAAATACTCATTCATCTGTTTTCTCTTAAAACTTTCTGAGCTTACTATTTTTTATCTTTATAAATCATGGACTACTAAATACTTTGAAGAACTTAATAATTTTATTCTTATTATAACACATATTATAAGTAGTAACATGTTTCTTGGGTATCAAAATACATCTATTTTGAATGTGTACAACAATTTCACATCTTCTCTTTGGAAATATTTTGAGATTTTGTTTTCAACTAGCATTTTTCTACCCATCGCAAAAAAAATTCTATTATTCCTCCAAAAAAACCATTCTTTTAGGGATTATATGGTGTATTAAATTAATTAATAATTCCATATTTAATAATTTAACTTTAAAATGAATCACATGTATATTAATTTCCATTATCATATCTCAATTTCATGATGTAGAGTCCCAAATCTTTTTCAACTTGTCTCTAAGATTTTTTTAACATCTCAACAGTTTTTGACTTGTGCTTGATGAACATCACATTAATAATTTGAGTATAATAATCTATAAATTTTATGAAATAAAAATTACCTATGGTGTAATTTTATCTTGTGGGAAAACATAAATTAGTTTGAATAAGTTCTAGTGGTATGGTAGAATGAATTTCTACCTTTTTATAATATTTTCATGTAAACTTTCCCTTTTGATAGGTTTGAAAAACATTATCACTTTCTATTTTTAGCTTGATCATATCTCTTACATCCTCATACTTCTAAATTTTATTCATAATTATTTGTATAATTTTTCCAAGACTTCTATTCCATAGCATATTCACTTATTTTACACCCAAATAATAGGAGTTTGTTGGATCACCAATTAAAAACAAATTTCCATTTTTTCTTTTTTCCTTGAGATATGATCCTTGAATACTCTAGTATTTTAATTATACATGATTATTTCTTAAAAAAATCATTTCCATCATCACATATCTTACTAAAAATCAAAATACTATGCTTCAACACTTCCACATACAAAATATCATTTAGTTTTATATTTTGAACTTCATTTTCAGTCAAGATAATCCCCTATATTTTTAATGAACAATCATTACCAAAAGTGACTAATCTTCCTTAATGTTTCTAAATATTTTTTAAAATTTTTATATCACCTATCATGTGAGAAGATGACCCACTATCAAGAACCAATGACTTTGTTCTTCTTCTAGCATTCAGTGAGACTTTAGTTTGGAATGATTTTTTTACATGGGATTCTAAATTATATCTCCTTTCTCAGCATAGGTAACCTATTCTTGAAATTCTATCATCTACTTTTATATAAAATTACCATCTTGTTACCTTAAGGAATATATCTATTTAAGATACTCAAATTTGTTTTGAGTTGGAAAATTGGAAATATTTCTCTTTACAGTTTTTCTTCTATGAGAACATGATTTCATCTCTTCTAAATAACTCTCTATAAATACATTTCACTTTTTAGGTAGTGATATATTTTACTGGTATGTGTAGTCCTTATGCATAAACACTCCACTACACAATAAGTATCCTTGAAATAGGAATCTTTTTGGATCATAAAATATCTACTTAAAATTTTATCCAGATTTTTGTTATTGTCGCATAATCTAAGTCTGAATCTACTTATGTTTGGGAGTTAAAGAACTTCCTAAGATCCTATTTTATTATATATGTGTGGGAGTGTAACACCTTGATATTTTTATGGAAAAAAAATTTCAAATGATTTTAATATTTTAAATACTTTATGTTACATGAAACGCTGAGTTTATCTTGTGTTACATGCAACAATAAGTTTCTTCAATAGCATGAATTATGCATGACATTGAGATTTAGCAAACTAGGAAATTGAGAGGACTAGTTTGGGATATACCTAACACTGAGAGGGGGTTTAATCAGTGTTGGGGACTTTTAAAACCAATTTCAACTTTTATCCCTATACCTCTTGCCTGTTAGGATCTTGATTCTCTTATTCTCTTTTCCGTGTCGCATGCAATAATAGAAATCAGTAAAAATATGCACACGATACTTTTACAAGGTTCACCACTCAATAAGAGTAGTTATGTCCTTGACATTCATGGGTATGACCAGTGCATGTATTATATACTATAATGTGATATGCTGTTACAAAGGAGTGGCTAGGAAAACAATCCTCAGGCCAGTGTCAGTCCCTACACATTAGAGGGGGGTGGGAAATAGTCATCTTCCCTAGACTGGTGATGACCTAGCCCAACTTGAAGCGTCTAGCTGGTTCTTTATACTGCCTATGGAGATAGTCTTCTTCCTTCTTCAAAATTAAGGTTCTTCTCTTGATCTATTTCAGTGCTCTTCACTTGATTACTTTCAAAGTAGTAGGCAAGCAATTCTTCTTGTCTTCTTCTTTTCTTCTTCACTATTGCAAAACCAGCTGCACTAGGACTTCTTCTTTTTTTTAGTGCAATGACAAAATACACTAAAACTTATTCTTCTTTATTAGCATGAATCACATATACCAATGTGATTATTCAAAAACTGAGGATCATCCCACAAGGCATCATCTGAATTAAACTTCCCTAATGATTTGTAGGATTTAATTGGGCATTCTCGGATTTTATTCTTCTTATTCTTCTCTTCTCTTTATGCATCAAACTTGTAAGTTGCACACTATTCTTTTTCTTCTTCTTCTTATTCAATGAAAAACCAATTGCACTAAAACCTACTCTTCTTCACACATTCTCTCTCAGTGCAAAACCATCTGCACTGAGCTCTTTTTCTTCTTCTTCTTTCTAGAATCACAAGTTCTCTTTGTGATTGTAAAAACAATGAAGTTTAGATCAACATAGAATCATCACAGTTGAACAGAAGCAGGTAAGAACTTCTATAAAAACTTACATCTTGCACATCAATCCTTACTTTCCTACCACCCTGCTTGCATGACTCCCTACTTGCGCGCCACCCAGCTTGCACGCCACCTGCTTGCGCGCCACTCACTACTTACGCGCCACTATTTTGCACAGCTCATAACTTGCACACCACCTTTGGCTTATACACACTTCCTTCTTGCGAACCTCTGGCATCTTCCACATCAAAACTTGTGCGGCAAAACTTGCATGGAAAAACTTGCACGGAAAAACTTGTGCGGCACCACTTGCGCGGCACCCAGCTTGCGCACCTTATAAATAACCCTCAGCTTGCACACCACTTTAGCTTGCGCGCCACTTCCACTACTTGCGCGACTAGATCTCAAATTTTCTATTAATTGTTGAGCCTTAAAAAATTAGGAGTCTAGTCATATATTTATAGGCATTTTGGTGCCTTACACGACCTATACTCGTGCGCCAATACTTGTGCATCGCTCCATCACTTGCATGCCGCTTCATCACTTGCGCGCCCTTCCATCACAACTGTGACACTTTATTTCCTTTGTAATATTTTGATATGATGATGTTAGAATATGAATTGCGCGCAATATGCACTTTCACTCCAATAATTTTGTGGCACTCTTGACTTCCGCGACACTTTCTAAATTGCGCGCCACTTTATTTCCTTTGTCATGTTTTGATTGGGTGATCTTTGAAATATGACTTGTGTGCCACTTATACTTGTGTGCCAATACTTGCACGCCAATACTTGCACGCCAATACTTTCACGCCACTCTTGACTTGTGTGCCACTTTATTTCCTTTTCCAAAATCACTTCTTTACATTTTCCGATTTTTCAGGCCCAAAAATTTGGAAAACACTGGAAAACGGTGCCACCATAAACTGTTCTTTTGTGCCTCCTCCAAATGGTCTCTTCCTTTGTCATTTCTCTCTTCACTGCTTCCCATAACCATTCTTCAACTTTAATCACGAACTCTGATATCATGATATATATCTTTTGATAGATCAGCATTAGCATCATCATAGTTACAATGGGAAGTACTAAAACTTCCTTATCATCCAGCAACATAATTCCTTCCAATCAAAACTATATATGACTAGCATCATCATTTCTCCCACTTTCCTTCATAAGGCATGCATCACAAGTTCCCCTAACTTATGATATTTGTGAAATAAATATCATTAAAGCATTATCTAGTTTCATCCATTCTTTTTGGAGTAAACAATGTGTCACCTTTGACACAAGTTCTTTGAACATAGGATCAGTTCAACAATCGTCTGAATTAATCTTCTTAGAGAATTGCTCAAGTATGAAATCCAATGCAATGATTCCATAAAAATTCTCCAGGAAACCTCACTTCATCCAATATCCACTAACTTTTTAGTCCTTCTTCATCTCCTTCTTCATTTTCATGAGTATTGACAACTGTTGACAACAAATACAATCTTCATACACAAAGTGGTTCTAACAAAAATAATATTATTTTAAATAAGACCATTATAACCTAACCATTAAATAAATGGGTATGAATAGTATTAACCAATTTATAAAATATATATATACAGTTCCCACTAAATATAAATTTATTTATAAATACCTAGTAAATAATCAATCAAATTTTGGTAAAGTAATTATATTCATCAAAAATATGTTTTCTTCAAAAATGATTCTGATCACTTTTTATGAGAAAATATTATAATTAATTTATATAGATATTATAAAATTTATTTGAAAAGATAAAATTCATTTTCTAAGTCATCATATCGAAATTAACTCATGTTGAAATTTTGGTATTTTTTTGGAAAATATTGGTTTTTCAGTGAATAGTGAAAAATATCAATTTTTGTAAAACTATCATTTATTTTCAATAAATTAAGTGATTTAAATTTTCCATTATGTTTTAAATTAACATAATTATTATTTATTTATATTTAATTCACTTAAGTACTTTTTAATCAACTTTATATTAGATTATAGTATAAGTTTATTTTATGGTTCAAAAAAGGGTTTTTTGGAAAATTATTTTAAAGTGCATAATGTTTCTCCATTTTAATTAATTAAAAAAATACATAATGATGAAAATTTTAAATTAAATTTATATATTATATATCAATAAATTTTAATTTATATTCATACAATTATTATTATTAGTTATAGAGTTAATATAAATTTATTGTGTGCTTGAAAAATACACTTATGGAAAAACCGCTTTTTCATCACATTTGTGGGTTTTGTTTTAAATTTAATTTTTTACAATTATATAAAATTTATTATAAAAAATAAAGTTAATTTTTTGAATTATAATTTTATAAATATATTAGGGTGAATTGTTTATAATTTTCTGAATAAATTAATTTTTTGATGAATGGTGAATAATACTGAATTTTAATTAAAAACTGCTTTTTCATTTAAATTATTTATAAAGTTAAACTATATTATAAATTTGTTTTAAAGTAAAATTATTTCAATTATATATCTATTAATCCAATTTAGATCATTTAATAAATTTCATATTGAAATTGGATATAAAAACTTTTTAGACTTTTGAACGTTGTCTCTTTGAAAACCCGCTTTTTCGTCGTCTCTACGGGATTAATTTTAAATCAAAAAATTTCGCTTATATAAATTTAATTTAATAAATTGGATTTAATATTTGTAATAATAATAATTTATATTATCTAATCAGTTCAACTTAAGTTTCTACCAAAATTAATTGTGAAACAATGAAAATTATTTACCTCGATTAAGGTAAAAATGGATTTACCAGGGGGATTAAACTAAAAATATAATGGTAAAAAATGACCCAAAACATGTCAAAAACCCAATTTATGAACATATTTTGACTTAATAATTTATATTATTTTTAATTTTATGTTATTTTATCCTTTTTACATGAAACAAATGTTGGTGTAATTCTTTCATTCAAAAAGTAGCAAGTGTGCCACTCACCTCACTTATAAAATGCCTCCCCTTCTCCTCTATTATTCACAAATTTAAACCAATTTGTTTCAGAAAATACATACTTAAGTGAATTACAAACATACCTAATATCACCATATAATCATTATTTTTTTACATAAATCCAACCAAGGAATTATTTTGGTTCAAACCGAAGAAGAGGTAACATTCATCAATGAGCATTTTTGTTTTATTTATTCCTACACCTACTTAAATTATTATTATAAAATAATGATATAATAACATCAATATATTACATATTATTATATTTTTTATGTTAATGGTATGACCTAAAATAGTATCCACTTCCATTTAAGGGGTTATGAAATCGTCATTCTTGTGTACGATGGACTACCGCCTCGCGAACTGATGTCATTAATTTTTCCATTACCACCTCTAATGATTGTACATAATGATAGATTTATTATTTATATATGATATTTATGATATTATTATTCTTATGGAATTATTATTTCACACATACCTTCATGCTTTCTATTTTTTTGGAATATTATAACATCGCTCGTGTGTACGGAGGACTATCGCCTCGCGAAGCAATGTGATTCATTCACGCTTTACATGAAAGGTATGAAGGATGGTTTTAATAAAAATATGTGATATATATATATGAAATAAATATTATTCTATGATTTTAATATATCATTTTCTTTTATTTATTAAAATCTGATAGGAAATTAGAAACAACTTTCTTGTGTGTGTATGACCTACCATCTTCACGAATGGTATATTTCATTTTCTATCACTAAATTTCATGGATTACACTAAATATATATATAATTAATATATATTATATTTATATAATGGTTATAATTCTATATATGATGGATCCATGTTCAAATTAATAGGAAAAATAAAAACAAATCAAAACATATACAAAAAACAAAGCATTTATTACCCAAAACGTAACTTTAACATGGAATTGTTAATAAATTGGTAAGAAAAGGTCATAACCATGTTTGAACCATGATAAACCCATGAAAATGGTTGAAAACTTTTTTTAACCAAGCGAAAACCATGAAACCTAGGTTGTACACTTCATTTAACCATGTACAAACCCTAAAAAGGACCAAAAACCATCAAAAATGTCTGATAAAATGTCAAAAATAACCCGCAAAGAGATACAAACATTTGGTACATAAAAAAATGGGTCAAAAAATATAAAAACAAGTAAAATAATGTTAAAACCTCCCCACCATTGGACTTTATATCCCTAGAAAGCTTCTAGTCTAAAGGATATAACATGATGACCCAATAATAACACCCTCACTTATCTTGTGAGATGAACAGTCCATGGTCAAGAGGTGAGACTCGCCAAAATGTTAAAAAAACACACCACTACAAGATGAACAAAACAAGATCATCACACATCCCCAAAATATAGAAAGACAAGAAACCTAGCATCGGTCTCCCCACTATTTAATGATTCACCAAAATGGTGTAGCATAAGAAAAGAACATTCCTTAGACCTAAAGAAGATACAATTAAAATATTTTCTCAGGATAAACATCAAATATAAAACATCCAAAAAATGGTAAAGAACTGAAAAGGATTTATACCATGGGTAGTACTTGACATCAATATAGGATTTTTTTTAAAACTGAACCTCATACCTCAATGCGCTCATCCTAAAAAATGACAGCACTACCAAGTGTCTGGTCTATCAAAAATTTACATCATCCCAGTTACCCAAGTACTTTAGCAAGTCCTATCCAAGTCCAACTCGGGAGATCTTAAACATCCATGTTAGTGCACAATAGGGCATTACACTCTCATAATGTGATACCATCTAATATATTATAATTAAGCTCTAACCATGAAGTAAAAATAATAAGAACACCAAGTAACAAAAAAAATATGTCATGAGAAGGAAACCATTATTAAATCACCAATCCACAAATTACCCAAACCATATTCCACAAGATATCATCAAAAAGATCCCAAAATAAAGGTTTCAAAAACAGACAAGTCATAATGAGGAAAACTCAAATATTTTATGATCAGGTGTAGAAAAGAATAAGATGGAAACCAAAATCTCCTCCACTATGTGAAAGGTTTCACTCCATTTCCTATGGTTGAAGCCCTATTATGATTCATCAATTGATTCTCCATAGTAAGTGTTGGAGTTGGTTCCCTAAAACCAGATTTTGTGTACTTTATGATAACCTATATTTATAGTTTTGAATATTAATAAACTCTTTATCACATCATGATTGTTCTTATATGTAACATAGTATGTGATATTGTCCCAAGAGTAACTTTCGCACTAAAAGGTCATAGTAGTTCCTCGCTATGATGAGAACCCATAAGTTCTACGAAAAATATTCTTAAATATATGTTTTATATCTAGATGTTATCATTTGAGGTAAATAAATGATATAGCCTATCAGGGGTGGAGACTCATAGGACTTTGAGACACCTTCTCATGGTGTACTCCCTTGGTAGAATCTAGTAAGATATTATGAGGATGAGACTCTCTATTAGGAAATATACATTTATATGTGTCATTGGATGTTCCTATCTATGGATGTGTGTTTTTGGTCCTTAGACTCTAATATTATTATTAATTAGTATTATGAGTCACATAAATTTATGTATTGATGAAAACTGTGATGACAAATGTTTATAGTGAGGTAGGATATGTTGGGTGCGTCATGAGTAATATTGTATTAATGCATAATGAGAGAATTGATTTTTCCCTTATGTTCTTTAATGAAATTTGATATCTTAGGCCCTTTGATGGAAATGATATAGCCAAAATAAATCCATTTCCATGGTGTACAATAGGCAAGATCAATTTCTAAGAAGTATAAGAAAGAGATATCAGTCACATAGATTGATGGAACCAGCATAAAACCTACTTAATTTGAGATACCATGATAAAGGGAATATATTACAAAATAATCATTAATATGAGGTATCATGTCATTATGGAATTAAATTATTTCTATATCGGTTCCACGACATGTTACTAGATGTTAACCTTTTCCTTTAGGCCACCTCTCCTAATGCCACTAATTAAGAGCCCTAGAGGGTCACACACTAAGTGTATCCAAAATCTCAGTTCAATAATATATTATTATTTTATTTAACAAGTTGAATAAATATTATTCCTATATGTGGTTTAATAATTATTCATGTATTCTTGATCGAATATAAATATTTATTTTCTATTTAGTGAATATAATATTTATATATTTATTAGATAATAATGAAAAGATGTTTATTTAATAAATAAATAGTTTCAATTCAAGTCCCAATAAACATTATGGTGGAATATAGATCCATGTTTAATGGTCTGGTGAGAAATAATAAATATATAATATTATTTGACTAAATAATATTTAATTTAATTCACAAGTTAATCACATGTCGAGAAATATTATTATTATTATTATTATTTGACATGGGGTTCTGCAGGTATTCAATAAATAATAAAGGGAACTTGTGTAATTATTTTATTTTAACCCTAGTGATACATAAATATAATTATATTATTTTCTCAATAAGACAATTCATTTGTTTGGTTTTGAATAATGAATTTGGATAATCCTCTCAAGACCTATATAGATTCCTTCTCCAAGAAGGATCCCAAGAGAGGAGAGTGATCATCCTCCACCACCCACTCTCAAGTTAAGAGAGATTAAGGAGAATGATTTGGAAGTGGTTCTCGAGGTGATCAAAGGAGGATAATGAAAGCACTAGGATCTGTCATTCTAGCACCCATAAATTCCTATGATTATGTACATATATTTTTAGAACACGTGTGGATCACCTCTAGAGGGAATCTACTTTTATTTCTATAATGAAAAGATGGAACAATGTAGATCTATTATTAGATCCATTAATGAAGAAAGAATTCCATCAAGGTAGTTCTATATTTAATTAAATTGATTATAAATAATATATGATGATACTCTCTCTTAGTTCCAAAATTCTATCCATTTTCTTTATTATTTGATTCAATTCTATAGATCATTATGTTTAACATTGTTTAAATCTCAGATTGATCATCGATCGTGCAAAAAAGTAAGGTTGGGCATAGCCCATTGCATGCTTCTGTTGTTCCTAGAACCATCAAGTTGTATCAAAGAATTCACATAATTATTTATAATTATTTAAAGATTGTTGATTGATTTATGAATTTTAATTTAGTTTTTTTATTCTATTTTAATCGTTATTTTAATCTAAATTGTGAGATCCACTTCTTCCTCCTTCATTTCTCATAGATCTAATGGAGATGATTAATTTTATGAATGAAATAAAATTGAGGAATTCATCTATAGGTGGAAGGGATTTTGGAGAGATAACATAGGATTACATTACATGTAACTAGAGTTTCACGTTGTGTAAGTGTGTTCAATGCATTAGGAACTAATTTGGAAGTAAGTTAAATGTGTGTGCATTGATGATATGTGGTGTAGTTAATTCTTACACCATGTGTTGATTGGGATATCCTAGCACACTATCGGTTAAAGTAAATGTTGTGTAGCCCATGTACATAATATATAGTCCCTTTGAGTCACAAACATTCCTTGGTTTTTATACATAGCCTACCTAAACGTGTAACTCAAAGTCCACACGTAGTGTACAATTTTTTTATGTATGATTTATAATCCTAGCCCCTAGGTGTTTACATTGGATAGATGGTGAGATATGTACACTTCGTGTATCTCACCTGTACATGTCATGTACTTATATAAAATTATGAAGATTTAGAATGTATTTATTATACTATGTAAACCTTGATACATGTTCTTACATGTGGTTATTGAGTTGATAGGACATGCTATGTGATGTGTTTTTAATATGTGTGTGTGTGTGTGTTTAATTAATATCTATGCAGTGTTCAGATCTGCATATCATGTATGAGTTTTATTATAATTGTTACTCTAAAATCATTAAATCAAAATACATGATCAAAAAATATGTAATTTTTTTAATCATTAAGTTGATAGTACACATCATGAAAGTACACGATAATTCATGTATGCTATATGTCACAAAAGTAAAATGGTATATGATTATAATACTTGTTGGGTAGATTTGGATGGGTATTCACCGTGTTTCCTCCAAAGTACATTTAATGTACATTGTTAATTTTAAATAAATTTATTAAATTTGTTTAAAATTATGATGCATACGAATTGCAAGGAAATTCAGATGAGAATTAAGATAAAATAATTTATTAATTAAAGATAGTAAATAATTTATTTGAGTTTGATTTATCTTAAATAAGAACAATTAAGAATTTAATTATAGTTTTATTAAATTAATAATTTTTTACATGAATCTAGATTATTATGAGAATATACCAGACCTCTGTATGTGATTGGTTTCATTTAATTTATTATTAAATTAAATTATTGGACTACATGCCTTCTCTCCTCTTATTATATAGGGCCTTCATGCCCATGGTTTCTTTTATGTAAACCCTTTTACCTCACCTATGTGTGAGTAAAATCATATGTAATGGATGGAGCTCCCAAGATAGTAGAGGTTGTTCAAGTTTGGCAGTGAGGTGAAACCGATCCAAGAGAGATGCATTGGAGGATAGGTGGAAAGCTACAACACGAACCTTAATTGGTTCAATGTATTTCTCTCCTAGGCCAGTGATTAGTTTATCAACTACTAGATAAACTAAATATTTGTAAACACTCATGATCATACCACTTTATTGTTTTACTTCAGTCAAGTTTCATGGTTATTTAATTATGGATGTTTTTTCATGGTCACATAATTTAATTAAATTAATGAGCATGAAAGAAAGAATTAAAATAGATTGGCTTATGCGTAAATATTCTCTAAGGCATGTTTAATCACTTAATTAAATCCACTTAATGTTAACAAGAATTTAATAAAGATAATGATTTTAAATTTATGCAAAAAAAAAAGGATAAAATCCCTAAATTAAATATATTAAGTGAGTATAGCCTTCCACGACATTAGTTAATATCAAAAAATAGTTCAAAGTGCTTGACCAGCCAAACCTGGGGTTCTTTTAATTATCGGGTAATTTTAACTTTAATTTTTTGTTAACTTAACTTAGTTCACATCAAGGGTTGACTTCCAAATAATTAATTGGTGCAACTAATAGTAAAATGTTGAGGAAATCCAATTTAAGGATTTCAGGATTGGGGATTCCACTCAGTGGATCAAGGAACTGTAAGTTAATGCAGTTGGCATTTGGAATGTATACTTAAAACCATTCAAGTTTCTTGACCAACCAAATTTGTGGTAATGAGAAGGAGAATATGGATCATTTCCACTAGGATATCCAAGAAATATGATATTTTGAAACCAATGTTGAGGGCTATTTTTTTGATAAAATAGTGGGAGACTAATAATTATAATATTTATTTATTTGTATAAATTTTAATAAATAAAGTATGAAAATTAAGATTATCTTATTTATAGAAACAATAATAAAATGACATCAAACATATCATTTTGATCCATACTTGAGAAGGACAACATTCTCACCTCCACAAATTTCAAAGAGTGGCAAAGGAACTTACGTGTTATCCTTCACCATGAAAGGAAAATGTTTTTATAGGAAGAACATTTTCTTGATGCGCCAAGAAATGAGGCTAGTGATGAAGAGTTAAAAATATCTGAGAAACATTTGGATGATTTTATAGATGTTCAATGTTTCATGTCATCATCTATGTCCAATTATATTTTGAATAAATATAAGGACATGGATGCATATATCATGATGTCTCACCTTCGGGATGTCTATCAAGAGAAGGAAAGACAAGAGAGGTACGAGATCTCTAATGCTTTGTTTAAAAATAGGGTTGGAGGGCCTGTGCCAGCTGGGTATCATGTAGTTAAGATTATTGGATACATTGATTTCTTAGACATATTAGGGATTAAATTCCCAAATGAGTTGTGTACAGATCTCATACTTTCATCACAACCCAAGACCTCCAGTTTTATTATTAATTACAATATGATAAATAATGAGAAGAAACTTTCAGAACTTCTTGCATTGATTTTCCAAGTGGATAAGGATATGGGGTGTGATAAACTCAGGTACTTATGGTGAATAAGAAAATTAAGAACAAGGAAAATGGTCCCAATACCTATAAATGGTCTAAATCTCCCGAGAACCATCCTTACAAGAAGATGAAGATCCAGAGGCAAGGAAATGAAAGGGAGGTAGTAAGTTTTGTGTGTGGAAATCCAAGATTCTGGAAGAGGAAATACACCTAGAATATAGGGGAATCTAAATGTTTATTAATTATTGAGTGAAATATTTCAATAGCTACACATTGGGTATTAGATGTGGCTTGTGGGGATCACATCTACATCCAAATATAGGAACCAAGTAGATTTCGAAATAATGCTAGAGGAGAGGTGGATCTGAGAGATGCTAATGGAGTGGGGCTGTTTGGCCTATACATTGGTAACTACCATCTTTCATTTCTAATAGGAATGATTTTGGTTTTAAAATATTGTTATTATGTACCAACGGTTACCAAGAACAAAATTTCTATATCAAGCCTAGTAATAGAAGGGTTTATTTATCAAGTTTGGAAATTAATGTTTTTTATTTAATAAAGACAACATATTTTATAGTATAGAACATTTAAATAAGGATATTTATGTATTAAATTATGAAAATAAATTATTGTTAATTGATAATTAATCATGTTCACACAACTCATATAACACCCGGTTTTGGCATCACTATCTTGGTCATGTAAACAAGAATCATTTCACAAATCTCTATCAAGATATTTATTTAGACTCCTATGAGATAAAACCATTTGAAATATTCCATGCTTTTTAATAAGGAAAAATGATCAAACCACTATTTAGTGGATAGGGTGAAAGGTCCATAGAGCTTCTAAGATTGGTACACACTGATGTGCATGGACCATTTCTAGTAGAATATAGAGGTGGATGTTCTTACTTTATAACTTTTACTGATGACTTGAGTAGGTATGGTTATATCTACTTGATGAGGCATAAGTTTGATTCCTTTGATAAAATCAAGGAATTCAAGAATGTAGTAGAGAATTATATTGGAAAGAAGATAAAGAATCTTAGATTGGATTGAGTTGGTGAATATCTTAACCAAGAGTTCACCAACTTTTTATAGGAGTTTGGGATTCTATATCAACTCACTCCAACAAGCACACCATAGTGGAATGGTGTTAGTGAAATGAGGAACCGTACCTTATTAGTCATGGTAAGGTTAATGATGAGTCGTTCAGATATTATTTTATCCTTTTGGGGATATGCCTTAAAAACTGTGGAATACATATTAAATCGAGTACCAAATAAAGCGGAAAATGGAATTCCCTTTGATATATGGAGTAGAAAGAAACTAATTTTTTCTCACACGCATATATGGGGTTTTGAAGCATTTGTTAAGGCCTTCTTAGGAAATAAACTATCACCCCGGAGCACAAAGTGTATCTTTATAGGATATATCAAGGAAATAAAGGGATACTATATATACAAACCCTCAGATAATAAAGTTATTGTCACCATAAAATTTATCTTTCTTGATATAGAGCACATCATCGAAAAGGATAGAGGGAGAAAGATTGACTTTGTTGAAGTTGATGATCAAAATACATAAGAGTTGGTACAGGAACATATTACACTGGTACCCATGGAAGAAGTAGTTCCTAAAACAAAAGTATTGTGTAGGAGTGTAAGAGAGGTAAGAGAACCAGAGGGATATGGTTTTCTAGTCACTAAATATGGTGACTCGTTATTGGTTGAAAATAATGAACTAATCTTCTACAGGGAGGCAGTAGAGATCTTAGAAGCTACAAGATGGTATGAAGCCATGAATTCTAAAATGAATTCCATGTATCAAAACCAAGTTTGGGTTCTGGTTTATGTGCTAGTTAATATAATGATTTTTGGATGAAAATGTTTATTCAAGAAGAAATTGGACATGGAAGGTAAAGTAAATACCTATGAATAAAGGGTAGTGAAAAAGGGTTTAAACAATGTCAGGTAATTGACTATGATGAAACCTTTTGACCATTTTACATGTTTAAATCCATCATAATTCTACTTGCTATAGCATCTTACCATGACTATTAGATTTAGAAGATGGATTTTAAAACCGCATTCCTTAATGTGAACCTTTGGTAAGATGTATATATGAAATAACCAGAAGGTTTTGTGACTCCAGGTTATTCCAAGAAGATTTTCAAGTTACATAGATCCATTTATGGATTGAATTAAGAATCCAGGTCATGTAACATTTGATTTGATGAAGCCATAAAAAATTTGTTTTCGTTAAGAATAAATATGAGTTGCGGGATTACAATAGGTATAGTGGAAATGTGTTTTTATCTTATTAGTATATGTTGATGAAATAATACTTATTGTAAATGACATACCATTCCAACATTACATTAAGGACTGGTTAAACAAGTGCTTCTACATGAAGGACTTAGGTGAAGTAACCTATACTCTAGGGATCAAGATCATTTGTGACAGATCCAAGAGGCTTCTTGGACTAATTCAAAGTATATATGTTGACCAGATACTAAATATATTTAGTATGGAACAATCCATGAGGGGATTGGTTCTAGTGTGACGTGTTTTACATATTTTGAAGAAAATGTGCCCTTAGACACAACAAGAGAAATAGGGAATTAGAATGATCTCATATACTTCAGTGATAGGATCAATCATTTATGTCATTTTATGTATTATACTTGATGTTGTCTATTCATTGAGAATGGTAGGAAGATATCAAGTAGATATAAAAGAATAGCATTGGACTGTTGTTAAGGCTATCCTTAAGTATCTGAGAAGAACTAAGGATATATTCCTATTGTATGGAGGAGATGAGGATATGGTCATTAGGGGTTATACAGATGCTAGTTTCCAAATAGATCATAATGATCTGAAGTCACAATCAGGATATGTTTTTTGTCTCAATGAAGGAGCTGTGAGAAGGAAGATTTCAAAGCTGCCAATTATAATTGATTCTACAGTGGATTCCAAGAATATAGTGGATTCTGATGTAGCCAAGGAAGCCATTTGGATTCATAATTTTTTCTAGGATCTTGATGAGGTACCTAGTATTAAATACCCTATCCCATTTTATTGTGATAATAATATAGTGGTGGATCTTGTAAAAGAGACAAGGTCACATCAACAGACAAAGAACATACTCTGGAAGTATTACCTCTTGAGGAATTTTCATCAGAGGGGTGAAGTTGTAGTAAGTAGTCTTACCATGGAAGAGAATGTAGAATACCCCTTGACTAAGGTCCTATCTCAGTAGAGTCATGAGAATCATGTGAGAGCTAGTGGACTGAAGGTTTTTAGCAGTTGGATCTAGTGAAAGTGGGACTCTGTTAGCGTTAGCTCCTTAGAACTAGATTTTATGCTTTTTACAATAACCTATATTCATATTTTTGAATATTAATAAACTCCTTATCACATCATGATTGTTTTTATGTGTAACATAGTATTTGATAATGTCCTAAGAATAGATGTTGCACTAAAAGGTCACAATAGTTCCCTGCTGTGTTGAGAAGTTGGAAGTGCTATGACATTATTCTGAAATATATGTTTTATAGATGAATGATATCATTTGAGGGACAAAAATTATATAGGCTATCAGGGGTTCAAACTCATAGGACTTTTATGCACCTTCTCATGCTGCACTCCCTTGGTAATATTCTATAGGATATTATAAGAATGAGACCCTCCATTAGGAAATCCACATTTATATGTGTCATTGGGTGTTCCTATCTACAGATGTATGTATTATTCCTTAAAATTAAATATTATTATTAATAATTATTATAAGTCACATATTTTTATGTATTGGTAAAAACCATGATGAAAGATGTTTATGGTGAGGTAGGATATATTTGGTACATCACGAGTAATATTTCATTAATGAATAATACGAGAAAGGATTTTTTCCTTCGGTTATTAAATGAAACTTTATATCTCAAGACCTTTGATGGAAATGATATGGCCTAAATAAATCTATGTATATGGTGTACAATAGAAAGTTCAATTTTTGGGAATTCAAAGAAATAGAAATAAATTATATTGGTTGATGGAACTAGCATGTAGCCTGCTTGATTTGAGATATCGTGATAAAAAGATTATATTATACAACAAGCATTCATATGAGGTATCATGTCATTTTGGAATTAACTTCTTTATCTATGGGTGACTCAGCATGATTCTAGATGTAAACCTTATACTTTATGCTACTTCTCCTAATTCCATTGAGAAATAGGCTGAGAGAGTCACACACTAAGTGTATCCAAAATCTCAATTCAATAAAATATTATTATTTTATTTAACAAGTTCGATAAATATTATTCCCAAATGTGGTTTAATAATTATTCATGTATGATTGATCACATATAAATATTTATTTTCTATTTAGTAAATATAATATTTATATATTTATTGGTGAATAATGAAGTGATATCTATTTAATAAATAAATATTCATTATTCAAGACATGATAAATATTATGGAGGAATGGTATACTAAGTTTAAGGGTATAGTGAGAAATAATAAATATTGAATATTATTTGATTAAATAATATTTAATTTAATTCTCAAGTTAAGCACATGTTGAGAAATAATATTATTATTATTTTTATTTGACATGGGGTTCTACAGGGATAAAATAAATAATAAAGGGAACCTAAGCAATTATTTTATTTTTACCCAAGTGATATATAAACCCAATTATATTACTTTCTCAATAATCTAATTCATTTGTTTGGTTTTGAAAAATATATTTAGAGAATCCTATCAAGACCTAGAGAGATCCCTTCTCCAATAATGATCCCAATAACGGAAATTGGTCTTCCTTCACTTCCCACTTTTGAGTAGGGAGAGATCAAGGAGAACACTTTGGAATCATTTCTTGAGGAGATCAAAGCTAGACGATGAAAGCATTAGGATACGTCATGTTAGCACTCAAATATTCCTTCGATGACATTTGGAGATTTTTTTAACATGTGGGGATCACAGCTAGAGAGAATCTACTTTTATTCCTACAATAGGATGATGAAACAATGCAAATCTATTGTCAAATATATCAATGAAGAAAGAATTCCAACATGTTAATTATTTCCTCAATTAAATTAATTATAAATAATATGTGGTGATACCCTATATTGGTTTTGGAATTATATCCCTTTTCTATATTCTTTGATTCAATTACATAGATCGTGACATTTAATGTTGTATAAATCTCAGATTGATCATCGATCATGGAAAAAAAAGCCAAAGTGGGGAACAACCAACCCATCACACACTTATGATGAGCCCAAAACCATCAGTAAAGAGCTGATATTCCTTACTGAAACATCATTTTTAAACCTAACAACTTAAATAACCTATTAAGGTGACCAAAATTAAAATGTCCCATATTTTTTTATATATTATTTTTAAATATTATATGGAATTAATTTGAGACCAGACACTGATATGGTGTGTGATTCCGAGGCTTGATGTGCCCAGAATAAATGTTTGAAATATATTAAATATATTAAATATCATGCATGAGTGGTTTCCCTGAAAAGTTTAATAACTTATAAAAAGGTTTCCAAATCATAAATATGAGGGCACTATTGTATTCAGATCAGCAAATTTACCCTAGGAACAACCTAACATTGGTCGGCATGGGTCAACTGATGAAAGTAGTTTTTGGAATTTTAATAAATAAAATAAATAGTGAATTTATTTTATTTTATCATTTCACTAACACAGTGAAGATTTATTTTTAAATAAACCTAGATAAAGGGATCTAGGGATAAGCTCGTAACCCTATAATTCCCTAGTGGCTCTTGAGAGGAACCTGGATAATTCTCTCAATGGAAAAGGATGACAGAGCTTGGATCGGAGATCAATAGATGTTGTTTTTGACAGATCTTGACAACAGAGAAGACGTGACAATTGATCCACATTAGTAAATGATCTAACCTCAAGGTAGGGAATTGTTATTTCAGCTTATTGTTTCCCTGTTCTTATAATTAATGATGAATGCAGATCAACCAAACAACAAGTTGACCCTGTAATCAATTGTTCTTGCAGGATGGGTTTTATTTGTGATGTTTTATTTTCAGGGTTTGATTGTTATAATTTCTTTGGATTTTCTTGATCATTCTTATGGAATAGATCGAGTCCAGATTGAAAAAAACCTAGGTATGTTCCTTGGGTTGTTCCTTGTGCATTTCTCCCCCAAAACTCTTCACGTTTTTCACATTCTTCACGTTCTTTGTGGTTTATAAATGAACTTTTTTTTGCCTTCATTTCATAGAGGAATGATCTAAGATTAAAGATATGGCATCGGTAAGACTCAATGATGGTGTGAAGATGGTTGTGGAAATGGATTGAATGATGGTGGGTGTTGATTTCTCATTCATCATTGGAAATTAATAACGACGATGATATTGTTTTCCAAGTTGATTCAAGGATTGTATCTTACCGATTCTGTGATTTCATGACCAGACAACCTTGGATCATGATTTTCCCAACGAGGTGCAGTCGGGATCGGTGGTCGGAGCGATGGGGGAGACAAAAGAGCATGAACTAGAGTTTCTGGAAAATCCAAATGAACATGGAATGTATTTCAGAATACACAGGATGTGGGCCCTACAGAGTGGAAGTTAGGGTTTTTGGGAAGAATTGAAGTGTCACACAGAATGTGAAACCTATCACACAGCATGTGGGCCCTTCCCTAGGACTAGGCAGTTATCTTGGTAGATTCATGGACATGGGGTGGAGTACAAGGTCTGACTACACATCATGTATTCCACCACACAGCTTGGCTAGAACTGGTCACACAGGCTACTCCATGTACTAGTACATGGAAAATCACACATGGGTTGAATCCATGTACTGTCACAAGTCTAGCATATATAGAGAGGACCCTGAATTGTAGGACATAGTGTATGACTATTTCTACATGTCGTGTATACCTCTTCTACATGACATGTTCTCCTAACACAGGTTGTTGTACACAGGTAGTACCTAGGGTCAAGGAACATAGCGTGTGACCCTACTACACACCATGTATACCTTTATACATGGATTGAATATCTTGTCCACCATATATTGTACAAGCTTCATTAGGGTTCATGGCCTAGATCATTTCCCTAAAGGTTGGTGGGTATCATTTCATACTCATAAGAGTACGATCCCTTCAACAGGACTTTCAAGATAGTGTCATTGGAATACCCTATGAGAATACTAGAGTAGGATCCTCTATTAATTCATTGTGCCCTAGGTAGAGTCCTTGGTATTGAAATGACCAAATTCATCAGGCATCGATACTCTACTTAGAAGGTTAATCCAGATTGAGTTTTTTTTATCACCCCATGGCTCTGGTTGTGATCCTCATATGTGTATCATATCTCTATTTAGATCTATTAGTGTATCTCTCTCATAAAGATTCCTGATGAATAGTACTTATTAGATAGACATCATCAGTGCTATTAGACTCAGGAGTGTGTTCTCCCAGATGATTGCTTCATGGAATCTTTGGACTAAATCCCTAGTGCTGGTATACGGTAGTTGTGACTTACCAATAAACTGTGTGTATTGGATTGAGTATATCTGGATATTCATGTTATATATGTAATATACATATATTTTGTAGATCTGACTATATCTTCATTTGTGAATTTCTTTGTGGTTCTGGGGTGTTCTACTGAGTATTTTTATACTCACCCATGCATGAGATTTACCCGCACAAGTTGTGTCTTTTGCGGATGAGAAACATTTTGACGGACTAGGACCAGATATATCTTTGTGAGTTCTGGAAGGTTGAGGTGTTCCTATGGATTCAAGAATAAGTCTCATTACCTATTTTTTATAGGTTAGACTGTGTAGTGTATAGACTCTTTCTTTTGGTAAGCTTGTATTATAGCCCAATTTACTTTACTGAACTTTATTTTCTATCACACTATGTTGGTTGGTATAGTAGTATGCATGCATTTATTTATTAGTGGTTTTTACATTTCAGCATTTATGGGCTTGGATATGTGTATGTGTGTATATGTACACAACTAATGCCTCCCATGTTTGTGATATGCCTACTCGGTGTTAGTCACCAGCCCCTGGTGTATTGGAGGTGGGCTTGGGGAGTTGTAGCATGGGCCCCAATAGGATGGGTCATGATAGTGGTATCAGAGGTGGTCTATTCTACATTAGGACCATGAGTCTGTTATATTGGTTTGGTCCAATAGTGTTAAGTGTTTCGAGTTCGGCTTTCAGTATAGGGACTCCAGTGTTGGAGTGGGCGGCCGACGTATCCATACACCAGGACTCTGATAACCTTCTTTTCAACATGGTACATGAGAACCCTAGTTGTAGGGAAAATAATGACACATAAATCATATTAGAATGGGTTGTGGTTCCATGTCCTTCTTAATACAACTCTCCAAATATACACATTGACAGTGGTACATCTTTTTCTCTTATAGGATGACCTCGATATGTATACCAACTATGATTCAGTAGCTCGATCATGTGGATGACTCACTCAATGATGAGGCTTTGATTTAGGGATCAGTTCCCCAGGTGTTTCCTCTAGGTGGTGCACCAGCCATACTACCACTTGTGGAGCAGCATGTGGTATCTACAATGCCATTAAATGAGGAGCACAGGTTTAGAACACACCAAAAGTTTTATTAATAGATACCCCACAGGTTCCAAGGTGATTTCGATCCTCAGGTGATTGATGACTGGCTTGAGGTGGTGACCATAGTTTTTCATCTATTCAGAACACCAGTAGACCAGTTGGTGATCCTGGTGGGGAGCCTTCTTCAGGGTTCGGTAGGGTGGTGGTGGAGTTTTTCTATCAAGACTCATGATGAGGTGACTCTTTTATGAATATATTCTTTTTAATTTCTTTGATGTATTCTATTGTACACTACACCAATATTAGCTTGTACTATATGTAACACCGTATTAGCTTGCAGTATATGCAACACTATTCTTGGCTCGTATTACACACAATTTCAAGTTCGTTTTGTGGAAATTATTCTATGCAACATTAAGTATAGATTTTGTTTAATGTATAAAGGAAATAAGTTTTGATTATGTTATACGCAACACCAAAGGGATCTTGCACTACACACAGCCTTGACTTTTCCTGTATTACATGCAATCATGACCTTCCTCGATAGCATGTGTAATACGCAATATCGGGTTTCACTAAAAAACGATATGTTATTAAAATATTATATAAACTAGTCGTTATGAATAGTAATACCTACTTTTTGAAATTTTATAAATTTTATCTTTCAAAATGGACTTCATTTTTTGATTTAGAATATCAAAATTAGCCTAGGGTGAATTTTTGGTATTTTTCTGAAAACTTTCAATGTTTGATGAATAGTGAAAACACTAAGTTATTGGTTAAAAAGACTTTTTATTTAAATAATAATTTATTTTATTTAAATTTATTTTAGGTCAAAATAGATACATAATATCTATATATGTTCAATGTAATTCATTAGAGTCATTTTATAACAATTTTAGATATATAAAAAGTTTATTTAACTTTTTACCGTCTTTTACCCACCTCTGAGGAGAATTTACAAATTTACATAAAACTTAATTTTACCACTTATGTGAGTGGAATTTAAAAAATCTGAGAGACATTGTTGATATCATTAAGTAAAATGTGGTTCAATAAGATAAAAATAAATTTTTGTGAATAGTAACTTTTTACTTTTATTTACCACGGTTAAAAATAAATAGGGTAATTAAGGGTCAAAATGATATTATTATTACCCTAACACATGTACTAATTCTATTGGATAAGTTTAATTAGACCAAAAACAACCTTAGTAATAAAATATTACCCTTTAGGTCCACTTGTATTACATTAGGACATTTATTTTTATTTTATTTAAAGAATAGTTAAAAGAGTTAAAATCAAAGTTTAATAACTAAAACAATTTTAATATAGGGATAAACACAATATAAATTTGACTATAAATATTCATTAGAAAGATAAAAATATTTAATACATAATGGAATTTTATTTATGATTTTTATAGACTAAATAATTTAATTTATTTATGTCACAATGATGATGTAGTAATTACCTTATTAATGAAATATTAACATAATTGGAATTATAAATACCCAAATAAATGTAATTTGAGACTTTTTATGAATTAAAATAATTTTATAGGTTAATATAACTTATTATGGTTGGTTAGATAAAATGTTTTTGAAGTAATAATGCTATTATAAATTTATAAAAAACAAAATACCAAATAGTGTCAAAATTGACATAAAAGAGTTTTTAAAAAAAATATTATATTATTAATTGATATAATGCTCCTAAAAATCTAAGGTTCGTCCAAAATACTTATATAATAATATATATGACATTAACTAACCAATTGGGGTTCTATTGGTAGTTTATAGTAAGTTTATTAACCATAGAGGGTAAGAATACAACAAGACCCGATAAAAGTTAAATTATTTAACTTAGAGTTAAATCTAAATGATAAGGTTAAAATGGTAACCTAAACTTGTCTAAAACCTATTGGTTGAAATGATTTAGACCCATCCACACCCTATAATATAAATAAGTCGCATTATATCCATTATAAACCGAATATGAATTTATTATAAAATAATATTTTAAGTATTTCCTAAGGTGTCCCTCACCCCACTTATAAAAGGGAACTCCCCCTTCTCTCTAATTCACACCTCCAAAGCCATTTGGCTCGGAAAAAACCTACTAAAATACCATCTAAACTGTCCTCCTTTCATCCTATAGTCCTTACTTTAGTCATAAATTCAACCTAATGAGCAATTTTGATCAAATCAAAAGGAACAACCCGAAGAAGAGGTAAATATCTCACCACCTATTTCAAGTTCATTTCTTCTTCCACTTCCTCCGTATTTGTTGTTTCCATTATAAAATAATAAATCCAGTATATTTTATATAATTTTATGTTATTATAAAAATTTTACAACCATATTAGTTATTTTATCCATCCTATGAATGAAAAAGTCACCACGCGTGCGTATGTAAGGCTTACCGTCTCCACGTCGTGGTGTAGTTTGTTCTTCAAACATTTCACCATTTGGATGGGTGTAATAATGAGTGTAAATGATATAAATAATAAATATAACATTATTATTATTCTTTATATATGATATACCATCCAATTTTATATTATTTTAATATCAAATGAATGATATGGTCGCTCATGCGTATGTACGGACTGCCATCTCCACGAACACGATGAGATTAATTCTCCATGTTAACCATTCAAGAATGATTATAAAGTATATATAATAAGAAATAATGAAACATATGACATAATAATTCTACTATATTTATGTATATATATATATTCCAATTACTTCCATTCAATTTAATAAGGAAATGAAAACAGCGTTCATGCGTACGTATGGTCTACCGTCTCCATGAATAGTGTATTCCATTCCATTTATCAATCTATTATATATATTTATATTATGAATATATAGTATATATAAATCATGTTTTAAATTATATAATTAAGTAATCATGTTCTAAATAATCATATAAATAATCACAAGTCAAAACACGTACGACAAATGAAATGATTTTACCCAAAACGATCCATTAACATGGAATTGACAAATGAACAGATAATATAAAGTCATATGCAAATCATATATGATATCATAAATATTAGTATGGTTATGTTAAAAGTTAATAATATGTTTAAACCCACTATATAATAGTTTCATACACGTATGGATTAATTGGACCTAAGGTAAGGGATAATTTTTCAAATCTCATTTTCATCCGAGATTGCTTATACGTAAAAATTTACTGGGGTTATATTTTTCATCCATGTCTATAAAAAAGTTTTTCATAAATTGTTTAATATTATAAGTCATTTTTACCCCTATTTGACTTTTAATTTTTGTTATGTAAGTAATCTTTATTTTTTTTACCATACGTGGTACTTTTTGACTTTTCTGTTAAAAGTACGAGGAGAATGTTTTTTTGTAACTTATACGGTATGAACGGATTTTTATAGTTTCATAACCACTTATTTTCATGAAGCTTACTCTACAAGATTTCATGATTATTTTCAATAAAATACTTTTATTTTAAAATTTAATGGTATTTTGTGAAAAGAAAATGATTTTGAAGAAGAAAGGATATTTTCCTCAAGAATTCATTTCAAGTGTTTTGTCAAAACTATTTTCCATCTAAGATGACATTATATAATATGATTGTGTTTCAAGTATAATATCTCTATTATTTACATGGTTTGATTTTTCTTATGATGAAATGATATCCATTTTTTTTATATGGATTACGTTATGATGGGATGATGTTTATGAAACCCATTTTATTATTTGGGTTATGATGAATGATTTATGTTTATTTTATGGCACAAGTAAGAATGATTTCATTATGATATGGGTGGGACCTATATCTCCCTCAAATTAATTGGGTAAAGGTTTATATCTCATGAGATAGACATGGCTGGAATGGAAAGTAAAATCTGGTTCAGTAATACAGAGCTGGAATAGCAAGAAAACCTGGTTCAGTAATGGACTTTGTCCGCTATGATGGTCTTTGAAGAAATGTCTTGGCTACTATGGAAATCATAACATGTGCTTAATGGTTTTCCACAATTACATATTTTATTCCCATGATATTTTATCATGATTAATGTTCCTTTATGATCTATGACTTATGTAGTTCCAATATTTATGTCATTTCTCAATATTTTGATGTTTTATGTTCATGTTTTTACGTTCAAATGTTTATGGATTGTTTTTAAGTTCTCCATGTTTACCCTTACTAAGAATTTTATCTCACCCTTTTTATATTTTCTTTTCCCCAGGATATAAATAAAGTTTTTAGGTAAGAAAACCAATGGTAAAGATCTTTATGGGAGATGTTGAAGATCTTTCACCATGATTAGAAGATTATGTTCTGAGTTTCCAAATACACTAAACTAATATGGTCTTTGGGTGTCTGTTTTTGTTATGTATTATGTATTCCAAAAAAGTAATATAATGTCTATGTACGTCAATATTTGGGTCTCTACATTTGGTATAATATTTAAGGTTTAGTTAACCTTTGGAAACTAGGATCCAAAAACTTTAGTGAGATCCCTAGTGATATTTATATGGTATGTATATGGATGTCCCTAAGGTTACGTATAAGTATAGGTTATAGTCCTAGAATTATGATAACTATCATGAATAACCTAGGATTAAACCTATGATGTTAGAGATTGAAAGTACTCCCCTTGATTATGTTGTTTTCCTAGCATGATTTTTGCCTCTCACACTATTCTTTTTGGGTTTTAGAAAATGGTTGGAAACCAGAAGATTCATGTTAATGGAGAATATTATAGACAATGGAATGATATTCTTCATGATCAAGCAAATGAAATGAGATTTGGAAAGTGAAACATTGTTATCATTCCTAATCAGAAATATCATAATATGATCAATAATCTCAACTTGGTAAGTTTCCTGACTCAATTAATAAGAGAAAGAAGGAGTTTCATGATGATCATAGAGGAAAGAAAGTTCAATTTTACTCATGTAAATCATGTGGAAAGAGACATCAAAGATAATGTTTAAAAATAAATGGAAGATGTTTTGGGTGTGGAAAAGAAGGACACAAATCCAGTAATTGCAAAGGAAGGGTTTCAGTTAACACTGTGGACAAGGATAATGGTATTGCTAAGACATCAACAACAGTTAAATGTTTCAAATGTGGAATGTACGGGCATTATGAAAACCAATTCCCTAAGGGAAAGTCTCATGAATAGAATCATCATGGTTGTATGGGTAGTATTTATGTTGATGATGATGAGTAGACTACAAATGATATATGATATCAAAGATGTTTTGAGGAATAAAATGACAAAGCTCGGTCGATGGTTTAAGAAGGTAGTGGAATGATTTTATGTTTATCAAGAGTAATGTTGTATAGGTAATTTATTGGTACTATGGAATAAAGGAACATCTAAGGATTGTTACACTATTGTTTTTTCTAAAGTATTTGAAAGTATACGTTGAATGGTACTCGTAACCATGAAAGGTTATTCAAATATTTTTGGAAAGAAGATGATATGTGCATAAAGAATGGATATGGAGAAAATAATATGTTTTATAGTATTAATGAGCTCATGACAGATATAAGGAAAAAGTGACATCATGGTTTGAGTATATAGAAATTTTTGGATTTTGGTATGTGGAAATAGTTAACTTTTGACAACATTCATGTTTTCACTAAGGTTCAATGGGTATTCATTTTTCAATCGAATACACGATTAAGGTATTCACATGTTTGGAATGCAACCAACAAAATATATCTTATGATAAATGATGGCATTCACATGCTTGGTTGATGATATTTCTGGTAATCATTTTATTTATACTGTGATCTTGGATAGAAGTATTTTGGATAAGCCTAAAGATTTTAAATGGATTATATTGGACCTAAGATAATATTGTTTAAGGATAGAACATTTTTTTGATATTATTTCTGGAATGTTATAATAGTGTAGTCTTAGAAAAAGGACAACCTTCAGGACGGGCGATAACCCGTCGTGTCGGACAAGGTTGTGGGAATCAAACCCACAACCGAAGTGCAACAGGCCTTTATCACCTACCACTGGCCTACAGGAAGTCTCTGGTTAGTATAAATTAGATTTATTTTATTAAGCGGTATGATAGGTGAAGTATAAGTCCATTTTTGGAATAATATACGGTTAATCTCACCATAGATGGACTTATGTATATTTAATGACTTTTGATAACTTTTTGAGATAGGTGGAAAAACCTATCTCCTGATCTACTAACACATCAAGAATGAAAAATTAAACTTCATTTCTTTAATAAGGGATGAAGTGGAAATTGTTCATGGAATGATCAACAATGAAATTACACTGAAATCAAGTAAGTATTTCTCCTTATGAATTTTTTTTCAACATTAGGGAAATGATCTTGAAAACCAAAAAATGTTGTCATAATACCCACATATCTGGTTATTCAGATGGTACCTTATATTATCACAAATTTATGGATTTTTAATTGTTGGATTTTTCATAGCCATGTTCTCTACCACTCTTCATCAGAACATGATGTTTAGATTTCTCTTCAATATCCATATTTTCACCAATGTTCTTTTATGTGGAAACCCAGTGATGAGTTAATTTGGGTAACCATTACATTTCATACTTCACTTTTTAAAATTAAATTTTAGTATTTCTTTTTATGATGTGGGTTTCTATGAATGAAACTTTCAAGTAGTAAACGATTTATAACCCCGACGAATTTCAAGGGGGGTAGAATGTAACACCCCCAGATTTTATGCGATATATTATTTTTATTTCTTTGATGTATTCTATTGTACACTACACCAATATTAGCTTGTACTATACGCAACACCTTATTAGCTTTCAGTATACGCAACACAATTATTTTCTTGTGTTACACACAATTTCAAGTTCGTTTTGTGGAAATTATTTTATGAAACATTAAGTATAGATTTTGTTTAATGTATAAATGAAATAAGTTTTGATTATTTTATATGAAACACCAAAGGGAGCTTTCACTACATGCATCCTTGACTTGGCTTGCATTACATACAGTTGCGGCCTTCCTCGATAGCATGAGTAATACGCAATACCGGGTTTCATTAAACAACGATATGTTATTAAAATATTATATAAACTAGACGTTATGAATAGTAATACCCATTTTTTGAATTTTTTTAAATTTTATCTTTCAAAATGGACTTCATTTTTGGATTTGTAATATCTAAATTAGCCTAGAGTGAATTTTTGATATTTTTCTGAAAAATTTCAATTTTTGATGACTAGTGAAAACACTGAGTTATTGGTTAAAACTGACTTTTTATTTAAATAATAATTTATTTTATTTAAATTTATTTTAGGTCAAAATAGATACATAATACCTATATATGTTCAATTTTATTCATTGAAGTCATTTTATAATAATTTTAGACATATAAAAAGTTTATTCAACTTTTTTCCGCCTTTTACCCACCTCCTAGGAGAATTTACAAATTTACATAAAACTTAATTTTACCACTTATGTGAATGGAATTTCAAAAATATGAGAGACACGGTTGATATAAGAAATTAAAATTTGGTTCAATAAAATAAAAATAAATTTTTGTAAATAGTAACTTTTTACTTTTATTTACCACGGTTAAAAGTAAATAGGGAAATTAAGGGTAAAAATGATATTATTATTACCCTAACACATGTACTAATTCTATTGGATAAGTGTAATTCGACAAAAAACTACCTTTGGAATAAAATATTACCCTTTAGGTCCACTTTTATTAGATTAGAACATTTATTATTATTTTATTTAAAGAAGAGTTAAAAGAGTTAAAATCAAAGATTAATAACTAAAAAACTTTTAATATAGGGTTAAACACAATATAAATTCGACTATAAATATTAATTAGAAATATAAAAAAATTTCCTACATAATGGTATTTTATTTATGATTTTTATACATTAAATAATTTAATTTATTTATGACACAATGATGATGTAGTAATTACCTTATTAATGGAATATTAACATAATTGATATTATAAATACCCAAATAAATGTAATTTGAGACTTTTTATGAATTACACTAATTTTTTAGGTTAATATAACATATTAGGGTTGGTTAGATAAAAAAAATTTGAAGTAATAATTCTGTTATGAATTTAGAAAAAACAAAATACCAAATAGTGTCAAAATTGACATAAAAGAGTTTTTAAAACAAATATTATATTATTAATTAATATAATGGTCTTAAAAATCTAAGGATTTTCCAAATAACTTATATAATAATACATATGACATTAATTAACCAATTTGGGTTCTATTGGTAGTTTATAGTATGTTTATTAACCATATAGTGTAAGAATACAAGAAGACACGATAAAAGTTAAATTATTTAACTTAGAGTTAAATCTAAATGATAAGGTTAAAATGGTAACCTAGACTTGTCTAAAACCTATTGTTTGAGAGTATTTAGACCCATACCCACCATAAACTCGAAATAATTAACTTTATATCCATTATAAACTGAATATGAATTTATTATAAAATAATATTTTAAGTTTTTCCTAAGGTGCCCCTCACCCCTCTTATAAAAGGGCACTCCCCCTTATCTCTAATTCACACCTCCGTAGCCATTTGTCTCAGACAAAACCTACCCAAATACCCTCTAAACTATCCTACCTTCATCCTAGAGGCCTTAATTTAGTCAAAAAGTCAACCTAATGAGCCCTTTTGATCAAATCAAAAGGAAGAACCCAAAGAAGAGGTAAATATCTCACCACCTATTTCTAGTTACTTTCTTCTTCCACTTCCTCATTATTTTTTGTTTCCATTACAAAATAATAACTCCATTATATTATATATATTGTGATTTTATTATAAAAATTTTACAACCATATTAGTAATTTTATCCATCCTATGAATGAAAAAGTCACCAAACGTGCGTATGTACAGCTTACCATCTCCACGTCGTGGTGTAGTTTGTTATTCAAACATTTCATCATTTGGATGGGTATAATAATGAGTATAAATTATATAAATAATAAATATAACATTATGAAGATTCTGTATATATTATATACCATCCAATTATATAGTATTTTAATATCAAAATAATGATATTGTCGCTAGTGCGTACGTACGGACTACCGTCTCCACGAACGTGATGAGATTCATTCTCCATGTTAACCATTCAAGAATGATTATAAAGTAAATATAATAAGTAATCATGAAACATATGACATAATAATGCTACTGGATTTATTTATATAAATATTTCATTTACTTCCATTCAATTTAATAAGGAAACGAAAACAGTGTTCATGCGTACGTACGGTCTACCCTCTCCATGAACGGTGTATTTTGTTCCATTTATCGATCTATTATATATATTTATATTATGAATATATATTATATATAAATCATGTTTTACATTATGGAAGTAATTAATCATGTTCTAAGTAATCATATAAATAATTACAAGTCAAAACATGTACGAAAAATGAAATGATTTTACCCAAAACGATGAATTAACATGGAATTGACAAATGAACGGGTAATATAAAGTCGTAAGTAAATAATATAAGATATAATAAATATTATTATGGTTCTGTTACAAGTTAATAATATTTTTAAACCCACTATATCGTAGTTTCAAACACGTACGGAAGAAATTGGACCTAAGGTAAGGGATAATTTTGCAAATCTCATTTTTATCTGATATTTCTTATACGTAAGTATTTACTGGGGTTATATTTTTCATCCATGTCCATAAAAAATATTTTCATAATGTTTTTAATATTATAAGTCATGTTTACCCCTCTTCGACTTTCAATTTGTGTTATGGAACGAATCTTTATTTTGATTACCATACATGGTACTTTTTGACTTTTCCGTTAAAAGTATGAGGAGAATGTTTTTTTGTAACTTATACGGCATGAACTGATTTTTACGGTTTCATAACGCCATATTTTCATGAAGATTACTCTACAAGATTTCAATATTATTTTCAACAAAATCCTTTTCTTTTAAAATTTAATGTCATTTTGTGAAAAGAAAATTATTTTGAAGAAGAAAGGATATTTTACTCAAGAATTCATTTCAAGTGTTTTGTCAAAACTATTTTCCATCTAAGATGATATTATTTAGTATGATTATGTTTAAAGTATAATGTATATATTATTTACATGGTTTGATTTTTCTTATGATGAAATGATATCTATTTGTTTTATATGGATTACATTATGATGGGATGATGTTTATGAAACCCATTTTATTCTTTGGGTTATGATGAATGATTTATGTTTATTTTGTGGAACAAGTAAGAATGATTTCATTATGAGATTGTTGGGACCTATATCTCCCTCCAATGAATTGGGTAAAGATTTATATCTCATTATATAAATATGGCTAGAATAGAAAGTAAAATCCGGTTCAGTAATACAGGGCTGGAACAGCAAGTAAACCCAGTTCAGTAATGGACTTTGTCCACTATGATGGTCTTGGAAGCAATGCCTTGGCTACTATAGAAATCATAACATGTGCTTAATGGTTTTCCACAATTACATGTTTTATTCCTATGATATTTTATCATGATTAATGTTCCTTTATGATCTATGACTTATGTACTGCCAAGATTTATGTCATTGCTCAAGATTTTGATGTTTTATGTTCATGTTTTTACGTTCAAATGTTTATGGATTTTTTTTAAGTTATCCATGTTTACCCTTACTGAGAATTTGAGCTCACCCTTTTTATGTTTCCTTTTCCCTAGGATATAAATAAAGGTTTTAGGTAAGAAAACCAAATGGGAAGATTTTTATGGGAGATGTTGAAGATCTTTCACCATGATTAGAAGATTATGTTCTGAGTTTCCAAAGACACTAAACTAATACAGTCTTTGGGCGTCTATTTTTGTCATGTATTAAGTATTCCGAAAAAGTAATTTAATGTCTATGTATGTCATGCTTTGGGTCTCTATAGTTAGAGAGGATTTATCACCAGTTGTGATGTGATCTATGCATATCCATGAGCTTCGTTAGCTCTAGTAGGGTAGCATGATGGTGGATGACTATTCATCGAGGTTCACCAACCTTTCTAGGTACTCGATGGATATGGTTAGAGATAAATACTTCAGGGCTTGGAACTTTGAGTGAGGTCTATGTAGAGACATCTGATCCAGCATTATACCTATATTCATTCCGAATTATGTTTGGATTCTTCATATAGCTTTGGTTATTGAAATATTCTTGGCTAGGTAGGTACAGTCGGTGGTAGTCTATAGTGGATGATCAGGTGTAGAGACCTTGGCAGAAGGGAGCTGACATCAGTCTCATAGATTTGGATGTGGGAGATGTTTCAAGAGGATTTCTCAGGATATAGGTTCTAAAGTTCAAGTTTCATAGGGTGGATCCATCCAACCTAGGGAGTGGTGATATTATTCATGTGACGGTAGGGGACATATCTCTTGAGATTGTCTGACTTGTCATTATACTGATAGGGAAATAGTGGATGGACCACAGAGGCCGATATAGTGATAGGAGCAGAAATATCCGTAGGGCGACGTATGTGGTAGAGGAGTTGGGATAGAAGCAGGAGGTGGTCAACATTTTAACTTATTATCACCACCACCCCTATGTGGTCTACTCCGATATCAAAAAGATAGAGGATAAGGGTGGGGACATCTGTATGCAGTCCAGGCATATGACCTAGGGGATCCATGAATTATTCGATGTAGGATCTATGTATTTTAAACTATAGTTATAGTACTGATAGACATAGGTTCTAGTATTTCATTTCTCACCACATATCTTGTTCGAGACCTAGATATTCCATTTGAACCGTTGACTCGACCCTTACACTTAGAGATACCCACTGAAGATGAATCATTGATCAGACATCTATGCAGACTGTGTGACCTAACCCTTGGAGGTGAGATTTTTGGTTGGAACCACATGGTGGAAGCGTTGAGACCTTGTGATATCAATCTTGGTATGGATTAGTTACCCATAGTCCATGCCCAAATTAACTATTTTAGGCAAAGGGTGCAGTGTTTCCACAGTGATGGAATGAGATTTTTATTTGTTGGTGAAAAGTAAATTTAGGCAGCACATGATGGACTCATGCATAGGAGGGTGTAGCTGATTACTCATGAGTTTGATTTCTTGACCCTTGGTGTAGTAGAAGTTATAAGTTTTTAGTTCCCAGTAGTAGTGGTGAGTACGAGGATGTCTTTCCTGAAGAAGTTACAGGATTACCACCTCACTGGGAGATAGACTTTTATATTTACTTACACCAAGGGATGACACCGATATCAATATCAGCATATCATATGGCTCTCATAGATCTTCAGGAGTTGAGGGTGCTGTTAGAGGACTTACAAAGGAAGGGATTCATGAGACTCATCGTTTCACCCTAGGAATCGCTAGTTTTGTTTTCCAAAAAGGAATATGGGAGCTTCATGTTGTGTGTGGACTACCGGCGCTTAAACCAGTTAACCATAAATAATAAGTATCCACTAACAATGATCGATGACCTCTTCGGTCAATTGAGAGGGGAATTAGGATTTGCAAAGGTTGACCTTAAATCAAGCTATCACCAGTTGTGATTACGGGATGAGGATATATAGAATATGGCCTTTAGATGTCTCTACAGTCACTATGAGTACTTGGTGATGCCTTTTGGTGTGAAAAATTCCCTTGTAGTGTTCATGGGACTCATGAACTGAATCATTCTGCCTTACTTAGACTAGTTCTTGGTAGTCTTCATCGATGATATCCTTGTGTACTCGGCATCTAAGGAGGAGCACGTGAGACACCTAAGGATGGTTCTTAACATACTCCGAGAGCACCACATTCTTTGGAAACTCTTGAAGTTCTAGTTCTGGATTTAGGTGGTCCAGTTTATAGGACATGTAGAGTGGAAAAGGACCCAACCAAGGTGGATGCAGTGTTAACATGGGATCCAACTAGGAGTGTGACGGAGGTGCGGATCTTCCTTGGGATAGAAGGCTATTACCAAAGATTCATACCTAATTTCACTAGGATATCGAAACATATGATAGCTTTAACTAGAAAGGGATAATCTTTTGTGTAGACAAAGAAGTTTCATCAAGCTTTCTAGCAGTTGAGGCAGAGTTTTATGGGAACTCGATCATTAGATTTCTAGAGGAGGGTGTTGATTATATAGTGTTCTTCGATGCATCAGGGATTGGATTTGTTTGTGTCCTGATGTAGAGAAAAGAGGTGATTGACTATGTTTCATGACATTTGAGGCCATATGTGCAGAACTACATGACCTAGGATCTTGATTTAACAATGAAAGTATTCTCATTGAATATGTGGTGACACTGATGGGAAAGAGATTTATCATCTACTCTTATCACAAGATTCTCAAGTATATCTTCTCTTAAAAAGATCTGAACTTGAGATAGAGGTGATGTCTTGAGTTCCTCTAGGACTATGAATTTGAGATTATCTATACTTCTGGGAAGGTAAATGTGGTGTCAGATGCTCTCAAAAGGAGATCTAGTTCGCAATTTCTAAATGAGGCATCGGAGAAGTTGGCCCCATTACATTTATCCTTTGTGGATGAAGATGGAAGAGCTTACTTTATGTAGATGGTTTTCACCCATACACTCTTACAGTGAGTCATGGATGAAAATATTGGGTATACTAACTATGATACCTTACATGCTCAGATGTCTATAGGACATGCACCTAATAGATATTCACAAGGTGGGGAGCACATCATCTTTTTCAGAAGATTCATATTTGTACCAGTAGCATTGTAGGAGGAGGTTATAGGGGAGTTTCATATGTCTCCTTTGGTGGTACATCCTAGAGTGTCAAAGATATACCAGGACCTATGACATCAGTTTTAGTGGACAGGGATGAAAAGGGTAGTGGAAGAGTTCATTTATTTATTCCTTACATGCTAGTAGGTGAATGCTGAGCACCAGGTTCTAGTGGGTTTAGCTCAACCCATTAAGGTTCTATAATGTAAGTGGGATGGAATATTGATGGACTTCATGATGGTTTTGTCATATATGTTCAGGGGAAATGATTCCATTTGGGTTATCATTGAACAACTCACCAGGTCGGCCTACATCCTAACTATTTGGGAGCAGAGTTCAGTAGGGATCTGGGGATACCTCTACGTGTATGATATAGTTCAACTCCATAGATTCCCATCAATGATAGTTTCTAATAATGATACTCACTTTACATCCTAGTTGTGTAAGGGATTGCAGGAGGCATTTGGGACTCAGTTATTCTAGAACATGGTGTTTCACTCCTAAACAGACGGCCAGATGGAGAGGAACTTTAGATCCGGGAGGACATGTTGTGGGATTTCATGTTAGACTTCAGTTGTAGTTGGGAGGATCACCTACCTCTGGTGTATTTCATGTATAATAATAGCTACAATTCCACCATTAGTATGACACCATTTGAGGTTTTGTATGGGAGACCCTACCTATCACCCCTTTTCTTGACTAACCTAGAAGAATCAACACTAATGGTCTTGGAGTTGGTGTGATCTACTACTGAGAATGTGAAGATCGTCCGAGAGTGGATGAATATTGCACAGAACCATCATAAATATTATGTTGATATGAAGTGGAGGCCTTTGGAGTTTGGGGAACAAGATTATGCATTCCTTTGAGTTTCAAATGGATGGGGATTATGGATATTTGGATGGGTGACAAGTTATCTCTGAGGTTTATCATCCCTTTTCGGATACTACATAGAGTTGGTGAGGTGGCGTACCACTTGGATCTACCCCCACAGTTAGACTGGGTACATGAAGTTTTCCATGTGTCGTAGTTGAGGAGGTACATGCACGATCAATCACATGTCATCAACTAGATCAAGATAGACATTGATTATGGAGTGATTCCTTTATTGTGTGTCTAGTGGTAGCATAGGAACCTCTAGAAAATCACATGGGAGTAGGAGGTTCAGATTCGTGAATAGTACCCACATCTTTTTGTTAAGCCTCTATTTTTTGGATTTTTAGGGATGCAAAGCCATAAGGTGGGAAGAATGTAACATCCTATATTTTTTCATGTATTATTTTTAAATATCATATGAAATTAATTCTAGATCAAGCACTGAGACAAAATATGATTCTGAAGCCTGGTGTGCCTTGAATAAATATTTGAAATATTTGAAATATATTAAATAACACGCATGAGTTGTTTTCCTGAAAAAGTGGAATAACTTTTAAATGGGTTCCCGAATCATTAATCTGGGGGAACCATTATGTTTAGAGAAACAATTTTGTGCTAGGAACAACCTAACATTGGTCTAAGTGGGTTAACTACATAAAGTAGGTTTTGGAATTTTAATAAATAAAATAAATGGTGAATTTATTTTATTTTATCATTTTGTCGACACAGTAATGGTTTATTTTTAAATAAACCTATAGGTAGGGATCTAGGATTAATCCCATAACCCTAGAATTCCCTAGAGGTTTGATAGAGGAACCTAGAGAATTCTCTCAGAGGTGAATGATGATGAAGCTTGTATCAGAGACCGACGAACGCTATTTTTGACGGATCTCACCAATGGCGGTGATGTGATGATCGATACTCTTTATGAAACAATCCAACCCCAAGGTAGGTTGTTTTTATTTTAGATTATTCATTCCATGTTCTTATAATTAATAATGAACATGGATGAACCTACAAATAGGTTGACCCATAGATCAATCATTCTTGTGGGATGGGATTTATTTGTGGGATTTTATTTTCAGGGTATGATTGTTGGAATTTGTTTGGTTCTTCTTGATTGTTCTTACAGAATGGATCGAGTCCAAAATGAAAAATGACTAAGGTTTTTTCCTTGGGTTGTTCCTTGTGAAATTCTTCCCCAAAATTCTTTGTGTTCTTTATGTTCTTTGTATTCTTTTCATTATTTGTGGTTTATGAACGAATGATCATTGCACCTTTGTTTTAGGGTGAAACGATCTGAATATTCGGAATCGGTAAGACTCAAAAAAGTTGCGATGGTGGTTGCGGTAGTAGATCGAATGAAAGTGGGTGGAAATTTCTCATTCTTCATTAAAAATGAAGAATGAAGACAATCTTGTTTTCTGAGTTGATTTAAGGCTCAAATTTTACCGATTTGGTGATGGTGTGACTAGATGACCTCAGATATGGAGTTTCCCGAAAAGGTGTGGCCAGGATCAATAGTTGGAGTGATGGGGAAGATAATGGAGCATGAACCAGGGTTTTTGGGAAATCTCGATGAACATGGCATTTATTTCAGAATATATAGCATGTGGGCCCCACTAAGTGGTTTCTAGTGTTTCGGGAAGCAATGAAGTGTCACACGGCATGAGAAAGCTATCATACGGTGTGTGGGCCACTCCCTGAGACTCGGTGTGTATCTCAAGAGATACATAGACATGTGGTTGAGTACACGGTCTGACTACACGGCATGTAATCCACCACATGTCTCAGCCGGAACCAGTCACATGGGCTACTCCATGTACTGGAACATGGACAAGCACACACAGGTTGAAGCTATGTACTAGCACATGGCCAGCATACACAGAGCATAAACTAAATAGTAGGACGCGGCGTGTGACCCTCTCTACATGCTGTGTATATCTCTTTTGCATGACATGTTCTCCTGACATGGACCATTGTACACAAGTAGTACTCAAGGTCAAGGAACATAGCGTGTGACCCTACTACATGCTATGTATAACTCTCTATATGGATTGAATCTCTTGTCCACTATATCATGTACAATATTTATTAGGATCTGTTCCCTTGATCATTTTCCTAAAGGTTGGTGGGTATCATTTCCTACTCATAGGAGTATGATTGCTTTAGTAGGAATTTCTGGATAGAGTCACTGGAATCCCCTATAAGAGTCCCAAATAAGAATCCTCTATTCATTCTTTGTGACCTAGGTAGAGTCCTTGGTATTGATGTGACAAACTTCACCAGGTGTTGATCCTCTACTTAGGATGTTAATCTAGATGGAGTTGTTGGTATCACCCCATGGCCCTAGATTTGATCCTCGTCTGTGTATCATATCTCTCTTTATATCTATCAGTATAATTCTCTCTTGATGGTTCCTAACAAACAATACTTCTCGGTCAGATATTATTAGTGATATTAGACTCAGGATTGTGTTCTACCGGATGAATGCTTCGTGGAATCTTCGGACTGAATCCCTAGTGCTGGTATATGGTAGTTGTGACGTACCTCTAGATTTTGTGTCTTGGTTTGAGTATATCTGGATATTATTTTTATAAGTGTTGTAGACATATACTATGAAGATCTTACCCCATATTCCTTTTTGTATTGCTTTGTGGTTTCGGAGTGCCTTGTTGAGTATTGTTATACTCACCCTTGCATGGGATTTTCCAGCACATGTTTTATCTTGTGTAGACGAACAAACTTTTGACAGACTAGGTCTGGATAGAGATTTGTGAGTTTAGGCAGGCTAAGGTGTTCCTATAACTTTGAGTAGTAGTCCTTGTACCCATTTTATTTATCGGTTAGACTTTATAGTTTATAGACTCTTCTTTTGGTGGGCTTTAATTCTCTACCAGTTTACATTATTTCACATTACTTCCTATAGTACTCTGTTGGTTGGTATAGTGGTATGCATGCATTTTTTTCTTAGTGGTTTCTATATATCATCATTTATGGTCTTAGAGATGTTTGTGTGCATATAGGTACATAGGAAATTCCTCTCATGTTAGTGATATTTCTACTAGGTGGTGCTAGTCACTAGCCTCTGGCCTATTGGAGGCGGGCTTAGGGAGTCATTCCAAGGACCCCATTGGTACGGGTCGTGACACAAATGGCCATACTCTTTACAAACTCTCAGATCTTTCGAACACAACTTCTTAGAATGACTAGGTGCTTCACACTATAAATAAATGATAATCCTCTTCTTTTCGAGAGGATTTTGAACTTCCTTAATTAGGAATGTGGAATTTGGCCATTCTTGTTGTTTTTATAGCTCTACTTCAGCATAAAAAGTCCCTTTCAAGCATCTATGGATAAGGGATCAACTATTTTGTAGGCATGGCGGTTATAAGGTCTGGGTGAAGACATTTTCTAAAAGAGAAAGCCTTACTGAATTCATTACCAACAAGTCCAGGTATGAAACATACCAAACATGATAACTTCTTAGCATACTTCACAACCAATAGATCATCTTTTATAACACCCCAAGATTTTGCGGTATGTTTCCCTTTGAATAATACAATAGCTTGTGATATACACAACTTCGAGTTCTAGTACATCACGACAAATCAAACTAACTGTTTAAAAAGTAGTTCTGAATAGTAATACCCAATTTTTGAAATTTTATAAATTTTATTTTTCAAATTGGACTTTTTTTTTGGATTTGGAATATCAAAATTATCTTTGGGATAATTTTTGGTATTTTTCTGAGAACTTTCAATTTTTGATGAATAGTGAAAAACACTGTGTTATTGTTTAAAACTGACTTTTTATTTAAATAAATAGTTTTAATTTATATTTATTTTAATTTCAAAATAGATACATAATACCTATATTAGTCGGATTTAATTCATTGGAGTCATTTTATAATAAGTTTAGATATATAAAATTTTATTGAACTTTTTACCGTCTTTTACCCACCTTTTAGGTACATTTACAAATTTGTATAAAAATTAATTTTACCCTTCTGGGAATTTAATTTCAAAAATTAAAAAGACACAGTTTACATCAGTAAGAAAAATTTGGTTCAATAATATGAAAATAATTTTTGGTGAATAGTAAATTTTGACTTTTATTTACAGCGGTTAAAAGTAAATAGGGTAATTAAAGGTAAAATGATATTATAATTACCCTGACACATGTCCTAATTCAATTAGATAAGTGTATTTCGATAAAAATACACCTTAGTAATAAAATATGACCCTTTTGATCCACTTGGGTTAGATTAGTATATTTATTATTATTTTATTTAAAGAAGATTTAAAACTGTAAAATTCAAAGTTTAATAACTAACCCATTTTTAATATAGGGTTATAAATAAGATAAATTCGACTATAAATATTAACTAGAAATATAAAATTATTTCCTACATCATGGTATTTTATTCATAATTTTTAAATATTAAATAATTAAATTTATTTATGACACAATATGATCCAGTAATTACCTTATTAATGAAAGATTAATAAAATTGATATTATAAATATTAAAATAAATGTAATTTGAGCCTTTTAATGAATTCCACTAATTTTCTAGGTTAATATGATATGTTGAGGTTGATTTAATAAAAAAAATTCGAAGTGATAAAGTTGTTATGACTTTCACAAAAAACAAATACTAAATAGTGTCAAAATTGACAAAAATGAGTTTTTAAAACCAATACTATATTATTAAATGATATAATATTATTAAAAATATAAGGTTCAGAAAAAGGACTTATAAAAGGTTATATATGTCAATAATTAACCACTTTAGGTTATCTTGTCTTTTTATAGTAAGTTTATTAACCATTTATTATAATAATACAAGAATACATGATAAAAGTTAAACTATTTAACTAAGAGTTAAATCTAAAAGATAAGGTTAATATGGTAACATAAACCTGTCTAAAACATATCGGTTGAGAGGTTTTTGACTCATACCAACCTTATCCTCTAAATAAACCCATTTTGAGCCATTATAAACCGAAAATGATTTTATTATAAAATAATATTTCAAGCTTTTCCTAAGGTGCCCCTCACCTCTATTATAAAAGGGAACTTCCCCTTCTCTCAAAGTCACACCTCCAAAGCCATTTGGATCGGACAACCCCTACTAAAATATCCTCCCAACTACCCTCACTTATTCCTGAAGGCCTTAATTTGATTAGAAAGCCAACCTAAGGATCCCTTTTGATCAAATCAAAAGGAAGCACCCGAAGAAGAGGTAATACTTTCATCACCTCCTTCAAAGTTGTCTTCTTCTTCGACTTCCTCTTTCATTGTTGTTTCCATACCAAAATAATAAATCCAGTACCTTATATATACTTTGATGTTATTATAAAAATTTTACAACCATATTTATTATTCTATCCATCCTATGAATGACAAAGTCACCATACGTGCGTACGTACGGCTTATCGTCTCCACATCGTGGTGTAGTTGATATTCAATACTTCATTATTTTGATGGGTATAATAAAGATTTATAATTGATATAAATAATAAATATAACATGTTAATTATTATTTATATATTATATATAATCCAATTACATACAATTTATCCTTCAATTGAATGATATTTTCTCTTGTGCGTACATACGGATTACCGTCTCCATGAATGTGATGACATTCATTCCTCATCATAACCATTCAAGAATAATTTTCATTTTATGATTAAAAAATAATTTTTAAGAACTTAATATCATTATGTATATTAATAAATTACATTCTATCCATTACAAATATGACTTACAAAATAGGACATATAAAGTAAAATGAATCAGTTAACACCCGAAACAATGATACTACTGAAATATTATTAACAAAGAAATATTAGAAGATCATATATGATATCATATTTATGTATGTGGTTATTGTATAATTTAATAACAATTATTTAAATATTATATAGGAGGCTAATATACCCTCAACCAAGGAAAAGTACAAGGTAAGGGTTAATTTTACAATCTCTTTATTATCTGAGGTTGTTTTTACATAAGTATCTACTGGGACTTCTTTATCATCCACATCTGTGTTTCTTAAAAATATATTTCAAAAAAAATTACTATTTCTTAGACTATGGGTTAAAGTAATTTATACCCTTGTTTTAATTTTTATAAAATGTTTTTAAAGGGGTATTTCTGTCATTTTCCAAACAAGATACTTTATGACCTTTTTGAAAAAATTGAAGAATATTTTTTTAACTTATACGACGAGTGCGGCTATTTTCCGCTGTTATAACACCTTCGAAGCTTAAATTACAAGATTATAAGAATATTTTCAAAATAAATGTTTTCTTTTATAATTATGTGATTTTTAAATGATTTCAAAATATAAATATATATTTCTCTCAAATAGTTTCGATTTCATCTATGTCAACATCCTTTCATGGATTTTACACTTGTTTTAAGTTAATTTATTATGATACAATCTTCCATATTATATTAGATATTTTGTGATATATTTAACTATGGATCTGTTATTTTTATACCATTCATGTTTTTTAGTTAAAGTATTAACATTTCATATGCTATTTTTAATACGAATGTTTATGTTATGTTTCAACCTATTCATATGAGGAATGAATTGGACTTAGTAAGTGACAGGTGGATCCCGCTATATCTCTATGATGCATCAGTAGGTCTCATGAGATAAACTAGTGTCTTGTAACAAGGCCTTGAAAAAATATTTATTTGTAGTCTTGCAATGAGGCCTTGATTATGTGGTTATGATGTCCGGCATTATGCATTCCATCATTATGAAATTAGCTATTGATATTACATGTGATTATTAGACTAGTATAATATCCATGTGAATAATTAAATGGAATTATTTGATTTATCTTTTCCATATTATGATGCATTTTATGTTTAAAATTCTTATTTTTTAGTCTTATACATCGTAATAAATGTTTATGATTATTTATGATAGTTTCCACTATATTGTTATCCTTACTGAGCATCTGAGCTCACCCCTTTCTTATGTTTTATTTTTCCTAGGATGTGAAGAAGTATATTATGATTGACCTCTAGGGATAGTCTATGGGATATGAGTGTGTCTAAAGGATACACAATTTTGTTGTTTTTTATTTCATAATGTAATGTAAAACTTATGTGTGTATCTAGTACTTCCAATGCTACTAAACTAATTGATCTTTCGAGACTTGATCTATTGTGATCATGCCAATGTTATGTAATAATGTACCGACTCTGGGTAACTTGGGTCAGGGAATTATAGTTAGTATTAGAGGAAGTTTAGTAAAAACCTTGGAAAATAGATTTAGAAAAACTCTGATTAGAGAACATTAACCTAAGATAAACATTGAGGATTAGTATAGAAGAACGTCCAAAAATTTTGGTAGTGTAAATATTATGTGGGTTTTACAAGAAAATACATCCATGTATGGATACGAGAAGGTATAGGCAGCTCTGGCATAGATGTACCTAGGATTGAAAAGTCCAACAAGGAGTTTCAGGCTTGACTGGGGCTATCCTAGTACACGAAAATGGGTCTTGTTTCACTCCTAGTTACGAAACTCCCAGGGGATATGCTTAGGATAATTCACATTTTCTTTACAAGTCATTATGAAGGATTTATGAGTATATAATTCCTCAAAGAAATTTTTTTATGATTATTGATTATATCCATAAACTGTTCAATTTATGTTAAGTGTTTTACATGTTTAGAATTATGTATTGTGATTTATAAACTAATCTAGTGTTTGACATTGTTTAGAAATGGTGCCTAGTGGAATGAATGGAAACTGTATCAACACACGTAACCCATATAGGTATTTCCCTCCTACTCCGGATAATTATAGTGGAGCTGGTGATGCAACTGGTGGTTAATAGATTATAACCAAACTAGTATAACTTGCTTAGGTTATGAATAATAACCTTACCCTTATGGAGAACCCTAATCCACAATGCGGAGGATCAATGTTAGAAAAATTCATGAGGCAACAACCACCAATATTCAATTGGACTACAAATCCATTTGTAGCTGAACAATGGATAAGTTCCTCAGAGAAAATATTTCATGCTTTGGGGAGTAAAAAAAGGGAAAAAGTTGTCATGGTAGTTTATCACCTCACAGGAGATGCAGATCAATGATGGTCATTGATACAAAACACAAAGGAAGATGATGAAGTATCAAATATTAAATGGAGTGAGTTAAAATAGATTTTCTTAGAAAAGTACTTTCCTCATGACCATCGAGCGGATATGGAAAGAAAATTTCTGAGTATAAGGTAAAAGGAGGCTGAGAATGTCGTAAAGTATGAGGCTAACTTTACAGGGTTAGCAAGGCATGCTGCATATTATATGCTTAACCCAAGGAGTAAGATTAATTGATTCTTAGATGGGTTAAAACCATTTCTCTATAAATCATTAGTTTCACAATCCTTCTCTCCATACGAAGATATAGTCTCGTGTCCTATTAATATAGAAAAAGAATTCTATAAGTCTTACGACTTTAAAGAAAAGCATGAGAAGAAGAGATCTGTTGAACACTCTGAAAATGGAAATAAGGGGAAGAAGGGAAAAGTTGAATTTCCATCCTGTAGTAAATGTGGGAAGAAACACCCTGGTACTTTTCTGAAGGTAATGGGAGTCTATTACAAGTGTGGTGAAAAAGGCCACCAAGCATGTGATTGTAAGGGAAATAAAGAGGCAATCAATGTTGAATTCTACAATTGTAGAGAAATTGGGCATTATGAAAATGAATTTCCTAAGCACCAAGGAATTTTACCTTAGAAAAGGCCAAGGGATCAAGGCCAAGATTATGTGATCACTACTGCTGAGGTTGAATCTCTAGATGACATGGTGGCAGGTAATTTAATGGTTTCCTCAAATTTATCCAATGCTTTACTTGATTTTGGATCATTGCATTGTTTCATATCTTCCCAATTTGCTAAGAAAATTAGATATTTTCAATTTTATTTAACAAGGGAGTTGTCAGTCAAAACTCCAAAGGGAAGTTTCATTGCAACAAAGTTTTTTGAATCTGTTCCCCTTAGGGAATATAATCATACTTTATCTGCCGATCTCATCATCATACCCATGATTGAATTTTATATAATCCCCGGTATGGATTGGATTTCGGACCATGATATGAAAATTTATTGTAAGATGAAGGAGGTTACAATTTTCAATGATAATAAATAGTACCTTATCTTTATAGAAAAAAAAACACCATCTAATTCTTATCTAGATCTACCCCTAGTATCTCTAATAAATTCAATTATTGGGGAGGAAGAGAATGAAATAATTGTGGGTAAGGAAAGTAATGTTCAAATAGAGGATTTACCTATTGTGAAAGAATATGTTGATGTGTTTCTAGAGGATTTACATGGACATCCTCTAGGATGAGAATTTGACTTTCCCATTGATTTAATTCCTGGTTCAAGGCCCATATCAAAGACCCCTTATAGAATGAACACTATGGAATTAGTGGAACTAAAGAAACAACTAGAGGAATTGAGTAATAAAGGATTTATTCTCCCAAGTGTTTCTCCATGGGGAGACTCTGATCTTTTTGTTAAAAATAAAGATGGATCCATGAGTTTGTGCATTGACTATAGGAAGATCAATGCTATAATAATAAAGAACAAGTATCTCATTCCTCGTATTGATGATTTATTTGATCAACTTCATGGAGATCAATATTTTTCAAAGATTGACCTTTGATCTGGATATAATCAGTTGTCTGTGAAGAAGGAAGACATTACGAAGACAATATTTTGTATCAGGTATCGTCATTACGAGTTTACAGTAATGCCTTTTGGACTGACTAATGCACCCTCTATTTTCATGGATCTAATGAATATATTTTTCAAGGAATATTTTGATGACTTTTTAGTGGTATTTATTGATGATATCTTGGTATATTCCAAAAGCTATGAATATTATTAAAATCACTTGCTTACTATCCTAAAGACTCTTAGAAGAAATGAATTATATGGGAAGTTTAGCAAGTGTGAATTCTGGATTTAGGATATTTCTTTTCTTGGCCATATTGTCTCTAAGGATAGAATCTCTGTTGATCCTTCAAAGAAAAGGGAAATACAATAATGGACAGTACCGATGAGTATAATTGAGGTATGCAGTTTTATTGGTTCAGCAGGTTATTATCAGCTTCTTGTCCAGAATTTTTCCCGATTGGCTAACCTATTAACCAAGCTCATGCGTAAAGGGGTTAAATTTGTTTGGACAAAAGAGTGTGAATAATGTTTTGAAGAACTGAATAGTATATTATTCAATGCTTCTATCTTGACTCTACCATTAGGGAATGATGGGTTTGTTATTTATAGTGATTCTTCAAAGAAAGGACTTGGTTGTGTCCTTATACAGAATGATGGAGTTATTTCCTATGCATCACAGAACCAAAAAATTCATGAACAAAACTATCCCACTCAACATCTTGAGTTAGCAGCTGTACTATTTGCTTTTAAGATATGGAGACACTATCTCTATGGTGAAAATGTAATATTTATACATATCACAAGAGTTTGAAGTATATTTTCTCACAAAAAGAACTCAACATGAAGAAAATCTGATGTCTTGAACTACTCAAGGATTACGATTTCACAACACACTACCACCCTGGGAAGGTAAATAAGGTGGTAGATGCTTTGAGTAGAAAGGATCATGGAGTTCTAAACAAGATGAGAGTTAAAAAGGATCCTATGTTCATGGGTCTAGTAAATATAGACATTGAAATAATCATGGAAGGTGAAACATCAATACTTTTTCAAATGGTTACCAAACCATATTTACTAGAAAGGATAAAAAGTTCTCAAATTGATGATGAGGAGTTTCAAAAGAAAATTAAATCTGTGAATCATGGGAGATTGATTGACTTCGTGTATGAAGATGGAATTTTGAAATTTGGGAAGATACTTTGTGTTCCAAACATACCTAATCTAAAAAGGGAATTGTTGTATGATGCTCATATCTCCAATTTCTCTATACACCCTGGTAGCACTAAGATGTATAGAGATTTGAAAGAACATTTTTGGTGGGAAAAAATGAAGAGGGAGATTGCTGATTATGTGTCAAGATGTATGGTTTATCAATAGGTTAAGGCTGGAAGAAAACATCCTGGAGGAGTCATGTAACTCTTCCCATACTTGAGTATAAATTGGATGATATTACAATGGAATTTGTCAGGGGGCTACCAAATACTCCTAGAAGGAATGATGCAACATGGGTCATTGTGGATCATCTTACCAAGTCATCCCATTTTCTTGCTATAAGAGAAGATTTACCACTTGAACGTTTAGCAAGACTATATATTAATGAATTTGTAAGACTACATGGTGTACCCCTATCGATTGTTTCTGATCGTGATCCCCATTTTACATCAAGATTCTGGAAAAGTCTTCAGAAGGCCCTAGATACTGAACTTCGTTTGAGCACTACCTACCATCATCAAACTGATGGACAATCAGAATGGACTATTAAAACCTTAGAAGACATGTTGATATCTTTCTCACTTGACTATCAAGGTATGGGGGATCAGTATTTAGCTCTGGTAGGATTTTCCTATAATAATAACTTCCATTCAAGTATTCAGATGGAAACATATGAAGTGTTATATGGAAAGAGATGTCACACACTAACTTGTTGGGATGATGTTAGTGAAAGAAAAATCATAGGCCAGAAGTTTTTGAGGAAACAATGGAAAAGGTGAAGATTATCAAAACCCACATCAAAGCAGCTTGAAGTAGGCAAGAGAGCTACACCGATAATCGAAGGAAGAATTTTTAATTCCATGTAGGATATCATGTTTTCTTAAAGTTATCTCCATGGAAGGGAGTTATATGATTCGGTAAGAAGGTTAAATTAAGTCCCAGGTACATCAAACCTTTCCAAATTCTAGAACGAATTGGGGTTGTAGCTTATCGTTTGGAAATACCACCAAATCTCTTTAAAGTTCATGATGTGTTCCACATATCACTATTGAGAAAATACATGCCTAACCCAACGCATGTACTCACCTATTAAGAAATAGAACTAGAACCCTATCTATCTTATTTTTAAGAGACTATCAAGATTCTTGTTACCAGAGAACAAGTGTTGAGAAACCGGACAACTCGGCTGGCAAAATCTCTATAGAGAAATCATAAGATGGAAGAAGCAACGTGGGAACTCGAGGAACTTATGATGAAGAACCACCTGAATCTTTTTATGTAGTAATATTATAGAAATTTCAAGGATGAAATTATTTGAAGGAGGATAGGATGTAACACCCAAATCTTCAATGGTACATTTCCCTTTGAATAATACAATAGCTTGCGATATACGCAACTTCGAGTTCTAGCACATCACGATAAATCAAACTAGTCGTTTAAAAAGTAGTATGAATAGTAATACCCAACTTTTAAAATTTTATAAATTTTATTTTTCAAATTGGAATTCATTTTTTGATTCGGAATATCAAAATTACCTTAGGGTGAATTTTTAGTATTTTTCTAAGAACTTTCAATATTTGATGAATAATGAAAAACACTACGTTATAGTTTAAAACCGACTTTTTATTTAAATAATTATTTTTAATTTTTATTTATTTTAATGTAAAAATAGATATATAATACCTATATTAGTCCAATGTAATTAATTTGAGTCATTTTATAATTATTTTAGATATATAAAATTTTATTGAACTTTTTACCGTCTTTTACCCACCTTCTAGGCACATTTGCAAATTTTCATAAAAATTAATTTTACCACTTCTGTGAATTGAATTTAAAAAATCAAAGAGACATGGTTGAAATTAGTAAGTAAAATTTTTTTCAATAAGATGAAAACAATTTTTGGTGAATAGTAACTTTTGAATTTTATTTACCATTGTTAAAAGTAAATAGGGTAATTAAAGATAAAATGATATTATAATTACCCTAAAACATGTCCTAGTTCTATTGCATAAGTTTATTTCGACCAAAATGATCCTTATGAATAAAATATGATCCTTTTATCCACTTGGATTAGATTAGGACATTTATTATTATTTTATTTAAATAAGAGTTAAAAGTGTAAAAATCAAAGTTTAATAACTAAAACATTTTTAATATAGGGTTATACATAAGATAAGTTCCACTATAAATATTAATTATAAATATAAAACTATTTCCTACATAATTTTGTTTTATTTATAAATTTCAGACATTAAATAATTAAATTTATTTATGACACAATGATGATGAAGTACCTTATTAATGAAAGATTAAAATAATTGATATTATAAATATTAAAATAAATGTAATTTGAGACTTTTAATGCATTAAAAAAATTCTAGGTTAATATGACATGTTAGGGTTGATTAAATAATTTTTTTTAAAGTGATAAAGTTTTTATGACTTTCACAAAAATCAAATACTAAATAGTATAAAAATTGACCTAAATGAGTTTTTAAAACAAATACTATATTATTAAATGATATAATATTCCTAAAAATATAAGGTTTGGTAAATGGACTTAGATAAGGTTAGATATGTCAATAATAAACCACTTGGGGTTCTCTTGTCTTTTTATAGTAAGTTTATTAAACATTTATTATAATAACACAAGAATACATGATAAAAGTTAAACTATTTAACTAAGGGTTAAATGTAAATGATAAGGTTAATATGGTGACTTAAACCTGTCTAAAACCTATTGTTTGAGATTTTTTCAACCCATAACCACCTTATCCTAGAAATAAACCCATTTGGAGATATTATAAAACGAAAATTATTTTATTATAAAATAATATTCCAATCTTTTCCTAAGGTACCCCTCACCTCTCATATAAAAGGGCATTACCCCTTCTCTCAAAATCACACCTCTAAAGCAATTTGGCTTGGCCAAACCCAACTCAAAAATCATCCCAACTACTCTCACTTCATCTTATAGTCCTTCCTTTTATCATAAATCCAACCTAAGGATCCCTTTTGATCAAATCAAAAGAAAGAACCCAAAGAAGAGGTAATAATTTCATCAACTCGTTCAAAGTTATCTTCTTCTTCCACTTCTTATTTATTTTTTGTTTCCGTAGAAAAATAATAACTCCAATACCTTATATATACTATGATGTTATTATAAAAATGGTACAACCATATTCATTATTTTATCCATCCTATGAATGAAAAAGTCACCATACGTGCATACATAAGGCTTATTGTCTCCACGTTGTAGTGTAGTTGTTATTCAATACTTCATTATTAGGATGGGTATAATAATGATGTATAATTGATTTAAATAATAAATATAAATGTTAATTATTATTTATATATGATATATCATCAAATTTTATATGATTTCATCTTCAATTGAATGATATTTTTGCTCGTGCGTACGTACGAATTATCATCTTCACAAACGCGATGAATTCATTCCCCATCATAACCATTCAAGAATAATTTTCATTTGATGATTAAAAAATAATGTGTACAAACTTAATATAATTCTGGATATGAATAAATTACACTCTATCCATTATAAACATGACTTAAGAAAAAAAACATTTAAAGGAAAACAAATCAGTTAACACCCAGAACAATGATGCTACTGAAATATTATTAACAAAGAAATATTAGAATATCATATCTGATATAATATTTATGGATTTGGTTCTTATATAGTTTAATAAAAATTATTTAAATATTATACAGGAGGTTAATTTACCCTCAACCAAGGAAAAGTACAATTTAAGGGTTAATTTTACAATCTCTTTACTATCCAAGGTTGTTTTTACGTAAGTATATACTGGGAATTATTTATCATCCACATCCGTGTTTCTTAAAAAAGTATTTCAAAACATTTTTACTATTTCCTAGACTATGGTTTAAATTCATTTATATCATTTTTTGACTTTTTATAAAAAATTAAAGGAATATTTCTGTCCTTTTCCAAACAAGGTACTTTATGACCTTTTTAAAAAAATGAAGGAAAGAATGTTTTTTAACTTATACAGTGGGTGCGGCCATTTTCCGCCATTATAACACATTCTAAGATTCCCTTACAAGATTATAATAATATTATCAAAATAAATTTTTTATTTTATAATTATGTAACTTTTAAATGATTTCAATATAAAAAGAGATATTTCTCTCAAATAGTTTTGATTTCATCTATGTCAACATCCTTTGATGGATTGTACACTTGTTTAAGTTGATTTATTATGATACAATATTCCATATTGTATTGATGGTTTTTTGATATGTATGATTGTGGATGTATAATTTTTATACCATTCATGGTTTAAGGTTAAAGTATTAACATTTTGTATTATAGTTTTAATACGAATTTTTATGTTATGTTTCAACCTTTTCATATGAGGAATGCATTGGACTTAGTAAGTGATGGGTGGATCCTTCTATAGCTTCTCGATGCATCAGTAGGTCTCATGAGACAAACTAGTGTCTTGTAACAAGGTCTTGAAAAAATATTTATTTGTAGTCTTGGCACAAGGCCTTGACTATGTGGTTATGATGTCCGACATTATGTATTCCATCATTATAAAATTAGTTATTGGTATTACATGTGATTATTTGACTAGTAGAATATCTGTGTGAATAAGTAAATTGAATTATTTGATTTATCTTTGCCATATTATGTTGAATTTTATGTTTAAAAGGCTTCTGTTTTGGTCTTATACTTTACCTTAAATGTTTGTGCTTATTTATGATAGTTTCCGCTATATTGTTATCCTTTCTGAGCATCTGAGCTCACCCCTTTATTATGTTTTATTTTTCCAAGATATAAATAATTATATTATGATTGACCTCTAGGGTTAGTCTATGGGATATGAGTATGTATAAATGAGACACAATGTTGTTTTTTTCATTTAATAGTGTAATTTAAAACTTATATATGTATCTAGTAATTCCAAGGCTATAAAATTAATTATTCCTTAGAGACTTGATCTATTGTGATCATGACAATGTTATGTAATAATGCACCAACTTTGGGTAACTTGGGTCAGGGAGTTACATCTTTACTGAAACTCAAGAACTCAGAAAATTTCTCCTTCTTTATTTCCTCAGGATACTATGATCAAATGAATGATTGCATAAAGAATTCCCATGAAATCAATGCATATGTACAAGGGGTAATCCCAACATTCCACTACTTCTAACTAGGAACCGCAACTAAATATTCGATAGACCTAACCTTCATAGGATCTGGAGTCTTAAGATAATAAAAAAATACCATGAAGTTCTTCAAGGAAATTTATTTCCTCAAGATAAACTTTTTTACTTTTCAAGAAGGTGGATGAAAATCCATGAATTTAATGATGGTGTTCAAAGATTGGAAGGTAACTGGCTCCACAAATAGATATGGATTATGGGATGAGTCATTGAAAAGGGATTCAAATCCTATAAAACATGAAGAATTGGCCTGAGGACTATTCCACTAGACCAACATCCAATCATTCTATAAGGACTTTCTAGGAGACATTTTTTAACATCACAAAACAAAATAATACCTACTAAGGCATCAAAGAACACTCAAAAAGAGCACATAAGATTTTAAATAAAGTCACAACCCATTTTAATCAAAACTTTATTTATTTCAAAATGCTCAAGATTTCACCATTTATAAAACATTACACTTTATTTTCAATATGATAAATCTTTTTATAAATCAATCATAGTTTCAGAAACCCTTTACCGGTATTTTTAAATTATTCCATGTTTTTAAAAGCCTTAATAAATTTCTCCAATTAAAAAAACCATTTCCATTTAAATCCATTAAAAACCAAAATTTCTTATTAAATCATTGTTTAATCACATCACATAAGAGTCTTTGATAATTATTTTTTCAAGAAAAACATTTTATAAAACTAAATTTTTTTCAATTGAAAAATTTTCTCAAAGAATATACCAAAACTTCTTTTAAGACACAATTTAGTTTTCAAAATGGAATTAAAATTACTAAAAAGGTATTGAATTTGAAACAACTAAATGATATTATAAAATAGCTCATATCTATAACCCACATAACCAAACTCACATAAGTGAGGTAACTTGTAATAAATGGGATAAGGTTTCAATTTTAAAACCAAGTTAGAACCCAAAAAGTCTTGGTCGTATGGGATAGTAAACCACACACTCACCTCAAAACTGTTTAGGGATGGATTTCCAAATCAGCCACACATATTCCTAAAAGTTTACCAGACTGTGAAAATATGGTTCCATTGTGTTCATCCTTTCATTATGGTTCAAAAACTCATAAGATATTCCCAAAATAAAAGATAGTCTCATTTGGAATCTAAATATAATTTATCATCAAAAAACTAATAACTCAAAATAAAGACTCAATTCCCAACATCCCAGGTAACTAAAGTCTCATCATAAAGGGGTTGTGATCAAGCACCCATTCACGGACTACCTCTTGAGTCCTGAAACATTCTTAATCTCCTTTATACCATGACTCACCCCAAATAACATAAGTATTTCAAAGATAAGTGATTCATTTTAAGGAAATACCCACTCTAATACTATTTTTAACAAACTAACCTGGAATACCATCTAAACTAGAACCCCGAATGATTCTCCACTAACCCGAATATAATTCTCAATCTCCATGGGTTGGCTACAAGCACCTAGAATCCACAAATAATTATTGGGAATTATTTAACCATCAAGTATTATAATAACAGAGTATAATGTGAAAAAATAAATATATATATATATATCAATAAACACATACATATTAAGTACAAGGAGATACTAATAAAATTGAAAATAGAACATAATAACCAAAACCCATCTCCTGGTGGTCCACAACCACCCACCATATCCCAAGTCACCCACCCATGGTCACCCTAACCCAAAACCACAGAGGAATGTGAGATCATGCACACCTTTTAAAAGATAATAAATGGATTCAAACAACAAATCGTAAAAGCAAGGTGTGAGATAAAATCCTAGTAGGTTCTCACCAAGGATTCCATAATAGATGCCCACATTTAATTAACCTAGTAAAGAGATTTTATATTTTCAAATAAATAGTTTTGGAATTTCAAATGCATATTTATACAAATCATGATTTATAATTGAAAATTATGGAAATAATTTTAAACAAATGATTTACTTTTAAATTTTTGGAATGTTTCTAAAAAATGGATTAAATAGACACTTTTATTTAAAATAGTTTATATAAATTAAAAATTCATGTAAAATAGTTTACAATAATGGCATATATTCATTTCAAATATAAAAAAAACTAGAAATATAGTCAAATACCTAAGAAGGTGTGATAGTTCTAGGTTAAGGGACTCCACACACTCATGGTGACACAAGAATATGTGTATACATATGTCCCTTTGGTATGTTCAATGGTGACTTCATCACCATCCCATCGGGGATGTGTCAGGATGCATTGTTATTTTAAAACGTTGTAAATTATAAAGTGTTTTCCAATAACTCACTAAATAACTAAGGCTTTCATGTGCTCTAATAAAAAATCAATGATGATAAATTTATTTTAAGAAACCTTAAAATACAATTAAACCTCATTCTCCATTTCAAATATATCAATTTTCCATTCAAAAACCAAAACAGGTTTTTTAATAAAAAAAACATGCAATTTTCCATGATAAATCCCAAAGGTTTCTATTAAAACTATTTTTAATCCATTTTCATCAAATCCAATTTGAAATCAATTTCAACGAACTAATTTCACAAATCAATTTACACAATAAAATTCTGCAATTTAATTTCAACAATTTTTCTATCTAATTTCACAATAAATCCTCAATTCAATGGAATTGGTGGTTTTAAAAATTTAAATTTAACAATTTATATTTTCATAGTTTTCCATGAATTTCAAAAACACACCCCAATTAAATGTAATTAGGGGTTTCAAAATTTTAAATTCATAAATTTAAATTTTTACAATTTCCAACAGTTTCCCAAACACACCCCAATTTAATGGAATTAGTGTTTTTCACAAATTTAAATTCAAAATTTTAAATTTTCATAATTTATAATAATTTCACAACACACCCCAATTATTTGGAATTGAAGGATTTCACAAATTTAAATTCAACAATTTAAATTTTCACAATTTCCAAAAATTTCACAAACAAACCCCAATTCAATGGAATTGGGTGTTTTCACAAATTTCAATTCAATAATTTTAATTTTCAAAATTTCAAAAAATTTCAAAAACACAACCCAATTAAAAGGAATTTAGGGTTTTCACAAATTAAAATTTAATAATTTAAAATTTCATAATTTAATGCAAAATCAAATCCAAATACCCAATTCAATGGAATTGGGTTTTTTAATTAATTAATTAAAAGAAATTTGATTGAAATAAAGCAATTGAATTAAAACAAATAATAGAATTTAAATCAAGAAATTTCGGGTTAACAAAAATTGGACATCATAATGGGAACCACCTACCTCAGAATCATGGGATCTCAAAACACGAATCCCTAATTGGGAAACTCCAACAAATAATGCTATCAATGAAGATTCGATACGTGTTTCCTCTGATGGCGATCATCGAATCTTGAAAGATATATCTCGAAATAAGATATAAGAGATCCTAGATCCATAATTCCACATAAATAAATCATGATCAAAGACAACCACAAGGCCATCATGGACTCTATGAAGAAGGAATCAAGAGAAGAAGAGATATCTAAGATAAAGAAGAGAATAACTCAGCAAAAGAAAATATCTCTTCATTTGGTTCTTTAATCCACAAATAAATGAGGTTTTAGGATCCAAAATTCCATTAGAGGGATTTCAAAATCTATAGAATATTTTTTTAACTTATACGGTGGGTGCGGCTATTTTCCACTATTATAACACATTTGAAGATTCCCTTACAATATTATAAGAATATTTTCAAAAAAAATGTTTTTTTATAATTATGTGACTCTTAAATGATTTAAAAATAGAAAGAGATATTTCTCTCAAATAGTTTTGATTTCATCTATGTCAACATCCTTTTATGGATTTTACACTTGTTTGAAGTTGATTTCTTATGATACAATCATCCATATTGTATTGAAGGGTTTTTGATATGTCTTATTGTGGATGTGTTATTTTTATACCATTCATGGTTTATGGTTAAAGTATTAACATTTTGTATACTAGTTTTAATACGAATGTTTATGTTATGTTTCAACCTTTTCATATGAGGAATGCATTGGAGTTAGTAAGTGATGGATGGGCCCTGCTATAGCTCCTCGATGCATCAGTAGGTCTCATGAGACAAACTAGTGTCTTGGAACAAGGCCTTGAAAAAATCTTTATTTGTAGTCTTGGCACGAGGCCTTGACTATGTGGTTATGATGTCTGACATTATGTATTCCATCATTATAAAATTAGTTATTGATATTACATGTTATTATTCGACTAGTAGAATATCCATGTGAATAATTAAATGGAATTATTTGATTTATCTTTGCCATATTATCTTGAAGTTTGTGTTTAAAAGGCTTCTGTTTTTGTCTTATAATTTACCTTAAATGTTTATGAATATTTATGATAGTTTCCGCTATATTGTTATCCTTTCTAAGCATCTAACCTCACCCCTTTCTTATGTTTTATTTTTTACAAGATATGAAGAAGTATATTATGATTGACCTGTAGGGATAGTATATGGGTTATGAGTATGTATAAATGAGACACAATGTTGTTTTTTTCATTTAGTAATGTAATTTAAAACTTATATATGTATCTATTATTTCCAAGGCTACTAAATTAATTAGTACTTCGAGACTTGATCTATTGTTATCATGACAATGTTATGTAATAATGCACCAACTATGGGTAACTAGGGTCGGGGAGTTACATCTTTAATGAAACTCAAGAACTCAGAAAATTTCTCCTTCTTCATTTCATCAGGATACTATGATCAAATGAATGATGACATAAAGAATTCCCAAGAAATCAATGCATATATACAATGGGTAATCACAACATTCCAACACTTCTAATTAGGAACATCAAATAAAGATTCAATAGACCTAACCTTCATAGTATCTAGAATCTTGAGATAATAAAAAATACCATGAAATTATTCAAGGAAATTTATTTCCTCAAGATAACCTTTTTTACTTTTTAAGAAGGTGGATGAAAATCCATGAATTTAAGGATGGTGTTCAAAGGTTGGAAGGTAACATGCTCCACAAATCGATATGGATTGTGGGAAGAGTCATTGACAAGGGATTCAAATTCTAGAAAACTTGAAGAACTGGCCTGAGGACTATACCATTAGACCAACATCCTATCATTATTTAAGGACTTTCTAGGATACATTTTTTAACATCACAAAACAAAATCATACCTACTAAGGCATCAAATAACACTCAAAAAGAGAACATAAGCTTTTAAATAAATTCACAACCCATTTTAATCAAAACTTTATTGATTTTAAAATGATCAAGATTTCACCATTTATAAAACATTACACTTTATTTTCAATATGATAAATCTTTTTATAAATCAATCATAGTTTCAGAAACCCTTTACCAGTATTTTTAAATTATTCCATTTTTTTATAAGCCTTAACCACTTTTTCTGATTAACAAAACCATTTCTATTTAAATCCCTTACAATCCAAAATTTCTTCTTAAATCATTGTTTTATCACATCACATAAGATTATTTGATAATTATTGTTTCAATCCAAACATTTCATAAAACTAAATTTTTTTCAATTGAAAAAATTTCTCAAAGAATATACCAAAACTTGTTTAAGACACAATTTAGTTTTCAAAATGGATTTAAAATTATTAACAAGGTATTGAATTTGAAACAACTAAATGAGATTATAAAATAGCCCATATCTATAACCCACATAACCAACCTCACATAAGTGAGGTAACTTGTAATAAATGGGATAAGGATTCAATTTTAGAACCAAGTTAGAACTGAAAAAGTCTTAGTCATATTGGATAGTAAGCCACACACTAACCTCAAAACTGTTTAGGGATGGATTTCCAAATCTGCCACACATATTCCTTATAGATTACCAGACTATGAAAACATGGTGCCACTGTGATCATCCTTTCATTATAGTTAAAAAACTCATAAGATATTCCCCAAATAAAAGATATTCTCATTGGGAATCTAAATATAATTTATCATCATAAAACTAATAACTCAAAATAAAGACTCAAGTCCCAACATCCCTGGTAACTAAAGTCTCACCATAAAGGGGTCATGATCAAGAACCCACTCACAGACTACCTTTTGAGTCCCGACACATTCTTAATCTCCTTTCTACCATGAATCACCCCAAATAACATAAGTATTTAAAAGTTAAGTGATTAATTTTAATGAAATATCCACTCCAATACCATTTGTAACAAACTAACCTGGAATAACATCTAAACTGGTACCCGAGATGATTCTCCACTAACCCGAATATAATTCTCAATCTCCATGGGATGGCTACAAGCACCTAGCATCCACAAATAATTTTTGGCAATTATTTCACTATCAAGTATTACAATAATAGAGTATAATGTGAATATATATATATATATATATATATACATATATATATATATATCAATAAACACATACATATTAAGTACAAGGAGAAACTAAGAAAATTGAAAACAAAACATAACAACCAAAACCAATCTTCTGGTGGTCCACAACCACCCACCATATCCCAAGTCACCCACCCATGGTCACCCTAACTCAAAACCACAGAGGTCTGCGAGATCATGAACACCTTTAAAAGGATAATAAATGGCTTCAAACACTAAATGGTAAAAGCAATGTGTGAGATAAAATCCTAGTAGGTTCTCACCAAGGATTCCATAATAGATTCCAACATTTAGTTAAACAAGTAAAGATCATTTATATTTTCAAATAAATAGTTTTGGAATTTCATATTCACATTTAAACAAATAGCGATTTATAATTGAAAATGATGGAAATAATTTTAAATAAATGATTTACTTTTAAATTTGTGGAACATTTCTAAAAAATGGATTAAATAGAAACTTTTATATAAAATAGTTTATATAAATTCACAAGTCATGTAAAATAGTTTATAATAATGGAATATATTCATTGCAAATATAAAAAAAATGAGAAACATAGTCATATACCTAAGAAGGTGTGATAGTTCTAGGTTAAGGGACTCTACACACTCAAGGTGACACAATAATATGTGTATACACATGTCCCTTTGGTATGGTCAATGGTGACTCATCACCATCCCATTGGGTATGTGACATGATGCATTGTTATTTTAAAATGTTGTAAATCATAGAGTGTTTTCCAAAAACTCACTATCTACCTAAGGCTTTCATGTGCTCTAATAACAAATCAATGATGGTAAATTTATTTTAAGAAACGTTAAAATACAATTAAACCTCATTCTCCATTTTAAATATATCAATTTTCCATTCAAAAACCAAAATATGTTTCTTAATAAAAAACATGCAATTTTCCATGATAAATCTCAAAGGTTTCTATTAAAACAATTTTTAAGCCATTTTTATCAAATCTAATTTGAAATCAATTTCAACGAACTAATTTCAAAAATCAATTTACACAATAAAATTATTCAATTTAATTTAAATAATTCTTCTATCTAATTTCACAATAAATCCTCAATTTAATGGAAATGGTGGTTTTAAAATTTTAAATTTAACAATTTAAATTTTCACACTTTTCCATCAATTTCACAAACACACCCCAATTAAATGGAATTAGGGGTTTCAAAAATTTAAATTCATAAATTTAAATTTTTACAATTTCCAACACTTTCCCAAACACAGCCCAATTCAATGGAATTAGTGTTTTTCACAAATTTGAATTCAAAAATTTAAATTTTTATAATTTCTAATAATTTCCCAATACACCCCAATTCTATGGAATTGAAGGATTTAAAAATTTTAAATTTAACAATTTAAATTTTCCCAATTTAAAAAAATTTCACGAACAAACCCCAATTCAATGGAATTGGGTGCTTTCACAAATTTCAATTCAATAATTTTATTTTTTAAAATTTCAAAAAAAATCAAAAACACAGCCCAATTCAATGGAATTTAGGGTTTTTACAAATTGAAATTTAATAATTTAAATTTTCATAATTTAATGCCCAATAAAATACAAATACCCAATTCAATGGAATTGGGTTTTTAATAAAATAATTAAAATAAATTTGATTGAAATAAAGCAATTGAATTAAAACAAACAATTGAATTTAAATTAAGAAATTTAGGGTTAACAAAAATTGGCCATTATAATGGGAACCACCTACCTCGGAATCATGGTATCTCAAAAAATGAATCCCTAATTGGGAAACTCTAACAAATAATGCAATCAATGAAGATTCTATATGTGTTTCCTCCGATAGCGATCATCAGATCTTGAAAGATATATCTCAAAATAAGATATAAGAGATCCTAGATCCCTAATTCCACATAAATAAATCGTGATCAAAGAAAACCACACGGCCATCATGACCTCTATGAAGAAGGAATCAAGAGAATAATAGATCTCTAAGATAAAGAAGAGAATAACTCAATGGAAAAAAAGATCTCTTCATTTGGTTCTTTAATCCATAAATAAATGAGGTTTTAGGATCCAAAATTCCTTTAGAGGGATGCCAAAATCTATAGAATCTATTTAGGTTTGAGTGGGAGGAGTTTAGGGTTAATTAGGGGGAGTTAGGGATTTTAATTACAATTTTTGGAACTTTAATTACCATTCACAAAGTTTCTTAGTCCAAATCACATGGTTGATGCTAACCATGAACAAACTGTGCAATAATTTTTACACTTTTTTTATACCATGCACAAACTGTGCAACAAGTTTCACACTTACTTCAACTATAAACAAACCATGTGCAAACCATTCAACAGGTTGCACACTTAGTTTAACCATGCACAAATCATGCACAAACCATGCAATAGGTTACAAAATTTATTTAAACATGTGAAAACCATGCACAAACCATGAAACCCAAGATGCACACTATGTTTTACCATGCGAAAACCATGCACGAAACCTGAAAAGGCCCATAAACCTTTCAAAAAGGTCCATTAAAATATTTAAAACAACCCACAAAGAGATCCAAACATTGTTTACACAAATAAATGGGTCAAAAAGCATAAAAAAAAGTAACATAATGTTACATGTTCTCAATGTTATAATCTGATGTTTATTCCACTATCTACACCTTATGCTAATATTATTCTCTCATGGCTCATGTTCTTTGAGTTATTTATGATTTATGTCTTATAAAATGTCAATATTTATTCCATGACTCAATATTTTTATCATTGAGAAGGAAGTGGGATTATTGAAGTTTCTATATATTGGAATTTAAGAATTATGTTATATGAATCATGAAATATATAAGGATTGTTCAGTATAAGTTTTTCATTAAGGATATGCAAGAATATGTTGAATAGTACTAATGATATAGAAAATTGATTTAATGGAAAAGTTATATTTTGATTAAGGGAAGATAACCCTTAATATGTTCTTGAGGTTGAGAAATTGGTGTTTAGTTTGGATAAAGATATGATTTATATGGATAAAGTAAATTGGATAGTATTGATGACCTCATAACTGATAAAGGATTTGTTGAAAAGGTTTTTTATGTTTTCATTGATAATGTTTACAACATTATTGGATCCATGGGATATGTTCAATAGTATATGGTGTTATTCAAGTAATGAGGAGGCATTCATGTTTTCATTAAGGTTTTATGGTAATTTTAGTTATTACTAAGATTTATGAGAATGGTAATTAAAGTTTATAAGGTTAAACATTTATGAAATGATTTATGTTGAACTTTGGATGAGGTTTTAGAGAATAACATATTACTTCACCATATAAATATTTATCCATATTGCATAACCAGTGTTAACTTCTTTTTAACTAGAGATATAAGGAAGGACTTATCATTCTTTTATGGATTTTATTTAGTGCTTTAGACATGAAACAATAATTTCTCAGAGTAAGATATGAATTGTAAAATTGATAAAGTCGCAATAAAAGGATGAAATTGTGTCTATGAAATAAAAAGATATCAATTAAGTATATTTTTTATGTTCTAAGTCAATATGAAAAATGAATTCCCCAATATTAGGAAAATGAACTTGAAATAAACAATTTCCCAATTATTATCATTTTTTATGACATCAATGACCTTTTTCACATCTATTTGGCTTATGTATTTATGTTCATCAACCTTATCTACATCACCCACTTTCATGTGATCAATGTTCACTATCACTCACAGTCACAAAAAAAGGATGAAATTGTGTCTATGAAATAAAAAGATATCAAGCAAGTACATTTTTTTATGTTCTAAGTCAAGATGAAAAATGAATTCCCCAATATTTGTAAAAGGAACTTGAAATAAAAAATTTCCCTATTATTATCATTTTGTATGACATAAATGACCTTTTTCGTACCTATTTGGTTTATGTATTTATGGTCATTGACCTTATCTGTATCACCCACTTTCATGTGATCAATGTTCACTATCACTCACCATTAATATTTGGGTGTTAGTTTTCTCTTATATGTCTATGTTTTCACTTCCCACCTATGTTCTATAATTTAGAAAACTAGTATGTGTTATCCCAGATTACTTTTACACATAACTTTCTCTATTTCAAAAGGATTATTTATTAAACCTTTTTATGATATCAGTTTCTATGAAGTAATTTTCAAATGTTAATCCTTTGATGAGCGAGATGAATTTCAAAGGTGAAATTCATTTTATGTAGGGTAGAATGTAACACCCCAATATTTTTTTGAAATATTTTTTCAAATGAATTTAATATTTACAATCTTTTGAGTTACATGCAATACTAAGTTTATCATGTGTTACATGTAATAACAAGTTTCTTCGATAACAAGCACGAAACGCGACACTGAGCTTCAATGAACCATGAAATAATATTATTTTAAATACAAATTTTATAACCTATATATTAAATAGGCGGGTAAGAATAGTATTAACAACTTTATGAAATAAACATATAAATTTCCTACTCAATATAAATTTATTTATAAATTCTTAATAAAAAATCAATCAATTTTTGTTAGAGTGATTATATTAATCAAAAATATTTTTTCTTCAAAAATAACTTTTATTTATTTTTACGAGAAAATATTATAATTAATTTATAAAAAAAATTTAAAATTTATTTTAAAAAATTAGATTCCTTTTAGAAATCATCATATCAAAATTAACTCATTCAGAAATTTTGAGAGTATTTAGAAAATATAGATTTTTCAGTGAATAGTGAAAATTATTGATTTTGTAAAACTATCATTTATTTTTAATAAATTATGTAATATAAATTTACCAACATGTTTTAAATTAAAATAATTATTATTTAATTATTTTTAATCCACTTTAGTAATTTTTAAGTCAAATTATATTATATTTTAGTATAGGTTTATTTAGGGTTTAAAAAAGTGTTTTTCTTAAAACTGTTTTAAAGTGAATAATGTTTCTCCTTATTAATTATTTTAAAAAATAACTAATAAATAATGTATTAAATTAAAATTATATATTACATATTAATAAATTTTAATTTATATTCATACAATGATGATTAGTATACATAAAGTTAATATAAATTCATCTTTTTCTTGAAAAATACACTTTTGGAAAACCTGTTTTTTCATCGCATCTGTGAGTTTTATTTTAAATTTAATTTTTTCCAATAACATAAAAATTATTTTAAGAAAAAAAATTTATTAAATAAACATGTAAAAATTCTATTATGGTGAATTTTTTAGAATTTTCTAAAAAGATTAATTTTTTAATGAATAGTGAAAATACTGAATTTTAATTGAAAAATGAATTTTTGTTTAAATTATTTATAAAGATAAATTATATAATAAATTGATTTAAAATTAAAATTAGTTAAATTATATATCTATTAATCAAATTTAGGTAATTTTAATCAATCTAATATTGAAATTTGATGTAAAAACTTTGTAAACTTTTAAATATTTTCTCTTGGAAAACCAGATTTCTCATCGCATCTATATAATTAATTTTAAATAAAAATTTTCCACTTATATAAATTGAATTTGAAAAAATTTATTCAATATTTTAAATAATAGTTATTTATATTATCTAATAATTTTAGCTTAATTTTTTACCAAATTGAATAGTAAAAATGGTAAAAATTATTTTTTGCAGTTAAGTTAAAAATGGGTTTATCGGGGGATTGAACAAAAAATATAAGGGTAAAAATGACCCAAAAGTTTTAAAAAAATTGTATTCATATTTATGATATATTCATTATATTATCTAGAAATGTAAATTATTTCTGCCTTATGACATGAAAAAATGTGGGTGGAATAATTTCTTTCAGACAATTACAAGTGTGCCACTTAAAATGCCACCTCTTCTTTGATTTTCTTTACACCTTAAAACCCATTTGCTTAATCCAATACCTACAAAAATCACTTACCAAATTACCTCCTAAAACTATATAATCCTTATATTGTACATAAATCCTACCATGTAATGATTTTGGTGAAAAACTAAAGAGGATACCCGAAGTAGAGGTAACGTTCATCAATGAGCATTTTTTGTTTTATTTATTCCTACACCTCATTTAATTATTATTATAACAAGATGATATAATAACATCATTATATTAAATATAATTATATTTGTTATGTTAATGTAATTACTTTCAACTATCTCCAATTCCATCAAATGGTTTACAAAATCATTATTCGTGTGTACGGCAGACTACCACCTTGCGAACCGATGTCATTAATTTTTTCATTACCACCTCTAAAGGTTTAACATAATGATGGATTTATTACTTATATATTTTATTTATGATATTATTATTCTTATTTAATTATTATATCACATATAACTTCATGTTTTCCATTTTTGGTAATACGATAACGTCACTCGTGTGTACTGAGGACAACCACCTTGCGAAGAGATATGATTCATTTATGCTTTACATCACAGGTATTAAGGATGATTTTAATGAAAATATGTAATTTATATGACATGAAAGTGATTATTTAATGTTAATATATCATTTACCTTTATTTATTTTAATCTTAAAAGAAAATGGAAACAATGTTCATGTTAATGTAAGACCTACCGTCACCACGATTGGTGAATTTCATTTTTTATCACAAAACATTATAGATTAATCTAAATACATATATAATGAATATATATGACATTTATTTCATGTTTAAAATTATTTTGATTATGGATCCATCATCATCATCATTTTAAATTTTTTATTCCATGAAGAGTATAAGCCCTACAGGGATCCCAGCCTAAGGAGGCCTATAATAATACAGACCGAGGGCATCCCCTTGGATCAGATTCACCCCTTTGGGTTTAAAGAAAGAGATGATATTGATATAGGTGACTTTGAATGATTTCTCAGCCTGTGAAGCAAGATGATCTGAAGCTTTATTCCCATCCCGCCTTGTGTGTGCGACCTTCATGTTTCTTGTAATGAGAGCTTTGCACTTCCTGATGGTGTAGGAAATTGACCATGGAGTTGGACCTTTCCCATGCAAGGATTCATAGACAACCTTAAAATCTATTTCCACATGGGATAGCCTGATATTCCACTATATTCAAAAGGAGATATCAGTCAACACCACCTTCACCTCTTTCTGAAGGGATTTTCCAATGCCATAGTGAGTCGTGAAGGCTAGAACAACACTGTCACTGTAGTCCCTCACAAATCCTCCTTTGCAAATGACACTCGTGATTCAGGACCCATCCATGTTTAACTTGAACCCATCAGATGGAGGTATACATCGCACCCAATTTCCCTAAGCTACAATGCGGGTGGGATTTGCTATGGAGGGCACTTGCAGAGTCCAGAGCGAGGGAGAATCTTTCTAGCTGGTGAGGGAGGACACCCAATTAGATAGTAAGTTCCGAGTTCTCACAATGGTGGAACTCCCCGACATAGGAAGCCACTAGTACCTTGCCCAGTTCCTAGCCTTCCACAGAATTCAGCACACTGCATTAAAGATCACCGATCTCACCATTCTTTCAGGACCTACGTTGCCATCCCCCTCAAACCGCCACTCTAAGAAGGACACATCATGAGAGTCCCTAAAAAGGAAAGCAGTAAACTGAATGAAGAAGATCCACACTTCCCAGGCCCATTCACCTTCAAAGAAGATGTGGCGCATGCTTTCCTCTCTCTTACTCTTGTATCGGTTGCAGCATGACGCCATGCTTATTCCCAGACTTTTGATATTGGTATCTGCTGGAATCACATGATTTCTAATTCTCCATGTTAGGAAGTTATATTTTGTGGGGATTCTGTTGCACAACACTACTTTAGTCCAACTATCTCTTTGAGCCTGGGTATTTATTAAATCACTTAAGTCCCTCGAATTGAAGCTCTCTAATGATGATGGAGTGAAGACACAGCGATCTGCCTCCAAGTTGGTGGTAATAAGATCAAAAAACTCCTGTTGATTTTTGTACAAAACCAACCTTATGAAGCGAGGATGAAGGTTGGCCTCTTTAAAGGAAATTGTGGGAGCAGGACAGCCCAGTATCTGATCACTTCTCCCACCCAATTTTGGTATCAGAACAGAATTCTCCCCTCTCCTATGATTCATTTTGAGTTTTGATGAAGAATCAGAAGAAGTCCACAAACATAGGACCAGAGGGAGAGCCTTGCACTGTCTTCTCATTCCCACCCAGGCTTCGAGACATGATCTTCCCCCAGAAAGAGCATTATTTAATCAACTCCCATGACAGTGTTGAAAGTATGCATAAGATGGTGTCTTCTAAGCTTTTCACGTTGATCCCTCCTACCTGAATTGGTCTTTCCATCCTCTCCCATGACACCCAATGTCTTCTCCCCTCTGATAAAGCAACCCAGATAAATCCAGATAGCATTTTTTCAATGGTTTTAATAATCCCTTTAGGGACGTTGGTAGAAGACAAGGCATGAATTGGGATCACAGATAGGATTTTGTCGACCAAATAAATCCAACCCCCAAAGGATAGGAAATGGTTTTTCAAGTTCATCACATGGCCCGTTATCCTACTCACCACTCGATCAAAGCCCCGAATTATTACCCTGAAGGGGGTTAAGGGAGTGCCGAGGTATTCCATAGGAAAAGATGCCTATTTCATCCCCAATATGTTACTCAAATGATCCATCCTCCTGTCATTACATTTTCTAGAGATATAGAAGAAAATTTTGTCTTTTTTGATCATCTGGCCACTCTATGAACAGTACTCATCCAGAATTCTGTTGATACCCCACATCGATCTCTTCCCGACATTCATGTAGATGATTGTGTCATCAGAAAACATCATATGGGATGTTGTTGGTAGGTTCAGTTTCCTTCGATAGGGATGAATGACCCCATTGGTAATTCCTCTATTAATCATGAGGCTAAGCATGTCCGAAACCATAATGAAGATGCTGGGAGATAACGGATCCCCTTGTCAGAGGCCACGATCTTCCTTAAAGACACCCCATGTTCTCTCCATGAAGGCGAAAAAAAACCAAGATGAGCTATAACAGCGAAAGATGATATCACATGCCCATAAAGAGAACCCCATGCTGGCGAGTACCCTGTTGATGTATCCTCATTTCACGTGGTCATACACCTTATTCATGTCCAGTTTAATTGCTATATTAGAGCCATGGATTTTGGTATTAATATCCTTCAGCATCTCCTGCGATAGCACTATAACCCCTGGATTGAGCAGCCTCTAACAAATTCATGTTGTTCAGGAGATATCCACTAAGGAAAAAGCTCATATAGCCTTGCATTGAGAATACTAGCCAAAATCTTGTAAGGAAAATTACATAAGCTAACCGATCTATAATGACAGAGAGAGGATGGGTCCTTTATCCTTGGAATGATCACTAGATATGTATCACATTCCACCCACGACAAACCACCACCATGAAAGAAGTCTTGGATTTTGGCGATGATATCATGTTTAACAACTTCCTAGGAGACCCTGTAAAACGAACCTAGGAAGCTATCAGGACCCGTAGTGCTTTCAGGGTTGAGCCTCATCATGGCATTGTAAACCTCCTTTTCCCTTGGGATCTCTTACATTGCTTCATTATCATGGACCGAGATGAGGGAATGAACCTCTCCCCAATACTCCTCACCCCCACTCAAATAACCATTTTCCATGGACAAGATAGGATCATCCAAGAGGTCTTTAAAGAATTTGTGCACCATATCCCCAACCACATCTCCATCATCAGTAAAGGATCCATACTCCAGAACAATATTTTGCTTGATAGGCTACCTCTTATCCTTTACACAAGCATGAAAATAGGTAGAATTTGTGTCACCTTTGTGAAGTCATTTGATCTTTGATCTCTACCTTGCCCCACATTCCTGTTCTAGGATTAGGTTAGACAAATAACTCTTCTTAACACAGAGCTTGCCAAAAATTGAATCTTCCCAATTATCATCCAAGCTACCTTCCAGTCTCTCCACATCCCTTTTCAGATCCTCCAAATCTTGATCACTAGGGGGTATATCCTTGGCCCACTGCTGAAATCCATGTGTAAGCCTCTTCATCCTGTTGTGAATGGACACCCAAGTGTGCCCTTGGATCGGTTTTCCCCACATCTCCAGCACCAGCAAATGATAACCAGGGTCACCACTCCATTGGCTCGAGAACGAGAATATTTCTTAAGTGTCCTTCTTTGGGTATAGAGAGAGTTAAAGTGGGGAATGGTCATAAATACCTTAGACCAAGTGACTCACCTTGGAATTTGGAAACATTGAGATAACATTAATATTAGCTAGACACCAGTCCAACCGACTCCAGCATCATCTAGAACCATGCGGGTTATTTCACCAAGTGAATCAGTCTCCCATATAGCCCATGTCTAGTAAGCCTTTACCAGCCATGAACTGAACAAAGTCTAAACTAGCCTTCCATGGTAAGTCCCATCTCCCCTACTTCTCTACTAGTTCAGTGACCATGTTGATGTTGCCCCCGATGATCCATGTCATGTCACCAGGGTCGAACAAACTAAGCTCGTTCCAAAGGACCTCTCTCTTCTGCGGATCACAGTTGTCATAAAAAAAGGTCATCAAAATTAATCTTGTGCCTTGATTCACCCTTGTCATGATATATTGGTCCCCTGCATGAACCAAGTCAACTGAGGTATCCCTGCTCCAGAAAACCCAAATGCGCTTGTTGATGGGATCTGCATGCATGGATGCATGCATTCTCATCCTATGGGAGAACTTGTAAATCTTTTTCAGATTTTGTTTGTGTTTGAGTATGGAAAAAATTTAAGCCTTACACTTCCTTGCTTCTGAAGCGATGAAGTTCATTTTCACTCATGCACCGATGCCATGGGAATTCCATATAAGGATGTGTAACATTATGAAATGAGGATCCCGACTTTAGCCCCATGCTTCTTGGCTCTTTGCGGCAGGAGGAGGAGCTCTCCTTGATCATAATTTGCTTCATCTTGAGTCTTATACACATCCTCGGGCTCTGGTTAAGAGAATCTAGAGTTAGCTATTGAAAGCGGGCAGAGGATTTGTGAGACTTCCCCCTGACTTCACTTGGTGGGGAACAATCTGAAGCCCCCGACTTACTGACAATTTGGACAACTATGGGCCCTAGGATAATTCCCTTATTCATACTTCCTGGTGCATTTGTCCATACCTATTGGCCTTTAACTACAAGGGACTGAGGTCCCTCACAAGGCCCTGGGGGAGTGCCTTGACCAAGGAGACTCCATGAGAGGAGGAATTCAGGTTCCCAAAAAAGGAACGGAGAAACTGATCAAGAAGAACACCATCTAGGATCCACTAAAAAGGGATGCCAAGACTGTTAACACAGGAGGTGAGCCCTGAAGAAGGACCTCATTTGCTGGAGTTAACAGTATTCCGACTATGGGGATTACTCCAATCCCTTGAAGAGGATGGTTCTCCAACGAGGACTAATGACTCGAGACCAGATCCTGAAGAGGAAAATGATCCAATATCAGCTCGAGAAACCAGACTCAATCTTGTCGAAGTCGAGGGAGTATCCCAGGTCGATGCCAAGGACCGACTATAAGAAGGCACCTTTGTCAAAAAAAAGGGAACAACCATAGCCTGCAGCACTTCAGGAAGCATGCTGAAGGGAGACATCGCATCGTCTCTTATAGTTTTGAAAGCCATTACCCTGAAGATGACAGTCCAAACAGTACCTGGTAAATATTGGGTAGACTACAACCTGATCCCAAATAAATGATTACTTCACCATCAGAGATAAATTTTATGGAAGGGGAAGCGATAGGTCTAGATCAACACAAATCTGAGCCACAGAGGCTTCCCTTCCTGTACAGGTGCAGTCGTCTACACATAGAAAGCCATCTAACGAGTCGCGTATAGCCTTTAGGAAGGCGTTGTTCTGGAAGGGAAGTGGAAAACCCAGAAGGCTGATCCAGACCACGGCATGTAGACTCTCTTTACCCTTGTGAGCCTCCATAGACCAACAAGCCAGATTAAATTCCATCTACCCCATACATGAGGGGCTCGACACTAGGCTCGGACAAAGTCCACTTTGGATGCGAGAACCAGGAATATTGAGTTTCTAAAAATGAAGGAGATGCGGGTCGGAGCTACTAGACCCCAAGAATCAAAGAACCGCTTGAAGGTCAAAATGGGCAGGTGCACAGAACCGAAACAAGCTAAAAGTATCCACTTTAGTCCAGATGCAGCTGCATCAAAGTCCGAAGCACTTACCTCCATCGAAACCCTAGAACCGTCCCACGCTACCGAAGGGACAACGGACCTGATCTCTGAGAAGAAAACCTGAGGGGGACCACAACTAGGTTCAAAAAGGGAATCCTTGAAAGACTGATCCAGACTACGAAGCTTTTAGGAGGGGTTGGGGATGTCTACGAGGACGACGGAGCCTTGTCGGGAGGAATAGAACCTGGGACAGAGGGCACGGGCACCGAAAAAACCGCCGGATAAGGAGCCTCTAAGGGGCCAATGGTCGAGAAAATTTGAAAATCCCCTAGCACATGGGGCACGTTCTCCTTTATAGTCGAGGTCATTTTTTCCTTGTAAAATGCCCAAAAATAAAAAATAAAAATATATATGAAAAACAAGCGTTTATTACCCAAAATGTAACTTTAACATGAAATTATTAATAAACAGTTAATAAAAGGTCATAATAAAATCTTATATGGTATTATATATAAATTTATTATTCCATAATAGATATATAATAAACTTATATTTATTATAAATTACTTTTGAACATGTATGATGAAAATCAAGACTTAAGGTAAGGGATTTCTGTCTCACCTTTTACTTCTATGAGACACATTCCATATTCACAACCTATTTATTTTATGTGGTGTATACACTACACATGGATGTGTTTGATGATTATTATAATTAAAATTATTTGGATTTGTAAATACATTTTATGATCTCTCTTTTAGGGGGTTTATGGTTTAAAATTTAACAAATCAATAAGGGATTGTTTTTTTTTCAATTCTCCTTCTTTAGGATATAAATTATGTTATACACCTATATTCTTCTATGAGGTGTATATAATGCTCCTCTGACATGTTATATCTTGAATATACCTATTTAAATGATATTTTAAGTTTCATTTAATGTTATTCTTTCATGGGGATTATGATTCAAAGTTACTAAATTCGTAATAGCTTTATGTTATAATTTCATTGTTTATCATGATTATTTATGATTATGCTTATAATGATGAAATATTATGATCTATCTCTCAAGAAAATCTTGAATTTTATTATCCTTTGGTTATTTAATGATAATAAATTATTTCCCTTTATTTACCTCTCTTTATGTATTTGAGAGTTCAAAATAATTGTTCTATGAAATATCACTTTTTCAATTGAAAACTATTTTTCTTACAAAACCATGTTTTCTAAAACCATTTTCAAAACATTTTTTAAAAAGTGTTTTTCAAATTATAAATGATAAATTCTTTAATAAATTTTTTAAATGGTTTTTTAAATATTCCTTTATAAGTTTTCAAGGTTATTTTCAAAGTAATGGATTTCCAAAACGGTTTATATTTTAAAAAAAATTATTTTCAAGGAAAATCTATTTTTCTCAAGAAATGTTTTAAATGATATTTTAAAATAATTTTCCATCTAATATGACATCTATTTATGTTACCTATTATTTACTGAGGATATTAAACAATGATAACATTCTTATTCTTTCTCTGAATGGTTCATTATGAAAATATTTTTATGAATTTTTTTCTCTTTAATGGGTAATACCATGATAGAATTAATATAACACCTGGTTATTTTTCATGGGTTATGATATAATTAAATGATGAAATGATTATGAAACATGTCACTTTTCCACAAGTTATCATATAATGAAATGTTTATAAAACCTATTTCATTTCATGGGTTATGATATAATTAATTTTTTAGGATCTTTTGTCAAAAATATATATGATTTTTATTATGAAATGGGTGTGACCTGTATCTCCCTCCAATAAATTGGGAAAATATGGATAAGTCATGAGTAAATATGTTATGCGTGGACTTGATTACATGTTCAAAATTTTATGTTTGAACCTGATTACATATTCACAATGTTATGTGTGAACCTCATTAGAGGTTTACAATGTTGTGCATGGACCTATCTTTGATGTCCATAATGTTATGCATGTACCTATCTTTCATGTCCATAATGTTATGAAAGTACCCAGTTTAATGTCCATAATTTTATGTGAGGGTATGATTTCATGTCTTTAACTTAATGAGTGAACCTATATCTATTTATACATGTTCACAATGTTATAATCTGATATATATGCCAAAACTCTAAGTATTATGTGTATTTCATGATCTTGTGTCTCATGTTATTTTATTTTCTTATAATTCATGTCTTCTAAACTGCCAATATTTATTCCATGACTCAAGATTATGATATTTGATATGCAGGTTATGGTTTTCAAATGTTATTCTCATGTTTTCATACATATATTCTCATTTTATGATTATATATCTCCCTTATTTACCCTTAATGAGAATCTAAACTCACCCTTTCTTAAGTTACCTCTCACCAAGTTATGAAGAAAAGTTTTATGTATGGTATTTCTTTGAATGGTACTAAATAGGAAGATCTTTGTCAGAGGAATTGAAGATATTTCACCAAATTAGAATATTCTATAACTAGTCTCAAAGGGTACTAAAATATTACAGTATTTAGTAGTATTCTTGTGTAATGTATGAATGTATTATAATCATGGGTCATTATAGGTATAATATATCTCTCTATTTTTTTGGTCCAAACTTTACCCGATTTAGGTCTTGAACCAATATTGTTTGTAAAATTAGGATTATAAGAGGTTTCATCAAGTATGAATTTAACTATATTACTTGTAAAACTACTCTCAACCACTTTATAGAGTTTTTACTTGACTTTAATGGAATTTTTTATGCCTTTATTAATGTTATTCAACTCATTCTCAATTATAAGACATTTAGATTATAACTTAGATGACTCTTATTATTTCATATAAAGTTTGGATTCAATATCCTTCAAAAAATTTCATATTTAGAAGCTTTAAAATTTATAATTTTTATTTAATTAATGTATACTGATTCTTTCTTGAAAAACTCATTCTTCTCTTCAATCAGCTTCTTATTTTTTCATCAATTATTTCTTTTCTTTCTTAAACATGGTATTTTTCTCAAGTAAATCTTCAAGTTCATCTTTAAACATATATTCCAACAAATTTGGTTATAATTATTCCTTCTCACTAATTTATGTAGAAAAACGTTTTTCATCATGAGCCATAAAATTCATAAACTTCTCAATATATTCATTTTATGATTCATAGCTTTATAAATGATCAACTTCCTTCTATTTTATAATCAAATTTCTTATCTTACATTTAGAAAATATCTTCCTACTTTATATTTGTATACTTATTTTGAGATGTTACCCTACTTGTTTATTTTACATTTCCCATAATTTTTATATTTATAACCTTCACCTTTATTATTCAAAAGTTTTATAGAAAATTTTTTAATTACATTTCATTTTTATCATTTAAGTATAAGTTTTCATTTACTCTTTCTCTTACTCTTCTTGAAATTATTTGATATGTGATCAATTATTCTTTGATATTATTTATACTCTTCTTCATACTCATATTCACTTGGATTTTTATTAACTTATTCTTTGATTTTTACCTTCCTCATAGCCTCAAATTCCATTTCATTTTTTATATTTTTCTTAAATGAATGGTTTTTTTAATTTCATGGTAAATTAAAAAAAATTATGTAATTCATAAAGGGAAAATATATTCTTTGTATTAAAGAGATGAAATTTTAGGATCAAACATATATGTAAAGTTTCTAATAAGCTTCTTGATTTTTTTTGTCATCCATATTTTTATCAAACCCTCAAATGTTAATATAAATTTAATTCACTTGAGTATATTAATCATCAATGTTTTCTTCCTCACACATTTTATGACTTCAAATCATCTTCTCTATATATATAATTTGGTCTCCTTGATTCTCAAATTTCTTTTATATCTATTTTCCAATTTATCTCATATATCATTAGGAGGATAGAATCCTATTACATTTTTATAAACATTTATTAACAAGGATATAAGTATAAAAAAATTACCATCAACATCTATATTTATTTTATCTAAAAAGGTCATTGGAGTGTCCTTTATAATGGGTAGAAACCCCACAACTATTTCACCTCTTACTTTCATGTCAAGAAATAGAAGATAGGGAAATATATTATTCTCCCAATTGTGATAATTCTTTCTATAAAATGTGGGTACTCCCCTACTATTAATAGAATTTACATTTTCTATTGTAAGAACCTTATTTGATCAAACAAAGGAACTGTGATTTGATACCAGTTGAAGTGCCTATTATCAGGTTCCCCTACTGGGAAGGGGGGATGGATCAGTAGAGGGTAATTTTTAAGATCTTTTCTTTTTAAAATAAACCTCTATGACCTATTAAATTTTGATACACTCTAAAATAAAATCACAGCCTCACTTTCAGATGCATAAAATATATATACAATGAAAAGATAATTTTTATAAGGTTTGGATCCTTCTCAAAATCCATAATCCTTTCCATATCCGATTAGTCTCCCCAGTTATTTATTCATCACTATAAGTACAAGTGAATTCAGTTTACATGCACAAAAAAAGCATTGCACTATTCCTTTATAGAGTCGCATTAGACTATAGAGCTTTAAATTACATAAATAATTAAGTAGAAATAAATTTATAAATACCTCTTCAAATATTTGGTTACTTTAACAACACTAGATATATATATTCTTTAATAATCCTAGAAGATATTAAAATATAGCTTTATCACCTCATATATAATCTAATATAGATATAATTCTCAAAATATTCTCTTAAATATGTATTCCCTAAATAATTGAGTTTAAAAATATTTTATGATATCCTCTAGCTATAACTTCATGTCTGTTTTTCTCTCTATTTTGTGATACTCGTCTTCTTCAATTCTCAAAAATTGCACCTTCTCTCTCTTTAGTAGCTCCTTATATTCAGAAACCTCCAAAATCCTACAATTAATATAATTCAAGAAATATTATTTATAAATCATATTCTCAAAAATTATTCTCAACATAATTGTACAAAAAGAATCACTTGTTTTACTCATTCAATTAGCCTCAAAACCATGCACCATAATCTTGGAATATTCTCTATTTTCATTAATTAAATGTATCCCGTAAAATTCCTTAAATGTATTATTTTATTTTTTTTCTTAGTTAACTAATAGAATGATTCAAAAAAACACTTACATCTTGTAACTTTATAGAATAATTCACAAATAATGTTTTTTGAATTCCAAGAATTCCCATCAACAAAATCATCTTCAAAATCTAGTATCTTAACATCTAATCACTTCATCTTCAACTTTATAATGGAATTAATAACATCATATAAAAATAACTCACACAAACTCAATATCTTAAAAACTCAACTAGAGTCATTGTGTAATTGATTTCAAGTGATTAAATGAGAATTTCAAAATAGCACAGTAACATCACAATAATGTTCCAAAAATAATTTTTGGAGATTCTTCACTAATATGTTTATTCAGGCCAAAACACTCATTAATTTATAGAAAAAAAGAATCTAATATTCAAAATATTGAACATAGATTACCCAATTTAATTTTTTACATTAATTTACTTGAATAAAATTTTAAATGTGATGTTTGAGACAATGAATATTGGTATAAGTGTTGTCAGGTTTAAATTCTTCAGAAAATTTGATTTTTGTAAATTCAGAAACCGCATAAAAAAATGATCCAATTAAGTTTATATTCATCTTGAGATCCCTATACATCAAAATTTACCCTATTATGGATCTTCTTATTTTAGTGAAAGACATGGAGACATTTATATAGATATGCATACAATAATCCCTTGATGTGTGGATCCCCTTACATGGATTCCTCTACTATGAATCCCTTTATGTGGTTTGGTATTATCAAATAAACTTACATGAATATTCAAACATGGATCCCCTTATGCATGTCATTTTTAATTTTTTCACGTTTTTACACAACACTTCCAAACTTTCCATATAATCACAAAATCATGTAGAATTTATTCCTATCCATATTTAATACCCTCAAAAAAATATCAAACATTTCCAAAACCCCAAAAAAATCATAGAAAACATCCTCTATATATTTTAATCCATGATTTACAACAAATTAAAACCATCAATAGCTCCAAGGTAACTTCATAATAAAGAATTATAATATTCATTACTATATCTTAAGATTCATCTTAAACTCTACAAGAGTTAGCCGCTTCTATATGAGTCATTCTAGTGAATCATAAGAGTAAATGATTATATCATAAGATTCATTTTAGAATGAAGGAAAATCTATAAGATTAATTCCATTCTAAAATAATCATCTCATTCCATAAGATTCATTTACTCTTATGAAAAAAAATATAGTCTATAATTTGATGAAGGAAGAGACCCACTTATTTTTCACAAGAGTCTTTATGATTATGTAAGGGTAGTTGATTATTCATAATAGTAATTCAAAATGAATAAATTTGAATTTTTAGAAAATGGAAAACTCTGTAAGATTCATTGACATGAGATTAAATTGAAACTCTACAAGATTCATTCCTCTTATCATAAGATTTATTTCAAAGACAAAGAGAGTACAAGGCTTAATCCAATTTTGGATCTCTAGAATTGTATGTGGAATTGTTTTTTAGAAAATAATAGGGAAATCTTGAATAAATTATTTTTAGAAATAAAATAGAATTTTAAATATTAAAACTGATGATGTTGAAACTATGTTTACATGTATTAAACATTTCAAAGGGAGTTTATTATTCAATTAGTGATAAAGTAAAATGGTACATGCTATGGAGGAATTTATTTCACCATGAAAGAGAGAAGTAGTTACTGAAAATTTTCTTGGTCATATTACAACCTACAAAGTTATACCATGATGACCTAGAATCAATTTTAATGAATTAAGAAGAATCATTAATAATTATAGATGTTTGTGTGGTATTTGGAGAGAAATTACCTAACATCTTTTTAAATTTTAAATTCAAATTTTGAGGAGGGAAAAATCATCATTTCTAGAGAATATAATACTTGAAATATTATGAAAATATTATTGATGATTAATATATAATAAATACAAAATATATTAATATTATCAAATATATAAAAAATAAGAAGAAGAATAATATACTTCCTACCAAATAAGTATAAATAGAAATAGAAGAAGAAACAATGTGGGGACAACATGATATAAGTATTATCTGGTGGAAGAATATCCAATTGTTAAATTCATTTTCTATATCATTGTATCTATGGGGGAGAACTTAAACACAATTGATATACTAAATTATTTTATGAGTTCATGGATAAACCCTACTCATTTTTAATCCACATGAAGAAAATATTGGACCATATGATCTTGAGTGAATCTAGATATTACTAAGGATTAGCCTTCTCATTTTGAGAGGTGAACCTTATAAAAAATATATTATGCACTCTATGTATTTGTGTTTATTTTAATTTTATAACAATAAAGTCAAATTAATATGTGGTGAAGTTTTTTTAATGAGGAAATATAAAAAGGAATCGTAAAGAAAGATTCACCCTCACTTCTTAGTGTTTTCCCAATTATATTGAGGATCTTTAAAATTGGTATCAGAGTTACGATTCACTTCAAAGACAATCGATCGTTTGAAGTTTGGAGAGTTATTATTTAATTTATATTACAAATATAGACAACCATAATTCAACCAACAACAATAGGGTTCCTATTTTTTATGGGAAAAATTGTTACATTTTCTATGTTAAAATTATTTCTTATTTATTTTCTATTAGTTTATATGTATTAGAGGCTACAACAGATGGATTTGTTTCTTATATTGAATCAATTTCTATGATAGTAACTAATATAAATACATTGTAGAATGATGGTAATTATTGGAATTCCATTCTATCATCTCCTTTAGTGAAGGATTTTATAAATATAAAAGGTATTAAGATAGAAAAGGGAATACGGGGAAACCAAAAAATGTATATGAAGGAAATAAAAAGGTGAAGAAAGCTGAACTAAAAGTTTGTATGTTGAAGTATAAAAACCTCAAAATTATGGAATATGAAACTATATATGAAATCTTCACTTAATTAAATGAGATTGTGATAATTTTTATAGGTTTTTGGTGAAAATTTGGTAGGCAAGATGGTTATAATGGAGATACTATAAATTATTCAAAAAAAAATGATGCTAAAGTATTATCCCTTGAAGAATTTAATCCATGTTCACTTCTTTTGGATGTCATACACAACATCCTTGTTGAATATAAAATATTAAAGGGGAGTGTTTTCAATAATAATTCCAAGTCTGAAATAGAAATTTACTTTAAAAACTAAAGATAAGATAAATATAAGAAATAATTAATTTTTTAATAACAATATTATGATAATGAATAAAATATTAAGGAAAATTTTGACAAACTCATACCACTCATCTCTAGAAGCGTAAAAATAAGAAAATAAAAGTTTAAGGGGAATCTTACATTGAAATTTTTTAAGTGTGGATCCAATATATATTTCATAATAAACTATCCAAATTAAAAATAAGAAGAATATAATGATTATGAGGATGAGAGGTCAAGATGAGTCTCTAAGAAGAAAGATACAAAATCTGATAAATAAAAGTTTTCCTCAAATGTTAAGGGTAATAATTTATCTAAATTTAAAAATATAGACTCATTATCAAATATAAATGATGTTGAGAGTGTTCATGTTGATAATTAAGTTGAATCATTCAGTGATATTGATGAAAAACTACTCATTGTTAAACTAAATGAGGAAATGTTTTCTAGTGATGAAAGTAGTAATGTTAGTAGCGATAAAGAAACTGAAATGGAGTTTATATTTAATAAATAACTCAAGGAGTTTCTTTTAAATATCTCAAATTTATAAAATTAGATTAACAATTTGATGAAATAGAAGCAATAAAGAATCATTTCATGTTGAATAAGAATCAAGGTTTCTAAAAGAAATTGATGACTAAAAGAAGTTTCTTATTGAATAAAAAACTATAAATTTCACATGTAATACAATGATAAAGTAATTAAAAATGATCTTAATGTTGTCTAATTTAATTTTAATGATACTATAAAAGGACTATACAATTATAAATTCAATTTTTATAATTTCATTCAAAAAAATAGTGAAAGTTCAAATAATGAGGCTATTAAAAATGTTAAAGTTTCATAGATTGATGAGTCTTAGATAAAATAAAAATATAACACTAAAATTATTAGAAATATCTTGTAATTATTGGTGGAAAGTATTTTTTAAATATGTATATGAATAAGATTCAGTTTTTGGTAATACAATGTTAATCTTAGAAATCTAGAAATCTTGGGAACATAGACATGAGAGAAAAAATTGATAAATATGGTAATTTTAAAAAGGAAAAAATATAAAATAAAAGTATGATATATTTTGATTCTAGAAAAATTATGGTTTAATAAAAGTATCCAATATTAATAGAAAAAATAAGAAAGAAGTACATGTGTCAAAATATGGACAACAAGCTATTTACATAGGGAAGTATGGCTTTTATGGATACTATTGGAATTTTTGAGAGTTTGGGAACATGGAAAGAAATTATTGGTTTATGTACCAATATTTCTATGGTAATATAAGTTTTTATATATAAATTTTGAGTATTCAATCCACTCAAAGAATAAAACATCAGATGAAACTTAAAAAAATTGGAATAAAGGTTAAAAATAAATTTTAACTATTAAAAGAAGTTTATAGAACATGTTTCTAGCCTGGTCATATTACTAAAGATTATCTCATCATCCTACCATCATATATGATTATAAATTTTAATACTTATAAGTCTCAAAATAAGAAGTATGAAGGAAGTGAAATGTATTTTTTTCAAAGTTTCACTTAAAACTTCAGAAGGGTAATTTCTATGGATTCTAAATAATGAGTGTTCACTAAAAATGAGAGGATATTTAAATCTCTTTAAATATGTTGAAAATTTTAAGGAAGGTTCAATGGCCTTTTTAAATAATGGGTCACTCAAAATCAAAGGGGTTGATTCTATTGTGATTGAAAAATATAAGTTCAAATAAAATATAACTCTATATATTGATGGGATAAAACATAAAATATTAAGTGTATCTTAGCTATGTGATAAAGGTAATAAATTATTTTATAGAAATATGGATTCTTGTTAAATATTTTAAAATATGTATCTAAATTTACAAGATGAAAATGAAAAATGGTAAACATGTTTTAGTTTTGTGATGCTGAAAATTATTGCTACTTAAGTTTCAAAGATGAAAATAAAATATGGCATTGAAGACATAGTCATATAGCTCAAAAGAATATGAGAAAGATTAACTGAGGATAAAATTTTCATGATGTTCCTATGATAAAGAGAGAGAAAAAATATATGTTATCTACTTTTCAAAATGGGAATATTATTAATTATCCACATAATAAATTTTGGTTTCAAACATCTCACTCATTAAAACTTATCCATTCAAACATTTTTTATCGTGTTAGGAAGCAATCAAAATGTGGAGATAATTATTTTATTTCTTTTATTGATTAATTTACTTTTATCACTTTTATTATGTTAATTAATCATAAATCAGGGGTTATAAAAAAATTTAAGAGTTATATAAGATGTACTAAAAAGGATTATGGTTTCTCATTTAATAAGATTCAAAATAAAAATGGTGTAGAATATACTAGTGCAAGATTTTATTCTTATCTTGAGAATCATGGTATTCACCATGAAATTGGCACACTAAAAACACTACAAAAAATGGTCTTGTTGAATGGAATAACTGAATTTTAATGGTGATGTCTAATACTATGTTGATAGATCATGATACTTATCATTATTTATAGAGATAGACTATTGGTGTAGTGGTTCACATTCAAACCCATTTTTTATACAAATCAATTTTTTTATATTTTACCACAATAGATTTATTGTAATAATTCCCAAAGTTTGAAATATTTAAGGGTGTTAGGCATCCCTTATGTAACAAAGTGAAATTTAAAAATCTTGGAAATTTTGAGAAGGAAGGTGTTGATGGAATCTTCCTTAGTTATCCTCCAAATAAATGAGGATATCATTATTATAATAGATATATAGGGAAGATTTTGGATACTAATAATGTGAAATTATTGGAACACTCAAAGAATGGTAACAAAAAACAAGATAAATTTCCAGAAATTATAATGAATATATTTATATTGAAAATGGGGATAAGTTTTGGAAAATAATGTAAGTTTAGAACAAGATGTAGTGAAGTTGATGGTTCATACATTTCTAGTGATGTATATAAATATCTATCATCTCATATAAGGATGATAAAGTAGATCTAGGTTAAAAATATCATTGTAGAATAATAATGGTAGGTTCAAACTAGAATAAATTTGAGGACAACAACACATACCTCACTGATTTCACATGTTTAACTAAGATATGTGAATGAGGAATTAGATCATAAACAGTGGTTTGATGATATGAATTAATAATTATATATGGTATATATGAATAAAACTTTGGAGTTTATACATGAGCTAAAAAATAATAATTTTATCTGAATAAAGTTAGTATTTCAAAAAAAAATTAATGAAGAGAATAATTTGTATGAAATAAGGAAATACTTGTGGGAAAAGGGTACTCACTTGTTGAAGGAATTTGTTTTGATGAGTCCTTCACACCATTTTCTATACTATATAAAATAATTATTTTTCTTTATATTTCATCCCAAAGGCAGTGAAATATTTTCCAAATGTATTTCAAGACTTCCTTCCTTAATAGAGAATTGGAATAGGAAGTATGCATTGAGAAACTTAGTGGTTTCTTTGTTGGTGAAGATACAAATTATGTTTTTAGGATAAAATTTCTCCATAGGGGTGAAAAATTCCCAAGATAATGGTATTATAAGTTAAATACTTTCTTAAAATAGTTAAAGTTAAAGAAATAAAGATTGGACATCAATATTTACATTAAAGATGACAATGAGGTATCACTTATTATTATTATTTAATTATATGACTTTATTGTTTCTAGAAATAATAAATAATATTTTTAAGAGTTTTATTTGTAAATTAATAAGATATTTAAAATGAACATGATTGTATAAATGATATATTTTTTGGGCTTAAAATTTTCTCAAGAGGAAGAACACATCTCTTTATATAAAGATATGTATACTTGGGAACTTTTAATAAAGTTTTTATTGAAGTATTAAAAATGGTTTGTACACCAATATTAGTGGGATCCAAACTATATAAGTATGATAAATAGAAAGAAGTAGACTCAATAAAATTCAATAATGTTATTATATGCTTACTTTATCTGAAAACTTCAAAGATGTATATTGTATATTCTAATAAATTATGTTCTAAATATCAAATTTTACTAAAGGATATTCATTTCATGTCTATAAAGATAATTATTAGGTTTATAAAATTAAAAGTAAAATATGTAATAAAATATTAATTTAGTTGAAAGATTAATCTATTTTGGTATATAGATGTTGATTTTGTTGGAAATATTGATGAATGGAGTTCTATATCTGGTGAAGTTTTATTTTTAAGTGAAATTTGTGTATGTTGTAACACAAAAAGAATTTTTTTATGAATTTGAGTACTTATGAAGTAAAATATGTGGATATATCTCAGGATATAACCTAGTTTATGTGGATGAGGACTCGATTGGAAGATATTAATGTGGAGAAAATATTTTATTTCTTATAGACTTTAATAAATAAAATTGTAGTTAATTTATCAATAAATATTGTTCAACATTCAAGGTCAAATAACACTGATATAAAATATCACTTAACCAAATATTTTGAGGAGTATAATGTGTTAAGGCTATAATTTGTTCCCAAAAAGTAGAAAATGGTAGATATTTTCACTAAACTACTACCAAAAATTCATTTCAAATATTGAGATTGATTATGGTAGTTCAACCTCATTCCTCTCAAGGATAAGGTTTGGTGAATCTTACCCAATCTGAATTTTTCTTTATAAATTATTGTCAAAGGTGGGAAAGAAAAAATAAATATATTTTGGGTTTATTTATTCATGTACTTAAATAATATATTTAAATCAAGTAGAAAACTATTTTAGAGGGATACAAAGATATCTGTTTTAAAAAAATAAGGGATAGATCCCTTATTTAAAGGTATTATATATTTATAGAGATTTATTAAAAGGGAAAAGATATTAGTTTAACATGAGGGTGTGTAAGTTTTTTTATATGTGAACTTTTCTAATAGTTTTGGTGAGCCTGAATTAAAGAACTTATTTTTTTATAAGATTTAAGAATAGTTTTCAAGAATTTGAAGTTAATATAAAGTGGTATTAAGGGTTTAGAAAATATAAATTTCCAATTTGTAGCAAGAGGATCAATATATGTGAAGAAAAGAATATGAGTCACTATTTTATGGAAAATATGATACTATTTTTCAATGTTCTTATTTTCTATACTAATCTCACTCATATAGGTATATAATTATTGAATGATAACTAATTTATAATTATATAGAGTTTAAAAGTGATTTAAAAAGAATACAAAGGGGGGATTATAGATCCTAATATATATTGTTGGAGATGTTGAGATATTGGGAAGATTGTTTAGACCCAAGGTGAATTTATTAAGATCGAGTTTAGAGGAATATTTCTCTATATTTTGATATTTTTTCTATAGAATAAAGATTAATTCATTTAGTGTGGATCTTTTTATTATATTTACTTTTATTATCAATACATAAATCATATTCAAACTCACATAGAGGTGAAGGAGTTTTAGATGTTTGAAGGAGTTTGAAGATGGCCTTTTGAAAGTAATTTTTAATTGTCTTTACATTTGATCATATTAAGGAAAATTGTATAGGTTTAAATTTCTAGATGAATCATTCCAAATTTCTTGAGAGTTATCCAGATCATATGGTGTGAAATATGTAAATGGTATAAAAATCCTATTTTCGATGGAATCTATGACGGCTTTCATGCCATAACTTGTTTTGAGTCAATACAAACTTAATTTTTAAATTTAGGTAGTCACTAGTACTTTTCTAGTTACATATTATAAAATGTTTTAGATGAGATTTTGGGAGTACGACCTCATCAAACCCTTTTGAGGGGAATTATTAACTACTTTTCAACTCTCCTGTAGATTTAATATGTACAAATAAATCCTTCCCAAATCCCAATGTGGTACTAATTACCCATATTCAAATGGTATGATCCAGGGAATGTGTTTTATGTGAAACTATATGTGTATTAGGGGTTCCCCCATCATTCTATTATTAGTTCATGATGATTTTTTTAAAGCTAACTAGTTGGGATCTCTGGATTTTATTATCATCTAAAGATGTGGTTGGTGTTTTGTAGTTAGGATTGAATCATGAAGAGGTATCCTATATATCATGTAAAAAAGGAATTAAAAACCACATAGTTCAATTTAATATTCAGGTATTACACCTAAAAAAGGAGGCCTGAAATGGAGTCACTTTAATCATGATGATAGGATGATAATCATAGATCTCTATGACCACATGAGTCATTCTTAGTGTAAGAAATAATATACATCATAAGATTAGTCACATTTCATGCACTAGGAATATTCATGTTCCATGAAAGTGTAAATAATAGAAAATCAGGAAAGGGTTATGCATGTGCTACCCAAAGACACTTGAGCAAGTAGGTGGGTCAAGTAAGGGTTTGTTTGGGGATTATACTTAGGAGGAGGCTAACATCTTAACTCGAGGTTTATTGAAGTTTTGATTAGGTATTACACCTAAGAGTATTCTCGGGTTTGGGAACTAAGAGGAATATATCGATTCAAGTTATATTAAGGATTAGTTGGGGATTAAACCTAAGAGGATAACCATTTATTTAAAAAAATAGGAGTATATCAACTCAAGTAAATTGTGTAGGGATTATGCGTTAATTCTACACAGGTATACCAATCCTGTTCAGTGGCTCGGGTGATGGTAATGAGAGATATGGGATTACACCTAGTAGGAGGACCATGGAATACTGTCCCCCTATCTTCTAGTTAAAATATGAGTAAGGGAGATTTTAAATGTTGGGGCTTACACCTAATTGAATTCTTGTGTACTTCAAACCAAGAGGAGTATCTTGACTCAAGGTGAATAATTTTAACCATGAAGAGTATCTCAACTTGATGATAATTAAATATTTGGTTGGGACTAACACCTGGGAGGATGCCGATGAATTTGAATCCAGGAGGAGTATCTCAAATCAAGGTGAATAATGATAACCATGAGGAGTATCTCAACTCAATGGTAATTTAATATTTGTTCAATATTTACACCTAGGAGTATGATCGATCATGATTACATCCCCCTCCCCTTATCTACTGGTAAAAATATAAGGAAGGTAGATTTCTAATATTACCAATTACACCTAGTAAGAGGCCCAAACCTAGTATAGTATCTCAAAAATAAGTGTACATGGAATGAATTGATTCCAAAGAATGATACCTAAGTGAATTGGTGCTTAGACCTAGTGAGGGATAGAAAAGATAATTAGCCTTAGTAGGGGCTCGAAAAGTTTCTTAGCTATAGTGATGGATAGATAATATTATTATCCCTAATGAAACTAGAATTATGAGGTTTTCCCAAGTATAGAGGCCTTGGGTGAATCACATATGTGGGATTCCTTTGGTAAAGGGTTTCCCAAGTGAGGGTTTACTGAAGTAAGGGGCATTTGGGATACCTAAGTAAGGTAGGGCACCCATGTGGGTTGGCCAAGTGGGTTTTCCAAGTAGAGTGAGTCACCAAGGTAAGGGTCACCTAATAGGGTGGGGCACCCATGTGGATCTCCTAAGTGAGGTCTCCCAAGTAGGGTAGAGTGACCATGTGGGTCTCCCAATTGGTTCAGTCGTGGAACAACTCAAAAGGAGTCTGGGTGCCCAATATTTCACCCTAATGGAGGGTTGGGTGAAGGGTCACCCACGTTGGGGTGAAAAAAGTATTCTCACCCTAGTGAGGCTGGTTCATGGTGGATCACCCAAGTAACGGTTGAATACTTGGGTGCACAAGTTGGGAAAACAAATATCTTACATTGTTCCTCCTCCGGGTGTTTGTTCATCCTCCATAAAATTGGAAGTAGGGGATCTTTTTATAGATCTACTTGAAAACCTGTGCATGTGAGTTGGGTGAGAAACTTTCATAAAGGTTCTATGTGAAATACTTATGTGAGATAGGCAAAGTAGATGCATGAGTGACTTGAAAGAGAAGTCAAATTACTTTATAAAATTTCCCAACTTCCTATAACCATAAATTTTGATCTTTATGTTCATTTTTGCTCTATGAATAGTCAAATAAAACATTTTAAGATAACTATACCCATAGATAGGGTCTATATACCCTATAAGTATGCTTTATGATTCCAAAAAGTTCTCTAAAGATCTTCAAAATTGTATTTTTAGGGGTTGACACCTTTTCATTAGAAATTAGTGAAATCCACGGACTACTCCTGGAGGGATCTTCTCACCACCATGCCACTATATTGGGAATTTGTTTTGATAAATATCCATCCCTTGGTGTGTTAGTAATATTTTGGTATAAGTAAATCCAATCCGCTTATATTTTAGGCATAGAGACACATTTATATGCAATATCAAATTGTGTTGTCTAAGTAAAGATTGTATCATGGGTCATGTATAAAAGTGTGTGGCATGAATTTTTCAATGACAAAAAATTCATAAGAATCATTTTAGCAATGGAATATAGAATTTTAAAATTCATTACTAGATCATTAGATTTATAATCAACTCCATAAGAGTCAATTGATTACATAAGAGTCATTCGAGTATATCTTAAGAGCCATTTCCTACATTGTAAGAGTATTTTAAGAATAAAGGGAACTTTGTAAGATTAATACCACTCTATAAGATTCATCTCATTTCATAAGATTCATTTACTCTTATGAAATAAATATAGTCTGAAATTTTAAAATGAAAAATACCTATAGTTTTTTCATGAGTCTTTGATTCTATAAGGGTCATCGAATTTCTATAAGGTTCATTCAGAATGAATATGTTTGAATATTTTTAAATTTGAAAAATCCATAAGAATCATTGATACTCCATAAGAGTAAATGTAAAATTTATAAGAGTCATTTCCCACATCATAAGAGTGATTTTTTAAAAAATGGGAGTACCATACTTAATCATATTTGGGATCTTTGAAATTATACAAGGAATTATTTTTTAGAAATAAATATTTAATTCTCAAAAAAATATATTTTCAAAAATTAAATAGAACTTTATATATTATAACAGATGATGCTAAAGTTGTTTATACATGGATGAAACATTATAATGGTAGTTTGTGATTTAATTAGTGATAAAGGAATTTGGATCATGCCATGGAGAAATATGTTTCATTATTAAAGAGAGAAGAAGTTATTGAAAAACTTCATAATCATGTTGGAACCTATATAGTTGTGTTTTTATGACCTATTATTGATTTAAAAGAAGGAATAAGTGGTAAGAAGTAGAGAAGTTGATTTATCAGCTGAAAGGTAGTTATTTATCTTCATTTTTAATTTTAAATATGAATTTTGAAGAGGTAAACATCACTAGTTTTGGATAATATAATAATTTTAGTTATGTGAAAATATTATTGGTGATTTATATGTTCTAATTAGAAAATATAAAAAAATTATCAAAGAGAGATAAAGGAAGATAAAGAAGAAGATACTTACTATTGTTAAAGTAGAATAAGAAGAAGAAGAAGAAGAAACAACACGGTGAAAACTCAATAGATGTCTTATTCAGTGTAATACTCTCTTGTTGTTAAAATAATTGTATATATCATTTTATCCATATAGAAGTGCTTAAAAATGGTCAGGAGACTTTTGTGTTTCATGAGTTAAATGATAAAATTTTCTTGTTTATAATCCATAAGCTGAAACTATTTGACCATATGATCTCATGTGAATCTGGATAATGTCAATGAATATCCTTCTAATTTTTAGAGATTAACCTTATAAAAAAATTGTTTCCTTTGTGTGTTTTTGTATGTGTAAATTTAATAGTGATCAAGTAATCGCTTTAATAGGTGGTTAAGGTTATTTCAAGAAGAAACATAAAAGGGAATTTAAACACATAATCAAATACCTGTCAATTTTTTTACCATTGATCTTAGACTATTTTCATATATATATAAATATATAGTGCTTATATATAAATATATATTTGTGAAGAATAGGTTGATATGAATTCATAATTTATTTATCTAAATGTAAAAGATTACTTATTCTTTTTGATAGTCTATATTATCTTTTTATTACCTACTATAGAGCATTCTATTTGTTATAGTCTATAACCTACTATTAAACATTTCCTTTAATATCCCCTTTAATAAAATGGATTATTAATATTATCACACTCATAATCATTCTTATGTTTTTATTTCATCATGCTAGAATTTTAAATTCATAACATTCTTTACTATTTATTTGATATATGGTTGTATTGTTAGTAATTATTATTAAACTAATGATATTTCTATTTTATACCTTATTCATATTTCCATTTTTGTTATTCTTATTGATTTGAAAAAATAAAAAATTCTTCCATATTAAAAAAAATATTTTTCACTAGACTAATTATTTGAACATGATATTGCTTATAATAAAATAACAAATAAAACTATTTTCCCAATCAAGTGTTTAGATAAAATTAAAAGTTTCATTTTTAAATAAAGTGGAAAATTACTTTAATTAGTGGGATTATATAGTCAATATTTTTTGTATGTGGGTGTTTTTTGAAATAAATTTTGAAGGAAATGCGAAATAAAAAAAATCCTATTTTTGTATATAAATAGTTCTTACGAACTAAAATTAAGTGGAAAGTCAAGATAATAAATCCCAAATAAATTATTATGGTAGGGAGTACCCTAGATCATATTTTATTGATTTATAGTATTTATAAGATCATACGAGTGATATCCCCCTTGTATTTTGAAATATTATGTTAATTTAAAATATTTCTTGGGTTTTAGGAGTCACAGATCATAAGCATGATCGATAATTTGAAGGGTGCATTAGAGATTGGTTATTGATACACCTTGTTATTATTTTTAATTTTATGATTTAAATGGATATGAATAGGTTTGGGATTCATAATTTGGAAATGAGATATATGTTTAGAGGTTTTTTCGGGTTATATATATAAAATATGGTTCTGGTTTTGTGATTTGAGGTGAATTCAAGAGTTAGATGTTATAAGTTTTTTGGATACCTTTTTATTTTTATTAGAAAGATAGAGGTGGTTAATAATTGGGTATAAATATCTTGGGTACTTATTGAAGGTAATAAGTCATATGGTGGGGAGATTTTATAATATACCATGTCCTAATCATTTAAATTTTGGTCAATCTTGAGTTGTTTGAGTGAAGGACGGGTGAGGTAATTTGAATTTCAGGTTAAGGTTGAAGGTTTACTTTTTTAATGATTTTTTTATCAAAATTAATGTTTTGGGATAATTTTTTTGGTATTTTTTTGATATTTTTGGTGTTTTTGAGTTGGTTCATAGAATTGAAGATGGTTTGGGGTGGTTTCACCTGTAATATTAAGACTATAAGAGGAACTGGGTACCTAGTGGGGGTACATCAGGTACTCTGTGTGAAGATTAGAAGCCCTAGGCACCCAGTCGTACCACTAGGTTCCTGGTTACACCATTTTAGGTACCTAGTAGGCCTATAATAATGTTTTTACTAAATTTTACCTAAATTTAAAGAATGTTCTATTCATTCTTAAATATTTTAATACACTATTTATGGGAGGCTTGAAACTCACTTCCCTAAAACCTCTCCAACAATCACTATGGCTCTCCCTCCCTCTTCTTTTCAATCCCTTTCTTCTTCTATGGTTTAAGCTTTGTTTAAGTGTGTTTATTTATCAGAATAACAGTAAGCTCTTCCTTAACCCCCCACTCACTTACTCTCATGTATTTTCTTATTATGATTTTTTTATAAATGGGTTCCATTATATGGTATTTAACTAAATTCATGGTTAAATCCATTTTAAATCATTGGGTTCTTCTTATTTAGATTAAGTAAGACCTAGGTGAGTGTTTTCTAGAGTTTTGATCACTGTTTTGATAAAGTTAATTTTCATAGAAATTTTTTAGGGTTTTATTGGTTTGTGGATTTTATTTAAGGATTTTTAGGTCTAAATTATTCAATGATTTTTATTAATTAATTTTTTGAATAATTATTATGGTATTCTAACTAGGTTTGGAAATATTTCAGTTTATTTATCTATATAATAATTTTTTTGATTTACTAGTAGATTGTAAATGGTTTTAAATGTATTTTTAGGGTTTTTATGATGTCATTGGAGTACAAGGGAAAATGAATCATGTTTGAAATTATGGTAAGTGGTTATAAACCATACATAATTCCTTATGAATTGGTTTATATTCATCCACCATTATTTTCCTTAATTTAATACATCATATTTAATTTTTTTTTATAAATATTCAAATTCAGTGTTTTTGATGAGTACCTTAATTAGATAATCACATTATTTTATATGAAAATAATCCTTTTAAGATCATATTTTAAATGTTTTGTGAAAAAATAAATGATCAAATACTTTTATATGAAAACATTCCTTTTAAGATTATCATTTAAATGGTTTGTGAAAAAATAAATCATTTTATTATGTGAAATTAGTCTTTTTTGGTTTTTGTTCATTATGATAATATATCTAATATTTCAATATTTTCTCTACTTTTATAACATTTTTAATTTATTACCTTCTATTCTCTAAGTTCAATTTTAAAGGGTAATGTAAAGACCATGATTATAGTTAAATTGACCATCAAAGAATAATTAATCATGCTATTATTTTTAAATAAAACTATTGAAGTAAATATTTTTTAATTAAGATCAAAGTATAATTTTAAGGTGTTGTAGTCCTTATAAACTTTAATTTTTTTAGTATTATGTCATTTATGTATCAAGAAGTGTACATAATTTAAATTTTTTAAGAAATTATTTTGAACTATATTATTCAAAGTATTTCTTTTAAGAAAACACTTCCATAAGCATGGATTATTATATATAAATGTTAGTATGTCCTAAAAATGAGCATAAAGTGAAAAAAATATAAAATAATTTTATTTCTAAACTATTGTTTCAAAATTAAATACTTATATATTTTTTTCTCTTTACTTGTGTTATTTCTAATACATATTTATTTTAAATGATACCATATTTGATCTTTCAATTAATATTCCACTAATGCACACTAGTTACTACCCATGTAGGAATTATACCTTTGTTTGTCTAATTTATAGTGACCCGTGAACTTATAATAACCCATCATCTTAGGGTTGGTGTAACTTTATCTTAGGGTTCATGGGGAAGTTTCATTTTATAGCTTGGGAAATGTTCAGTCTGCTATGTGTGTACCAAGTTATATTACATAATGTATTACTCATATATTACTCTTGATTAATGTTATGATCTTGCATAAATTTCGAAAATACTTAGTTGATTAAACATCTAGTGTAACTAATAAAATCATATCTATATTTTGTTATATTGAATATTATAGTTGTTTTAATGGAATTTCTATTTGGGAATGACTACTACCTGATATGATGAACCATGTTGTGTTATTATGGAATGTGTTATAATGACTATTATTTGTCTTATTATGAATTGTTTGAATTCTATTAAGAATGTGTATTGGTATAGATGGTTCTATTCTATTTTTCCTAGTATTGTTATAATTTCTTAATCAATTACATTACATAGGATGAGTTTTCATGCCCTGGATGAGTATACCCCTCCCCCTTTCTATATGATGGGTTAAGGCCTCAAAACTTGTATACACATTCCCCTTCCCAAAGGATGGGATTGTGTCATAAATATAGTATATTTTGTTGTTTAGAGGGAATTGGTTGTAATATTTCCCCACCCCCAGCTATGTTATTGAATCAGGGCTAGACCCTAAGCAGGTGATTATAGGTATAGACCCCCTTGGTATACGGATTTATCATTTATAATTAATATTTTCTTATGAAATGCTTCATTATTTTTTGTTGTAATGTTTGATTAATAAATTTTGTAAATTTATTACTTGTTATACTTATGTAAATGAGTGAATTGATCTAAATCACATAATTGAGTGTATTGTATGTATATAGAAACCTTAGGGGTCATCTACTAAGTACTATATTCTCAGACCATGCATGTTTACTCTTGTAGACATGTAGTTTCATGATCTATTTTTCATGTACCTATGGATACTAGTAGATGTGTGTATGACTTGTTTTATTATACATGGTCAATGTGAGTAAGAATCATGTTTCACTAGGTATTAGAGATGCAAACTATAGATCTTGGTCAACACTTAGACATGTGTACCCAATACTCATTTTGTACTTTTTAATTCCACCTAGGATATGTATTTTTCATTATATAACATTATCTATATTTATATATTCTTGTTTTTTTACATATAATTGATTAAACCTTATTTTTTAAATTTCTCAAAAATTAAACATTAATACCCATAGTGCAAGTCATTGGCCCTTGGGATTAGGGAGCACTCCTGGGATCATGTAATGGTATGGACCAATACTTTTTTGGTATTTAGTCTAGTGTCATTTCCCAATTAAATCTCTAAATTATCTAGGTAGATCAAGATGGTTTGACTCCTAGAGCCAATAAGTGTCCTTTAAACACTTAAAAATTCCATAGTTATGATATCAATAACTTGAATTTATGTAGACACATACTCTAAATTCACTATCCCTTTCTCAACTTTCTCCTTAATGAATTGATATTTGATCTCAATTTCCTTTTTCCTTAAATGATGGACATGATTTTTTCTAAGATTAATAAAACTTGATTTATCACATATAATTACATTAGTAAATATTATTTTAAATACAATATCCTCAAGTTTTTTCTTTATCCATAGTAATTTATTATATGCAATAGTAGTCATGATTTATTCAACATTGATAATACTCATCAATATTAAATCTTATTTCTTTATCAGCCAAGAGATACACAAATCTCAAAGATAAGATTTGTTGCATAATTTTAACTTTTTATCTTCTACTAAACTGGCCTAATATTCTTTCATAAATCCCAAAAAAAATTATTAATATATCACAATAAAAAAATTGAAATCAAAAACTCCTTTGATATAGCATTGTATTCATTTCATTGCTTTCAAGTGACTTTATTTAGGATAGATTTGGTACTTTGTGGCTTGATAAGAAAAAAAACAATCTTGTGTCCTTTCTTTCTTAGGTACAGTAGGATCCCAATGAGTTTCCTATACTTCATCACATTAACCTCTTTTCCATTTTTATCCCTGGAAATATTCATTAGGTTACAAACATATTTTCACATATCCATGGAATCCTTTATTCAAAATATTTTTAGAACCACCTTATTATATTTAGATTATGAAATAAATGTTCCAAGCCTTCCTTGAATCACATTCAAACCAAGGTAAAATTCTAATTCTCTAATCATCAGCATTTCAAACACACACCTCATGATTTTGGAAAATTAATTTCATTATGATTAATTCTATCCTCCAAAGATTATGTCATCTATATAAATGACCATCATTACCGTTTTATTATTCTCATTTTTACATAAATATTATGATCAACTTCTGCATGTTGTAATCCATAATTTCTTAAGTGTTAATAAATACTAGAAAAAAATGGTTTTCAATTCTTACTTCAATTTAATTACCTGTTACCTTTCTATCAGGTATGTTCTGATCTTTTTTTTTTCATTTTTCATTGGTAAAGTATTTTCATCCTTGAATTGTGTGGATACTTGTAGTGGTTTGGTTTTTTTTTATTTTCATATTTTCTCTTAGATTTTTTATTATTTTCTCGGAAGTTACACAACGTGTAATGGGGTTTAACAACGTGGAATATCGATCAAAATCATCCCATTAGTTGAATTAATAATGTGATAATTTACACATTGTGTAAGGGTTATATGTCATGTAATGTGAAATTCTGGTTTTTAATTAAAAAGGTGACATTTTTTTAGTGTAACTTAAAATAAAAGAGATTCATGATGTGTAAAATATTACACACTTTGTAATTCCCTAAGTTTTAGTTTTTAGGGTTTCATGCCTGTGTTTGAGGCTTTAATCTATCTTGAAACCTTATACTCTCATTCGGAGCTCTCACCATAGGCAATTTTGGGTGTCTTCCTTCTGTCTAGATTGATTTATTCAATGATTTATCATCAAGGTTAGACACTTCATCCCACTGGGTAATCATTCCTCTCAATCTCCCTCTCATTTGTGGTTGTGGAACCATTTGTTGTAGGGATTAGTAATTGGATTTTATTTCCTATCAATCATTTTTATTATTTGGTCCTCCCTTATCTTATGAAGACAGATCTTATGGTTTCTATTCTCCTTTGTCAAAGGAGATTAGGTTTTCCATTCTCTTGAGGTAGGTGGATCTGTTCAATTATTCTAATTTTTCTAAATTTCTTATTGTTCATATTGATTTATTGATATTTGAAGTGAAATTACATATTCTTAAATTTAAAAGTGCATGGGTTTTCATTTGAAAAGGGGTTTTTCTTTGAAAATTCAATTGCCTTGATTTGAAATGGAAAATAAACATTTAAACCCTGAATCAGATTGGTTTGTCTTTGAAATTATTTTTTAAAAATTTAAGCAAGTTTTTTTAAATAGAAATTAAAAAATATTCAATAGTGGGAATGTTGGGTATGTCAAGATAGAGAAACAGGTATCCTTAGTGTGTGAGACACCACTATGAGTTAACCTCTAGTATTTTTATGGCTTATAGTAGGCCTCTATGTTAGTTGGATCCAACCTTATTCCTTGTTAGGCTTGTGAGTGTCTAGTATGTATTGTCACATAATCTAGAGCCCAGCTGGTAGGTGCATTGTTTTTTATGGTTGTTTATTGAATGATAGTTTATTTAATAGATGTTGGATCACATTTATATTTATATTATTCTTATTTATAGATTTGGAAAACATGGTATGAAATTTTTGAAAACTCAAGGATTGTTTGAAAAAGGATTTCAAATTGATTTATTTATAAAAATTCTTATATAAATGTTTTGTTTTAAAGCTTGGGATTATACATTATTTATATTAGAACCTGTATAGATATCTTGGTGATATCCTACTAGGAACTATTTCTCATACCCTACTTTTTATTATGGGAAACTGTATACTTTTTGTAGGATTCAGGTAAAGGGAACAGCATTTTGTAGCATGCAGGATTCTCTTTACATTGTTGTTTCATTTCAAGATAGTTTGTAAGTGACATGGTCACACAGAGACTTTTTATCTAGACTTTTTATATTTTTTAGTTTATCCTTTTTAGATCAGTTGTATATTTCATTTGTTTCCACATATTACTCTATTTTTACGTCTTTTTTTCTTATATTAAATACTTCTTTGTTATCGTTGTTTTACCACACCTAGTGATGGGATGACATGGGTGACTGGTCTGGTTGACCCATTTGGTCTATTACAATTTGGTATTAGAGCTATACTTATCCTAAAGTGTGTTATAACTATTTGGTTTTTTTTAGTTTCTTGGGTAGATAGAGGTAAGATCATTATAAATTAGATAGTAGGTGTAGAAAAGGGACCTGGGAATCTCACTCTCGTTACTGAATCCAAGTTACCATGGGGGTTCATAAAATATTTAATAAGTCCAAGACTAAGTAGTTAGGTTCATTTGAATAAATTTTTTTGGAATTGTATTTAAATTAACCTATCTGCAATGTCTGGGGACTTGGTGTGCGTAAGTTCATTTGAATAATCTAAGTGGGGAGTTTATTTAGATGGACCTGGTCTTTTAAAAAAATGTGTTTCCTTTTTGTGAAAGGATTCATAACAACTTTCAATTATTATTGTTTTAAATCATGGTTTGGATTCTTTTTTTTGGTTAGATGGTTTTGGGATTTTCTCATTTTTTATTAGTTATTGTCTTGTGTTTAAAAGTTAATTCCTCCTAGAAGATATCTTCAAAATACAAGAGGCAAAGCTTTGAGGAATATTCTATAGGTGAATCCTCTAATTGGCCCTTATTTGGTTGAATTAGTGGTATATACCATTCATACTCTATGGTCAATGGGAATATTAAACCTAGTACGGTTAGTGGATCATGGTTTAGAATTTACCAAGAAGCATCCACCAGCCTTCTGTGGTGATAAAGGAACACAAGAGTCAAAGGAGTGTCTTGAACATATTGAGAAAATATTTAACTTTTTAAAGACTCCTAAGTATAATTAGGCCCATTTTTAAATGTATATGCTTGAAGGACTAGGAATAAAATTGTGGGACTTGATATTTCAATCTAAGTTGCATGAATGTCTTACTAGGTTTTCTTTCAAGAAGATATTTAATTTTTAGTTTTATCCTGATACTTTACGTGCATCAAAGATCTGAGAGTTTCTGATGTTAGATCAAGGGGAGCATACCAATCTAGAGTAATCCACCTACTTTAAAGAGTTGGGTCATCTAAAATCAGATCTTACCACCAATGATTACCTAAAGTCTTGAAGGTTCAAGATGGTGCTGAGGGATGATGTTCAGTCAATGCTTTTCCTTTTTTTCCTTCTAACCTTTACGGAGGTACTAGATAAAGAAGCTTTGGTTAAGGCAGACATATCTTGGAGGAAAATCTTGGGTGTATCTTCAATGGGTGCAATGGTTATCTAGGTTTCTTATTAAGCTCAGAACAGAAAGAGAAACAGTGGTTAGTTTTCTGTAGGACCAGTTTTAGGGGCTTCTGCAAGGAAGAAACATATTATTTTCCCCCAATGTGGGAGGCATGGTCTACCAGGACTCAATGTATAGAGGCTTCTAGAAATTTTCCATCTTTGTGGGTGATCTGGCCATCTGAAGCATTTTAGTGATAAGATATCCCAAGGTAGTAAGGCAGGATCCAATTTCACCAAGGGGTCATGGGTTCATGTTGATGCTTCCAAGGGTGGTGGGTCTCATTATTAAGCCAAGGGGAACATCTAGGTGGCTAAGTCTGGAAATCTTTATGTAGTAGAGTGTGCACTATAGGAATATAAAGTCGGGCTAAATATTGTTAGAGGTACAGTGTTTATTTCATCTTCTATGGTGTTATATTTGTTTGATATAAGTGAAACTCATTCTTTTATATCATTAAAGTTGGTTGAAGTTTTGGGTTTGCATTTGGATCTTATACTATTATTATTGGATCCTTCCACACCCCTGGGAAAGTGGTATGAACAAGGTTTCAAATGTCTCATGTATCAGGTGGTGATAGGAGACTTTGAGGTAGTTTGGGACTTCTTAATGCTTGATCTTGACATCATTGACTTGATCATCGGCATGGGTTGGATGATTAACATAAAGGACCATATAGACTACTTTCTTTTTCAGATTAAATTATTATCTACCTACGAGGTCACTCATATTTTTCAGGTTGAGTGGGACTCTAGATTGTGAAGGGTATGGATGCTTGTTCCTTATTCCTATTTAATCTAATTCCAATTGTTAGAAATGTTTCTTGATGTGGTTGACCCATGCCTGGGTGGTCAACAACCTACTATTGTATGTGTGTACCCTGAGGTTTTTTTGGATGATTTTTCTAGTTTTTCAACACAGAGAGAGGTTGATTTTACTATTGATCTATTACTTGGAATGATGTTTATTTCTCTTCCATCCTATCAAATGGAACCTTCTGTGTTTGTGGAACTTAAAGTCCATATTGAGCACCTAAAAGTGAAAGGATTTATTCATCCTAGATTTTCATCATGTGCTTCACCTTCACTCTTTTCTAAGAAGGAATATGGAATTCTTAGACTTTATATTGACTATAAAAAGTTGAATTGCGTGACCATTAAGAATGAGTATCCTTTATCAAGAATTTATGATCTCTTTGATCATTTTAGGGGTGATCATTGGTTTTATAAGATTGAACTGTTATTGAGGTACCACTAGTTGAGAGTTCGAGAAGAGGATATACCCAAGACAACATTTTGGAGTCGATATAGGCATTTTAGTTTCTGTTTATGCCATTATGACTCACTAATACTCTTACAGTATTCATGGATTTGATAAACTGAATCTTTCATCAATTCTTGCAATCTTTTGTTGTTGTGTTTGTAGATGATATCTTGGTGTGGTCCAAGATAGAGGATGATCACAAATACCATTTAGATATAATTATTAAAACTTTGAGGGAACATTTTATGTATGGTAATCTTTCCAAGTGTGAGTTTTGGATTAAGGAAGTAAAGTTTATAGGGAATTTGATATCTAATAGGGTTGTATCAGTTGATCCTAAAAAGGTGAGGGTGGTTATGTTTTGGGAGTATCCCATAAATGTGTTTGAGATCTGAAGCTTATTTGGTTTGGTAGGTTACTATAGATGGTTTGTTTGGGACTTCTCTGAGCTCACATATTTTATGATATATTTAACCCACAAGGGTGTAAAGTTTGAATGGAATGAAAAGTGTCAGAGTTATTTTGAGGAGATAAAGATAAGGTTGAATTTGTCATTAGTTTTTTATTCTTCTATAACCAGGTTCAGGTTATGAGGTTTTCTATGATGCTTCTATTATAGGATTAGGATGTGTCTTAATGAAAGGAAAATAGGTTATGGATTATGGATAATGCTATTTATCCCCTTGATGATAGAAGTTTTTTTCAAACCAGTATTCAATTAAATTCATATTTTCCTAAGAATGCACTATAGTGGAACGCCCTAGGGTCGATCACAAGGAGGCTGCTCATTACACACCATCTTTCTATTATAAGTATTATAAAGTGACTAATATAAAACTAACTTATATACTAATATAAATGGTGGGTTTGAAAAGATGTATGAAATATAAAAATTTATGTATATAAATGAAAATGAAATATAGAATAAAGTTAGGTGGAAATAATGAAGATGATTTATCATGGGAATTTACAGGGATTGATATCATTGTTTAAAAGAATTTCAATAGTCAATTCAATACATTTCACACTATACCCTCTCATTTTAAATGTGATTACCCCATATCGATACCTGGGGTAATCCTATTCCTAATGTTATCTAGAATACCTCTTCATTTCCCATAACCACTCATTCGATGCTCCACTATATGCACAACATAAATAGTGAAGGGAAGGAACATGATAAATGAGAAGAAGTATATAATGGAAGAGAAAATGGGGTAACATCTCATAGTAAACATTTTAACAACCATAAAAACTCCCATAATTGAATAAATAGATATAAAATTAAGCACAATAAAATAAAATCAATCCAAAATTTCCTCCCTAAAACAAATTTCAAGGTTAGTGCTCTATTTTTGTGGAGTTGAGAAGAGAAAGATGGTAAGAGAACACATGAAAATAAAAATGAAAGAAATGATATATTAATAAGAATAATAAGACTAAAATAATATATATAAAAAAATATAAAAAAAATTTACAAAAGAAAAATTCCACCTTATCCCTCTGAAAATTGCTATCCTTTGTAAATGGATATGAGACACATATTTATAGTGACAAAGTGTGAATAATTTTCACTTAAAATTTGATCACCAAAATTATGTGTGATGATGACCCATTAAATGGAATAATTTGTACAGGGTGTCTTCTAGAAAGTAGGTTCATTTTTTCTCCCATGTTTACCTTAAAAAGTTCATCATAATTATACATCTAATTAAGGAGTTATTACTATTTTACTCTATCACATTTAATATTTCCAGGTGACTATTTGTATTCCAATTCTCTAATTTACCATGCTTTTATGACCCTCAAACTAGATGATTCACATGTAGCCTCCTTCGTGAAAGTTGTTCATTAATTAATTATTCATATTAATGTTTAATTTTTGCTTTATTATACCTAACCTCTTCAATATATAAGCCCATATTCAAATGTTTCTAGATCTATGCACAAATTTTGAGGCCAAATGTGATCATATTTTGGGCCTCCAAAAGTTGGATTTATCTTTGGTTCCAGAAGGATGAAATGAAGCACAAGATATCAGGAAGCCTAAAAAATGGATTTCAAAATTTCAATCAGTTTATAAAAATTTATTTCAGAAATAAAGAAAAAAATTAAAATAGTTAAATTCCCAAATTAGGTTATTTTTTCATTTAAGCTCAAAATTCTATTAAAAATTAAAAATGTGACAATTTCCCATAAAATAAAACTGTGTTGGGTTTATAAAAATTGAATTACATTAGAAAATTTTAGAAAATTTTAGCTTCATCACTCCCACACATTTAACTATTCCACTCCTTAATAATCATTGTATATTCAAATCAAAATTCACACAATAATCAAAAATGAGAAAACATTCATGATATTATCCAAAACGAAATTGCATCATGTCACTTATATAAAGAAAAGTTCCCTATAATTTTCATTCTACACATTTAAATTTTTTCAACCTCAAAAATTCATCCATGGAACAATCACAACGTGCCTTATATTGAATTTTATGTCACTCTTCACTCAAGAGAAACTAAATCTAGATTTATGATCATACTTATAAACCTCATATATCACCATAGTATTGTGAAAATTATTATCTCTCCATAGCATGAAACATAAAAATAAATTAAAACATGATGAATTTTCTAGGTGAATTCTATGGATTAGGGTTGGTGGGAAAATGATTGAAAATTTTATGGTTGAAAAGAGGAGGTTGGACTCTTAAGTAAAATGCATGAATAATAAAGTGAAAAAATAGGAAATTCCTCACTCAATACCCCTTGAAAATGTGAAACAAAACACCACACATCCCTTTCATGACATGGGAAATGATACAAGAAATTATTACAAAGAATTATATCATCTAAGTTCTCCACTTTTTTCTTTTTTTTTCTTTGTTGTAAAACTCCAAAAAGGAACAGCTTTTTTATTTATTTTTTTCATAGAGGATGAGATGAAAATTAAATAAAATTAATGAATTATAATTCATTACTTTGATTTTAGATATTTATATGAGTCTATAAATAAATTATAATGAAAAATTAAATCTCATCTCAATTTTTTATTTTTTTATTTTTTAATTTTTAATTTTTTTAAGGAGAACTGGATGAAACAAATAATGCACAATTAAATAATGAAGTAAGCCCAATTATATCATTATAAACTATACAAGATGTTTACACACACCACACACCACCCAAAAAGGGAAAAAATCCCAATGAATACACCCGAAAGGCCCTTCTCCCACACTCTATCTTGAAATATCCATACAAAAATACCAAGAGTGAGTATAGGTAAGGAAAAATAGACTTGTAATGTGGAATAAACCTATAAGTAAAATCATGGAATATAAGGGATATAAAAGGATCCATATAAGGATAAGTATTATGATAAATTTTTTTTATCCAAAGATGTGTCTTAATCATTTCAAAAACATTTCATGAAATCCAAAGCTTCGAAAGAGAAAAATCAAAAGTTCTTGTTCTAACATAAAATACAAGTTTCTCTCAAGTAAGTTTTAGTATTATAAATAATATGTCAAAGTGGTTCATAATACCTTACAGGACTGGAAATAATATTATGAGTTAGTGTTTCATGGGAATGTATTTAAAAAATTAGTAAAACTCATAAAAATGCTTTAAAATCCAATTCAAGGAAAAAAAATTCACATCAACAGTCATTTAAAATCCATTATTCCAAAAATCATTTCAACTATCTCAAAATCAATTGATGTGTGAAAAATGACATGAATATTAATTGAAGATAAATAATTTAAAAAAAGATGAAAAACAAAAAGAAAACCACACACAAAAAAAATTATGCAGGTTGACACTCCCCACACACTTAAATTTAACTACCCCTTATTTCATCTCAACAAACTAAAAATAAGGGAAAAAAACAAAGAAAATGAAATATACAACTTGGATTTATTTTTTATTGGTATCTTTGGTTTAAGATCCTAGATAATAATACTAAACCTATAAATCATGAAATAAATCAAATCATAAGAAAAATAACTAAAAATAAATAGGAAGATAAAAGAGGATATAACATGGTTTTGATCCCAATCTGGGTGCTAGGTTTTTACTACCCCTGGTCAGGAAGTTGCACTTGTTTAACCTCAATCTGAAGGTGGATGGGGTTTATTTTTTATAAACCACAAAATATTTCTTTTCTCAATATCCATGAGAGGATGAAAAAATTGAGGACCCCAAAATAAAATAAAAATAGCCCCAAACCTCAGAGTAAATGAAAATTATAATTTAAGGAGTGGATGGGGAGGGAATGGAATATAGGGGTACTCCATATTTAGCCCAACTGGAGGAGTAGTGTCTATTATTGATGAAGGTTGTAGAATATTATGGGTCTTATCATATGGTTTAGGTTTGTAAAATTATTCCACAAGTATTTATTTTTTTGTCCCATCATCCTCATATGCACCATTGTACAGCTCGACTGGCTCCTCTATTCTCTCCACAACGCAAACAAATTATTCATATTTGTCAAAAATGGATTAAATTTTCAGTACTGAATAAAAAAATCATCATAATAGATATTAATTTTAAATTTATAATTAATAACACATGAATAAAAATAAGTTTTAAAAATTAAAACTCCCTCAAAACATTCAACTTCAGACTCTTTTTCTTCAAGCAGGGCAATTGGGGATTTATTTGATTGAGAGGGAAGTTGATCTTCAAGTATGGATTAAATATCAATAATGTATTATTAAAATGTAGGTGTAACAAAAATTTTATTCTCCTCATCTTATCCTTGTTTCCATTCCATCCATAGAACTTTTACTTCTTCAACCTCGGTGGCTAGTGACGTAACCAACTTTCTAGATTTTTCGAGAACTTTGAAATTTTCTTAAAGTTGCAAGGAATTTTGTTCCATTTAAATCTCCAATGTCACTTACCTACTATAATCAGAATCAAAATTTTCAACAATATAATAATTATAGTAATCTCCATAAAAATCCATCTTTGCCTAAGAAATGAAAGATATGAAATGAAGCCCTTTTTTTATTTTTTGACATTTTTTATTTTTTTATGAAAAATAGTATACGTAAGCCTTAGACTCCATGAAAATATAACCAAATTGATGATATAGTTTTTCCATGAACCAATATTAAATAATAATGAACCATAGTGGCACACCCTAGGGTTGATCATAGGGATTCCACTTATAAGACGCAATCTTCCTATTATCACTATTATAAACTAACTAATATAAAACTAACTTGTATACTAATATAAATGGGGGGTTGAAAATATTTATGAAGTATTAAATGATATATGTGTGTGTGTGTATTCAAATGAAATAAATAATTATGTTATTTAGAAATAATAAAGGCAATTATTCTTGGGAGTTTACAGTGATTGATATCATAGTTCAAAAGAATCTCAATAGTCAATTCAGTGTAGTGACCAAGACCTGTCACACTACACCCTCTCATTTGAAATATGATTTCCCCATACTGAGACCTCTAAATAGAGGTTAATATTCTTACAAATTTCATCTAGGATACCTCTTCACTGACCATAACCACTCATTCCATGCTCCACCATATGCATGACACAAATAGTGAAGGGAATAAAATTGATAAACGAGAAGAATAATATGGTGGTAGAGAAAACAGGGCGACTGCTCATCATAATCATTTTAACCACCACAAAAAATCCCAGAATTGAATAAATAGATATAAAATTAATCACAATAAACCTAGATAAATCCACCATTACCTCCCTCAAATAAACACCGAGGTTAATTCTCTATTTTTTGTGGAGTTGAGGAGGGAAATATAGAGGGAGTACACATGAAAATAAAAATTAAATAAATGAGATGTGATTAAGAAGAAGACTAAAATAATATATATTAAAAATATTAATAATTGTTACAAAATAAAAATTCCACATTATCCCCCTAAAAATGGATATCCTTTTTAAATGAAGTTGAGACACATATTTATAGTGAAAATGTGTAATGAATTTTTATCAAAATTTAATCTCTGAAATAATGCACATAGATTACCCATAAAATCAACTAATTTGGACATTTTTTATTTTGTAAAGTTGTAACATTTTTTATCATGCGTTCACTATAAAAATTTCATCATGATAGGTACTCTAAGGAATGACTTATAACTATTTTACTTCAAAACATTTTATATGTCTAGGTAACTGTTTGTATTCCAATTCTCCAAATTTCCATTCCTTTATGACCTTTAAAATGATTGATTCACACATTTACTCCTTCATGAAATTTTTTCATTAATTAATTATCCCGATCAATGTGTAATTTTAACTTTATTTTACTAGACCTCTTCAATATATATGCCCATCTTAAAATGTTTCCAGATCTGTGCATAGATTTTGAGGCCAAAATTGTGAGTTAATTTTGGGCCTCCAAAATATGGATTGAGCTTTGTGTCCAGAAGGATTAAATGAATCCCAAGATATCAGTAATCCTAAAAAATAATTTCACAATTTCAATCACTTTATAAAAAATTGTGAAAGAAATATAGAATAAAATTAAAATAGTTAAATTTCAAAATTATACCATTTTTTCATTTAAGCTCAAAATTCTATTAAAACCTAAAAATGTGAATATTTCTCATAAAATAAAACTATGGTGGGTTTATAAAAATTTAATTACATTATAAAATATGAAGAAAAAAAATATTCATCATCCCTCATTAGAATAACTACCCTACCCATGATCCTGAGTTATTAGTTGTTATGCATCTGCTCAAAACATGGATCTCTATCTCTATAGAGATCAGTTTATAGAATATTCTTATAACAAAATACTAAATTATATTTTCAATTAGATATTTATGAACTTTCTATAGAGATTATAGGTTGATTATATTAATACCTTTGATTTTAATATCATATATACCACTAGTAAAGGGAATGTGGTGGTCGATGGATTGAGCATTAAATTACAAACACAAGTCATGAAGGTATCTGTTGAACATAAGTTTTGGATAATTTTTTTTGTTGATATGAACATATGAGTGAATGATTTTGGTTAATAAGTGTTTTTGTCTTCAATAAAAGTCGAATCATCTTCTGAAGAGTGAGTTTTACTTGATAATATGATAGACACTACGAGCCGAAACTTAGGAGAAATCCTAAATGGTGGGGAGACCTCATGCAAGTTCTCTCGATAACCTAGTGGATATTTGTGCTTCCATAACAGGTTTTTTGTTCTGTTTTCCCTGAGGAAGGAGTTTCTAGATAGTGTACATCAGTCTTGTTAATCCATACACCCTAGGGATACAAATATGTACCACAATTTGAGATGTTAGTATTGGGGGTCAGGGATGAGGCATTCAGTTGTAGATTTTGTATTGTGGTGTCTCAATTTTTAAATAGTTAATGAGGAAAATAGATAATTTTAGGTTTTTTAAGCATTTATCCATTACGGTATGGAAGTGGGATGATATTTATATGATTTTTTTTCATTGGTTTACCATTAAATCCTATTGGTAAGGATATGATTTGGGTGACTATTGACAAACTCACTATATCAATACATTTCTTACAAATAAAGGAAACAAAGAAAGTGGAATATCTTGGGGACTTGTACGTATGAGAAATTTTGAAACTTCATGGGGTACCCTCTAAATTTTTTTCTGATAGAGACTCGATGTTCACATGTAGATTCTGGAAAGTTTTGTAGGAGTAAATTGGTTCTTAATTGAAATTGAGAATGGATTATCATCCATAGATGAATAGATAGATAGATAGGGCTACCCAAGTTCTTAAGGATATACTCCAATCTAGTGTTCTTGATTTTGGTGTATCTTGGGACAAAAATTTTCCTTTGGTTGAGTTTTACTATGAAAATAGTTTTAGGATTCGATCACGGTGGCACCCTTTGTGGATTTGTATGGGTGGCCATATTGATCTCCCTTATGCTAGGAATATTTGGGAGAGTGGTCCTTAGTTGGGCCGAGTATTTTTTAAGAGATTAAAGAGGTAATGCAGCTGATCCAGAGGTGTTTGATCATGGGACTGAGTCGCCATAAATCTTATGTAGGTCATATGAATTAGCCACTAGATTTTGAGGTTAGTGATCAGGTATTTCTGAGAGTTTCACCTTTCTTGGGAAATCATTGGTTGGGTAAGTAGGATAAGTTTTCACCAAGGATTGTGGTCCCCTTTAAGATCGTTGATAGATTGGGGAGGGTGTTCTATAGGTTATTGTTACCATATAAATTGACTTTTATACATGAAATATTTCATGTTTCCCAGTTGAGGAGGTATATAACAGATCCTTCCCATGTGATTAGAGGGAGGATGTTGTTTTTGAGCCTGATACCATATTGTTTGAGCAGTCAGTTCAGATTATATATTGTTAGGATAAGGTACTATGTGGTAAAACAATTCCCTTGGTCTGAATACTATGGAAGTGTATATAGGATCTTCATGAGATGTGAGATTTTTATTCATTGATGAGGCAACAATGGACAACTCTTTTTTTGGATGCAAGATTTAGGGCACTTTTAGAGACATTAATTTTTTATAGTGTGCATATTATAATGACCCATTACCTTTCTGTCAAGTATTTTCTGATCTTTGTATTTGGTTTCCTTTTTTTATTAGGTGATTATTTTTATCCCTGACTTGGGAGTATACTTGTAATGGTGAAGTTATGGATTTTTTGAATTTTTATATTTTACCTTAGCTTTTTTGATGTATACTATGCATTTACATGGCATGTAATGGGGTTTCTTGATGTGTAATGTCGGCCGGAATCATCCCATGAGTTGAATTCAAAGTATGAGAATTTACACATTGTGTAAGGGTTACACATCTTGTAAGGGTTACACATCATGTAAGGGTTACACATCATGTAATATGAAAATATAGTTTTTAATTAAAAAGGTGGTTTGGTTTTTAGTGTAACTTAAAATAAAAGGGATTCATGGTGAGTAAAATATTACACACTATGTAATTCCCTAAGTTGTAGTTTTTAGGATGTTGTGCAGGTGTTTCAGGCTTCAATGTATCTTGCAGCCTTCTCCTCTTGGATGGATCGATCACCCTTTCTGATTTTGGGTGTCTTCATTCTGTCCGAATCTATTTTTTCATGGATTTATTAGTAGGGTTAGGTGCTTCTTTCCTACAGGTAATACTTCCTCTCGGTTTCCATATTTTTTGTGGTTACAAAACCATTTTTATAGGGATTTTTAATTAGATTGTGTTTTCTATCAATCCTTTTCAATCTTTGGTCATGTATTAACTTCATAAGGTAGATCTTGTGGTTTACAATCCCTGTTGTTATAGGTGGTTAGGTTTTCTATGCACTTGAGGTAGGTGTATCTATTCTGTTGTTCTAATTTATTGAATTTATTATTGTTCATATTTTTTTCTTGATATTTGAAGTGAAATTTCATGTGTGGAAATTGAAAATGGCATGGGTTTGTGTTTGAAAAGGGATTTTTATTTGAAAATGGAACTACCTTTATTTTAAATGGAAATGGACTTTCAAACCCTAAAGAATATTTACTTGGATTTGAAATATTTTTATAAAAATGAGATCATGTTTTTTAAAATATAAATTGGAAAACATTGCACAACAGGCACCTTGGGTACATAGAGATAGAGACATGGGTAGCCTTAGTGTGTATGGAACTACTATAAGGTAACCTCTTCTATGTCTATATTATATGGTAGGCCTCGATTTTAGTTGGACCCAACCTTATTCCTTATTATTATTGGGATTGTATAGTAGGTATTTCCTTATACTCTAGTGCCTATCTGGTAGGTGCATTATTGTTTCTGGTTGTTTATTACATGATATTTTATTTCATGGATGTTAGATCACATGTATATTTATATTTTTCTTGTTTATATATTTGGAAAACATGTCATGAAATTTGATAAAACTCAAGGATTTTTTGAAAAAGGATTTCAAATTTATTTATTTAAAAAAGTTATTTTAAAACAATTTTATTTTAAAGCTTGGACTTGTGCATTATTGATATTAGAACTTGTATAGGTATTTTGGTGATATCCTATTTGTATCTATTTCTCACACCCTAATTATTCATATGGGTGTATGTAGACTTTTTTTTAGGATTCAATTAAATGGAATAGTGTTTTGTAGCATCCAGGCTTCTCATTATGTTTTTGGTTCATTTTAGGATATTTTGTAGGTGATGTGGTCACACCGAGACTTGTTGTATAAACTTGTTATATTTCATATTTTATATTGTTTGGAACATTTGTATATTTCGTTTGTTTATTCATATTGCTATGGTTGTACATATTTTTTTCTTATATTCAAGACTTATTTTGTTATCTTTGTTTTACCCCACCTTGTGATGGTTAGAATTGGGTGACTAGTCTTGTTAAACCAGGTTGTTCTATTACATTCAACTTGTATAAAGTTTTATATGAACATAAAACCATAATTTATTCTTCATAAATAATAAAACTAATGAATTACCAGTATAAACCTTATCTTTAAGAAATTCATTGAGGAATGTTGATTTCATGTCCATCTGGACAACCATGAATCTTCTTTACACCACTATGGTTAAGAATAATCAAATAGTATCTAACCTATCCATGGGAGAAAATGAATTATCCATATTTATTTCTTTAATATATAAATAACTCTTATACAAAATCCATGCTTTATTTTGAATAACTTTTACTTATATATTGAGTGTGTTACAGAAAACCCATTTATTTTTAATAGAATTCTTGTTCTCCAAGCTCAAAATTTTTTCTAATTTCTAATTCTTCTTTATTTGGTCATGTAACATCCCCTGATTGGGCGACTTGACCAATGCCTAACTAGAAGTTCCCATATTTCCTCGGGAAACCTCCATATATGAATGAGGTTACCAACTAACATCAAGAGTCTAGGGTGTTGTCATGTGGAGACTACACCCTCATATCTAAGTAAAAAACACAATGTTAAATAACCAAACAACATCCATAGTATTACTAATTATAGTGCTAAGGAATAAATAAACAATGAAAACAAACTATATCATATTAAATACATAATAAAATAGTTCTATAGAGTCATGGTCATGCTAGAATATAATAATTGATCACCCACTAGGCTGATCCCATATACAAGATAAACAAAAGAATAAAATACACAAGGCTCTACCATTATCCTTTAGTCATACCTCAACCTAGACTCCATATCCTCATCGAGTTGCTCCAACACAATCGTGAAACACTGGGCCATTATCTCATCCAAATCATGTCTCTTTCTTAACCTAAAAGTGAACATAAGGTCTGCACATACACTAGTGTTCCCATGATGGGGATGAGAAATAAATTCTTAGTAGGTCACTCCCAATGGTGTACTTATCATATACTATCATAAAAAGTGCATGCACACCTGATATGCCCATCCTAGTAGAGTAGTAACTATAAAAAATAAATAAATAAAGACCATCGATCATTGGGTTCTAATGTTCCACCTGGGATTGACCAAACCTACTTCAGCTAGTGTTAGATGTCTCTGAGCATACCATGGCCATTGGTAGGATATGTGTCTTACCCCAAATCTCATGGATATTCCTATATAAATTAATGAAGCTAATTCCTAGGAGGTGATCCAATGGAAATTTAGATAAACCTCAAATTTTGTATCTCAGCATCTTGAAAATTACAAATAATCATGGAAGAAAAATCATGGGTAACCACCCATCCAATCTATATAGACCTATAGGTCGAGTCCCAAGTAACCAACTAGGCATTTCATATAGACCCATATGTAGATTCCTAGGTAACCACTTAGGAAATAACTAGTTTATCAAGGGGGAATATAATACCATGTGTTAATATCATATACACTTTATAAGGGGAATAACGACCCACTTGGTAATTTCATTGAGGGGAGAGGTGCCCACCTTGCAAATAGGCACACAAGCTGATTCCCAAGAAACTACCCAGGAAATCTATATTGACATGAAGGATGAATCCTAGGTGACCACCTAAGAATTTCAGTTGGTCTAAAAAATAAATCCAAAGGGATATCCCATGGTTTTCCATAAATACTCTAAGGTATAACCCTTGTCTCTTAGGAATTCCAAATAGGTGGGGAGGGTAGTTCCCATGTAACCACCCAAGAAATCCATATAGGTATAACATCCAAATATCATGTGACCAAAATAGAATTATATATATAATAATTGAGGGTAGTGTATTCATTCAGTAATATATTATCATAACAAGGATCGGTGGTAGTTCATGTCACATGGAAACATCTCATAAAAAATAGCATGGGTTGGCCATCTACCTAAACCCAAGTCACAAAATAAGATTTGTTTCTCAAGTGTATGGACTAAACATGTCACAATGGATATATAAGGTTCACATAATTATTCTAGTTATAAGGTGATTCCATCAAATAATTACTATCTATATCTAGCACTAACCCTCTCAAGGGTAACATGATACTAGGGCACCTATCTGAGTCCCCTAGGTCATACTGTAGTGTAGACACCATATATGGGTTCCTTGATCTCAATCTCATCTCTTAGGTCAACACCCATCACTCAGAGGTCATAGAATCCTTTGAAATCATCACAATAATATTATAGCCTCACTAGTATCAGACTAGAGAGATGTAATAATACCCATCTCACATTCTTGGTTCTCCTTATTCAGTAATCATGCACCCAACTCATCTATTTCATCAAACCATAACTCATTCATGTTAGCACAATACCATACCATACTAACTCAAACTAAGAACCTTATAGATCCCATTCCAAGTCCTCAAAACATCATCAAAGCCCGCATTCGGGTCTAAAATCACATCTCCCCCTATGAGAGCCCTCAAACCAGCCATCCTAGAGTAAAACATCCCCATCATATATTATTCTCCCTGAATTGTTTCTTAAATTTACTCCAATTACCAAGAGGGTTTCCCCATCATGTTCTACATGGAAAAAACACTCAAAATGAAATCCTCTAGAGTATATATCCATATTTAATGTATAAAAACAAGAAAACCCCCTTAGTAGAGATATTACATGGAGTGTACCTCTAGGTACATGGCATCTAAACTCAAAGCCCTCCCTTGGGTGTATACCATAATCAAACCCAATGTGTAATTCCCAAATAAATGATGTGTACAAAAATTATATATCATGTCTTCCACATGAGGGTCTAGAAATTTTCCTTACATAGTATCTATCCAAATACTCCACATGGACTCTGGCCATGTGCCGCACATGGGGTATGGTTGTGTACCATGGCCATGTACCCCCAAACTAGATGTGTGGACGAGTACTCAGCCACACCCAGAATCTCCCTACATTGTTCTTCCTCATGGACTACACATCATGTAGTTTTTATATTCAACTATATTATAAAAATGAATAACACATGATATGTGTTCTTAATAACTCATTGTGTGATTGGGTTTCCCAAACACAAATCCCCTAAGAAGCTCTTGAAACCCTATTTTCATCCCAAATCACTACACAACAGCCCTCAAGGAATTCATAGAAGTTTGGTAATCATAATTAAAATTTAAAATGATTAATCTACATGTAAAAATCATACAGAAAAAATATTCATCCAAACTTAAGATGAAATCACTAAAGCTTGATCTCAAATCCATGCTTCACGGCAGCTAAATCCTAATCCTTCTCCTTAAAGGATTCCTGATACACACCTTCCTTTAATTCTATCTCTCCCCCTATCACTCATGTAATATAAGATAATGTCATCCCTCTTGTGAAATTATTGATAGAAAAGGGGGATGGGAAAATAAAAACCAAAAACAAAATATAAAAAAACCTCATTAAAAATATCAACCCCAATCTGGGAACCCCAATAGGGTTTATACCTCTCATAAGTAAGACCCCCTATTATAGACCCAAACAAGAAGTTGTAATATGAATATGAGACTTTGTTTAGGATATATAAACATTTATTATTATTTCAATAATTAATATTTATTTAATAAATATTAATATATTGTGAAAAGTTTAACTAGATCACAATCCCACTAAATTCTAGCCCAAGGGTAAACACCCCATTATAAGATCAACAAAATAGTCCAAAAAATTATATAGGATCTTCTGATAGGGTAAAATACCACTTTACCCCTCAAGAACACCCAAAACACATAGAAAAATATAGTTTTATCCTCATTTTTACAACAAAATGTTTTACAATCTCCCCACTATAACACTTATCACCCCTAAGAAGTCTCAACATCCTTTTAGCCATAAAACCTAGCCTACTATGGTAATTAATTTACTAATGACCCATGGTTCCCTATCTCAAAACACTTAATGATCTTTCACTATATACTACTCAATATGAGGAACACTACTTATCAAAAATAAGTCTCTTTCTCAACAACCTCATCAATCATCAAGGAAGTGCACAATGAAACCCATCTATCCCATGACACCAAAGTGTCATTGATTAATCCATCACCCTTTTATGGAGCTCCCCACCATAAGTCTCAACTCAAAAAGGCTAATTCAGAACCAACATTCTCTCCACCATCGGAACCGCCTACCGAAACACCTTGTTAGTAATCCATCAACCCACTCATGCAGTTTCCAACTCACCACACCAAATTATATATAAAAACAATGGTCATACCTCCTCTATCCAATCACCCTTAATAATTATTGTTCACACCTACTGATGTGACATTATGTAATTTTATCAAGATGCCTGAATCCTTGAATTCATCAAGATACCATCCAAGGTCCCACTATAAATTTCAAACATGAAATTTGGTAAAATTCCATGGTTTGGATTTCCAACCTCTACTCTGGTCTTTATGCTCTCACCCAAGCACTGACATGTCGCTAATCTGATTTACCCTCATATCACAAAAAAATCATCCTAATCCTGGTGTCAATTCATGTATGCCATCCAGAACCACATAAAAATTTATGGTACATAACTATATCACTCACATATGAGAACCAATGTGAAACATCAATCACTAACCATTCCTAAATCACTAGGAATACCCTACTTAGTATCAACCTAAATTTCAAGTAAAACAAGGGTCACACCGTTCAACAACCAATAGTTCACTCCGCATTATATTACTTTCCTTATATCACTCCCTAAGTGTAACCTCAATAAGTTACTTCAATACATCTTCCTAAAAATCTATGTCAATGTATATTATCAGGTCGATCATACCACGACACCCTGAACATCCCCGATGTCACCTCTCACCATAGAGGAAAATTTCCCATTTCATAAAACTATTGGTAAACCAAGCCCTAGGAATTACATTAATTCCATTGATCCATGGCCTTTAAATGGACTCTCACCAATACATCTCATTTTTATCTAAAACTAATAGGCACACACTCCCATATTACCCAATTACAGAACCCAACTCATGCTCTCATGAAAAATATAAGGCATATCCTATGTATATAACATATATCTTGTAGACCTTCCATGCATTGATATAATAACTTGAATAATCTACCCATGATTACGGTCTCTAAAGTATTAGAAATTATAGGATAACCCCTCTCTCTGGTTACCCTCACATAACACAATACATCTCAAAGATAAAACCCATCTCACCAATATCCTGGGTCATATTTAAAGGCACCGGGATCTCCCACCTAGCCCATAAATTGTATCTAACAACATCACAACTCCTAGGGTGTCTCTCTGCTCCCATATCAAATACGATATGATAACTCACATTCCAATACACCAACCCTAGGTTCCTCATATACATCACATGCATCACCTTCCAATATATCAACCCACTCTAGGGAACTAATCCTCATCAGGCATCCACATATAGAACTATACCCTTAAGGATCACAATCTCATCTATCATCATGTGTGTGTGTGTGTAATGATATTATATTATTGTAATTCATGTTGGGTACACCATAGTAAAATGGTTTAATTAAGTATAATGAAACCAATGAGCTATATGAGAAAACACCATACCCGTTATTATTGACACTTTAAATAACTGAACATATTTTCATTCACCCTTAAGGGGTCTATCACTAAGGCATCAAGTGCCTATATCATCCCACTAAGGGTCATTATACATCCCTTAAACCAAGGAAATACATAGTCATCATAAAGGGGAATCCCTCCATAGAATCCATTTGATATGTCATAAAAATAAAATATATCACTGTTCATATGAGTAGGATACCACTAATTAGTTATATAAGAAAACACCATATAAGTTGTTATTGATATATTCAATAGTTTAACCCTTATAATTAGTGATATAAATCACACATAAGTATACATATTTCTTTTGAATCCTACATAATAAACATAATGCATAAATACCAGCCTCTTTCTATCATGATAAGATCCAAAAAACAATAAATTATAAATCATAAACCAAAAACCATGTGTGTCACACAAGGTGAAATCATAAAATAATAAAAGTGGAAAGCAAGAATAAAAATCCCATATATCTAGTAAATTAGACCTACTGTTAAAAAAGGTACTTGTAACACAACAATTCAAGGTCCGTAATAATATTTGACACATTCATATTCCTCATATACCATCTATTTAAATAATAAGACAAGTTATGATACCACTTTGTAACATCCCAAGATTGTTCCACTTAACTGGTGCTTGATCAGTGGTCTCCACATGACCTTAGGTGTGCCTCCCCATATTCCATAGGTTATAAATTAATAGTGAGGGTATAGTGTATTATCATGGGGAAACTATGATCTCACATCAAAGTAAAAAAAACACATTAGAAAATTACCAAACAACATCCATGGTAATAACCATCAAAGTACACATGAGTAAATAAAAAATGACAATATGATATATCAAATAAAATATGGAAGAAAACAGTCATAAAAAATCACAATTTTGTCGGTATACAAAAATTTATCACCCATCAATCTGACAACATATACTAGATAATCAAAAGAAAAAAATATTGTCTTCCTCGAGTTGTACCTCAAATCAGCCTCTATATCCTCACTGAGCTTCTATATCAGAATAATCTAGAACTAGACCACTATCCCATACAATACATATCCTATGATCAAACTAAAATAAAATATAACATCTACATGTGTACTGTAACAGCCCGAGATTTTGTGAAAAATATTCTTTTTAATTTTATTAATGTCTTGTGTTGTATGCTACACCAAAAGGATCTTGCACAACACACATCCTTGACTTTCCTTTCATTACACGCAATCGCGACCTTCCTCGATAGCGTGTGTAGTACACAATAACGAGTTTCACTAAACAACGATATGCTATTAAAATATTATTAAAACTAGCCGTTATGAATAGTAATAACCACCTTTTAAAATTTTAGAAATTTTAGCTCTCAAAATGGACTTCATTTTTGGATTCGGAGTATCAAATTTAGCCTAAGGTGAAATTTTGGTACTTTTCGGATAACTTTCATATTTTGATGAATAGTGAAAATTACTAAATTATAATTAAAAACAACTTTTTTAATCAAAATAATTAATAGTGATAAATTATTAATTTGAGTGGTTTTAAAGTATATTTAGAATATATTTTTACAATTCAATACAATTTTGGTCATTGGATGTAATTTCACATTTACACCAGACATAAACAAGTGTTAATCTTTTGATAGTTATTATCTCTTAAAAACATGCTATTTGTTGTGACAACGTAAATTAATTATAAAATTAATTAATGCAACTTATATGTTGGGAATTTTTTAAAATAGAAATCATTTTTGAATTCGGAATATCAATTATAGCTTAGGGTGAAATTTTGGTATTTTTCTGAAAACTTTCAATTTTTGATGAATAGTGAAACCACTAAGTGGTAGGTTAAAAACTGAATTTTGCATAAAACTTAATTTTACCGCTTCTGTGAATGGAATTTCGAAAATCCGACAGACACGGTTGATATCAGTAAGTAAAATGTGGTTAAATGAGATAAAAATAATTTTTTGGTGAATAGTAACTTTTTACTTTTTTTACCGCGGTTAATAGTAAATAGGGTAACTAAGGGTAAATATGATATTACTATTACCCTAACACATGTCCTAATTCTATTGGATAAGTTTAATTCGATCAAAAACAACCTTAGGAATAAAATATGACCATTTAGGCCCACTTGGATTAGATTAGGACATTTATTATTAATTTATTTAAAGAAGGGTTAAAATAGTTAAAATCAAAGTTTAATAAGTAAACCATTTTTAATATGGGGTTATACATAATATAAATTCGATTATAAATATTCATTAGAAAGATAAAAAGATTTACTACATAATGATATTTTATTTATAATTTTTAGACATTAAATAAATTAATTTATTTATGACACAACGATGATGCAGTAATTAACCTTTTAAGGAAATGTTAACATAATTGATGTTATAAATGCCCAAATAAATATAATTTGAGACTTTTTATGAATTCCAATACTTTTATAGGTTACTATGATATATTAGTGTTGATTTAATTAACTTTTTTCGAACATATAATTTGTTATGGCTTTCACTAAAATCATATATCAAATAGTGTCAAAATTGACACAAAATAGTTTTTAAATCAAATATTATATTAGTAATTGTTATTTTATTCCTAAAAATCTATGGTTCGGACAAATGACTTAGATAAGGATATATATATTAATAATAAACAATTTGGGGTTCTTTTGGCATGTTATAGTAAGTGTATTAACCATATAGTGTAAGAAAACAAAAAGACACGGTAAAAGTTAAATTATTTAACTTAGAGTTAAATCTAATTGATAAGGTTAAAAAAATAACCTAAACTTGGATAAATCCTATTGGTTGATAGGATTTCTACCCATCTCCACTTTACCTTAGAAAAAATACCCTTTGGAACCATTATAAACCGATTTTGACTTTAATATAAAATAATATTTTGAGATATTCCTAAGGTGCCCCTCTCCTCCCTTATAAAAGGGCACCTCCTCCCTCTCCTCCTCACACCAATTTGAGCATTAAAGCTGGGCCAAACCCTGCCAAAATATCTTCTCCACTTCCCTAGAATAATCCTAGAGGTCCTGGTCTTCTTCAAAGACCAATATTAGTTCCCTAAGTGGAGGATTCAAGGAGGCGTTTAAAAGAAGAGGTAATATCCAATACCGATCTTTTCAATTTCTTTCTTCTTCAACTTCTTCTTCTTTAGTTGTTTCATGATAAAGTAATAACATCAGTATTTCTTATATACTGATATGTTATTATAAATATGAAACAACTCTAATTAACCTTCTATCCATCCTACGGAAAAAGTAAATCACTGCGCGTGCGTACGTACGGAATACCGTCTCCACGCCGTGGTGTAATCTATTTTCCACCATCACCTTACAAGGATGGGTATAATGGTGTAATGAGTAACTATTTAGGATTATTATAAAGTAATATTGATACTGAAATAATATATATATACTCCAATACAGTTCCACGATCATAGGAACGATATCATCACTCGTGCGTACGTACGGAATACCGTCTCCACGATGTGATGCGACTCGTTCTACATGATCATCATTACATAGTAATTATATAAATGAATTGAATGAATAAATATGATATATGTTACACTAATACCATTCTGGATATAAGGTATCTATAACCTTAAAAGAAGAATAAGAATTTATTCGGCAAAACATGCATAAGAACAAAAGGCAATAAGGACCCGAGTAACAAGTAACAATGAAATATTACTAACAATAAGCTAAGAATATGACCATATATGATATCATATCAATATGTATGATTCTGGAATAAGTAAATAACATTATTTAAACCATTATACAGTAGCTTCAGACACGTACAAAGCAAATCGGACCTAAGGTAAGGGAAATATCACAATCTCATTTTTATCCGAGATTGTTTATTCGTAAGTATTTACTGGGGTGTATTTTGTCATCCACATCCATGTTCCCTAAATATGTAATATTGTTTCCATCAACTTACAATAGTTTAAATCCAATTTTACCCTTCGGTGAGTTTTTAGTAAAGAATATGAGAGGAATCTTTTGTCGTTTTTTCGTACAAGGTACTTTTTGACTTTTCCGACAAAGGTACGAAGAATGTTTTTTTTAACTTATATGGCATGAATGGATTTTTAAAAACATTATTTCCAAGAATCTTCCTTTACAAGTTTTCAAGTTTATTTTTAATCAACTTCTTTTAGTTTAAAATTGTATGACATGTTAAGAAAGGAAAAGTGTTTTTGAAGTAAAAAGGATATTTTCCTCAAGAATGAAGTTCAAGTGTTTTATCAAAATTATTTTCCATCTAAGATAACAAAGGATTCTGTTTGTATCCCTATTATTACATTGATTTGATTATGTTGTTATGGAATTATTTTTATGAATTCCTTTATCGTATATGAATTGTTTTATGATGTCATGATGTTTAAGATTCCCATTTTTATTACATGGGTTATGCAATGATGTATGGTTTATGATTTTGTGGCACGCATAAGAATGGTGTCATTATGATATGGGTGGGACCTTTATCTCCCTCCAATGCATTGGGTAAAGATTTTATATCTCATGAGATAGACATGGCTGGAACGGTAGGTTATACCGGTTCAGTGAAACAGGACTGGAACGAGGGTGACTCGGTTCAGAAAGGGACTTTGTCCACTAAGATAGTCTTGGCAATGAGTCTTGACTAACAAGAAATGATTCTCTATGATTATGTGTGTATGCCACAAAGTTTCATGTTTTAAGTTATTATTATTGGAATTTCATTTCACTACTATGATTTATCCCATGTTATGAAATTATGCTCTCTTTTGCAGGTTAAGATTTCCAAAAGTTAAGTTCTTATGAATATGATGTGATTGATTTTTCTTTTGTTTACCCTTACTGAGCATTTGAGCTCACCCTTTTATGTTTTCTTTTCCCCAGGATATAAAGAAAGGTTCTAGGTAAAAAAAAGGGAAGATCTTTATGGGAGATATTGAAGATCTTTCACCACGATTAGAAGATTACGTTCCGAGTTTCCAAAGACACTAAACTATTATGGTCCTTGTGTGTGTGTTTTTGTTATGTACTAAGTATTCCGCAAAAGTAATGTAATGTCCATGTACGTCAAGTTTTGGGTCTTTACAGTTGGTATCAGAGGAAAGGTTTAGTCAACCTTTGGAAACTAGGATGCGAAAACGTTAGTGAGATCCCTAGAAATATTTCTAAGGTATGTCTAGGGATGTCCCTAAGGATAAGTATACGTATAGGATATAGTCCTAGAACTATGGTAACGGTATTAGATTAAACCTAAGATGTTAGATATTGAAGTTAATCCCCCTTTATTATGATTTTTGGCTCTAACACTATTCTTTTTGGGTTTTAGAAAATGGCTGGAAACAAGATGATTCACGATAATGGAGGATATGATGGACAATGGAATGATATTCTTCATAATGAAATGGGATTTGGAAGTCCAAACATCATTATTATGCCGAATCAGAAATCTCATAATATGATCAATAAAGTAAAATTTGGTAAGTTTCCTAACTCGGCTAATAAGAGAAAGATGGAGTTTCATGATGATCATAGAGGAAAGAAAGTTCAATTTCCCCTATGTAAATCATGTGGGAAGAGGCATCAAGGAGAATGTTTCAAGGGAACTGGAAGATGCTTTGGGTGTGGAAAAGAAGGACACAAAGCAAGTAAGTGCAAAGGAAAAGGTTCAGTTAACACCATGGATGAAAATAATGGTATTGCTACGACATCAAAAATGGTTAAGTGTTTTAAATGTGGAATGTATGGGCATTATGCAAACCAATTTCCTAAGGGAAAGACTCATGAAGAGAATCAGTATGGTCATATGGGTAGTATTTATGTGGATGATGATGAAGAGACTACAAATGATATGTGAGATGAAAGAATTGTTGAAGCTCGGTTAATGGTTTAAGAATGTAGTGGAATGATTACATGTTTATCATGTGTAATGTTGGAATAAAGAGACATCTAAGGATTGTTACACTATTGTCTTTCCTTGAGTTTTGAAAGTGTATGATTAATGTTACCAGTATCCATGGAAGGTTATTCAGATATTTTTGGAATGTAGATGATATGCGCATAATGAAGGGATAAGGAGAAAATTAAATGTTTGATAGTATTCATGAGCTCATGACTGATATAAGGAGAAGGTTATATTATGGTTTGAGTATATAGAGTTTTTGGATTTTGGTATGTGGAAAGTGTTAACTTTTAACAGTATTCATGTTTTCACTAAGGTTCAATGGGTATTCATTCTTCAAGAGAATACATGATTAAGGCCTTTGAATGTTTGGAATGTGACCGACAAGACATATCTTATGATATATGGGGATCAATGACAATATTAAATCTCTGGTAATCGTTTTCACTATATTATGAGAGTGGACTGCAGTATTATGGATAAGCCTAAAGATTAGAATGGATTATGTTGTACATAAGTTAGGATAAAACGTTTTTCGATATTATTGATGGGATTTTATAGTAATATAGCTTTAGAAAAAGGACAACCTGTAGGACAGGCGACAGCCCATCGCGTCGGACAAGGCTGTGGGAATCGAACCTACAACCGAAGTGCGACTGGCCTTTATCGCCTACCACTGGCCTACAGGAAGTCCCTGTTTAGTAGAAACTAGTTTTATTATATTAAGCAGTATGATATATGAAGTATAAGTCCATTTTAGGAACCATATATGATTAATCTCACTATAGATCGACTTATGTATATAATTTTTGCTAACCTTTTGTTTGAGACAGATGGAATGACCCGTCATTCTATCACATGATCTGCTAACACTTCACGAATAACAAATTCAACTTCATTTATTTAAGAGATGAAGTGGAAATTGTTTAAGGCACGAACAACAGTGAGATTGTACCAAAATAAAGTAAGTATTTATTCTAATTCTAATTCTTCAACTTTAGGGAAATGATCTTGAAAACCAAAAATGTTGTCCTAGTGATCTTATATTTGATTAATCAGATGGTACCTTAGATCGTCACAAATTTATGGATTTGTGATTGCTAGCTTTTCCATAGCCATGTTCTCTACCACTCTCCATCAGAACATGATGGTTAGATTTCTCTTCCATATCCATATTTTCACCTATGTGGAAACCCAGTGATTAGTTTATTTGGGTAACTGTTACATTTCATACTTTTGTTTTTAAATATTCGTTTTGATATTCCTTTTTACGATGTGGGTTTCTATTAAAGAAACTTTCGAATAGTAAACCATTTATAACCCCGACGAATTTCGAGGGCAAAATTCATTTTAAGGGGGGTAGAATGTAACAGCTCAAGATTTTGTGAAAAATATTCTTTTTAATTTTATTAATGTCTTGTGTTGTACGCTACACCAAAAGGAGCTTGCACAACACACATCCTTGACTTGCCTTTCATTACACGCAATCGCGACCTTCCTCGATAGCGTGTGTAGTACACAATAACGAGTTTCACTAAACAATGATATGCTATTAAAATATTATTAAAACTAGCCGTTATGAATAGTAATAACCACCTTTTAAAATTTTAGAAATTTTAGCTCTCAAAATGGACTTCATTTTTGGATTCGGAGTATCGAATTTAGCCTAAGGTGAAATTTTGGTACTTTTCGGATAACTTTCATATTTTGATGAATAGTGAAAATTACTAAATTATAATTAAAAACAACTTTTTTAATCGAAATAATTAATAGTGATAAATTATTAATTTGAGTGGTTTTAAAGTATATTTAGAATATATTTTTACAATTCAATATAATGTTGGTCATTGGATGTAATTTCACATTTACACCAGACATAAACAAGTGTTAATCTTTTGATAGTTATTATCTCTTAAAAACACTCTATTTGTTGTGACAACGTAAATTCATTATAAAATTAATTAATGCAACTTATATGTTGGGAATTTTGTAAAATAGAAATCATTTTTGAATTCGGAATATCAATTATATCTTAGGGTGAAATTTTGGTATTTTTATGAAAACTTTCAATTTTTGATGAATAGTGAAACCACTAAGTGGTAGGTTAAAAACTGAATTTTGCATACAACTTAATTTTACCACTTCTGTGAATGGAATTTCGAAAATTCGACAGACACGGTTGATATCAGTAAGTAAAATGTGGTTCAATGAGATAAAAATAATTTTTTGGTGAATAGTAACTTTTTACTTTTTTACCGCGGTTAATAGTAAATAGGGTAACTAAGGGTAAATATGATATTACTATTACCCTAACACATGTCCTAATTCTATTGGATAAGTTTAATTTGATCAAAAACAACCTTAGGAATAAAATATGACCATTTAGGCCCACTTGGATTAGATTAGGACATTTATTATTAATTTATTTAAAGAAGGGTTAAAATAGTTAAAATCAAAGTTTAATAAGTAAATAATTTTTAATATGGGGTTATACATAAGATAAATTCAATTATAAATATTAATTAGAAAGCTAAAACGATTTCCTACATAATGATATTTTATTTATAATTTTTAGACTTTAAATAAATTAATTTATTTATGACACAACGATGATGCAGTAATTAACCTTTTAAGGAAATGTTAACATAATTGATGTTATAAATGCCAAAATAAATGTAATTTGAGACTTTTTATGAATTACAATAATTTTCTAGGTTACTATGATATATTAGTGTTGATTTAATTAACTTGGTTCGAACATATAATTCTGTTATGACTTTCACTAAAATCATATATCAAATAGTGTCAAAATTGACAAAAAATAGTTTTTAAATCAAATATTATATTAGTAATTGTTATTTTATTCCTAAAAATCTATGGTTCGGCCAAATGACTTAGATAAGGATATATATATTAATAATAAACAATTTGGGGTTCTTTTGGCATGTTATAGTAAGTGTATTAACCATATAGTGTAAGAAAACAAAAAGACACGGTAAAAGATAAATTATTTAACTTAGAGTTAAATCTAATTGATAAGGTTAAAAAAATAACCTAAACTTGGCTAAATCATATTGGTTGATAGTATTTCGACCCATCCCCACTTTACCTTCGAAAAAAGACCCTTTGGAACCATTATAAATCGATTTTGACTTTAATATAAAATAATATTTTGAGATATTCCTAAGGTGCCCCTCTCCTCCCTTATAAAAGGGCACCTCCTCCCTCTTCTCCTCACACCAATTTGAGCATTCAAGCTCGTCCAAATCCTGCCAAAATATCTTCTCCACTTCCCTAGAATAATACTAGAGGTCCTGGTCTTCTTCAAAGACCAATCTTAGTTCCCTAAGTGGAGGATTCAAGGAGGCGTTTAAAAGAAGAGGTAATATCCAATACCGATCTTTTCAATTTCTTTCTTCTTCAACTTCTTCTTCTTATTTAGTTGTTTCATGATAAAGTAATAACATCAGTATTTCTTATATACTTATATGTTATTATAAATATGAAACAACTCTAATTAACCTTATATCCATCCTACGGAAAAAGGAAATCACCGCGCGTGCGTACGTACGGAATACCGTCTCCACGCCGTGGTGTAATCTATTTTCCACCATCACCTTACAAGGATGGGTATAATGGTGTAATGAGTAACTATTTATGATTATTATAAAGTAATATTGATACTTAAATAATATATATATACTCCAATACAGTTCCACGATCATAGGAACGATATCATCACTCGTGCGTACGTACGGAATACCATCTCCACGATGTGATGCGACTCGTTCTACATGATCATCATTACATAGTAATTATATAAATGAATTGAATGAATAAATATGATATATGTTACACTAATACCATTCTGGATATAAGGTATCTATAACCTTAAAATAAGAATAAGAATTTATTTGGCAAAACACGCATAAGAACAAAAGGCAATAAGGACCCGAGTAACAAGTAACAATGAAATATTACTAACAAGAAGCTAAGAATATGACCATATATGATATAATATCAATATTTATGATTATGGAATAAGTCAATAACATTATTTAAACCATTATACAGGAGCTTCGGACATGTACAAAGCAAATCAGACCTAAGGTAAGGGAAATATCACAATCTCATTTTTATCCGAGATTGTTTATTCGTAAGTATTTACTGGGGTGTATTTTATCATCCACATCCATGTTACCTAAATATGTAATATTGTTTCCATCCAATTAAAATAGTTTAAATCCAATTTTACCCTTAGGTGAGTTTTTAGTAAAGAATATGAAAGGAATCTTTTGTCGTTTTTTCGTACGAGGTACTTTTTGACTTTTCCGAAAAAGGTACGAAGAATGTTTTTTTTAACTTATATGGCATGAATGGATTTTTAAAAACATTATTTCCAAGAAGCTTCCTTTACAAGTTTTCAAGTTTATTTTTAATCAACTTCTTTTAGTTTAAAATTGTATGACATGTTAAGAAAGGAAAAGTGTTTTTGAAGTAAAAAGGATATTTTCCTCAAGAATGAAGTTCAAGTGTTTTATCAAAATTATTTTCCATCTAAGATAATAAAGGTTTATGTTTTTATCCCTATTATTACATTTATTTGATTATTTTGTTATGGAATTATTTTTATGAATTCCTTTATCGTATATGAATTGTTTTATGATGTCATGATGTTTAAGATTCCCATTTTTATTACATGGGTTATGCAATGATGTATGGTTTATGATTTTGTGGCACGCATAAGAATGGTGTCATTATGAGATGGGTGGGACCTTTATCTCCCTCCAATGCATTGGGTAAAGATTTTATATCTCATGAGATAGACATGGCTGGAACGGTAGGTTATACCAGTTCAGTGAAACAGGACTGGAACGAGGGTGACTCGGTTCAGAAAGGGACTTTGTCCACTAAGATAGTCTTGGCAATGAGTCTTGACTAACAAGAAATGATTCTCTATGATTATGTGTGTATTCCACAAAGTTTCATGTTTTAAGTTATGATTATTGGGATTTCATTTCACTACTATGATTTATCCCATGTTATGAAATTATGCTCTCTTTTGCAGGTTAAGATTTCCAAAAGTTAAGTTCTTATGAATATGATGTGATTGATTTTTCTTTTGTTTACCCTTACTGAGCATTTGAGATCACCCTTTTATGTTTTCTTTTCCCCAGGATATAAAGAAAGGTTTTAGGTAAAAAAATTGGAAGATCTTTATGGGAGATATTGAAGATCGTTCACCACGATTAGAAGATTACGTTCCGAGTTTCCAAAGACACTAAACTATTACGGTCCTTGTGTGTGTGTTTTTGTTATGTACTAAGTATTCCGAAAAAGTAATGTAATGTCCATGTACGTCAAGTTTTGGGTATTTACATGTACCATGGTGCCAATGCAAGTGGTGAGAAATTAATTCTCAGTAGACCACTCCCAACAGTGTACATATCATCTGTTATAATAACAAGTGAATGCACATGTTATATGATCAGCCTAGATGAGTAATAACTAGAACAAATAAATAAATAAACATCATCAATCCTTAAGTTCTAAAGTTCCACTTGGGGTTGACTAAACCTAGTTTGTCCAGTTATGGATGTCTCTTCATTGGGAGGATATGTGTCTTCCCCAAATCTTATGGATACGCCTATATATAGGCATAAATCCTATTCCTGGGAGGTGTTTCTAGGCAATCTAGATAAACCTCAAAGGCTGAATCTATGTATCCAAGGCATTCCTAATAGGCATGAAAGTTTATTTCTGGGTAACCACCCAGACAATCCATATATACCTATAGGATGAATCCTAGGTAACCACCAAGGAATTACACATAGACCCATAGGCTGATTCATGGGTAACAAACCAATAATGAATAGTATTTATAGGGGGGGTCAATTTCCCACTAAGTAATATATTATACTTTATCCATGGTAATAGTGTCTTGCCTATTAATCTCATTTATGGGAATAACACCACCATCAAAAATAGTCATACAAGTCGATTATTGGGTAACCACCCAGGTGATCCATATAGACCCAAAGTTTGAATCCTAGGTCACCACTTAGGTATTCTAATAGGTATAACATCTAAATCAAAGGGTATTTCCTATGTAATTCCATATATACTTGAAGGCTAAATCCTAGCATCTTGGGAATTCTAAATAGGTATGGAGGATGATTATTGGGTAACTATATCAGCAATCCACATAGGCATAATAGTTGAATCCCAGGTAACCACCTAGGCATTCTATATGGAAGACACAATAGAATTTTATCCCTCCAGTAACATCACATCATAATAGGGATCAGTGGTAGTGTATTCCACCCAATAACATATCATAAAAAATAATGTGGGTTGTCCATCTACCCAAATACAACTCACAAAGCATGGTTGGCCTCTCAAGTGCATGACATAACCTCTTCACTACTACCATATTAGGATCATGGAACAATTTGGGTTCTAATGTGTCACCTTCAATCATTATTATCCATATCTCACACTGACCCTCTCTTGGGTAATATGATACTAGGGAACCATCTCAGGTCCCATAGGTCACATCGTAGTGAGAACACCCTACATGGGTTCCTCGATCTCGATAGCATCTCTCGAGTCAACACATGTCACTCAAAGGGAATGGTTTCCCTTTAAATTATCACAATCATATTACAAACATGCTAGAATCAGACTATAGAGATGCCATAATTCCCATCTCACATCCCCAATCCTTCTAGGTTAGTCCTCACACACCCAACCTATATATTTACTCAAGTCATGAATCTATCCTGCTAACCAAGGACCATCATATACTAATCCAAACCAAGGATATTTTTTATCATATTCCAAGTCCTCTCAATCTCCTTATGAACCTCACATGTGTCTTATATCACATTTTTCCTTAGGAGAGCTCTCAAACTAGCTATACTAGCGTAAAACATCTCTATCGTATATCATTCACCTAGAATCATCACTTAAATGTCCTTCAGCAACCATGGGGTTTCCACCATCATTTTCTATATGGAAAAAACACATAGAATGGAATCCTCTTGAGTATTTTTCTATATTTAGGGCAAAAAATAAGAAAAAAACCTCTAATGGGATAGTACATAGTGTGTACCTCTGAGTAAATGGTGTATACACTAAAAATCCACCCATAGGATTCTACCTCATCCAAAACTAGAATGTGAGTCCCAAATACATGGTATATACAAACCTTATATGACATGTATTCCAGATGGGTTTCTGGCCATGTTCGTCATGCAACATCAAGTCAAATTCTCCACATGAACTCTAGACATGTACCGCTCATGGGGTATTGTCATGTACTCTATACAAACATGTTCTCCCAAATATGGTGTCTGGACATGTATTCAACCACACCCTAATTCTCCCTATATGTTGTGTCCTCTTGAAATATACACTTTGTAGTTATCATCTTCAAAACTACACCAAAAATAAAGAAAAAAACTGAATCTTTTCCTGAACAACAGACCATGTGATGGGGTTTCTCAAAGGAAATCCCCTATGAATCTCCCTAAGATGGAAAAAAACTTTTCATTGTGTTACTTTGTGAGTTTTACGTGATGGATATTTAGATAGAAGGTTTAAGGGTGAAGGGAGGAGAATAGGGTTGAATTTCTAGCTGTAGAGGTTCCATGTGGTGTGGTAATGTTCTTTACATTCTGATGGGGGTCTTTATATCATGTGGCAGAGCACAATAGCATGGAGGCTTATAGAGGTGGGTTTCGATTGTAATGACCTAATCATTTATGAATAAAATTACATTTCTTTTAATATCTTATGGATATAGAAAACACATGCACTTTTTTTATTATTGGGTTTAAATAACTTTTAAGTATCATTACCATTGATAATATAGTCATTGAATAGTGATCAAATAACTAATATAAATATAAGGTTTTAACAAATCCTTTCAACATAGACAAAGGAGGTGATGGCCTCATCCAGTAGACTTAGGCTATACAAAGCTCATTTTTCGGAGATCGGAAAGGAGGTAGAATCACTGGGCTTCGCTCTTGACCAACCCCAAGCTGAGTTCCAACAACTTAATCATGAGTGAAATAGTTTATAGGAGAATTTCAATCTCATCAACATCGCAACCCAGACCATGATCACCGAACGACCCCAAGAAAGACCCACCATCGCACACCTTACTCTTAGGGAGTATGATGGTGTAATAAAGGGATATGTAACAAGACTCTATAATTATGATTATGTGTACAATTATTTTATAGAATAATGAATATACTTTCATTTTATTATTGTTAATTTGTAAATGATTTTTAAATCACAAATAGTATTTTTGGTTAATATTCAAATTCAATTAGGAAATATATTTTGATGAATTAATGGATTTTTTAATTAAATAATATTTTAATAAAAAATTCTTATTAAATTAATTTTATCAAATATAAGTTATCGTTGATTGTACCACGATTCACTGTTTTATTTCACCCTTATACCAATGTATTAAACTGGTTTTGTATTAAAAATTATAAAAATAATAACTCATTTAACTTCATGTTTGATTCCATTATTTTTTCTTTATCACTATTAAAAAGAGAAATGTTTCTTGTTTTTATTATTTCAATGTAGGAGGAGATGATTTGGAGGGCCCATGATGAAGTGGAAGAAAAATGGGAAAAAATTGCATGGATCCATGAATAATTGTCTATTGTTGTGCATTTTTAGAAACTTAAGTGCATCCAAATAGGATCATATTTTGTGTAATGGTCCAAAATTTAATTTTCTACAACTCTTATGAAGGAACCCTAGCCCAATTCTGTCATCAAGGTACCCAACTGACCTGATCTGTCCAGAACACCGAATATGCGTGAAGTCAAAAGTGGTGTTCTGTAATATGTCCATATCTCCAGATCCACTTGTAAAAATGATGAAAAACATTTAGTAGAGATATTCAGAAAGCGGGTATATAACTTTCCAGTTTTTTCAAAATGGATATTCAATTGTCTATTGGCCAAAACATGTGGGACAAGTGGTTTTAATAAATCAATGTGCCCAAAACCACCTTCCAATTTTCTTATAAAATGGCACCTTGGGATCCCCATTTGAGAGTTCGAACCATAGGCAAGGTGATTCCATTTTAGAGTCCCAAAAAAGTCCTCCCACAAATATTTGAAGTTTTGGAGGCCATTCGAAGTTCTACCTCAACATCTTTCTCTTCCTCCCTCCCATGGGTTTCTAAACCCCTTGTGATCACACGGGGAGGAACATGTTGTAAACCACAAGATTAATGTTGTAATTTTTGAATGGTATTTTTAATTCTAGGTTTTTATATTGTTTTTCTTCATCCTATATTTTTATTTAATTGATTTTTGTACTGTTATTCCATTCTCGACTCAAATTATCATGCATGGGGGTACCCATTCATGTGATGTTTCACACATCATTCACCACTTCTTCTTCCTCTTTCAATTATAGTGTTTTTGTGGTTCATATTGCTCAACTGAACTCTCATAAACACTATCATGGACATGTACTTTATAGTCATGGTAACACATTTAAATATCATAAAAACCTGGATAGTGCATCGAGTTCTTCGTGTGTGGCCTTGGTGAGTTTCAATTATGAAGTCGAACACAAATCACCCAATCATCGGTGGTATCTGGTGAATCATTGTGTGTTTCCAACTGAACCCTAGGAGGTATCCTAGTATAAACTCAATAAAATCCTAGTTATAGGTGTTAAAAACTAGGTATTAAAAGATGATAACCCTATCTCTTGAAATGATGACGGATGAGCATCATGTGATACTCCCCTGGGTTGATCACACTTAATTAATCTTGTTCATTCCTGCTTTGTTTTATCGCTTTATTTTTTTTGTAATCTTTAATCATCAAACCCCATGTTTTCCAAAATCCCATTACCATTTTATTTTTATAATGAAAACCCTCATTTTAAATTAATTATCTAAGGCTCTGTTGAGAGACGATCTAGGGTTGCTGCTATACTGCAGAAATTCTAGTAAAAACTTAACAATTAATTTGACGCACTTGAAAACTCAATCAAATTTTGGAATCATTTACAGGGATCCAAGATCATTTTTTTATTTCATTTTATTTATTTATTTATATTCTTAATTAGTATTACTTTCAATACCCCACCCCCATTTGATTGTTTTTGTTTTGGTTTTCTGTTTCTATTTTTGGTTGTTTTGTGTGTTCTTTCCCTCTCTCTCTCTATCTCTCTCTCTCTTCTTCTTCTTATTCTCTATATATATCTCTATAATTTTATAATATAACATTATATTATACTTTCACCCTTATTAAGTGATTTTATCCATATTCAATTATAAAAAAACTAACTTCACAACTTATTTGCATGACCAAATTAGAAAAAGAAAAACTTCTTGAATTTGAGCCTAAAATTGAAAAGACACTTCACACACAAATCAAGGCATATAGATAAGTTAAATAAAATAACACTAAGGAACCCATTTTGGAACCTCATGTGGTCCTAAACCAATAAAAAAATTAACCTAATCAAACCTAATAAAACATGGCTAAAAATAATCGAACCTTAAAAGAACTGACCACCCCGGATGTGGAGTACCAACCTGTGTACATCCAATATCCCAAGGAAGAAACTAAATTTGATCTAAGATCAGGCCTCATCCACCTTCTTCCTAAATTATATGGCCTTCCCAGTGAGGACCATCATAAACACCTTAAATATTTTCACATAGTTTTCTCCACCATGAAACCCCAAAATGTATCTGAGGACATAATTAAGTTTAGGGCCTTCCCTTTGTCCCTTGACGATGTAGCCAAAGATTGGATATACTATTTTCTTACCACAATTGGGGGCTAGAATGACCTGAAAAGGCTATTTTTAGAGAATTTATTCCCTACCTCCCTAACTTCATCAATTAAGAAAGAAATTTGTGGCATTAGGAAATCACAAGGAGAGACCCTTCATGAATACTGGGAGAGATTCAAAAGACTTTGCTCAAGCTACCCCCACCACCAAATTAATGAACAAATGTTAATCCAATACTTCTATGAGGGACTTGTACCCGTGGATTGTGGAATGATATATGTTATAGTTGGTGGTTCCCTTTTTTATAAAACACCTTCTTCCGCTCGTGACTTGATAGCCAACATGGATCAAAATGCACAATAATTTGGTACACAAGCTATTGCACCAACCTGAGGAGTTCATGAGGTAAGTCATTCATCCATAGAACAAAAGGTATATAATAAACTTGATGAGATGCATACCCTTATAAGGCAATTATCTCAATCCCAAGGTAACTCACACTCTTCTTTAGTTCCAATACATTGTGGTATTTGCTCTGAAAATACTAATTTTTCTGACCAGTGCCCACAACTTCAAGATTCACCTGTGCCTTGTGCAGTTGTGTTCCCAGGGAATCCATTCTAAAAAGAAAATCCCTTAAATCAAGAACCATTTAGGCCAAATCCAAACCCCTAGTAGAAAGCACAACCACAATACCAACAAGGAGGCAACCCGAGCTACCCCAAGAAAAATTGGTATCAACAAGGTCAAGGTATGAAATATTCTTATCCCTCAAATTCTCGAAATAATCTCCCCCACCCCCACCCAAATGTGAACCAACCCTCGAGGACATGGTAAAGAAAATGGAATCCCAAAATCTCCAGCTCTAACAAACCATGCATCAGCTATTCAAGACCTTCGAACTCAAGTGGGGCAGTTGGAAAACACTATCGGTGAGCTTAAGATGCAAGGTTCTAGACAACTACCATCCCAACCCATTGCCAATCTAAAGGAAAAAGGTCATGTATGTGCAGTTACACTTCTTAGTGGTAAAGAAGTATCTCCTTCTACTGATTCTGCAAAACAGGTATGTCCCCCTCTTGAAAATTCTCTTTCCCAACCCTCAAAAATTTCATGTAAAGAAAAACAAGACAAAAAGGGTAATCAAATTATCATTGATGATTCAAATGAACAATTCATTACTCTTCTTTTCCCCCAAATAATCTCTAAATCTAAGAATAATTTTGATAATGAGATTGATAATGAAATAATGGATACATTTTCCTCTTCTTCACCTTTGGATGATTTGATTTTTGATTCATGTTTAGAGTGTTATGTGGGTTCTGAAAAGTGTAAATTTTGTGCTTTAATTGACGAGTGTGTTCATTATGAGGTACCCATGATCGTTGATGATTATTCAAATCTCATTTCAATAGATTATCTATCTTTAGAGAATAAACATGAGAATATAGATCTTTTAGTGGACCTCACTCCCTCTAAACCCCTCCCCATTGGAGAATTATTCCCTCATAAAAACCTTTGTGATGTTGTGGACCTTACCCCTTGGTATGCGGACAATGTGAATTTTATAGAAACATCTAGGGTCCGCACTGATTTCAGCACTTCACAATCCCATAAACTTAAGCATGATTCTTGGTGATACATTTGGGATGACCCATATTTTTATTGAATTTGTGGTGACCAAGTAGTTTTTTGGTGTGTCCTTGATTATGAGTTCACCTCTATTTTGACCTTTTACCACACTTTGGCCTGTGGGGGCCACTTTGGCTCTCAATGTACAGATCAAAAGGTCCTTGACTCAAGACTTTACTGGACAATATTTTATAGGGAAGCCCATATATTTTTCAAATCATGTAGTCATTGTCAATTCATAAGGAATATCTCCAAGAGGAATGAAATGCCCCAAGAGCCCATGTTATTCTGTGAAATTTTTGATGCCTGGGGAATTGACTTCATGGGTCCTTTTCCAAATTCATTTGGCTTTTTGTACATCTTATTAGATGTTTACTATATATCTAAATGTGTGGAAGAAAAGTCCACTAGTACCGATGACTCTCCAGTGGTTGTTGATTTTGTGAGGTCCCAAATTTTCAGTAGGTTTGGTTTACCAAGATTCATCATTAGTGATCAGGGTTCACATTTTTTCAATCGCAACATGAAAAAATTTCTTCATAAGTATGGGGTTGTTCATAAAGTCTCTACATCATATCACCCCAAAATAACAGAAAAGAAGAAATCTCAAATCATGAAGTTAAGATAATCTTGGAAAAAATGGTACAACCCAATAGGAAAGATTGGAGTTTGTGCTTGGATGATGAACTTTGGTCATATCGTACATCTTTTAAAACCCCAATAGGAATGTCACCATACAAAATTGTGTTTTTAAAGGTTTTTCACCTCTTAGTAGAGGTAGAACACCATGAATATTGGGATTTTAAACAATTTAATATCAATCTTTCAGATACAGGTGAACATAGGAAGCTATAGATTCAAGAGATGGAAGAAATTCGATGTGATGCATATGAGAACTCCTGGATCTATAAAGATAAGACAAAAGATATCCATGATAGCATGATTCATCAGTGGAAGTTTCATATTGGTGAGAAGGTTCTCATGTATAATTCCAGGCTAAATATCCACCCAGGTAAGATTCGTTCTCAATGGCTCGGTCCTTATACCGTTACTAATGTTTACCCTTTTGGTGTTATACAAGTTTTTCCTAAGAAGAGTGGACAAAGGATTACTTTCAATGGGAAGAGGATCAAACACTTATATGAGGATTTTCAAAAGCATCTCATGGAGGAAATCCAACTGATATATGCCACATATGACACCACATAGCAGGTTACCCCTTCTCCCTACCTTTATTTACTTTTCTATTTATTTAAAATACTTTTATTGAGGACAATGTAACTTTTAGGCATGGGGGGTGACATTTAATAGTTAGGATTAAACAAAATAAAAAAAATGTGTTTTCATTTTTTATTTCCTTTTCCTTATTTTGTGTTTCTAGATAAAAATTGATCTTAAAAAGAATATCCAAAAAAAATCATGCTTGATTCAATTGTGTGGAAAATTCCATTGTTTTTGGAAAAATGTTTTTCAAATGAATGTTGATATGGAATCATTTTATAGAATCTATATTTTTAAATCATTCTTAGGTGTTTAATGGATATTTTAATCCCATGCCACATTAGCACTGACCAGAATTTTAATCCCTTACCCAAGAGACATTCTAATCCCTTTATTGCATATTCTTCCTTTTAATCAATTTATTGAGAGTCTCGGGTCATGTAGATAAACTAGAACTTGCCGTGATTCTATTTGAAGCCATAAGATTCAAGTATGATACATTCATGATAGTGGTAATCATTTATTAAAAAACCCTTTTACAACTATCCTATATTTTAGGCCACCTTTACTTTTTATCCTTCTTAAGCCTTAGAGACCATGAAATTTCTGTTTGGTAGCCACATTACAAGATAATTTATCCCTACCTACCCATCTCTTGTGTATATTCTTGTTTTATTTTCAGAAAGTTTGGGAGATAAGGTGTTTCCATGGGAATTTTGGGAAGAGAATCATTGTTATGGGTTGATATAAATGGATCCTACATTTTCCATGGGAAATGGGTTTATAAACCATATTTAATAATTGTATTATAAATGTTTCCCTCTTTATCTCTAAAAAAACTAAAAAAATATAGTTCTGTACATCTGAAAAAAAAACAGAACAAAATAATAAAATGGAGAAAAGAGGATGTTTACTCATTATTATTCATCACTTGGTTGTGAACCACACAAATGTACAATGGGGATAGTGAGTGAGAGGTAATATACTTTATGAGGTGTTGAGTGTGTACATTCATTGTGAAAACTTGCTGAATTTTGATATGTTTTGTACATAAGAGATTAAACACTCCTCTTCAGCCTCATATTTTTAAACATTAAATCCTACCAACCCTTGAACCTTAGAACAACTTGTTGGAAGTCCTCTTGAGTATCACACTATTTTCTACCGGTAGAAAACTTAGAATCTTGGCAAGAATATGGTAAGATCGCATGAACTCTCATAAAAGATAATAACTCCACTTTAATATGTTCCTTGAGTGAAGAGGGAAAATTTTTAGGTGAGGTAGGTTGTGACATGTTTCATGGGTGAACAAATAAAGTTGAACAAATTTGAATGTCAGAAAAGAAAAATGATAGGAAAATTGATTCCATAAATGAGACATGATGAATTTAATTTCAAAAGAATCTTGGATGTTTTCACACCTTTTATTTAAGAATGGGACATGATTATGATATTATACTTTGCCCAAGAGTGAAAATTTTTAGGTGTGGGGGTGTGATCATACCACAATTCACTGTTTTATTTCACCCTTATACCAATGTATTAAACTAGTTTTGTATTGAAAATTATCAAAAAAAAAAAAAAAATTAACTTCATGTTTGATTCCATAATTTTTTGTTCATAACTATTAAAAATGGAAATGTTACTTGTTTTGATGATTTCAATGTAGGAGGAGATGATTAGGAGGGCCCATGAATAAGTGGAAGAAAATGGGCCAAAATTGCATGGATCCATGAATAATTGTCCACTATTATTCCTATTTAGAAAATTCCGTGCATAAAATGGGCTCATATTTCACGTTCTGGTCCAAAATTTAATGGGCTACAACTCTTATTAAGTAACCCAAGACCAATTATTCCATAAAGGGGACCAATCGACCTGATATTTACAGAACACCGAATATGTGTGAAGCCAAAAGTGGAATTCTGTAATCTGTCCATATCTCTGGATCCACTTGTCCAAATGATGCCAAACTTTCAGTGGAGATATTCAGGAAGTTGGGATATAAATTTATAGTTTTATCAGAAGGGAGATTTAATTTTCTAATTGATGAAATGCGTGGGACAAGTGATTTTAATAAATATTTGTGCCCAAAACCACCTTCCAATTTTCCTATAAAATGGCACCTTGGGCTCCCCATTTGAGAGTTCAAACCAGAGGCAAGGTGTTTCCATTTTGCAGTCCCAAAGGAGTCCTCGCACCAATATTTGAAGTTTTGGAGTCCATTGGAAGTTCTATTTCAATATCTTTCTCTTCCTCCCCTCCCATGGGTTTCTAAACCCCTTGTGATCACCAAGGGAGGAACATGTTTTAAATATTGAGCTTAATGGTGTAATATTTGAATGGTATTTTTAATTCCAGGATTGTATGTTATTTTTCTTCATCCGCTATTTTTGTTTAATTGAGTTATGTACTGGTGTGTCAAGCTCGACTCATATGATCATTCTTGGGGGTACCCATTCATGTGATGTTTCACACACCGTTCACCACTTCTTCTTTCCCCTTTCAATTATAGTATTTGTGTGGTTCATATTGTTCAATTGAACTCTCATAAACACCATCATGTCCATGTAATTTAGATTCATGGTAACACATTTAAATATCATAAAAACCTAGATAGCGCATCGAGTTCTTCGTGTGTTACCATGGTGAGTTTCAGTTATGAAGTCGAACACAAATCACCCAATCATCAGTGGTATTCGGTGAATCATTGTGTGCTTCTGATGGAACCCTAGGAGGTATCCTAGTATAAAATCAATAACAACCTAGTTATAGGTGTTACAAACTAGGGATTAAAAGATCATAACCCTGTATATTGAAGCGATGAAGGATGAGCATCATGAGATACTCCCCTGGGTTGATCACACTTAATTAATCAAGTTCATTCCTACTTTGTTTTATCTCTTTCATTTTTTTCATTTGTCATCTTTAATCATCAAACCCCATGTTTTTCAAAATCCCATTCCCCTTTTATTTTCATAATCAAAACCCTCTTTTAAAATTAATGATCTAAGGATCCATCGAGAGATGATCTAGGGTTACCGCTATACTATATAAATTCTAGTAAAAACTTAACAACTAATTTGACGCACTCGACAACGTGATCAATCATATAATTTTTATGAAGTCAATTTTAATTTTTATAAGGTTTGAAAACTGTTTTTGTCAAAACCCATCAATTTTCAATGAATATCAGATTTTATTTTAAAAATGGAAATTCACATATTTATAAAATTATTTATATAAAATGAATATTTTTTTTGGAATCAGTATGTCAAAATTATTCGACGGTGAATTTTTCATAATTTTCTGAGACAGTCGAATTTTTGGGTAAAAATTAAATACCATATAAATAAAATATGTTTTTTATGACATCATAATGACCCCAAAATGATTTAATAAATAATATAATGGGTATTATCATCCCAATATATGTTTTACCATTAAAATAATTATATTTTATATTTATATGACTTATTTTATAATGCCTTAGTGAATCCTCCAAAGTGTATAATATATTTTAAGATTTTAAATTCATTTTTTTGAGGGTGTGACACACCTACACATAAGCAAGGATAATATTTTAATATGTTCAGCCATTGGAATTATAAAATAATGTTTTCAAATCCTATTTGAAAAAAACCATGGTAAGTTTTCTGGTTTTGAATATTTAATTATATAGATTCCAAAACCTAAGTTTTTGAAATATTATAGAATTCCCCTCCCATTTCCTATATAAACCCACCCAATATCCCACTTATCTTCAATAAAAATCCTTGGATAACGTCCCAAATCTTCCATCACCTCTATATAATCCTCTCAAGTGACCCCAAGCTCTCAATAAGCCCCTCTTCAAGATTTTGAAGTCACACACTGAAGTAAGGGTTACCTTCCTTTCTCATTTTTATCCAAACTTCTTTATATTATTACACCCTTTTATTTTCAATTACAAATGATGGGGTATATATTTTAACCTCCCCCATACTTCCCTTATTATTTTTTGTATTATGAGAGACCTATTTCTCTCTCATTAATTCCTCCCATGTACAGCCGTTACCAAGCCAAAATTTTGTAAGAGTTATTCCATTTCTCCGCTTTCTTCAAGTTTCTCTATTATATTACACCTTCTATTTAAAAATTCCTTGTTTTGTGAAATGTATTTAAATGACACTTTTAAATTCCATTTCATGAATATATTATGATATATCCTTTTATCTTTCATAATCCAATTTTATGAATTTTTATGACACGCCATTAGGTTGCCGAAATTGCACCGCGATTTTCCATGCCAAAATCATTGTGTAGTGAATACCATGTCTATTTCTCTATCAAGGGTATTCACCTTTATGTATATATACTTATTGATTATATAATTTCATGTATTTATTACACATTCCTTTATCATGTAATAAATTATGATGTTGAATGAATCCATTTTATATGATCTATGTGGCACACTTAAGCATGAGATTGAAATGATTATGAAGGGTGTGCCCTGATAGCGCTCCAATGCATTGGATAATGTTTAGTATCATGATATACCATGTGAAATGATGGTTTAATCATGATAAGTAACGTTAAATGAGGGTTTAATCATGATAATCCATGTGCAATAAGCCTTGGCTCATGATAATATCATGTTGTATGTTGTTTCCAGATTTCCATGTTATGATAAGCATGTTATATCATGCCTTTATGTTCATGTTTCTATTATGCTCCATTGATATTCCTATTGTCTAACATGTATTGTATTATTCATGTTATTCCCTGTTTAATCCCTTAATGGGCTTTATATCTCACCATTTTCTAATGTATGTCCTCAGGTTATCTCATGCAATGCTAAGTACGAAGGAATGTTGTGGTCATGTAAATTAAATTTTCAATAAAGATGTTGTATTTTATGTATTAAGTTGTCATGTAATGTTCTTAATCCCCAAAGACACTAGAACTATTGATCCTAAGAGTTGTTTTAAGTGTAATTTTCTGTAATAAATCATCTTTAAATGAGTAGTAAATACTAGGGTCATTATAGTTGGTATCAAATGATAGGTTTAGTTATTTTTGGTATTAAGATTATAAAACTATATTGAAAGCCTTAGGGATAAGACTAATTATAAGAAAATAATCCCTAAAAATTTTTTGAGTATAGATTTAGTGGTTTATCAAGAAAATACATCCATTTCTGGATATGAACAAATAGAGGTGGCTCTAGAATATATGTATCTATGGGTAAAACTTGAAAAACCGCTTTGAGTTAGACTCAAATGGAAACTGGTGCACGAAAATGGGACTTGCTGCACTCTTGGTTCGACACTCCTAGGGAATATGCTTTGGTAAATTTATAAGCTTAGTATGAACCATTATTAAGGGATAAAAAAATGCCCCTAAGAATATATGCTAGTAAATAGATAATGGATAACTTATATTGAAGCCTATAAATTCATAAGTTAAGGAAATAAATGTAATTTATAAGTTATCCATTTTTTAAATTGGATTCCCCTTATGTGTTTAATAATTTAAAATACTAACCCCTAGTTTCCCTTTTATTCTATCCATGGTTGGTAATGGGAGGACTCGGGCTAACAACCGATGTGAAGATCAATGTGATGATTGTTCTAATGAGATGTTCAATCTAATGGGAGAATGAATCAATTTTTTTTCATGATACTCTATCATTTAACTCAAGTTTTGAATAGAAACATAGGTCAAGAGGAATGTCCAACACCCCCCAGAAAGAATAAGTTGTAATCAAGAGCTTCATGAGACAAAGGCCTCCTACTTTCAATGGATCATCTAATCGCTTAATCAACGAACAATGGATCAACTTCATTGAGAAGATCTTCTCCATCCTTCAATGTTCTGAACAAGAGAAGGATCTTCTAGATGCTTATCATATGGAGGTTGAAGCTGATAAATGGTGTAAATTGATCAAAAATACAAAGCCCGAGGAAGATATCAAGGCGTTGGAATGGAATTATTTCCTGAAAATGTTATTTTCCTCACACCCTCCGACTTAAGATGGAAAGGGACTTCCTTGACCTCAAGAAAAAAGATAAAGAATCTATCAGAGCGTAAGAGGAAAACTTCATAAGGATTTCAAAATACACCTCTAGCTTTATTGTTACCCCTGAATGCAAGGTTGACCACATATTTGGTTGGATAAAACCTAGCTTATGGAAAGCCATAGTGATCCGTGACTTTGATATCTATGGAGAAATTGTCCAATGTTCCCTCAAAGTAAAAAATGGAGATCGTAAAATCTTAGAGGTATCATGGGGATATGAAGTGGAAAGTTTAATTTAATTATGGTATTCCAATGGATAAATCCAATGGTGATAAGAAATTATAGCACCCCACTTTCCAAAGGAGTGGAAAGAATCACCCCAAAAATTGCTTGAAGGGGGTAAGGAAATGCTTTAGGTGTGGAAGAGAAGGGCATCTGACCAATAACTGTCGACAAGAGAAACCCACTACTACAATAGAGGAAATGAATTATTATTTCAATCCTAAATGAATTTTTCATTGCCACAACTGTAAAGAACTAGGGAAATTTGCAAACTAGTTCCCTAAGACAATGGTTTTTGAAGGCAACCAACAATCTCCAAGGCAGAAAGGGTGAGCTTTTTCCATCACTACCGCCGAAGCGGATCCCGACAATGAAGTGGTGATAAAAATTCTTTTTATTCATTAAATAATAGAGAACATACTTTTTGATTTTGTTCCTACACATTCTTTTATATCCTAGAAGTTTAGTAGAATAATCAAAACACCTCCACAAATCATGGAAGTAGATATATCGGTGAGAATGGAAAATGGGGAAATTATTTCATCCCGTGAATATAACTCCTCCCCTATCACGATTTGTGGATTTAACTTCCTAGAAAACATCATCATACTCCATCTTGTATAATTTGATGAAATTATTGGCATGGATTGACTTTACCTATATAAAGCCAACATAAATTGTCGTGAGAGGGAAATCACTCTCCATATGGAGAATTCACCCCCAATTCTGTATAAGCACAAGGAAGAGGATGAATATTCTTTAGCACCATCATATTAATTGTGGATATTATTGTCCTATGAGCATGAATATCTTGCTTATATGATTGATTATAAGGATCTATCCTTGAAGACATGCCTATTTTGAGGGAATTCACTGATGTGTTTCCTAATGAATTGTTGGGTCTTCCTCCTATAAGAGATGTTGAATTCTTGATTGATCCCATACTTGGGGCATTACCAATATCCAAGACTCTTTATAGAATAGTTTTTGTAGATCTTGATGAGCTAAAGAAACAACTATAGGAAAATCTGGATAAAGGGTTTATACATCCAAGTGCTTCACTATGGGGTGCACCAGTCCTATTCATCAAGACGAATGATGGTTCAATGCACCTTTGCATTGAATATTGTGAGCTCAATAAAATCACGATAAAGAAAAATTATCCTTTTCCAAGAATTGATGAATTGTTTGATCAACTATGTGGAACACAATACTTCTCCAAGGTGGATCTACAGTCGGGATATTACCAAGTAAGGGTGAATAAGTAGGATATCCCCAAGACTGATTTTCATACAAGGTACGGTCACTATAAATTCATAGTAATACCTTTAGGACCCACTAATGCTCTAGTAATCTTTATGGAATTGATGAATAGAGTCTTTAGAGATTACCTTTAAAAATTTTTGGTAGTCTTTATAGATGATATTCTAATATACTCTAAAACCAAGGATAAGGATAACGAGCATCTAAGAACTATACTAGAGACCTTGAAAAAGGGAAATCTATATGAAAAGTATAGCAAGTGTAAATTATGGTTGATATAAGTATCATTATTGGGGCATATCATCATAAGAAATGAGATATCTTTGGATACCTCTAAGAAAAATATAATTGAGGGATGTCTAAGGACAACATCTATGACGAATATCTATACCTTACTTGGGTTAGCTGGATATTATCACTGATTTGTGAGAAATTTCTCATGATTGTCAAACCCTCTTACCAAGATAACTCGGAAGGGAGTCAAGTTTGCTTAGAATGATTAATGTGAAGAGAGGTTTACAGAGTTTAAAAGGAGGCTTATCATTGCGCTTGTGCTCACACTACCCATAAGTGGAGAACTTTTCGTGGTATTTAGTGATGCTTCAAAGAAGGTCATGGGCTGTGTGTTGATTGAAAATGAAAAAGTCATTTCCTATGCTTCAAGGCAATTGAAAGTTCATGATCAGAACTATCCAACACATAATCTGGAGTTGGATGTAGTGATCTTCACTTTGAAAATTTGGAGATATTACCTCTTTGGGGAAAAGTGTAAAATATATACGGATCACAAAATCCTCAAGTATATATTCAAACATAAATAGTTGAATATGTTCCAATGAATATGGTTAGAGATGATAAAATACTATGACTACTCAATTCACTACCATCTGGGGAAAGCAAATAAAGTTGTAGACACTCTAAGTAAAAAGGATCCAGCAATTCATTCATTGATGAGAATTGAAAAGGATCCAACCTTATTAGATTTAATGAAGATGGATATGGGAATCATAAAGAAGGTAACATCATCAATCCTTTCAAAAATGATTGCTCAAGCAACTCTTTTGGAAATATTAAAGGATTCTCAAAAGGATGATGTGGGAATTTAGAAGAAAGTGGAAACTATAAAAAAAAGAAAAATCCTCATATTTAAATTTCAATTAAGAAGGTATTATGAGATTTGGGTCAAGAATATGTGTTCCATCAAATCCAGAGTTAAAGAAAGAACTTTTGGATGATTCACATAGTTTTAATTTCTCCATTTACCTAGGGAACACAAAGATGTATCAAGATCTCTTAGATAATTATTGGTGGGATAACATGAAAAAGGAGATTACTAAGTATACATCAAATTTCTTGGTATGCTAGAAAGTGAAGGCTAAGAGGTAGAAGTATAATGGGGTGATGAAACCATTACCCATACTAACATGGAAATGAGAGAACATCACCATGAACTTTTTCACCAGATTTTTGAAGATATCCAAAGGAAACAATTATATATGGGTTGTTGTGGATCATATTATAAATATTGCACACTTCATTGTGATTCGAGAGGATTTCTCATTAGATCAACTAGAATGAATATACATCAGAGAAGTGGTAAGGTTTCATGGTGTACCACTATCTATTGTATATGATCAAGATCCAATATTCACCTCTAATTTCTAGAAGAGTCTCCAACATGCTCTGAATATTGAGCTGAACTTTAGTATATATTATCATCCTCAAATTGATGGTAAATCTGAGAATACTATCCAAACACTTGAAGACATGTTGAGAGCATACTCAATGGACTTCAAAGGAGGATGGGATCAATATCTTCCTCTGGTTGAGTTCTCTTACAACAACAATCTCCACTCAAGCATCCAAAATGGATCCTTATGAATCCCTTTATAGGAAGAGGTGCATAACACCAACATTTTGGGATGAATTTGGGTAATGAAAACTTCTAGGTCAATAAATGGTCAAAGAAATGGTGAAGAATTTTAAGACTATCCAATGACACATTAAATCTACTCAGAGTCGAAAAAGGAGATATGATGAAAATCGTCGATGATACCTAGAGTTTGATGTTGGATACATGGTATTCCTCTACATATCACCATGTAATTGGGTTATGATATTTGGGAAGAAGTTAAAGCTTAGTTCAAGGTACATCGGCCCTTTTTAGATCCTTGATTGCATTAGAGCAGTGGCCTATCGACTAGCACTCCCACTAAACTTATCTCAAGTATATGATGTATTCCATGTATCACTCTTGAGGAAGTACATACCTGGCCCATCGCATGTACTCAATCCATAGGTGGTACCATTGGAGAATTACCTCTCCTATGAAGATAAGTCGATGAAGATCTTAGATCGTAGAGAAAAAGTTCTACAAAACAAGACGATACCCCTCATCAAGGTGATGTGGTGAAACCAAAATTTTGAAGAAGCAATGTGGGAACCATAGGAAGAGATGAGGAAGAGTTAACCTCGTCTATTTTAGTGTGGGAAAAGGAAATTTCAAGGGAAAAATCTTAAGGTGGAATATTGTAAGAACTTGATCATTTATGAATAAAATTTCCTGTTTTTAATGTCTTATGGATATTGAAAACACAAGAAATGTTTTATTATTGGGTTTAAATGACCATTAAGTATCATTAACATTGATAATATAGTCATTTAATAGTGATCACATAACTAATATAAATATAAGGCTTTAATAAATCCTTTCGACATAGACAAAGGAGGTGATGACCTCATCCAGTAGACTCAGGTCGTATAAAGTTCATTTTTTGGAGCTCATAAAGGGGGTACAATCATTGGGATTCATTCTTGACCAAGACCAAGCTAAGGTCCAACAACTTAAGAATTATTGAAACCATTTACAGGAGAAGTTCAAGCTCATCGACATCATGGACAAGACCATGTTCACTGAACAACTCCAAGAAACCCCACCATCACACACCTTAGTCTTAGGGTGTATGCTGCTGTAATAAAGGGATATTTAACAAGACCCTAGCATTATAATTTTGTACATTATTTTTGTATAGAATAATAAATATACTTTCATTTTATTATTGTTACTTTGTAAATGATTTTTAAAGCACAAATAGTATTTTTTGGGTTAATAATCAAATTCAATTAGGAAATATATTTTGATGAATTAATGGATTTTTGAATTAAATAATATTTTAATAAAATATTATTATTAAATTAATTTTATTAAATATAAATTATCGTATAATTTTTATGAATTCAAATGTAATTTTTATTAAGGTTTGAAAACAGTTTTATCAAAACCTGTCAATTTTCAATAAATATCGATTTCTATTTTAAAAATAAAAATTAAAATATTTAGAAAATTATTTAGTTAAAATGAATATTATTTTTGGAATCAGGACATCGAAATTATACAATGGTGAATTTTTATAATTTTCTGAGACAGTCGAATTTTTGGGTAAAAATTAAATATCGTATAAATAAAATATGTGTTTTATGACATCATAAGGACCAAAAATATGATGAAATAAATACTATAATGGGTATTATCAGCCCAATATATTTTTTCCCATTAAAATAATGTTATTTTATATTTATTTGACTTATTTTATAATGCCTTATTGATTCCTCCAAAGTGTATAATATATTTTAATATTTTAAATTCATTTCCTTGATGGTGTGACTCGCCTCCACATAAGCAAGGATAATATTTTAATATATTCATCCATTGGACTTATAAAATAATTTTTTCCACTCCTATTTGGAAAAAAACATGGGCAAAAACCATGGGAATGTTTTTAGTTTTGAATATTAAATTATATAGATTCAAAAACCTGAGTTTGTGAAATATTAAATAATTCCCCTCTCATTTCCTATATAAACCCGCCCAAGCTCCCACTTCACTTCAGTAAAAATCCTTGGAGCACATCCCTACTCTTAACTCACATATCTAGAATCCTCCCAAGGTGCCTCAATCTCTCAAGAATCCCATATTCAAGCTTTTTAAGTCATACACTCAAGTAAGGGTTTCCTTCCATTCACATTTTTATCCAAGTTTCTTTATATTGTTACACCCTTTTATTTTCAATTAAAAATTATAGGTTATGTTTTCGAACATGAACCATACTACCCTTATTATATTTTTATGATGGTATTCCTATTTCTCTCTCATTAATCTCTCCCATGTACACCCGTTACCATGCCAAAATTCCGTAATAGGTATTACATTTCTCCCCTTTTTTCAAGTTTCTCTATTATGTTACTCATTATATTTAAAATTTTCTTGTGTTAGAACATGTATTTATATGACTCCCTTACTTTAAATTTCATGTATATATTATTAGATACCCCTTTCTCTCTCATCAACCATTTTTATGAATTTTTATTTCACGTCGTTAGGCTGCAGAAATTGCACCTCGATTTTCCATGTCAAAATCATCATGTAGTGAATACCATGAGAATTTATCTATGAAGGGTATTCACCTTATTGTTTATAGAATTTAATGTACATATTAAACATTAATTTATCATGTAATAAACTATTATTTTGAATTAATCCATGTTATATGATCTATGTGTCACGCTTAAGCATGAGATTGAAATGATTATGAAGGGTACACCCTAATAGTGCTTCAATCCATTGGGTAATGTTTAATATCATGATACTACATGTGAAATGAGGGTTTACTCATGATAATTCATGTTCAATGAGTTTTTTATCATGCTAATCCATGTGCAATGAGCCTTGTGTCATGATAATATCATGTTGTATGTTGTTTCCACATTTCCATGTTATGATAATCATGTTATATCATGCCTTTATGTTCATGTTTCTCGTACGCTCTATTGATATGACTATTTCCTAACATGTATTGTATTATTCATTTTATGCCATGTTTACTCCCTTACTAGGATTTATATCTCACCTTTTTCTTATGTATGTCCTTAGGTTATCTCATGCAATGCTAAGTACGAAAGAATGTCGTGGTCGTGTAAAAGAAGTTTTCAATAAAGATGTTGCATTTTATGTATTAAATTGTCATGTAATGTTCCTAATTCCCAAAGACACTAGACCTATCAATCCTCAGAGTTTTATTAAGTTCAATTTTATGTAATAAAGCATGTTTAAATGTGTAATAAATACTAGGGTTATTATATCAATGTTTTTGGGTAGTTGGTGTCTTACATCGTGTGTATAGAGATATAGAATAGAGTCCTATAATATATTTTTAATGATTTGTTATGGTTCTATTGATCTTGAGGTAGATGTAGAGTGGCACGTAAGCTACATCAAGGATGAAACTTCTATAGAAGCTTTTCAATGTAATGGATTCCCAGCATTCTGGATACATAGAGGGTGAGTTTATATGGTTCTGGGGGTTTCAAGGGATCTGTTTCATGGTGTTGAGAATGCGACATGGTCAAGGATGAGTGGGGATGAGTTCTATATCATGTTCATTCACCTTTAATGATGTACTTATATAAGTTTATATGATTTTAGGGTTGACCATAGCATTTATTTCTGGATTTCACTATGATTTTGATATATGAAGTTAGATCAAGTTGTATCATAGCATAGTTCTTCAAGTTATGTTGTGGTTCCTATTCCACGTCATCCTTTTATGGTGTGGTGTAGTATATTATGGTGTGGTATTATTTTTTCCATCCTAGGTATAAAATACAGAACCCCTTCGAACCCTATCATTCTTATACATTTTCCCTCAACTATTGGATGAATAAGGTGTGAAATTTAGAAGTATTTTAACTCTCTTTTAGTTTATTTGATCATCAGCTTTAGGGTATTTGGTTTTGGCAGTCATAGGTGAGTTACCCTCTTTCACTCCTTATTTTTATTCCTATTTTCTCTCTCATTATTCATTTGAAGAGGATTTTAGTTGTGGGAATGATTATTTTATGTGATTTTATGGTTATAGGTTGATTATTGGTGGTGTGTTGTAGTTTTTTATCCCTATTTGGTGTGGTTATAGACTTATAGGTGTCATATGTTCACTTTTTCTTCACACAATGGGTTTTTAAGTACTTTTTGAGGTAGGGGATCTTGAAACTTATCTTATATCTTTTGGAATTAATATTATATAATATTATTATTATTTTTTCTCTTATGTATTTTATTGTGATTTCTTTGGGTGTTTTGATTTATGGGAAATGGGTGAACACATGGAAAAATTAACCTCAAAAAATACTTAGATTTAATATAGATGACAAAACATGAATGGGGATTTGGGTGTGCCTCATGATTTTCAAGCAATTATCATTTATTGATTTCTATTATGGATGTTTTTTATTGTGGATTCTTATTATTTTTGTCATTGGAAATAATGACACCCTTGTAAATGGATTAATTACTTAAATAATTAATTGAGGAGAAAAATTATAGAAAACATAACTTATAATCTATGTTGGTGAATTTTTTGATGTTTAATATTTTTATTTTTATTATGTTACATTATCATGAAGTGGGAATGGAAATATGGATTTATTTAATTTATGTTTTTTATGTTTTTTGTGTGTTTGTTTATTTTATTTTTCTTAAGTGTTTGATGAACCAATTTATGGGTTGAAAATATAATGGGACCTAGGTTGATAATATATAGTTTAAATGATGTAATTTGAAAGAGAATATTTTATTAATTAAAATATAAAAGTTTTTAAATCAATAATTATGGGATGTTTAAAATATTTTAATTTTTAGATGTGTGAAAATGGATAATTAATGTGATGGGTGAGAGTTTAATTTCTTGAAATTTTCCATGAAATTATGATGGTTTTCATGAATATTTGATTGGATTATTTATCTTAATGAGGCATGGTTGTCTTAATTAATGATCTTATAATTTTTTATAATATTTTCTTGATTCATGATTTTTATACTATTTTTTATTTTATATATGGATGCAGTTATTGGGAAGCAACATGGTTCTAGGTATATTATGTGGTATAATTTGTTTTGTTTTTAATGGGTCGAGGTTGGTATATACATATGGGATATGATGGATTGTTCTTATAGTGCACTAGATGTGATGATTTATGAGTGGATGGAGTAGTTTATAGTGGGGGTCCTTCATAGTAGGGGAGGGAATGAGTATGATTCTATATATATTCATGATTACCTACTATAGAAACTTGGATATTGTTAGTGGGGGGTTTAAAAATAGGGAGTAATTCATGAGGTTGATTCCCATCATGTTTATACTTCCCTATTGATGGATGGTTGGGAAGTAGTGAATTTGTGAAGTTATGGTGATTTTAACAATATAGTTGTGGATGTGTGATGATGTAGATATGGATATGTGGAGATGTGGTGATTTGGTTTTGGATATATGTAATGATGGTTGATGATATATTGCTGGTGTAGTTTCATATTCATACCCCTATTCTTAGGTGATCATATCGGCTCACTATCATCCTGAGTGGGAGAACCCCTAAGTTGATAGGTTAGATCCATGATAAATATATTATATTCCCAAGGATGTTATGGGATGTTAATATTTTTGATAGTGATTGTAGTGATGGTGATACTTTGATGATATTGGACATATTAAGGGCAATTTCATCTTTGATGATGGGTTGGTTAGTTTGGTGAGCATGGACCCTTGGTTATGGTGTTTCTTGTGCATTTTGTTTTCTGGATTATGGTCATGTAATGTTATTATTCTTATTGGATTTTTTTATTATGATTTCTTGGTTGATTTAACTTCTGGTTATTCATGCATATTTATTTCACATAGGTGTTGATCTGTTTAGAGGTATAATACTATTAAGGAATCTCAATTTATCACCCCACCATAGTTTTCTATTGTTTTTAGGATAGATTGATGGAGTTGGGAGCTATTATTCAGGTAGTTGGGGTGGAACATGAGTGTTTGAATTTCTTTATTTTGGATTTATTGAATTTTTTTCATGTAATTTATTTTAGGATTAGTAAATTTTATACTTTTCATTTATTATACAGAATTGATCTAGTGGTTTTATATATCTACTTTCCTAGGAAATAAGAGGGTAATGCATCCCATTTTATCATTTTGTATACCCTTGATACTAGTTTCTAACATGTGGCCTATTGTAAGAAGGCTCTAGGGATCATTATATCCCATCCTCCATTTCCATCCTAGGAGGGATACCTTTTGATATAGGGGGTCATGAAAGAGTGGTATAAAAGGGAGGTTTGTTGAGAGATAGTTTGTATATTATAGTTAGGAATATGTGAAGTTTCCATGGGTTCAGTGGGGCAGTGGTGAACCTAACATGTGATGTAGACTAAATAGACCAACTAGGATACAAATATCCCCTCCCCATGATCCAATATAAGGAATTTAATAACCTACTGATTAAATTATTGTTGTGGGGTTCTCATAAAAATAATTTTTTAACCCGAGTAAAATATAGTAGTAGTGTTACTTAGGTTTTTCTCCATAGAGTACAGTATTATAAGAGTGTTTCTCTATTTTTTAGGTTCAATTGATAGAAACAAATAACCGAATTAAACTATATTGATTTTAAATTAAATTTTAAAAGTAGTTTCCTAACCTTGGATCAACCCTTTATTTTTCATATTAAATCATTATTCCTCTTAATACACTCCTCTTTTCTCTCTAATCAAGTGAAATATTTGTTCGATTACCCTCACCTAGAATTTTTTGTTTGACTAGAGAGATAAAGTGATCATTATAACCTTCAATCACACCGAGCCTAGTAATTATAGATCACCAATTACTCTTAATTCAACCCATTTATCAAGATAACAAGCATTGGAGAGGACCTAAGTGGCCTTTGTGTGAGATTTAGTGGAGAAGATAAGATAAATTCAAAACACAAGAAATGAGGAAATATCCCAACATTTATATAGTTCTAATAGATCTAGAGATTAACAGAATAGATTGAACTATTAAAAAGAAGAATTCGTTAATAGTGGATAGGGAGAATTTCCTCATCTTATCTGCTAATGTCTTAGTGTTACATCACTATAATTATACAGAAAATGAAAAGAAGATAAAAATAAATGAAGATGAAGATTCAGTAAGGGTTTGAGGATTGTGGGATTACTACCACATGTGCAGTTTGATGGTTGGTATTTCTTCAAATCAGCATACCTGAATATTTTATATTAAAACATGTTATCCCCATGATTTATTTCCCCCTCTTCAAATGTATGATTACTATGTGGAAATTTTGTTGGAGTATTTTTTATGATTTATACAATCTAGTGAAATGTGTATGTGATACCCATTTAAGCCCTAAATTTTATTTGGAAATGGATGATATACACCTATATATCTCTAAGTTTCTTTGATGACCTTGACGTATCCCTTGAAACACTGGAGGTTCCATTACATGGAGGTGAATTAACCCTACATGGAATGGTTTGGATTTAGATCAATTTTTGGATTTTGTTATGTAGGATTTTTTGTATACTTGAGAGTACCCATTCAGGTACGTGAGTGCTTATCAAGATTTTTCTACATGACTCTTCCTAGATTCGGCTACATCACTACTCCTTGGATTCAGCAAAGTCTCTCTTCCTTATTAATTTTTCTATGTCACTCTTCCTTGTGAATTTGGGTATATAGATAGAGGATTGAAATTTGGATATGTAAAAATATTTATTATTGGTTTTTGGGTTCCTCACTACTTTGGTCCTTCAAAGATCTAGTATCATTGGAAATCGGGTCTACTTTGTGTGTATTTGAGATTCTTTAATGGTGTGGTAAGATCTCTCTACTTGTGGTTGGTAAGATTTTCATTTTTAGTGGCTTTATCTCTAACATGCAGTAGCTTTAGAAAAAAATCAGGTCCCTATAATTTTGAGGACATAGTTAGTTGATATTTTTTGGGTGGAAACTTGGATTCACAGCCATGGTGACTTTAATTTCTCAAGCACAGTGGGTTGAAATTCTATTTATGTGGTATCTTTAGCAGTTTCCATAATTTTACACATGTAGTCAGCTAAGTGATTGCATGTCTATTCTTCAATGTCACTTAAGAATATTAATTCAGTGTGTAGGGGCTCATGGTTGGTTTCTAATTCCTTTATGTGGCTAGTATACTGACTGTGAGAACGTTATATGGTCAGTAAGACCCTTTCCAAATATTTTTATTCATGGTTACTTCAATTTCAACATGTGGTCACTTGATGTTTTCAAGGTCTGGTCACTTTCCAGAACTTTTGGTTACCTTCCAGAACTTACAGTCACATTCTAGGACTTTTAGTCACTTTAAAGAACTTACGATCATTTCCAAAACCTACAGTCACTTGGAAGATTTCCATTTTTCATCATGGATAGTTAAGTGATTATAGAGATTTAATAGTCACTTTCACCTTCATTATATGGTCACTTGAATTTTCAAAAATCAAGTCTCAATATGTACATCACAAATTCATTTTTAGTGAAATATTTTTCTCAAATTAATAATAGAACAATTAAATCTTAATTAAATCCTTCAAATAATTTATTCCAAAAAATTTATGGTTTCACAGTAATTTTCAAAATGAATAAAACATGTAAAAACAATGATTTGATCAATTTAAAAATTATGTTCCATGTTTTCCAAAATTCAAAAAAAACACTAATTTACCTAAGATTAAATGAATTAGGGGGTTAATTATTAATGAAAAAATGAAAAAAAATGAAAATTTTAGTTCACATCACGCCTATAAACATAAACTATTTCACTTAAGGGAAATTTTATCAATGAATTTCATTTATTAAAAATAAAATATAAAAGATCCATCGTTCTTAGATCTAAATACAAAAGTTAGAGAAGAATAAATTCATAGGCTCCTTTAGTGTTTGAATTATCATGCCTATTTTGTGATTCAATTCACTCCTTACTTCCATCCAACTAGAGTTCCAAGTCCAGGAGTGGATCAAAATAAATTTAAGTGGAATCAAAGTTTTAATAAGAAGCACTTATATTTTTTCCCTATCTGTGAAGTTTCTTCAATAGAGTTCAATTTTACACTTTTTGGATACAAGTCAATTAAATTTATTATAATTCATTTATTCACTTCTCTATTTGGGTTCAATATTCCCCTTTCCTAAATCAATTCATTTTTGACTCTTAGGTAATTATTTTTATTTTTATTTTTGAATTTTTCCCAACCATGTATGTGCAGAAAACTATGAAAACGCACTTATTTGATATGTATAGAGGGATTACTCACACACTTGGTGTCTAATGTCTTAGAGATTCACCATGGGATCCCAATTTCTTATTTTAATCTAGGTTCAAAGTACTTTTATCATTTTATTCCAAGTTATCTCCCTAAGGTGTGATTTTTCATAAAGGTTAAGTTTCCCCAAATTAAGTTCAAAAAATTTGGTTTCCTCAAGTTATAGTTTTTATTCCATAGAAACATTTTCACTCAAAATCCCTTTCCTAGTTCTAAAATAAAATTTCCATAAATTTCATGTCAAATTATCTCAATATTCATCTAATTATTACTATATTATAACTAATGAAATTCTAAATTTGGCATGAAATTTAAACTATACAAGGTAGCATTCAGCTCAATTAAAAAAAACTATACAAAATATATATTTACAACATTTACAAGCATATAAATTTTTTTATATTTTTTGGGACAAACTTAATTCAAAATAAAAAAAGGGTATTTATATCCAAGATACTTTTTCTTATCTACCCCACACTTATTTATTACACACTTCCATTAAATTTCCATCATAAATTTTAATTACATAAAAATAGTTCAAAATAAACACATCTAAAATAGTGTAAAGGAAATAAAAAACCTAGGGTTCTTTATTCAATGGAATTAGGGAGGAGTTTTAACTCCTCCATTGGCTCTTTCCAAGAATCTACACAGTAATGCTTCACTTTCTGGTCATTTACTTTGAAGAGGTTTTTTGACTCAACTCCCTTGATCTCAACTACACTAAATGGAAACGTTTTAGTTAGTATTTAGGGTCCATACCATTTGGAATGAAGCTTACCTAGAATGATCTTCATCCTTGAAGAGAACAACAACAATTTATCTATAATTTTAAAATCTCTTTTCTAGAAAAGTATATAATTCACACATCTAGATTTCTCTTTTTACAGTAGGTAATTCGCATATTATTCTCTTCTCAACTCCTTAAGCTCCATCATCTATAGATTACTATGTTCTTAAACTTGTCTAAAATCCATGTTTACTCTCTTAACATTTGAGTACGCTTTGTGATTCAACTCAAAAAATAGGAGGTAGTGTTTTCCATAAACTATTTTGTGAGGTGACATACCTAAGGGGGTTTTGTAGATATTCTTATATTCTCAGAGTTTTTCTTTATTATTTCTACTCCATTCCTTGTAGTTGGGTTACACTATCTTCTCCATAATCCTTTTTATCACTCTATTGGAAACCTTTTCCATCCCATTAGATTTTGGGTGATAGATAGTGGATGTTTTGTGGTGTACTCTATATTTATTCATCAAGGATTCCATGTTATTATTGTAGAAGTGTGTGCCTTGGTCACTTATTATTATTGAAGGAACTCCAAACTAATAAAAAAATGTTTGATTTAAGAAATTTAATCATTGTTTTGGAATCATTAGTTCATGTGTATTTTTCTTTAATACACTTGGAAAAATAATATACTACTAACAAACTGTAGTAATAACCAAATGAAATAGGAAATGGGCCCATGAAATCAAATACATATACATCAAATATTTTATATAAAATACAAGTTTTGAGGGGGGGGGATTTTATCTCTTTAGAAAATACCACTAGTAAACTAGTAGCTTGGACATTTTTTGTAAACAACATGTGAATATTTAAATATTGATATCCAAAATAAAACAACTTATAAAACTTTTATGTCTATTCTTTGAGGTCCAAAATAGCCTCCACAAGAAAGTGTGTGGTAAAATGTAAGCATGAACTTTCCCACTTCCTCAGGGATACACCTCCTTATTACTTGATCACTATATATTTTCCATAAATATGGATCTTCCCAAGCATAAAATTTTGAATCATATTTTAATTTAAGTTATTTAAATTTTAAAAAGAAAGGTTGTACCTCTGATGTGACTAGAAAATTATCTAAATCAGAAAACTAGGGCTATTAAGTGGATTCATACCACTACTCACCAGGAATCGAGTCATCCAAATTTTTTTCAAATGGTGGTTCTACCTCGGGAGTAAGGGGAAGTATACTCATGTGGTCTAAAAATATATTCTCATAACCTTTCTGGTCCTTAATCTCTAAGTTGAATTATTATAATACAAACATCTATCTCACTATAATTGACTTTGAATCAGCCTTCTTGATTAATTACCATGATCATAATAGATAGTTACTTTACTTCCTAATAATTAAGATTGAAATTTATTTAAGGTAACAACAAAATACAAAATCACATTCTTAGTTTTGGTATAATTTATCTGAGTGGTGACTGGAGTCTATGAAACATAGGCTATCACTTATGAGTGGATATCAATCTTTTGGGAGAGTACAGCTCCTACAGCTCTATTATAAGCATCATGCAGTATCTTGAAAGGTTGTTCTTAGTTTTGTGGGATAATTATGGTGGTTGTGGTTAATCTCTATTTTAGATTATCAAAAGTTATCCTATATAAATCATAAAAAAACTCAGTTTCCTTCTTGATTATGTTATTAAAGGTTAAATCAATCATGATAAATTCCCTAATAATTTTTTTATAAAATCCATCAATCCCTAAAAAGGACCTAATTTTTCACATAGTGGTGGGGTAAATCAATGTAGAAATAACATAAATTTTGGATTTGAACACCTCAATTCCATATTTATAAATTACATAGCCCAAAGAATTTCCTTTCTCTATCATGAAATTGAAATTTTTAAAATTCAAAACCATGTTTTTATTAATTCATCTTTTTAAAACTTTTTCCAAACTCTATAGAAAAATTTGAAAATAAGTTTCATAGATAGTAAATTCGTAAAGGAATTATTACAAGTAACTATCAATCAGGTCTAATAAAATACTTACCATGAGACACTGAAAGATATTTGGTGCATTGAAAATACTAAAAGTCATCCTTTAGTGGGTGAATGTACTAAAGGGACAAGTGAAGGTGGTCTTGTCTTGGTATTCTGGAGCAATTGGAACCAGAAAATACATAGAAAACTCAGTAAGGAAACAATAGTGACCCTTTCCAACTATCCTCTCTAACATTTAATCTAAAAAGGTTATGGGGAACTGGTCTTTGTGGATCACATTATTCAATCTCCTATAGTCTATACAGACTCTCTAGCTATTCTGGATTCTTGTGGGCACTAGTTCATTATTTTTATTTTTTAAAACTGTATATCCAGATTTCTTCATGACTATTTGCATGGGAATCACCCATTGGGAGTCTGATATTGGATAAATTATTCCAACTCATAACATTATTTCTTATTCCTTTTTTTACTACTTCCAAAAGGGTCAGGTTGAGCTTATTTTGGGTTATCTCTCTAGTTTGGAGTAATTTTCCAACAAAATTATATGCATAAAGGTGGTATGTTTAATCCCTGTAATTTCCCTTAATGTTCAGCCTATTGATCTAATATTTTGTTTCAAAATTTATACAATTTGATACACTTTTTTGGGTTTTAAATTATTTAAAATGATTACTGGTAGTTTTTTATTTTCCCTTAAAAAGGTATATTTTAAGTTTTATTGTAGTAGTTTCAATCCCATCTCAGGGGGTTTTCTAGTGATGTATTATACATCATTTTAGGAAACTAAACATGTAAAGTAGATGTATTAGTAGCACATTTGGGTAACTCATTGAAATAAATGTCATCATTTTCTTCAATTTCTTTAATACTCAAAACTATTTCCATATTATTCTCATTTTCAAAAAAAGATTCATCAGTAAAATCCGATTTCTTCAAAGCTTATCCTAATATAATTATGTCATCAAACATTTCCATTTACTCCCAATAATAAAAGTTTATTTGATAAAACACATTTTTATTGAATATTTTATTAATAATAAATTTTATAATTTATTCACATTGTGGTAAATGTATTTATTTATGAAATATTTGGGATTAGATCATTCATTTGAAAATTTGATGAAAATTCCATTTTTACCCTTTAAAATTCATTGTAGTATTTCAGACATATTGATATGTATTATTTGAACTTAAATTTTTTTAAATATATTCCTAACTTAATGGGATAAAACTTTTATTCAATACATATGAGCTAAATTGTTCATTTGATTGGACTTATTGGTCCTTGAAGTCAAAGTTGGGCTGGACTCGCCAGATTGGACATCAGTTTTTTATTTGTGCCATAACTTCTCCATACGTACTTTTATTAGGCCCATATTTTTAGAGGAGCTAGAGGACTCATTTTTTCACAAATAATCCTTCTGTAAGGACAGATGATTTACATTTTTTTGTGGTAAAATAGGTGGTGCAAGTTGGATTAATTTATTTGGCCAAATTTCCCCATTTACTCTTGAAACCTCTTTAAACCTGGCCTTCCCTCCACTCTATAAATTGGTTTATTTATCATTTTTAGGATTTGGAAAGTTAATTAGGATATTTTAAGGAATAGGATAATTAATCTCACTCAAATTCTACAACCATTGTAAGAAGGGTAGCTCTTGAAGAAAGGATCCCCTCATCGAAGTCGTCTTCTTCTTCTTCTTCTAATGTTTTCATTTGTGTAATAAACTTCTTTGTTCCTATTCTTTTTCTTCTATTTTATTTTGTTTTATTAAATTATCTTCTGTTGTACTCATACTATTTGGGAATTAATCAATAATAGAAATTAAATTGTTTTATACTGTTTCTAAACATTTGCACATGCAAAACGTTTCTACGATGACTACACTACCCATAGAAGAGTAGTTTTTTAGTAATCAATCTAACTCTAGCATCATTAATTAATTTATTTTGAATTAATGATCTACTGTAATTCAATTAATATGATCTATTAATTGAGTTTTTAATTTAAAATAAACTAATCAAGAAATTGAACAATTAACACTAAAACACGTGTGGTCGTGATTTGTGTAAATTGTGAGTGTGCAATCATAATTGGTAATACAAGACCACATGGGATAAATTTGTAGAGTTAAAATATAATCCATAAACTCAATTAATATTTATTTCTAGAATGGATATGTTCCTTAATTTACCACTGACCATAATCTATCTCTAAAACATCAATCAAAGCAAGGTGTTGTGATTTCATGTTCCAAAGATAGCATAGGGTTTAATTCACTTCATATTTGTGGTAAGGTTAATTCTCATAGGTTTTGGGATTTAAAAAGTTAGGGGATCATAATTAAGGGGATGTTGATTTAAATTATAATGATAAATAAATGGTTGAAGATGTATAGTTATATCAATTATGCCTTTTAAAATATTTTTCTAAAAAATATCTTCTTGTTGTGTCTTTTTAATCAAACTTCATTTCAAAAAAAACAAAAACAAAAAATACAATCTTCTTCTAGAAAACCTATTCTAGTTTTATAAATGGTAAACACCCCCTCACCAAAATCCTTTCATGTAGTTTTATTATTCCATTTTATGTTATTTTCAAAATACCTTTAATATGTTGATAAATTTACTTCCTCCTTTGATAAACAACCTTGGTCAGCCACTCTACTGCACCTAAGTACCCCAAAATCACATATCATTTGAAAGTGCCCATGACAGCGCCTTTCAAATTGGTGTTGTTTCTACAGAGGCAAGTAATTTATTCAACCAATTAGAGGTATTTGTTTTATTTTTCATTTTTATTATTTTCTTCTCCTCTTTATTTCGTCTTTCCCCTTTCTCAAGTTTTCATTTTTTTTCTCTTCTTTTATTTTTATCAGACCAACTCAAACTTCTTTTCTTTTTATTATGGTATGATTTTCTTAATTTCTTTTTTATACTTCATTGATTTATGAAACAAACTAATCCCAAGGATCTCTTAGATCTTGACCCTGAGATTGAGCACAACCTTAGGGCTCGAATCAGACATTCTCAGTCTACGGGAAGTTTCAACATTCAACCGGTTGGGGAATTCCTCCACTCCAAGAACATTGAAATTGGAAGCAATCCAAATTAAAACATAAAACAAGAACCAGTGGCTGAAAACAATAAAAAATAACTTAATAGAACCATTTGATAATTGGTTTCACCAGACATTAATTATCAACCAAATTGCATTGTATAACCAAATATCAAATCAGACATTGAACTAAAATCTGGGTTAATTCACCTACTTCCAAGATTTCATGGATTATCTGGTGAGGATCCCAATAAACACCCTAAATAATTTAATGTGTTTTTTCAACCCTAAAACCAAGAAATGTATCTAAGGATCAAATAAAACTAAGGGCATTACCATTTTCACATGATATAGCTGCAAAAGACTAGATGTATTATTTACAACCTGAAGATATAACTTGTTGGAACGATTTGAAACATATTTTATTGCAGAGATTTTTTCTAGCAGCAAGGACCACTTCCATTCATAAATAGATCTCGGGGATCAAACAATCACAAGGGGAGTCAATGTATGAGTACTAGGAGAGATTCAAGAAATTGTGTGAAAGCCGTCCACATCACCAAATCAATGAGAAACTCCTCATCCAATACTTCTATGAAGGAATCACACCTATGGAGAGGAGAACGGTATATGCCATAGTAGGAGGAGAATTGGTGGAAAAGACACCATTAGTTTCACGTGTATTGATTGACAAGATGGAATAAAACTCCCAAAAATTTGGTGATCGAGGTACCCCACATGTTATAGGAGTACATCAGGTAAGTCCTTCCTCTCTTGAAAATAATTTGATTGATACTAAGTTAGAAGAATTGACCACTATGGTGAGGCATATTTCTTTAGAACAAAAGGCATCCCAACCCCCTCCTTTAAGGCCTTGTGGAATTTTCACTAAGACAAGCCACCCAACTAAATATTTCCCCTAACTACAAGAAATAGAATATTGTGCAGCAGTGTTTCCTGGGAGACCATATCAGCAGCAATAACAACCATATCCCCAAATGAATCTTGATTACTTTTCCTCAACATGAAACCAAGGGTGGAAGGATCAATCAAACATGAGGTATGTCTCTGGAAAACAACAAATGTCCCCTGTTCAACAAAACTTCCAGCAGCCTCTTCCTTACTAGCAGGGTTTCTAATAACCCCAGAGGAGATTTGAAGCTCAAGCATCAACAAGTCAGCAACAAGGGAATCCCCCACCCAAGGTAGATTCTAACATTGATGACCTTTTGAAGAAAATTGTTCTTAATCAATAGAATGATCTAAAGAGTCAAGGTTCAGAGATGAGGGAGTTGAAGACTCAAATGAGCCAGATTGCCAATGCCCTCCATGAACTGGTAAGTAAGAATTATGGAAATATACCATCCCAAACTACTCCAAATTCAAAGGTTAATATTAGTACCATCACATTGAGAAGTGGGAAGAAAACAACTGATACATCTACACCTATCATTCCACTGGGATTCACCTCAACTTTGCAGAAGCCCCATTCCATACCAACTAATGAGCAATCCATGGAGAAAGATAAAGGTAAGAAAAATATTGATGATGTTCCACCTAAAATATTGGTCAAAAATCCATCATGGTGTCCTCTATTTGTGTTTTGGGTGCAGTTGTGTTTGTTGACAAATCCAAATGAATTAAAATGAGTATAGTTGGAGTTTTCTAAAGATAGGTTTTTAAGGTGGCGTAGTTTCCCAGTGTTTTCCAAATTTTTGGGCCTCAAAATCAAGAGTTTGATATTGGAAAAGGAAGGATTTCTTCATATGAGTGAACTATATGAAGAAAATTGAAGAAAATTGGAAAAGGATGAGAACTTTGTACCATAATGTATGGGTCACGTTCCATGTTCTGGGAATTGTAACACCCCGACCCCAGAATCCCAGAGTCGGTGCATTATTTTAATACATTGGCATGATTACAAGGAATCAAGTCCCGAAGGACTAATCAGTTTAGCAGTCTTAGAAAATATATTATATATATGAATGTCACATTACACATTATAACATACAATACAACATAAATAAATCCTTTATGAACTCCATTATTCCCTTATCTTAACCTTGCATATCAACCACAATACACTTCTTGGAATCCTGGGAAAAATAAAACATAGAAAGTGGTGAGCTCAAATGCTCAGTAAGGGTAAGCAATACAGCAGAAGATAACATAAATATTAACCATGGTGAATAATTGAAACCACATGCCTTTACCAATAATAAAAATGAATACTTTTATGGAAAGAATATGAGCTGAGTAAATAATGCCATAATAAAACATAATCATGGGTATTCTACTAGTCTAATGTCCACATGAACCATCAATATTATTTTCATAATGAGGGAATGTATAATACCAGACTTTAATTTCTATGTCAAGGCCTTGTGCCATGACCTATGGGATAACTGTAACCGGACCCAAACCCGGAGAGCCTCTGTAACTGGACTCCATCCCAGAGAGCCTCTGTAACTGGACTCCATCTCGGAGAGCCTCTGTAAACAGACTCCAACCCGGAGAGCCTCTATAACTGAACTCCATTCCGGAGGGTCTGCTGTAACTGGAACCCAACCCGAAGGTCTTACTTTTACCGGTCCCCAACCCGAAACATACTAGTCTAATATATTCATCATAATAAAAGGTTGGAATATAACATAAACATTCGTATTAAAACTAGCATATGAAATGTCAATAATTTAACCATAAACCATGAATGGTATACGAATAGCACATCCATAGTCAAACATATCACAAAACCTTCAATATAATATGGAAGTTTTGTATCATAATAAATCAACTTCAAATAAACTTAAAATCCATCAAAGGATGTTGACATATATGAAATCAAAACATTTTTGTAGAGAAATATCTCATTCTATTTTGAAATCATTTAAGAGTCACATAATTATAAAGAAAAAATTTATTTTGAAAGTATTCTTATAAGCTTGTAAGAGAATCTTAGATGATTATATAATGGTGGAAAATAGACGCACCCATTATATAAGTTAAAAAAAAGACATTCTTACCTTAATTTTGTCGAAAAGGTTAAAAAGGACCTTGTTTGGAAAACGACAGAAAGATTACTTTATAAACATATTATAAAAATTAAAACAAGGGTATAAATGACTTTAAACCATAGTTTATAAAATAGTAAGAATATTTTGAAATACATTTTTAAGAAACATATATGTGGATAATAAAGAGGTCTCAGTAGATAATTACATATAAACAACCTCGGATAATGAAGAGATTGTAGAATTAACCCTTAACTTGTATATTTCCTTGGTCAAGGGTAGGTTAAACTTATATATAATGGTGAAATTTTTTTTATTAAATTATACAATAATCATATACATTAATATGATATCATACATGATCTTTTAACATTTCTTTGTTAATAATATCTTAGTATTATCATCGTTTCGGGTGTTAATGGATTTGTTTTCTTTTATATTATTTATTATGTGAGTCATATTTGTTATAAATGGGATGTATCTTATTCATATCTAGAATGATATCAAGTCTTTAAAAATTATTTTTAATCATCAAATGAAAATTAGTCTTTAATGGATACGATGTGGAATGAATCTCACTGTGTTCGTGGAGACGGTAATCCGTACGTACGCACGAGTGAAAATATCATTCTTTTGATATTAAAATAATATATAATTGGATGGTATATCATATATACAGAATAATTATCATGTTATGTTTATTATTTATATGAGTTACACATAATTATTATACCCATCCAAATAATAATGTATTGAATAACAATTACACCACGGCGTGGAGACGGTAAGTCGTACGTACGCACGTATGGTGACATGTCATTCAAGTGATGGATAGAATAATGAATTTAGTTTTACCATATTTATAATAACATCACATTATATAGAATATACTGGAGTTATTATTTTATAATGTAAACAATAAAGAAAGAGGAAGTGGAAGAAGAAAGGAACTTGAAAGGGGTGATGAAATATTTACCTCTTCTTCGGGTTCTTCCTTTTGATTTGATCAAAATGGATCCTTAGATTGGATTTATGACTAAATTAAGTCCTCTATGATGAAGGTAGGACATTTTAGAGGGTATTTGGGTAGGTTTTGGCTGATCCAAATGGCTTTGAAGCTGTGAATTAGAGAGAAGGGGGATTTCCCTTTTATAAGAGGGGTGAGAGGCACCTTTGGAAAAACTTAAAATATTATTTTATAATAAATTCATATTTGGTGTATAATGGCTCCAAAGTGACTTATTTAGAGGATAGGGTGGGGATGGGTCGAAATCCTTTCAAATAATAGGTTTTATACAAGTTCAGGTTACCATTTTAACCTTATCATTTAGATTTAACTCTAAGTTAAATAATTTAACTTTTACCGTGTCTTCTTGTATTGTTACACTATATGGTTGATAAACTTACTATAAATTTCCAATAAAACCCCAATTGGTTCATTAATGTCATATATATTATTATATAAGTTTTTTGGCCGAACCTTAGATTTTTAGGAACATTATATTAATTAATAATATAATATTTGTTTTAAAAACTATTCATGTCAATTTCGACACTATTTGGTATTTGATTTTTGTTAAAATCATAACATTATTTCCTTAAAAAAATTCATCTAACCAACCATAACATTTCATATTAACCTATAAAATTAGTTTAATTCACAAAAAGTCTCAAATTACATTTATTTGGATATTTATAATATCAATTATTTTAATATTCCATTAATTAGGTAATTATTGCATCATCATTATGTCGTAAATAAATTAAATTATTTAACATCTAAAAAATATAAATAAAATACCATTATGTAGGAAATATTTTTTTATTTCTAATGAATATTTATATTTTAATTTATCTTATTTATAACCCTATATTAAAAATTTTTTAGTTATTAAACTTTGATTTTAACTATTTTAACTCTTCTTTAAATAAAATAATAATAAATGTCCTAATATAATCCAAGTGGACCGAAAGGATCATATTTTATTACTAAGGTTGTTTTTGGTCGAATTAAACTTATCCAATAGAATTTGGACATGTGTTAGGGTAATAATAATATCATTTTTACCCTTAATTACCCTATTTACTTTTAACCGTGGTAAATAAAAGTAAAAAAGTTATTATTCACCAAAAATTATTTTCATCTTATTGAACCACATTTTACTTACTGATATCAACCGTTTATCTCGTATTTTTGAAATTCAACTCACAAAATCTGTAAAATTAAGTTTTATTTGAATTTGCAAATTCTCCTAGGAGGTAGGTAAAAGACAGTGAAAAGTTCAATAAAATTTTTATATATCTAAAATTATTATAAACTGAATCCAATTAATTAAATTGAACTTATATAGGTATTATGTATCTATTTTGACCTAAAATAAATTTAAATAAAATAAAAAATTATTTAAATAAAAAATCTGTTTTAAACTATAACTTAGTGTTTTTCACTATTCATCAAAAATTGAAAGTTTTCAGAAAAATACCAAAAATTCACCCTAAGCTAATTTTGATATTTTGAATCCAAAAATGAAGTCCATTTTGAAAGATAAAATTTATAAAATTTTAAAAAGTGGGTATTACTATTCATAACAACTAGTTTGATTGGTTGTGGTGTGTTAGAACTTGAAGTTGCATACAACACACGCTACTGCATTATTCAAAGAGAAGCATATCATGGAAGCTTGGGGTGTTACATTCTCCCCTCCTTCAAATAATTTTATCCTCGAAATTTATATAATATTACATCATAAAAAGACTCGGGTGGTTCTTCATCATAAGTTCCTCAGGTTCCCATGTTACTTCTTCCATATTATGGTTTCTCCATAGAACTTTTACCAGACGAGTCATCCGGTTTCTCAACACTTGTTCTCTGGTATCAAGAATTCTGATGGGCTCTTCACAATAAGATAGATTGGGTTCTAGTTCTACTTTCTCATAGGTGATTACATGTGTTGGGTCAGGCATGTATTTTTTCAATAGTGATACGTGAAACACATCGTGAACTTTGGAGAGACTTGGCGGCATTTCCAATCGGTAAGCTACAACCCCAATTCGTTCAAGAATTTCAAATGGTCTGATGTAACTGGGACTCAATTTTCCCTTCTTACCGAAACGTATAACACCCTTCCATGGAGATACCTTCAAGAAAACATGATCTCCTAACTGAAATTCCAAATCCTTCCTTCAGTTGTTAGCATAGCTCTTCTGCCTACATTGAGCTACTTTGATGTGGTTTTGGATTACCTTCACTTTTTCCATCATTTCCTCCACAAGTTCTGGGCCTACGAGTTTTATTTTTCCAACATCATCCCAACAGGTTGGTGTGCGACATCTATTTCCGTATAACTCTTCATATGGTGCCATCTGAATACTTGAATGGAAGCTATTGTTATAGGAGAATTCTACAGGAGGTAAATATTTATCCCACATACCTTGAAAGTCAAGTGAGAATGATCTCAACATGCCTTCTAAGGTTTGAATAGTCCGTTCTGATTGTCCATCAGTTTGGGGGTGGTAGGCAGTGCTCAAATAAAGATCTATATCCAGGTCTTTCTGAAGGATTTTCCAGAATCTTGATGTAAAATAGGGATCATGGTCAGAAACAATCGATATTGGTACTCCATGAAGTCTTAAAACTTCATTAATATATAGTCTTTCTAAATGTTCAAGTGGTAAATATTCTCTTATATTAAGAAAATGTGCTGAATTGGTAAGACAATGAACAATGACTCATATTGCATCATTTCTTCTTGGATTCTTTGGTAGTCCCATGACAAAGTCCATCATAATATTATCCCATTTCCACTCAAGTATGGGAAAAGGTTGCATGACTCCTCCAGGTTGTTGCCTTCCAGCTTTCACTTGTTGACAAACCATACATCTTGACACAAAATCATCAATCTCCCTCTTCATGTTGTCCCACCAAAAATGTTCCTTCAAATCTCTATACATTTTGGTGCTCTCCGAGTGTATAGAGAAATTGAAACTATGAGCATCATCCAACAATTCCCTTTTTAGATCAGGTATATCGGGAACACAAATTATCTTCCCAAATTTCAAAATTCCATCTTCATACACAAAGTCACTCAATCTCCCATCATTCACATCTTTAATCTTCTTTTGAAACTCTTCATCACCAGTCTTAGAACTCTTTATCCTTTCTAGTAAATATGGTTTGGAAAACATTTGAAAAAGTATTGATGTTTCACCTGCCATGGTGATTCCCATATCCATCTTTACTAGATCCATGTATATAGGATCCTTTTCAACTCTCATCTTGTTCAAAACTCCATGATCCTTTCTACTCAAAGCATCTTCCACCTTATTTTCCTTCCCCGGGTGGTATTGTATAGTGCAATCATAATCCTTGAGTAGTTCAAGCCATCGCCTTTGCCTCATGTTGAGTTCTTTCTGTGAGAAAATATACTTCAAACTCTTGTGGTCAGTATAAATCACAAATTTTTCACCATATAGATAGTGTCTACATATCTTCAAAGTAAAGATTATAGCTTCAAACTCAAGATCATGAGTAGGATAGTTTTTCTCATGAATTTTTAGTTGTCGTGATGCATAGGCAATAACCCTATCATTCTGCATAAGGACACAACCAAGTCCTTTCTTTGAAGCATCATTATAAATAACAAACTCATCATTCCCCGATGGTAGAGTCAATATAGGAGCATTGACTAATATTATCTTCAGTTCCTAAAAACATTCTTCACACTCTTTTTTTCAAACAAATTTAACCCCTTTTCGTGTGAGCTTTGTTAATGGGTTAGCGAACTGGGCAAAATTCTGGACGAAACGTCGATAATAACCTACTAAACCAATAAAACTGCATACCTCAGTTGTACTCATCGGTGATGTCCATTCTTGGATTTCTCTTGTCTTATAAGGATCAATAGAGATTCCATCCTTAGAGATAATATGGCCAAAAAAGAAATCTCCTGAAGCTAGAATTCACACATGCTAAACTTCCCATATAATTAGTGTCTTCTAAGAGTCTTCAGGATAATGCGCAAGTGATTTTCATGATCTTCATAGATTTTTGAGTATACCAAGATATAATCAATAAATACCACTACAAAGTCATAAATATATTTCTTGAAAACTATATTCAATAGATCCATGAAAGTAGAGGGTGCATTAGTCAGCCCAAAAGGCATTACTGTAAACTTGTAATGCTCGTACCTGGTTCGAAATGTTGTTTTCAGAATGTCTTCCTTCTTTACACACAACTGATGATATCCAGATCAAAGGTAAATCTTTGAAAAGTATTGATCTCCATTCAGTTGGTCAAATAAATCATCAATGCGAGGTAAGGGATACCTGTTCTTTATTGTTATATCATTGATCTCCCTATAGTCAATGCACAACCTCATAGATCCATATTTCTTCATAACAAAAAGGACAGGGGCTCCCCATGGAGAAACACTAGGGTGAATAAATCCTTTATTACTCAATTCCTCTAGTTGTTTCTTTAGTTCCACTAATTCCATAGTGGCCATTCTATAAGGGGTCTTTGATATGGTCCTTGATCCAGGAATTAAATCAATGGAAAACTCAATTTCTCATTCTGAAGGATGTCCAGGTAAATCTTCTGGAAACACATCAACATATTCTTTCACAATAGGTACATCCTCTATTTGAACATTCTTTTCTTCACCCATAGTTATTTCATTCTCTTCCTCCCCAATAATTGAATTTAGTTGATCTAATGGGGGTGGATCTAGATAAAAATTAGGTGGTGACGATTATTCTCTAAAGATAAGGTGTTCTTTATCACCATCATAAAAAATCATAACCTTCTTCTTATTACAATAAATCTTCACATCATGGTCTGAAAGCCAATCTATACCGAGGATTATATCAAATTCAATCATTGGTATGATGATGAGATCAGCAGATAAAGAACATTTATATGCTCTAAGGGGAACAGATTCACAAAACTTTGTTGGGATGATACTTCCCTTAGGAGTTTTAACTGACAACTCCCTTGTTAAATCAAATTGGAAATATCTATTCTCTTAGAAAAATGCGAAGATATGAAACAATGCGATGATCTAAAATCAAATAAATCATTTACTAAACTTGAGGAAACCGTTAAATTACCTGCCACCGCATCTTTCGAAGATTCTACCTCAGTAGTAGTGATAGCATAAGCTTGGCCATGATCCCTTGGCCTTTTCTAAGGTAAGTTCCCCTGAAGCTTAGGAAATTAATTTGCATAATGCCCCATCTCCCTACAATTGTAGCATTGAACATAGGTATCTTCTTTTTTCCCCTTGCAATCACGAGCTTGGTGGCCTTTTTCACCACACTTGTAACAAAATCTCATTCCCTTCAAGCAAGTACCGGGTTGTTTCTTCCCACATTTACTACAGGATGGATATTCAAATTTTCCCTTCTTCCCCTTATTTCCTTTTCCAGAGTGTTCAGCAGATCTCTTCTTCTCTTGATTTTCTTTAAAGTCATAAGACTTAGAGAATTCTTTTTCTGTCTTGATAGCACATTAGACAATGTCTTCGTATGACGAGAAGGATTGTGCGACTAATTCTTGATGAAGAAACAATTTTAACCAATAAAATAAACGATCAATATTACTTCTTGGGTTATGTATATAATTTTTTGAATTCCTTGCTAACTTTGTAAAGTTATCCTCATACATTACGACATTTTCATCCTCCTTTTGCCTCGGACTCAGAAATTTCCTTTCCATATCTGCTCGATGGTCACGAGGAAAGTATTTTTCTAAGAAAAGATCTTTAAACTCCCTATATTACATATTTTATACTTCATCATCTTCCTTTGTGTTCTGAATCAATGACCACCATTGATCAGCATCTCCAGTGAGGCGGTAAACTGCCATGATAACTTTTTCCCATTCACTACTCCCCAAGGCATGGAATATTTTCTCTAAGGAATTTATCCATTTCTCAGCCACTAATGGATTTATACTCCCATTTAATATTGGTGGTTTTTACCTCATGAGGAATTATAACATTTATCCTCCACATTGTGGATCAGGGTGCTCCATATGGGTAAGGTTATTATTCATAACCTGTGTGAGTTGTCCTAGTATAGTGATAAGTTGATCAGTGCCAATTATATCACCATCTCCACTATAATTATCTTGAGCAAGAGGGAAATCCCTACATGGAGTTCATGCATTGATACGGTTTCCAGTCATTCCATTAGGCACCATTTCTAAATAATGGCAGAAACTAGATTAGTTTATGAATCGAAATACATAATTCAAAACTTGTAAAACACTTAACATAAATTGAAAAGTTTATGGATATAATCCATAATCATAAAAAAAATTCTTTGAGGAAGTATATACTCATAAACCCTTCATAATGGTTCGTAAATAAAATGAGAATTATCCTAAGCATATCCCCTGGGAGTGTCGTAACCAAGAGTGCAGTAAGGTCCGTTTTCATGCACCAGTTCCCATTCGAGTCTAACTCAAAACGGTGTTTTCAGGTTTTACCCCTAGGTACATCTGTGCCAAAGCCACCTCTACCTGCTCATATCCAAACATGGATGTATTTCTTGGAAAACTCACAAAATCTCTACAATACCAAAATTCTAAGAAATTCTTCTATACTAATCCTCAAAGTCTATCTTAGGGATATGTTCTCTAATTAGAGTTTATCTAAATCTAGCTTCCAAGGTTTGTACTAAACATCCTCTAATACCAATTGGAACACCTAGACCCTAGAAGCAAAGAGTCAGTGCATTATTTTAATACATTGGCATGATTATAAGAAATCAAGTCCTGAAGGACCGATCGGTTTAGCAGTCTTGGAAAATAGATTACATACATGAATGTTATATTACACTTTATAAAATACAACACAACATAAATAAATCCTTTATGAATTCCATTATTCCCTTAGCTTAACCCTGCATATCAAAAAAAATACACTTCTTGGAATCCTGGGAAAAATAAAACATAGAAAGGGGTGAGCTCAAATGATCAGTAAGGGTAAGCAATACAGTGGAAGATAACATAAATATTAAGCATGGTGAATAATTGAAACCACATGCCTTTACCAATAATAAACATGAATACTTTTATGGAAGGAATATGAACTGAGTAAATAATGCCATAATAAAACATAATCATGGGTATTCTACTAATCGAATGTCCACATGAACCATCAATATTATTTTCATAATGAGGGAATGTATAATACCAGACTTTAATTTCTGTGTCAAGGCCTCGTGTCAGGACCGATGGGCTAATTGTAACTGGACCCAAACCCGGAGAGCCTCTGTAACCGGACTCCATTCCGAAGAGCCTCTGTAATTAGACTCCATCCCAGAGAGCCTCTGTATCTGAACTCCAACCCAGAGAGCCTATGTAATCAGACTCCATCCCAGAGGGTCTGCTGTAACCAGACCCCAACCCAAAGGGCTTACTTTTACTAGTCCCCAACTCTGAACATACTAGTCCAATACATTCATCATAAGAAAAGGTTTAAATATAACATAAACATTTGTATTAAAAATAGCATACGAAATGTCAATACTTTAACCATAAACCATAAATGGTATACAAATAGCACATGCATAGTCAAACATATCACGAAACCTTAAATACAATATAGAAGTTTTGTATCATAATAAATCAACTTCAAATAAACTTAAAATCCATCAAAGGATGTTGACATAGAGGAAATAAAAACCTTTTTTTTAGAGAAATATCTCTTTCTATTTTGAAATCATTTAAGAGTCACATAATTATAAAGAAAACATTTATTTTGAAAATATTCTTATAAGCTTGTAAGGGAAGGTTTGACGATTATATAATGGTGGAAAATAGTCACACCTGCCGTATAAGTTAAAAAAATACATTCTTACCTTAATTTTGTCGAAAAGGTTAAAAAGGACCTTGTTTGGAAAATGAAGGAAAGATTCCTTTATAAAAATCTTATAAAAAATTAAAACAAGGGTATAAATTAATTTAACCCATAGTCTATAAAATAGTAAGAATGTTTTGAAATACATTTTTAAGAAACATAGATGTGGATGATAAAGAGGTCCTAGTAGATAATTACATATAAACAACCTCAGATAATGAAGAGATTGTAGAATTAACCCTTACCTTGTACTTTTCCTCGGTCAAGGGTAGGTTAAACTCCTATATAATGGTTAAATAATTGGTATTAAATTATACAAGAATCATATACATTAATATTATATCATATATGATCTTTTAACATTGCTTTGTTAATAATATCTTTGTATTATCGTCGTTTCGGGTGTTAACGGATTCGTTTTCCTTTATATTCTTTGTTATGTAAGTCATATTTTTTATGGATGGGATGTATCTTATTCATATCAAGAATGATATCATGTCTTTAAACATTATTTTTAATCATCAAATGAAAATTAGTCTTTAATGGATACGATGGGGAATGAATCTCACCGCGTTTGTGGAGACGGTAATATGTACGTACGCACGAGCGACAATATCATTATTTTGATATTAAAATAATATATAATTGGATGGTATATAATATATAAAGAATAATTATAATGTTATATTTATTATTTACATTAATTACACATCATTAATATACCCATCAAAATAATAATGTATTGAATAATAATTACACCACGACGTGTAGACGGTAAGTCGTTCGTACGCACGTATAGTGACATGTCATTCAAGGGATGGATAGAATAATGAATTTGGTTGTAAAATATTTATAATAATATCATATTATATAGAATATACTAGATCTATTATTTTATAATATAAACAACAAATAAATAAGAAGTGGAAGAAGAAAGGAACTTGAAAGAGGTGATGAAATATTTACCTCTTCTTCAGGTTCTTTCTTTTGATTTGATCAAAAGGGATCTATATATTAGATTTATGACTAAAGTAAGTCCTCTAGGATGAAGGTAGGACAGTTTAGAGGGTATTTGGGCAGGTTTTGGCTGATCCAAATGGATTTGAAGGTGTTAATTAGAGATAATGGGGAGTGACCTTTTATAAGAGGGGTGAGGGGCACCTTTGGAAAAACTTAAAATATTATTTTATAATAAATTCATATTCAGTTTATAATGGATCCAAAGTGACTTATTTAGAGGCTAGGGTGGGGATGGGTCTAAATCCTCTCAACCAATAGGTTTTAGACAAGTTTAGGTTACCATTTTAACCTTATCATTTAGATTTAACTCTAAGTTAAATAATTTAACTTTTACCGTGTCTTCTTGTATTCTTACACTATATGGTTAATAAAATTACTATAAACTACCAATCAAACCCCAATTGGTTCATTAATGTCATATATATTATTATATAAGTTTTTGGGACGATTATTATATTTTTAGGACCATTATATCAATTAATAATATAATATTTTTTTTAAACCTATTTTATGTCAATTTTGACACTATTTGGTATTTGTTTTTTGTTAAAATCGTAACAACATTATTACCTCAAACAAAATTCATCTAACCAACCCTAACATGTCATATTAACCTAGAACATTTTTTGGAATTCATAAAAAATCTCAAATTATATTTATTTGGATATTTATAATATCAATTATTTTAATATTCCATTAATTATGTAATTACTGCATCATCATTGTTTCATAAATAAATTAAATTATTTAATATCTAAAAAATATAAATAAAATACCATTATGTAGGAAATATTTTTAGCTTTATAATGAATATTTATATTAGAATTTATCTTATGTATAACCCTATATTAAAAATGTTTTAGTTATTAAACTTCGATTTTAACTATTTTAACTATTTTAACTCTTCTTTAAATAAAATAATAATAAATTTCCTAGTCTAATCCAAGTGGAACTAAAGGATAAAATTTTATTACTAAGGTTGTTTTTGGTATAATTACACTTATTCAATAGAATTAGGACATGTGTTAAGGTAATAATAATATCATTTTTACCCTTAATTACCCTATTTACTTTTAACTGTGGTAAATAAAAGTAAAAAAGTTACTATTCACCAAAAATTATTTTCATCTTATTGAATCACATTTTACTTACTGATATCAAGCGTGTCTCTTATATTTTTGAAATTCAACTCACAGAAGTGGTAAAATTAAGTTTTATTTGAATTTGCAAATTCTCCTAGGAGGTAGGTAAAAGACGGTGAAAAGTTCAATAAAATTTTTATATATCTAAAATTATTATAAACTGACTCCAATGAATTACATTAAACTTATATAGGTATTATTTATCTATTTTGACCTAAAATAAATTTAAATAAAATAAATAATTATTTAAATAAAAATTCAGTTTTAAACTATAACTTAGTGTTTTCACTATTCATCAAAAATTGAAAGTTTTCATAAAAATACCAAAAATTCCCCCTAATATAATTTCAATATTCAGAATCCAAAAATGAAGTCCATTTTGAAAGATAAAATTTATAAAATTTCAAAAAGTGGGTATTACTATTCATAACGGCTAGTTTGATTGGTTGTGGTGTGTTAGAACTCGAAGTTGTGTACAGCACACGCTACTGCATTATTCAAAGAGAAGCATATCGTGGAAGCTTAGGGTGTTACAGGAACGATATGTGGAGTGTTGGGAACGGTAAGTGGAGTGGCAGAACGGTATACTGACTTGGTCTGTGAAACCCAAAATTAAAGTTCACGGAAAAAGGTGATGCGGTACGCAGATGGTGTTTCATTGGAATGGTAGAGTGATCGCGTAGGAGCAAAGACGGTACACGGAGCACATATGAGTAACAGTTTGCCGGTGACTTGCGGTTTGCGGTGGCAGAAGGATCGATAAGTGGTGGAGGCTGGATTGAAGATTTCGTAAATCTTGGATTAGTGGATTTTTTGGATATCTTTTCATATATAATAATTTCTAATCAAACTGATTACTATGGAGATAGAACATCATTAGAGAACATATTTTTCTCTAGTAATTCGGAAAAGTATGAATGTGGTTCGCGTTGAAGGTGTTTGTGGGGATTCTTAACCCGCAAAGAAAATCCGGTATGTGGAGGAGGATGTCCGATACGCGGAAAGAGTTGTCTCGGTACGTGGAGGAGGAATCTCAAGTATGTGAGAGGGAGAATTTTTCAATCAGTATGCAGAGGGGGAGCTTCGGTATGCAGAAGAGAAGACAGTCTGCGAACAGAGAACAGTTCACAGACAGGAGGGGTTTTGTAGAGGAGGTTTGGGGAATCAGTACGCAGTAGTGGTACGTGATAGCGAAGGTAGAGGCAACCCGCAAACAGAAAAGGTTTGTAGAAGTGGCAGTTATATGTGGAGCAGGCGGTCTACATACGAAACCTAGTACATAGTACATGGTGGAACGAGGTGGTTCACGATTTTCACCAGGAATCTTGAAAAAGCTTCAAATCAGTTTGCGAAAGGAGTTTCTGGTACCTAGAAGTACCTGGGAAGGTGGAATTCATCTGTGGGTGAAAAAGGAACTTCAATAGAGCATCTACCTATAGTTAAGGATGTATTAATTCATGAAAATTAAGGGAACTACATGTCCATAAACTGTGTTTGACCTACAACTTGATAAACTATGAGTGGGTTCCTTTCCAAGAGAAGTTAGTGAAGGAAGAGAAAGACGGCGACCCTTTCCACCGGTAGTGAGCCATAGAAAGAGGCATAAAGAGTGAACCTTGGGAGTTCAGTTATAAGAACCTAAACACGCAGTGAGTGTGGGCATAGAAGATCTATCCCAAACATTGTACTCATTTTTGGCAGTGATCCTTAGTGAATTTGGTACATCATCACATTGACATTTTATACTCCTTGGACGTAGCCCAGTGAGGGTGAACCAAGTAAAAATCATTGTTTCCCATGCATGATTTCATATCTGTTTGTATATTTATATGGGAGGAAGATAGAATTGATTTTTTTCTAACAACAAAACAAGATCCTAATGGGAAAAAGTCTTAATCTGTCATACCCTGATTCACCCCCCCCCCCTCTCAGGGTATTCGACCTGGTAAACCCAACATAAACCCCTTTTTTTCTAAATAGAGTTGTATAAACCAAAAAGATGGTTGAAGAGGCGATGCAAAAAGATGTTTTTGACACATTCAAGCATGTGGAGATAAAAATACCTTTGCTTTAAGCCATTAAGAAAATACCAAGGTATTATAAATTCTTAAAAGAACTTTGTATCAATTAAAGAGGGATAAAGGGAAATGAGATTATCAATCTTGGAAGAAATGTGTCATCACTCATTACACCAACTCTAGCAATGCCAACAAAGTGCAAGGATCCAGGGATATTCAACATCCCATGCACCATAAGGGAGTTACACTTTTCTGATGCATTATGTGATTTAGGATCTTCCATAAATGTAATGCCTCACTCTATATTCTATTATTTATAGGTTATTGATTTGAAGATGACGAGAGTAGTGGTGTAGTTGGCGAATAGAGTTATGGAATATCCAATGGGAGTCCTTGATGATGTACTTTTCTGGGTAATAGAGATGATCTTTCCAGCAAATTTCTACATGCTTAAAATGGAGGATGGTCAGTTAAGTTCACGTGCTCCCATTATCATTGGTAGTCTCTTCCTCAAATCTACTAAAACGGTCATAAATGTCCATGAGGGTACACTTTCTTTGGATTTTGGGGATGAAGTTGTGATATTTAATGTTATAGACTCCATGAAGTACCCCTTAGAAGACCATTCTGCTTTTGTTATCTCCTATTTTGAACCACCAAGTAAAAACCACATGGATTTTGATTGTCCTATGCTTATGGTGATTATGAGTATTGGTTATAGTTTGATGTCTAATATCACTTCCACACATGTTTCTGATACACAATCCTCTCTTCAATTTGATTTTGATGTGGATTCATATACTAATTTTGATCATGTTCACTCTGATTATGACTTAGCTGTTGAGTATTCTGATGGATTTGATGCTTTATTCACTGATTTTAATGATGTATATTCTGATACTGATGTTAATTGTGCACATATTTCAGTTCCTTCAATTTATTTATCCATACACCATCCCCCTACATTGGAACTCAATCCATTTCCACCAAATCTCAAATACTCATACTTGTTAAGTGGTTATAAATTACCTATTATAATTGCTAATAATCTCGCTTTTGAACATGAAGAAAATCTTTTGAATATTTTGAGGGAGAACATCAGGGCAATCGGGTGGACCTTGGATAACATATCAGGTATTAGCCCCTCTGTTTGCATGTATAGTATTCTTTTGGAGGATGGGGCTAAACTGGTTAGTCATCCACAAAGGAGACTCAATCCAACCCTTTTGTAAGTTGTTAAAAAAGAGGTTGAAATTTTTCTCGAGGTAGCTATAATTTATCCAATTTCAGATTCACAGTGGGTGAGTCCTATTCAGGTTGTTCCTAAGAAAAGTGGTGTTATTGTTGTTAAAAATGATAAAGATGATTTAGTTCCTAGGAGGGTGAAAAATAGTTGGCGTGTGTGTATTGATTATAGGAAACTAAATCAAACCACTCACAAGGACCATTTCCCCCTCCCGTTTATTGATCAGATGCTTGAGATACTAGTTAGGAAAACACACTATTGTTTCTTGGATGGATTTTCTAGATATTTTCAGGTTCCTATTGCTATATAGGATCAGGATAAGACAACATTCACTTTTCCATTCGGTACATTTGCCTACCGGAGGATTATATTTGGACTTTATAATGCCTCAGGTAACTTTTAGAGATGCATGGTGAGTATTTTTTATGACTTTATTGAGACCAGAATGGAGGAATTTATGGATGATTTTACAGTGTATGGGTCTTCATTTGATGGTTGTATATCTAGTTTAGGAAAGGTGTTGAATCGTTGTATTGAGAAGAATCTGGTCTTGAACTTTGAAAAGTGTCATTTCATGGTAGAGCATGGCATTTTCTTAGGGCATGTAGTGTCAAAACATGGGATAGAGGTTGATAGATCTAAGGTAGATATTATTTCATCCCTACCCTATCCCTCATGTGTGCGTGATGTTAGATCTTTTCGAGGGCATGTAGGATTTTATCGGCACTTTATCAAATATTTTAGTAATATTGCTCTTCCTATGTCATGATTACTTCAAAAGGACTCTGATTTTGTGTTTGATGATTTTATTAAGAATTCATTTGATGAGTTAAAACATCATCTTACCACTCCACCTATCATATAGCCTCCATGGTGGGAGATTACTTTTAAGCTTATGTGTGATGCCTCCAACTTCACAATTGGGGTTGTCTTATCTCAGAGGGTGGAGGGACGTTCACATGTGATTTTCTATGCATCTAGGATACTGGATTCAGCCCAATAAAACTACACAACCACAGAAAATAAGTTTCTTTCCATCATGTTTTCTTTAGATAAATTCCATTCATATTTATTAGGCTCTAAAGTAGTTTTTTTTGACCATGTAGCTCTGAGTTACCTCTTGAAGAAGCCAGATGAAAATCCTAGGCTAATCTGATGGATGCTCCTTCTTCAGGAATTTGAAATTGAGATAAAGTACAAGAAGGGGTCATAAAACTTGGTGGCGGACCACATAAGTAGGATTACTCACACATTAGAGGCTAACACCTTGGACTAGGTACCACTTCGGGACACTTTCCCCAATGAGAATATTTATTCCATCTCAGGTATGCATCCTTGATATGCTGATTTATTTAACTACCTTGTAGCCTCTAAAATTCCTACAAATTTAAAGAAAAATCAAGTCCAAAAATTAAATAGTGAGTCTAGTTTTTATGTGTGGGATGACCCCTATCTCTGGCGCATGGGTAGTTATCAAGTTATTAGGAGGTGTGTTCTTGATCATGATTTTGTGCCTATTTTGCAATTATATTATACACTTTCTTGTGGTGGACACTTTGGACACCAACGGACAGCTGGGAAAGTTTTAGACTCTGGATTATATTGTCCTAGATTATTCCATGATACTCATGTGTTTTGTAAGCCATGCTCACATTTCCAACACACTGGTAACATTTCTAGGAGACATGGGATGCCCCAACAACCCATACTATTCTTTGAGATTTTTGATGTATAGGGCATCGATTTTATGGTTCCTTTTCCTAGTTCATTTGGTTTTTTGTATATTTTTGTTTCTGTTGATTATGTGAATAAATGGGTGGAGGATAAGTCCACCAGGACTGATGATTCTCATGTTGTAGTGGACTTTTTCAAGACACATATTTTTTGTAGGTTTGGAGTACCAAAGGATATCATCAGTAACCAAGGGACACACTTCTGAAATCAGAATTTGGATTCCCTACTTTTTAAGTATGGGGTGACACACAAAACATCAACACCATACCACCCCCAAACAAATGGTCAGGCTGAGGTTTCAAATAGGGAGTTGAAAAAAAATTTGGAGAAAACTGTGCAGCCAAATAAGGAAGATTAGAGAAAGTGCTTGGATGATGCACTTTGGTCTTATTGGATAGCATACAAGACACCCATTGTTATATCCCCATTTTAGATTATTTTTTGGAAAGTATATCATCTCCCCGTAGAAGTTGAGCATCGGGCTTATTGGGCTATAAAGAAATGAAACATGGATTTGGCCTAAGCTATAATCCAAAGAAAGATGTAAATTCAAGAGATTGAGGAGATTTGATTGTCTTAATATGAGAACCCAATGATCTACAAGGAAAAAAACAAAAGCATCTCATTATAAAATGTTCCAGAAAAGAGAATTTCAAGTTGGAGAGAATGTCTTGCTCTATAGTTCACGACTAAAGATGATGCCTAGTAAGTTGTGTTCTAGGTGGTTAGGTCCTTATGTTGTGACTAATGTTTTTCCTGATGGTGTAGTGTAGATCATACAAAAGGACACAGGAAGTATCTTTACAGTCAAAAATAAATGTTTGAAGAAATATATTGAGGGACTTCCTACTGATGTAGTGGATTTCATCACACTGCATAACCCCATCATCACTTGAGCATATCAAGTTGTTCCTAACCCTTTCACTTTTATATTATTTGTCTTATTTACAATTATACATTTCATATGCATATATCATCTCATTGGTTCACATTGAGGAAAATGAAATATTTTAAGTTTGGGGGAGGGGGAAACATTTTGGGGTAGATATTTAGGATTTTCACTTGTGTGTTTTGTGTGTATTTTATATTAATTTTTTAGTTAAAATTTTTAGAAACAAAAAAAAATAAATAAAAAAATAAATATATCATGTAACACTATCATGTGGAACATATAATTATAATAATGAGTAAGATTTTATAATCAAGGGTTGATTTTTATAAAAATTGAAGTCATCAATGATATGAATGGTTGTGTCATTATAAAACCTTCTAGATTTTGACATCATTATTTGTGATATTTGTTCATGGTAAATTGTGCCATTGATTTCTCTACACAAATGATCACTCAACCATGACTTGTTAAATTTTTCCGACTCAATTGAAGGTATAGTCAATGTAACACCCCAAGCTTCTACGGTACGCTTCTCTTTGAATAATGTGATAGCGTGTGTTGTACGCAACACCGAGTTCTAACACACCATAACCAATCAAACTAGCCGTTATGAATAGTAATACCTAATTTTTTAAATTATATACATTTTATATTTCAAAATGGACTTCATTTTTGGTTTCGGAATATCCAATTTAGCCTAAGATGAAATTTTGGTACTTTTCGGATAACTTTAATATTTTGATGAATAGTGAAAATTACTAAATTTTAATTAAAAACAACTTTTTTAATCAAAATAATTAATAGTGATAAATTATGAATTTGAGTGGTTTTAAAGTATATTTAGTATATATTTTTACCATTTAATATAATGTTGGTAATTGGGCATAATTTTACAATTAAACCGAACATAAACAAGTGTCAATCTTTTGATAGTTATTATCTCTTAAAAACACGCTTTTTGTTTTGACAGCGGGAATTAATTTTAAATTAATTTCTGCCACTTCTGTGTTTTGAATTTAGAAAAATGGATTCCATATTTGGAATCAGGATGTCCAAATTTTTTAAATAGGTAAATTTTATTTTTAGACATTTTGAATAATTACTGCGGTAAATATTTTATTTACCATGGTTAAGGGTAAATCCGGTAAATAAGGGTTAAAAAATAATATTATAATAATACTAAATTACCCTAAAACGTGTCCTAGCCTTATTGATTGATACATGTTCGACCATAGGCATCTTTGGGTCGATTTTGGGACCCCATGGTGCCACTTGTAGGTGATAGGGACACTTTTTTTCAATTAAGTTAAAATGAATACAAAAATGACACAAGAATATATCTTTTAGCAAAACAATTTTTACATAGGGTTATATATGTTGGATTTTATATTATAAATATTCATTAGAAAGATAAAAATATTTCCTACATAATGATAATTTATTTATAATTTTTAGACATTAAATAATTTAATTTATTTATGACACAATGATGATGAATTAATTACTTTAATAGTGAAAAATTAAAATAATTGATATTATAAATACCCAAATAAATATAATATTAAACTTTTAATGAATTAAAATAATTTTCTATGATAATATAATATATTAGTATTGATTTAATTGACTTTTTTCGAAGTAATCAATCTGTTATGAGTTTCACAAAAATCAACTATTGAATAGTGTCAAAATTGACATAAAAGAGTTCTTAAAACAAATATTATATTATTAATTGATATTAAATTCCTAAAAATCTAAGGTTCGGCCAAGAGACTTATATAATGATAGGTTCATCATTAATGGACCACTTGGGGGTCTCTTGGATGTATATAGTAAGTTTATTAACCATATTATATAAAAATACAAAGAGACATTGTAAAAGTGAAACTAATTAACTTAGAGTTAATACTAAAAGATAAGGTTAATATAAGTACCCAAACCTGTATAAATTATATTGGTTGAGTTTTTTTCGACCTATCACCACCTTAAAATTTATATAATCAACTTTGGATCCATTAGAAACCGAATATGAATTTATTATAAATTAATATTTCTAGCTTTTCCAAAGGTGCCCCTCACCCCTCTTATAAAAGGGCACTCCTCCTTCTCATTTCTTCACACCTTAAAAGCCTTTTGGTTCGGCAAAACTCTGACAAAATACTCTCCCAACTTCACTCACTACAACCTAGAGGCCTTATTTTGATCATAAAGCCAACCTAAGGAGCCCTTTTGATCAAATCAAAAGGAAGAACCCGAAGAAGATGTAATGATTTCACCACCCTTTTCCAAGTTCATTTCTTCTTCCACTTCTTCTTCCTTTGTTGTTACCATTCTAAAATAATAACTCCAGTATCATATATATACTGTGATGTTATTATAAATATGGTACAACCATATTCATTATTCTATCCACCCTTTGAATAACATGTCACCATACGTGCGTACGTACGGCTTACCGTCTCCACGTCGTGGTGTAATTGTTATTCAATATATTATTATTTGGATGGGTATAATAATGATATGTAACTCATGTAAATAATAAATATAACATGTTAATGATTCTGTATATATGATATAACAACCATTTATATATTATTTTAATATCAAAAGAATGATATTGTCGCTCGTGCGTACGTACGGACTACCGTCTCCACGAACACGATAAGATTCATTCTCCATCGTATCCATTCAAGTATAATTATCATTTGATGATTTAAAAATGATTTTTAAGGACTTGATATCATTTTTTATATGAATAATATACAACCTATCCATTATAAACATGTCTTACGTAACAAAACATATAAAAGAAAACAAGTAAGTTAACACCCGAAACAACGATAATACTAAGATATTATTATCAAATCAATATTAAAAGATCATATATGATATCATATTAATGTATATGATTCTTGTATAATTTAATAACAATTATTTCACCATTATACAGGAGGTTAACCTACCCCAACCAAGGAAAAGTACAAGGTAAGGGTTATTTCACAATCTCTTCATTATCCGAGGTTGTTTATATGTAATAATCTACTGGGATCTCTTTATCATCCACATCCATGTTTTCTTAAAAATGTATTTCAAAACATTTTTATTATTTACGAGAATATGGATTAAAGTCATTTATACCCTTTTTTTACTTTTTATAAGAGGAATATTTCCATCGTTTTCAAAACAAGGTCCTTTTTAACCTTTTCGACAAAATTAAGGTAAGAATGTTTTTTTTAACTTATACGGCGGGTGCGGTTATTTTCCGCCGTTATAAAATCGTCAAAGCTTCCCTTACAAGATTATAAGAATATTTTCAAAGAAAATGTTTTATTTTATAAATATATGACTCTTAAATGATTTCAAAAATAGAAAGAGATATTTCTCTAAAAAGAGTTTTGATTTCATCTATGTCAACATCCTTTGATGGATTTTATACTTATTTGTAGTTGATTTATTATGATACAAAACTTCTATATTATATTGAAGGTTTTGTGATATGTTTGACTGTGGAAGTGCTATTTTTATACCATTCATAGTTTATGATGAAATTATTGACATTTCGTATGCTAGTTTTAATACGAATGTTTATGTTATGTTTAAACCTTTTCATATGGGAATGCATTGGACTTAATATGTGACGGGTGGAGCCCGCTATAGCTCCTCGATGCATCAGTAGGTCTCATGAGACAAACTAGTGTCTTGGCACAAGGACTTGACAAAATCTTATTTGTAGTCTTGGCACGAGGCCTTGGCTATGTGGTTATGATAGTCTGGCATTATGCATTCCATCATTATGAAAGTGGTTATTGATTTTGCATGTGATTATTCGATTATTAGAATATCCATGTGAATAAGTAAATGGAATTATTTCATTTTATTTATGCCATACCATGTTTAAAGTTCAAGTTTGAAAGTCTTTTGTTTTAGTTATACATTTCCTTAAATGTTTAATCTTATTTATGAAAGTTTCTGCTAAATTTTTATCCTTACTGGGCATTTGAGCTCACCCCTTTTCTTTGTTTTATTTTTTCCCAGGAAGTGAAGAAGTAAATTATGAATGACCTACCGGGATATTATGTGGGGATATGAGTGTGGATTATGGATACAATATGTTGTTGTAGTAGTTTTTCATTTTATAATGTAATGTAAGACTTATGAATATATCTAGTGTTTCCAAGGCTACTAAACCAATCAGTCTTTCGAGATTTGATCTTTCTTGTGATCATGCCAATGTTATGTAATAATGCACCGACTCTGGGTAACTAGGGTCGGGGCGTTACAGTTGGTATCAGAGGAAGTTTAGTACAAACCTTGGAAGCTAGATTTAGATAAACTCTGATTAGAGCACGTAGACCTAAGATGAACTTTGAGGATTAGTATAGAAGAACTTCCTAGAATTTTGGTATTGTAGAGATTTTGTGAGTTTTCCAAGCAATACACCCCTGTCTGGATACGAGCAGGTAGAGGCAGCTCTGGCACAGATGTACCTAGGGGTAAAACCCGAAAACACCGCTTTGAGCTAGACTCGAATGGGAACTGGTGTACGACAACGGGCCTTGCTGCACTCTTAGTTACGACACTCCCGGGGGATATGCTTAGGATAACTCTCATTTTCTTTAAAAATCATTATGAAGGGTTTATGAGCATATACTTCCTCAAAGAAAACATTTTTATGATTATGGATTATATCCATAAATAGTTCAATTTATGTTAAGTGTTTTATAAGTATGGGATTATGTATTTTGATTCATAAACTGATCTAGTTTATGCCATTGTTTAGAAATGGCGCCTAGTGGAAGAAATGGAAACTGTATCAATGCACGCACTCCATGTAGGGATTTCCCTCCTGCTCAAGATAATTATAGTGGAGCTGGTGATGCAACTGGTACCGATCAGCTAATCACCATACTGGGACAACTCAATCAAGTTATGAATAATAACCTTACCCGTATGGAGCACCCTGATCCGCAGCATGGAGGATCAATGTTAGATCGATTCATGAGGCAACAACCACAAACATTCAATGGGAGTACACATCCCTTAGTAGCTGAGCAATGGATATTTTCCCTAGAGAAAATATTTCAGGCTTTGGGGAGTAGTGAAAGGGAAAAAGTTATCATGGCAGTTTACCGCCTCACTGGAGATGTTGATCAATGGTGGTCATTGATTCAAAATACGAAGGAAGATGATGAAGTATCAAATATGGAATGGAGGGAGTTCAAATATCTATTTTTAGAAAAATACTTTCCTCGCGACCATCGAGCATATATGGAAAGGCAATTCCTAAGTCTGAGACAGAAGGAGAATGAGAATGTCACAAAGTATGAGGCTAACTTTACAAAGTTAGCAAGGTATGCTGGTTATTATATACGTAGCCCAAGAATTAATATTGATCGTTTCTTTGATGGGTTAAAACCATTTCTCCGTCGAGCATTAGTCTCACAATCCTTTTCATCGTACGAAGACATTGTCTCATGTGCTATCAAGACCGAAAAGGAATTCTCTAAGTCTTATGACTTTAAAGAAAAGCAAGAGAAGAAGAGACCTGCTGATCAATCTGATAATGGAAATAAGGGGAAGAAGGGAAAGGTTGAATATCCATCCTGTGGTAAATGCGGGAAGAAACACCCTGGTACTTGCTTGAAGGGAATGGGCGTCTGTTACAAGTGTGGTGAAAAAGGCCATCAATCTCGTGATTGCAAGGGGAAGAAGGAAGCTACCAAAGTTCAGTGCTATAATTGCAGGGAGATGGGGCATTATGTAAATGAATGTCCTAAGCGTCATGAGAACTTACCTCAGAAAAGGCCAAGGGCTCAAGGTCAGTCTTATGCTATCACTACTACTGAGGTAGAAGCTCCGAAAGACATGGTGGCAGGTAATTTAATGGTTTCCTCAAGTTTAGAAAATGCATTATTTGATTCTGGATCATCGCATTGTTTCATATCTTCCCAGTTTTCTACGAAAATTAGATATTTCCAATTTGATTTAATAAGGGAGTTTTTAGTTAAAACTCCTAAGGGAAGTATCATTGCAACAAAGTTTTGCGAATCAGTCCCCATTAGATCACATAAATGTTCTTTATCTGCTGATCTCATCGTCATACCTATGATTGAGTTTGATATAATCCTCAGTATGGACTGGATTTTGGACTATGATGTGAAGATTTATTGTAAGAAGAAAGAGGTTACGATTCTTGATGATAATGATAAGGAACACCTTATCTTTAGAGCAGAATCACCACCACCTAATTCTTATTTAGATCCACCCCCAGTAGCTCAACTTAATTCAATTATTGGGGAGGAAGAGAATGAAATAACTGTCGGTGAGGAAAGGAATGTTCAAATAGAGGATGTACCTATTGTGAAAGAATTTGTAGATGTATTTCCGAAAGATTTACCTGGACATCCTCCAGAATGAGAAGTTGAGTTTTCCATTGATTTAATTCCTGGATCAAGGCCTATATCGAAGACCCCTTATAGAATGGCCACTGTAGAGTTATTCGAACTAAAGAAACAACTAGAGGAGTTGAGTAATAAAGGATTTATTCGCCCTAGTGTTTCTCCATGGGGAGCCCCTGTTCTTTTTGTTAAAAAGAAATATGGATCTATGAGGTTATGTATCGACTACAGGGAGATCAATGTTATAACGATAAAGAACAAGTATCCCCTACCTCGTATTGATGATTTATTTGACCAACTGCATGGAGCTCAATACTTTTCAAAGATTGACCTTCGATCTGGATACCATCAGTTGTGTGTAAATAAGGAAGACATTCTGAAGACAGCATTTCGAACCAGGTACGGGCATTACGAGTTTACTGTAATGCCGTTTGGATTGACTAATGCACCCTCTGTATTCATGGATCTGATGAATAGAGTTTTCAAGGAGTATCTCGATGAATTTGTGGTGGTATTTATTGATGATATCTTGGTATACTCCAAAACCTACAAAGATCATGAAAATCACTTGCGCATTATCTTGAAGAATCTGAGGAGGCATGAATTATATGGAAAGTTTAGCAAGTGTGAATTCTGGCTTCATGAGATTTCTTTTCTTGGCCATATTGTCTCTAAAAATGGAATCTCTATTGATCCTTCTAAGACCAAGGCAATCTAAGAATGGCCAGCACCTACGAGTATAACTGAGGTATGCAGTTTTATTGGTTTGGCAGGTTATTATCGACGTTTCGTCCAGAATTTTGCCCGATTGGCTAACCCATTAACGAAGCTCACACATAAAGGGGTTAAATTTTTTTGGACAAAAGAGTGTGAAGAATGTTTCGAAGAACTGAAGAGAAGATTATTCAATGCTCCTATATTGACTCTACCATCGGGGAATGATGGGTTCGTTATTTATAGTGATGCATCAAAGAAAGGACTTGGTTGTGTCCTTATGCAGAATGATAGAGTTATTGCCTATGCATCACGACAGTTGAAAATTCATGAACAAAACTATCCTACTCATGATCTCGAGTTAGCAGCTGTGATCTTTGCTTTGAAGATATGGAGGAACTACCTCTATGGTGAAAAATGTGAGATTTATATTGACCACAAGAATTTGAAGTATATTTTCTCACAAAAATAACTCAACATGAGGCAAAGGAGATGGCTTGAATTACTCAAGGATTATGATTGTATGATACACTACCACCCAGGGAAAGAAAATAGGGTAGTAGATGCTTTGAGTAGAAAAGGCCATGGAGTTTTGAACAATATGAGAATTGAAAGGGATCCAATTTTCATGGATCTAGTGAAGATGGACATGGGAATAACCAGGGAAGGTGAAACATCAATGATTTTTCAAATGGTTGCCAAACCATCTTTACTAGAAAGGATTAAGAGTTCTCAGAATGATGATGAAGAATTTCAAAAGAAGATTAAAGCTGTGAATGATGGGAGATTGAGAGACTTTGTGTATGAAGATGGAATTTTGAAATTTGGGAAGAGACTTTGTGTTCCCGATATACCTGATCTAAAAAGGGAATTGCTGGATGATGCTCATAGTTCCAATTTCTCTATACACCCCGGGAGCACCAAAATGTATAGAGATTTGAAGGAACATTTTTGGTGGGACAACATGAAGAGGGAGATTGCTGATTTTGTGTCAAGATGTATGGTTTGTCAACAAGTGAAAGCTGGAAGGCAACAGCCTGGAGGAGTCATGCAACTTCTTCCCATACCAGAGTGGAAATGGGACAATATTACGATGGACTTTGTCATGGGGCTACCAAAGACTCCTAGAAGGAACAATGCAATATGGGTTATTGTTGATCGTCTTACCAAGTCAGCACATTTTCTTACTATAAGAGAAGATATACCCCTAGAACGTCTAGCAAGACTATATATTAATGAAGTTGTGAGACTTCATGGAGTACCCCTATCGATTGTTTCTGATCGTGATCCCCGTTTTACTTCAAGATTTTGGAAAACTCTTCAGAAATCCCTGGATACTGAACTTCATTTGAGCACTGCTTACCACCCTCAGACAGACGGACAATCAGAACGGACTATTCAGACCTTAGAAGACATGTTGAGATATTTCTCACTTGACTTTCAGGGTATGTGGGATCAATATTTACCTCTGGTAGAATTTTCCTATAACAATAGCTTCCATTCGAGTATTCAGATGGCACCATATGAAGCGTTATACGGAAAGAGATGTCGTACTCCAACCTGTTGGGATGACGTTGGTGAAAGAAAACTTGTAGGCCCAGAACTGGTGGAGGAAACGGTGGAAAAGGTGAAGGTAATCCAAAATCACATCAAAGCAGCTCAAAGTAGGCAGAAGAGCTATGCCGATAATCGAAGGAAGGATTTGGAATTTCTAGTCGGTGATCATGTTTTCCTGAAGGTATCTCCATGTAAGGGAGTCATACGTTTTGGTAAGAAAGGTAAATTGAGTCCCAGGTACATCGGACCTTTCGAAATTCTAGAACGAATTGGGGCTGTAGCTTACCGATTGGCAATGCCGCCAAGTCTCTCCAAAGTTCACGATGTGTTCCACGTATCTCTGTTGAGGAAATACATGCCTGACCCAACGCATGTACTCACCTATGAGGAATTAGAACTGGAACCCGATCTTTCCTATTGCGAAGAGCCCGTCAGGATTCTTGATACGAGAGAACAAGTGCTGAGAAACCGGACGATGCGTCTGGTAAAAGTTTTGTGGAGAAACCATAAGATGGAAGAGGCAACGTGGGAACCTGAGAAACTTATGATGAAGAACCACCCAAGTCTTTTCATGTGGTAGTATTCTAGAAATTTCGAGGACGGAATTATTTGAAGGAGGGGAGAATGTAACACCCCAAGCTTCTACGGTACGCTTCTCTTTGAATAATGTGATAGCGTGTGTTGTACGCAACACCGAGTTCTAACACACCATAACCAATCAAACTAGCAGTTATGAATAGTAATACCTACTTTTTGAAATTATATATATTTTATATTTCAAAATGGACTTCATTTTTGGTTTTGGATTATCGAATTTAGCCTACGATGAAATTTTGTTACTTTTCGGATAACTTTAATATTTTGATGAATAGTGAAAATTACTAAATTTTAATTAAAAATAACTTTTTAATCAAAATAATTAATAGTGATAAATTATGAATTTGAGTGGTTTTAAAGTATATTTAGAATATATTTTTACCATTTAATATAATGTTGGTCATTGGACGCAATTTTACAATTAAACCGAACATAAACAAGTGTCAATCTTTTGATAGTTATTATCTCTTAAAAACACGCTTTTTGTTTTGACAGCGGGAATTAATTTTAAATTAATTTCTGCCACTTCTGTGTTTTGAATTTAGAAAAATGGATTCCATATTTGGAATCAGGATGTCCAAATTGTGTAAATAGGTAACTTTTATTTTTAGACATTTTGAATAATTACTGCGGTAAATATTTTATTTACCATGGTTAAGGGTAAATCCGGTAAATAAGGGTTAAAATAATATTATAATAATACTAAATTAACCTAAAACGTGTCCTAGACTTATTGGTTGATACATTTTCTACCATAGGCATCTTTGGGTCGATTTTGGGACCCCATGGTGCCACTTGTAGGTGATAGGGACACTTTTTTTTAATTAAGTTAAAATGAATACAAAAATGACACAAGCATGTATCTTTTAGCAAAATAATTTTGACATAGAGTTATATATGTTGGATTTTAGATTATAAATATTCATTAGAAAGATAAAAATATTTCCTACATAATGATAATTTATTTATAATTTTTAGACATTAAATAATTTAATTTATTTATGACACAATGATGATGAATTAATTACTTTAATAGTGAAAAATTAAAATACTTGATATTATAAATACCCAAATAAATATAATATGAGACTTTTAATGAATTAAAAAAAAATCTGGGATAATATGATATATTTTTATTTATTTAATTTACTTTTTTCGAAGTAATCAATCTGTTATGAGTTTCACAAAAATCAACTATTGAATAGTGTCAAAATTGACATAAAAGAGTTCTTAAAACAAATATTATATTATTAATTGATATTAAATTTCTAAAAATCTAAGGTTTGGCCAAGAGACTTATATCATGATAGGGTTATCATTAATGGACCACTTGGGGGTCTCTTGAATGTATATAGTAAGTTTATTATCCATATTCTATAAAAATACAAAGAGACATTGTAAAAGTGAAACTAATTAACTTAGAGTTAATACTTAAAGATAAGGTTAATATAAGTACCCAAACCTGTCTAAATTCTATTGGTTGAGTTTTTTTCGACCTATACCCACCTTAAAATTTATATAATCAACTTTGGAGCCATTAGAAACCAAATATGAATTTATTATAAATTAATATTTCTATCTTTTCCAAAGGTTCCCCTCACCCCTCTTATAAAAGGGCACTCATCCTTCTCATTTCTTCACACCTTCAAAGCCTTTTGGTTCAGAAAAACTCTACCCAAATACTCTCCCAACTTCCCTCACTACAACCTAGAGTCCTTAGTTTGATCAGAAAGCCAACCTAAGGAGCCCTTTTGATCAAATCAAAAGGAAGAACCCGAAGAAGATGTAATGATTTCACCACCCTTTTCCAAGTTCATTTCTTCTTCCACTTCTTCTTCCTTTGTTGTTAGCATTCTAAAATAATAACTCCAGTATCATATATATACTGTGATGTTATTATAAATATGGTACAACCATATTCAGTATTCTATCCACCCTTTGAATAACATGTCACCATACGTGCGTACGTACGACTTACCGTCTCCACGTCGTGGTGTAATTGTTATTCAATATATTATTATTTGGATGGGTATAATAATGATCTGTAACTCATGTAAATAATAAATATAACATGTTAATGATTCTGTATATATGATATAACAACCATTTATATATTATTTTAATATCAAAATAATGATATTGTTGCTCGTGCGTACGTACGGACTACCGTCTCCACGAACGCGATAAGATTCATTCTCCATCGTATCCATTCAAGTATAATTATCATTTGATGATTTAAAAATGATGTTTAAGGACTTGATATCATTCTGGATATGAATAATATACAACCTATCCATTATAAACATGTCTTACGTAACAAAACATATAAAAGAAAACAAGTAAGTTAACACCCGAAACAACGATAATACTAAGGTATTATTATCAAATCAATATTAAAAGATCATATATGATATCATATTAATATATATGATTCTTTTATAATTTAATAACAATTATTTCACCATTATACAGGAGGTTAACCTACCCCAACCAAGGAAAAGTACAAGGTAAGGGTTATTTCACAATCTCTTCATTATCCGAGGTTGTTTATATGTAATAATCTATTGGGATCTCTTTATCATCCACATCCATGTTTTCTAAAAAATTTATTTCAAAACATTTTTATTATTTACAAGAATATGGGTTAAAGTCATTTATACCCTTGTTTGACTTTTTATAAGAGGAATCTTTCCGTCGTTTTCAAAACAAGGTCCTTTTTAACCTTTTCGACAGAATTAAGGTAAGAATGTTTTTTTTAACTTATACGGCGGGTGCGGTTATTTTCCACCATTATAAAATCATCGAAGCTTCCCTTACAAGCTTATAAGAATATTTTCAAAGAAAATGTTTTATTTTATAAATATATGACTCTTAAATGATTTCAAAAATAGAAAGAGATATTTCTCTAAAAAGAGTTTTGATTTCATCTATGTCAACATCCTTTGATGGATTTTATGCTTATTTGTAGTTGATTTATTATGATACAAAACTTCTATATTGTATTGAAGGTTTTGTGATATGTTTGACTATGGAAGTGCTATTTTTATATCATTCATAGTTTATGATGAAAGTATTGACATTTCGTATGCTAGTTTTAATACGAATGTTTATGTTATGTTTAAACCTTTTCATATGGGAATGCATTGGACTTAATATGTGACAGGTGGAGCCCGCTATAGCTCCTAGATGAATCGGTAGGTCTCATGAGACAAACTAGTGTCTTGGCACAAGGCCTTGACAAAATCTTATTTGTAGTCTTGGCACGAGATCTTGGCTATGTGGTTATGATAGTCTGGCATTATACATTCCATCATTATGAAAGTGGTTATTGATTTTGCATGTGATTATTCGATTAGTAGAATATCCATGTGAATAAGTAAATGGTATTATTTCATTTTATTTATGCCATACCATGTTGAAAGTTCAAGTTTGAAAGGCTTTTGTTTTAGTTATACATTGCCTTAAATGTTTAATCTTATTTATGAAAGTTTCCACTAAATTGTTATCCTTACTGGGCATTTGAGCTCACCCCTTTTCTATGTTTTATTTTTTCCCAGGAAGTGAAGAAGTAAATTATGAATGACCTGCAGGGATATTATGTGGGGATATGAGTGTGGATTATGGAGACAATATGTTGTTGTAGTAGTTTTTCATTTTATGATGTAATGTAATACTTATGAATATATCTAGTGTTTCCAAGGCTACTAAACCAATCGGTATTTTGAGATTTGATCTTTCTTGTGATCATGCCAATGTTATATAATAATGCACCGACTCTGGGTAACTAGGGTCGGGGCGTTATAGTCAAGTTAGGTAAAAACTCATTGGCTGATCCATAAATCCATTTCTCTTCTGATCAGTTTCATTACTGTACCGAATTGACCTATGTGTATATACCTATTATTCGATTGTTTTACTCCCTAAAAAAAGGGGTTGTGTCTCGGACAGGTCAAAAACTAATTTTCCTCGACCTTTGATCTCGTTATAACTATTGAAATTAGTATCATGAAGAGATTAACATGTATTGAGAGTTAAGTGTGATATTTTTTCCAAGTGAAACTTAAAAAAACAAAAAAAAATCAGGGGAGTGATGAAATGTATAGCATATAGGGATATCTAGGTCGAGATCTTAAGGTTTGACTTTTGGGAATGCTTAAGTGAGTGGGTCTTGAAATCCAATTGAAAAGGAAGGAAGAACAGGTTTAGTGAATTAAACCAGGTAAGAATAATTGTTTTACTCAACCTTAATATACCAAATAAAGGGTGGATTTATGAGCTTGGAATGGTTGGCACACACACACATGGATAATTGTTGTCATGGTAGACCCATGCCTTGTTTCTCTATGATTAGTGTTATGAATCTCACTGAATTTTGTTTTGAAAAAATTTAGGAGACAATGAATTTAAAATTTATTTATATTTACTCTTTATGGGATTCTTACTTTTCCTATATTTTCACTATGGATTGATAAATTTGAATATGCATATCTTGTCACAATTTTTTCGAATACATGATATGAGGTTTTACCCAGGATTGCAAAAGGGTAAGTGTGGGGGAGTTGATAAAACACATTTTTATTGAATATTTTATTGATAATAAATGGTATAATTTCCTCACATTATGGTAAATTTATTCATTTATGAAATATTTTGGATTAGGTCATTTATTTGAAAATTTGATAAAAATTCCATTTTTACCCATTAAAATTAATTGTAGAATTTTAGACATAAATATTTTTATATGTATTATTTGAACTTAAATATTTTTAAATATTTTCCTTACTTAATGGGATACAACTTTAATTCATAACATATGAGCTAAATTGTTCATTTGATTGGACTTAATGGGCCATAAAGTCAAAGTTGGGCTCGACTCGCCATATTGGACATCAATTATATATTTTCACTATAACTTCTTTATTCATGCTTGTATTAGGCCCAAATTTTTAGATCATCTCAAGGAATAATTTTTTACAAATAATCCTTCTGTAAGGACAGATGATTCACGCGTTTTGGTGGTAAAACAGGCAGTGCAAGTTGGATTAATTTATTTGGACGAATTTCCCCATTCACACTTGAAACCTCTTTAAACCTAGCCTCCCCTCCACTCTATAAATTGGTGTTTTTATCATTTGGATGGGTTGATACTTGAATTAGGATATTTGAGGCAGATTATAATTGATTTCACTCAGATTATCTAACCATTATAAGAATGGTAGCTCTTGAAGCAAGGATCCCCTCATCGAAGCCTTCTTCTTCTTGTTGTTGTAATGTTTCATTTGTATAATAAACTTATTTGTTGCTCTTCTTTTTCTTATCTTTTGTTCTGTTTTGTTCAATTTTATTCTTCTGTACCCATACTATTTGGGCAGTAATCAATAATATAAATGAAATTGTCTTATACCATTTATAAACATTTGCACATGAAAAATGTTTATGTGGTGACTACACTGCCAATGGAAGAGTATTTTTTTAGTAATCAATCTAACTCTAGCCTCCTTAATTCATTTATTTTGAATCAATGAGCTATTATAATTCAATTAATATGATCTATTAATTTATTTTTTAATTTAAATGAAACTAATCAATCAATTTAACAATTAACACTAAAACACGTGTGGTCGTGATTTGTGTAAATTGTGAGAGTGAGATCTTAATCGGTAATACAAGACCATAGGGGATAAATTTATAGAGTTAAAATATAATCCATAAACTCGATTAATCCTAATTTCCATAATGTATATGTTCCTTAATTTACCACTAACTATAATCTATCCCTAAAACATCAATCAAAGGATGGTGTTATGATTACATGTTCTGAAGATAGCCTAGGGTTTAATGCACTTCATATTTGTGGTAAAGTTAATTCTCATAAGGTTTGGGGGTTAACAAGTTAGGGGATCATAATTAAGATGATGTTAATTTAAATTATAATGATAAATAAATGAGTGAATATGTAGAGTTATATAGATTATTCCTTTTAAAATATTTTCTAAAAAACATCTTCTTATTGTGTCTTTTTAATCGAACTTCATTTCAAAAAAAACAAAAAAAATAGAATCTTCTTCCAGAAAAATTCTATTCGTTTTATAAATGGTAAACAACACCCCCCCCATCCTTTCATGTAGTGTTCTTATTCCATTTTATGTTATTTTCAAACTACCTTTAATATGTTGTTAAATTTACTTCCTCCTTTGAGAGACGACCTTAGTGAGCGACTCTACTGCACCTAAGTACCCAAAAATTACATATCTTTTGAAAGCACCCACGACAACGCATTTCATTATTTCAAAAAAAATATAAAAAAAATTTAATCCTCATGAGGGTAGTTCATTGAGTCAAGGATGTTAAAATCCATAGTTTCCTCACTGAAAGTCATAGAAATAGTTCCTTCATTGATATTTATTATGGTTTTGGAATTTTTGAGGAATGGCCTACCTGTAATGATGGGGGAGTGGTATTTACCTTTTCCTTCTTCCATGTTAAGAATATATAAGTCATCAAGGAATATAAATCCATTTACCCTAACCAAAACATCTTCAAGAACACCTACTAGGTAAGGAATGGCTCAATTGGAAAGATACACAACCACTCAGTTGGGTTTGGGTTGTCTCGTCTATAGAGAATAATAAATGGAATAAGGCATCACATTTTTTGATGCTCTGAAATCACATAGTAGATTGGAAAAATAAAGTGCTCATATAGTGTAGGGGATAGTGAAAGTATCAATATCATAACATTTCTTAGGAATTTATGGGGTAAAATGGGGAAAAATATTTTTACCTAATATTACTTCTTCATTTTTCTCATAATATTTTTCTCTATGTGTATATATATTTGATAAAATTTTCATACCTAAGAATTTGGAATATGGATTCCAATAAATGTATATTTATTTTCACTATTATCAATATTTCTATAATCTTTTATTATAGTGTGTCTTTACTGGATCTATTGGGTGGTTTACTCTATATAGGGAAGGGTGTTTATGGTTGATTTGAATCATCTATTTGTCTTCTCATTTTCTTTCTTCATAGGGGTGTTTCTACTAGCACTTCATCTTCTTTTTCATGGGAAATTTCATAAGGTATTATGGGTTTTCCACTTCCATCTTATTCATAAAATGGTTATTCTTCACTTCTTATCAAATCCTTTTCACTCTTTAAAGTAATTAAATAAATTTTTCCATTAGGGTTAAGAATGGATGGATTAAGAAGCTTACCAGAGCCTTGATTTTTCAAGCCATTGATGGAAATCATAATATGGTTGTAATATCTTTACATCTCCTTCTATGTCAGTCCATGGGTGTTGAGAGTAGTTTTTTGAGTGGTGTGAGATACCTCAATCTATTTTAGCAACTCCTTCATAGTGGGATCTTGATTTTTCTCATGTTGGTAGCTTATAAAGAGATGATAAATCCCTCTATGTAAGGTTATATGTTGGAAGGATAGTTAGAAACCTTAATGGAAAGGTGTTCATTATTGTTGTTTGTTCACAGCTCTAAAAACAATTGTAGACGCCGGAAAAGTCCGTTGTTCCCAAACGAAGCTCCGGATGCGGAAAGCGAGGTCATATTTGGAGTCGGAAGGATGTTTCGGAGGGCCCGGAGGCCTTGCGCGGAATTTCAGAGGCCCGCGCGCAAAGGCGATGTTCCGCGCGCAAACCCCCCGGGATGCGCGCAATGCGCCGGTCCGGCGCGCAATTTTGCGCGCCGCGGGTCCGCGCGACTCCCTTGCGCGCCGCGCCCGATTCCGCGCCCGCGAGGAGAATTTCGTGCTCGCACCCTGGATTCCGCGCCCGGGGTTGCCTATAAATATAAGGCGACCCCCAACGTTTCAAAGGTTGCTGGAAGTCGAAACGTCTCTCGTGCGCGCAATTCAACCCCTTCCGCGCGCAATGACGAACTTCAGGTAACCTCCTTTCTTTCGCGCAAGAAAGCCTCGGGGTCCGCCTTCGCGCGCAATCCCCGCTGGCTCCTTTCATTTGAATAAAAACTCACTCTAAGGCCTTTGCGCGCAAAAGAACCCGCTTGCGCGCAATTGCCCCCGGGGTGCGCGCAATCCGGCCTGATTGCGCGCACCCCCCTTCTCTCAAGTGGCCATTCGTTAAAGAATGAGTCGTTGCCCCCGCGCGCTATCCGAAGCCCGGTGTGAGCATTCTCAAGCATCCGCGCGCAAGGCACTGGCCCAATTGCGCGCCAGCCGCCCCGATTGCGCGCCGGCCCGCAGTATTGCGCGCAAAGCTTCCTTTTTGCGCGCAATCTGCCAGGGTCGTCCCCGTTGACCTCCTAAGGGTACCCGCCTGTGTGGCACCCGATGATTCTCATCCCGGGTGCCCGCACCGTGCGTTGTCTTCCCGTGCGGCCCTCCAGGTTCGTGCGAAGTGACATGCACCCATCGTCCGGCAACCTATGCCCAGCATGACGTTAAACTGCATATTCGTCCCGCATGACGTTAAACTGCGCATTCGTCCCGCATGACGTTAAACTGCGCATTCGTCCCGCATGACGTTAAACTGCGCATACGTCCAGCATGACGTTAAACTGCATATTCGTCTAGCATGACGTTAAACTGCACATCCGTCCAAGCTGCACGACGTTAAACTGCCTAGCCCCCATCGTCCGCGCTGCAAGACGTTAAACTGCCAAGTGCTTCGTCCGGCAACCTATGCCCAGCATGACGTTAAACTGCACATTCGTCCGGCAACCTATGCCCAGCATGACGTTAAACTGCACATTCGTCCGGCAACCTATGCCCAGCATGACGTTAAACTGCACATTCGTCCGGCAACCTATGCCCAGCATGACGTTAAACTGCATATTCGTCCCGCAAGACGTTAAACTGCACATTCGTCCCGCATGACGTTAAACTGCGCATTCGTCCCGCATGACGTTAAACTGCGCATACGTCCAGCATGACGTTAAACTGCATATTCGTCCAGCATGACGTTAAACTGCACATCCGTCCAAGCTGCACGACGTTAAACTGCCTAGCCCCCATCGTCCGCGCTGCAAGACGTTAAACTGCCAAGTGCTTCGTCCTCAACACATGACGTTAAACTGTACTTCGTCCGGCAAGACGTTAAACCGTCCGCTTCGTCCTCAACACATGACGTTAAACTGTACTTCGTCCGGCAAGACGTTAAACCGTCCGCTTCGTCCTCAACACACGACGTTAAACTGTACTTCGTCCGGCAAGACGTTAAACCGTCCGCATCATTCGATCCCGTGCTTCGCACGCAGGGTCTCCCCCGGTTTGGACGTGGCCCCCACCCGCTCGTCTCTGCAGGGATGGCGGGATTGTCCCCCTTTTGGGACGATTTAATGGGAGTGGCTTTTCCCTACGGGGGCAGGGTATTACAAACCCCTAGTTTCTCGTGGGAGGCTGCACATGTGTATCTCCATTGCGCCTCCCCTCTGCCGAAGCCAGTAGAGGGTCTGACTGGGATCGAGGTGTCTTCTGCTTTCGGTCCAAGTCCCTTCCAACTGAGTTTTGCAGCATCCGGGCTGCCCCAAGTGCGTAAGTCCTGACAGAATGAACTACGTGGACTTTGATCCCTGTCTTCTATACAGGGTACGTAGGAAGCCTCCCTGAGGTCCAAGCCCACCACCTGGTCGTCCCGGTCGTATTTACGTCAGTTCGTCCATCAGTGGACCCCTCCAGGGTTCACGCTTGCGTTGATTCACCTATGAATCCGCCCCTGTGGGAGACTGCCCGTGTGTATCTCCGCGGTGCCTCCCCACAGCCCCCCTTTTCCATTTCCCCTTTTATCGTCCAGCATGACGTGAAACTGTGATCCACCCGGCCGTTCCATCCCCCTCCGTGCGAGGTGGTTCGGTTCAATCCTTCGCCCGGCGGCCTCGACCTCTTCGTGAGTCGGCTTGCCGACGTCCAGCATGACGTTAAACTGTATGCCCGAACTACGTTGACTTTGATCCGTGTTAACGCGCGGTACGTAGGAAGCCCCTCTGGGGTCCAAGCTCTTCACTTCATCATCCATCCTGATCCTTACCCGGGCCGCCACATCCCGGTGGGGTCATGCCACTTCACTCCACTCCACGTTACTTGGGAAGCCGCCCATGTGCTGGCCCCAGCGTCGGAGGTTCCCCGCAAGGGGTTCTGTCATCTGATCCACTTTTCGTGTTGATCGGTCCGATGCCGTCCCCGCTGGACGTTAAACTCGCGGCATACCCCGTGTTAAACACGGGAAGCTGAGGAAAACCTCAGGTGACACAGTTCCCCGCACCTAGTACGGGATGCCTCAGGCCATCATGCCTTCGAGAAGCCCTATTAGGGACGGAAGACAGATGTGCAGAGCCGCAGTGTTACGACACGCCCCCAGCACCCAGAGCCACCCGGCCTTCTCACCGCAGGTTGCTGCCCCGCCCAGACTCCTTGGAACGTCCGGGCGGAAGCAGCATAATTAACCGGTGTCCATGAAGATATGGCGCCGGGAACGAGATTCACGAACATTCTTAAGTCTATGAGGGAGACCCGGATTAGGCGACAAGTTCCGAGGAGACGTCCAAGGAAGGAGGAGCTGACATCCCATCATCCCGGTTTCGATCAAGGAGCAGACGCCCCTGAATAAGGGACGGATGCCGCCCGCCCTTGGAAAGCGGGACTGCGGGACCACAAGCCGCGCGCCCATCCCCTCGGGTTGACGGGTGCACGCGCGAACGCGTCCTGGCGGAACAGCGTAACCCGACGCACATCCGCACCGAAACAGAAAAATGGTGAACCCGACGTGAATCTCTTCTCCTCGATACGAAGACCGATGGCTTTCAGAGGTGTTGGAAGACCGGCGTGTTGCCCGGCCAAGCATTCAGTCTTACCCGCCAGGGGCTGGGGAAGGGACATCGGGCACTCCGTCTCGCAACGTCGAGGGCCTGGGTTCCCCCCACGGAAGGCGTCATGGCGCTAATGGTTGGTTGTCGATTCCTTTTTCCTGTCAGTGTTCATTGGGTCATTCTCCCTGCTTGCAGAAATCAGGTCGCCCGATCTAGTGCCCGATCGCCACCCGCCCACTGGCGCAGGGACAGGGGAAACACCGACGCGGCTACTCCGCGCGGTCCTGCCCGTTCCACAGTCGTCCCAGCAGCCGTAATTGCGGGACGACCACGCCCTCTCTCCCCCGCGGAGGTCATCCAGAGAAGGGTGATCAACACCCTGGTGCGGAGATACGAGGAAGAGGGAGTCATCCCCACTAGGGACATGGCTCGCCTAGACCTTGAGGAGGCTGCGCCTCGCCACCACCGCCGCCCCCGAGGGCCGCGCAGGGAGGCACCACTGCCTACCTCAACGTCCAATCGCTTCGGGAGTTTATCCCCGGAGCGCTCTGACAGTTCCCTTCCCTATGCGGATGAAGTGGAAGATGCCCGGGACTACCCTATCCGAGGTCCGCTCCAGGGATCCACGATAAGGGCTCCCGCCAGGCCACGGCGACACCGCCGCCAGGCCTCTCCAATCGAGGAACAGGCTCTCCACCTGCCCGCGCCGCTCATCCCGACTCGTCTGTCTCGACGCCAACGTCGGGCGCGAGCGGAAGAGGATGCCCACCTTGGGGCTCTAGCAACAGCGGCCGCACTGGCCCGAGCCACTGCTGGCTCCAGTCGCCAGGCCCCTGCGCATCCTGAGCAGGGGAACTTCTATGCCCGACCCGGATCGAGGCCCCGACCGCCCCAAAGGCAGGTTGGGTCGACTCTCCCGGTTGCTGGTACAGACAGTAGCCACCGCGGACCACCTCGCGGTAGCGCTATTCACCAACAGGGTCTACTCCGTGTGGCTGATCCAAGAGGCATGGGTCATCCCACCTCCCGATCTCGGCCCGGAGGCCCGCCCGGAATCATCTCTCCCCGCGTCCCCTTTGATATCTGTCCCGGTGCCCCTCGCACCTTGGTTTCCAGTCCTCTTGGCCCCAGTACCAGTGCGGCCGGAGGACGCCAGGACAGAGATCAGCCCTGCCCCGAAGAACCACCCAGGGGCAGGAAGGCAAGGCGTCGACGCCGAGGGAAGAATGTTACGGAGTTCCGGACAGAGATCCGACCGGTTTGCTTCTCTGACTCAGAGGCGGAGTACGATTCGGCGACAGAGCCCCTTCCCCAATCCCGCCAGTCAAGAGCAGGGGTAGGAATGCGGCACGTCAGCCTCGTGCTCCCCGAGAGCAAGATCGATGTGATCCCCGCTTCTCTCCGAAGGTATATCCGGAGTAACGAGGGCCAGGTAGACCCCCAAGGATCAAACTTGCGGTTGGTACCGGCCCCTCCGGAAGTGCCTTCCGCCTCGATCGGAGAACCCGGAGACTCTTTCTGGGGACCGACGGTCGAACCACGATCTGGTGAACCCTCGGCGAGCACCGATGCTACGGAAGGATGTTCGCTCGCCGGCCCGTCCTATCGTGATGTGGTAGCCAGGGCACCGCCACCCTCAGAGGGCGGCCCGGGATATGGAGGCCAATCGGCCTGCTCGTCGTATTCGCCGCCGGCCAGCCCGTCGGCCCGGCGGCCCGCCTCGGCACCACTACCAGTTTCCCGTCCGTTCCCAGCCATGGAAGAGGACCAAGGAGATCTGAGTCCCGAGTTTGAGTCGTGGAGCTTCTGGACCATCCTTGCAGAGGGCCACTTCCCTGAGAAGTTTTGGCCAGTCGCAGGACCGGGCTTTGATGCACCCGAATCGCTCACCCCGGGTGAGTTCAAATGCTTCCGCCGAACTCTCCGGGAGACTCACTCCCGTCTTCACTGCCTACAAATTCCATACCCCGGGAGTCAAGCGCACCTGGAGGATATTGGTGAGCAGTGCCGTCAAATTGACCTGGCCATGCTCCCCGCGGTTCGGCACCCCGGGTCATTTGGGCACCACGAGGCCCTCCAACAACGATGCGTTGAGTGTTTTCAAGTACTCCGCAAAGTTGTCGAGGAAGCCACTCCCCACGTATATATCCGTGGATGGGGGCAGTACGCTGCCCTACGCTTCAGTGTGATCCGCCGACAGCCCGATTCGCTGGGTGGCCCTGAGGGTATATCCCCAGGGACAGGAACGGTCAATATGGCTGACCTGTCGGGAGAGGGGAACGACTTGGAACTTCTCGACGGGGGCTTCCCCCCCGAAGACAAGCCGTCGTCAGACCCATCAGTGAGAGTTACTCGTCATCAGAGGAACCTCCTGGGGCTCCCCGCACCCACTGAAGCACTGACGTTGAGCCGAAACGTCAGCAAAGGAAAAGAGCACAGCGAGGCTATAAGGCCCGCCGACCCATCTGCCTCCATGCAGAGGGCAGAGGAGGATCCCGAGAAGGCTACGCTACGTCAGCAGCTCGCCGAACAGAAGAAGCTGGTTGACCAGCTCCTCGCCGAGCGCGCTGCAGAACGGCGGCCTGACTATGGTGATCCTAGGCCAGGACAGCAGGGACCGGAACAACCGCTCCTTGATGAGACTCTCCCGGGCAACCGTGATCATGCCGTGTTCGCCGACAGGAGAGAGGCCATTGCCTATGGCAAGAGGGCGCGGTATGTTTCGCCACACCCTCCCGAGCGGTGGGACTACTTGAGGGACCCCGCTCGGATTCCTCCCGCTGCCCCAAGGGCCGCTCCGCCAGCCATCCCACGAGCTGCCGAGTTCGACGACCCGGTCGACGACCCGATTGAAGGGCCATGAAATGCGCTCGTGGTTAGAGATCCTCACCAGGACTGGAACCCATGTCCGGACGATCCGATGGCGGCACTCATTGCCCGCTTGGAAGCCTTGGAGACTCGGCAGGTGGCGATCCCACCGGACGGCAAGCCCTACCCAGCATGGGTGGATGACATGCCGGCGCCTCCGGGATTCGGGAATCCCACTTTCGCCCCCTTCAACGGAACTGGAGATCCGCCACAGCATTTAGCCCACTTCAACTCGAGGTGCGGGCCTATGTTGGGGACTCCGGCGCAGCAGGAGGCCGCTAAGCTTCGCTGCTTTGTTCAGACACTGGAAGGGCCAGCATTTGTCTGGTACAGCCAGCTCCCTGTCGGGTCGGTAACCAGCTGGGAGGACCTCCGTAGACAGTTCCTCTACCAGTTCAGTTCCACGACCCGGAAGACGAGTATTGCAGACCTCTTCAAGTGCAAGCAGAGGCCTGATGAGCGAGTCGCGGACTTCGTCGCCCGATGGAAGGGTCTCACGTATTCCCTTGACATGCCATTGACTCAGGAGCAGTTGCTGACAATGTGCGTCGGGAACGTCAAGACCGAGCTGGTCCCTTCCCTGATTACTCAGAATTACCCCGGAGGGTTCAGGGACTTCTCAGACAAAGCTCAACGTCTTGAGGAAGCCCTGCAACAGGCCAGCCAGGCACACCCGCTGCCTCCTATGATTCCTGCAAGGAGAGCCAGCAGGGCTGAGCCCGCTGCTGTGGCCCAGATAGAGGCTCCCAGGCCGTTGGAGCTGCTGCCGGTGAGGCCAGCTCCGCAGCCTCACAGGAATCCGCCTCCACGGGCTCAGTTCCCGGCCCAGCAACGGCAGCCTCAGAACCGGCCGGCCCCTCCGCGTAATGTACCGCCACAACCTAGGCGAGATAATCAGGGTCCACCTCCTCGGCAGGCCCCTCCGGCCCCTCGTCAAGACCGCGCTCCCAGGGGCCCGCGACACCTGACGTACTCATTCCATGAGGATCAGGTCCCCGGTTATTTCCGGAGCGCCCTGGAGCAGAGGATTGTGCGACTGCCTGAGTGTTGGAAGCCAGAGGAGGCACGTCTCACAGATAACCCCCGCTACTGCCCCTACCATCGGGCCCTGGGGCACACCATCCAGCGGTGCTATGTGTTTAAGGACTGGCTCCAAGACCAGATTAACAACAATGTAATCAGGTTGGGCCCAGCTCCAGCACAGGTAGCGGGCGTGTTCGTGGGATCAGATGACGATGGTGGCGATGAGGAAGAATGGCAGCTGGTCTCCGACCGCGGATCCCAGAAGTACAATAACTGGATGGCCCGCAAGACGACCATTCGCGCCCAGGGAATCATCCGTGCGCGCTTGAATCAGCCTGAGCCCCCAGAACCTGCGGGTGCTGCTTTGGCATCGTCGTCCCGGTCTGCCTCCTCCAAGAGGAGAAAACGGCGGCAGCGCAAGAAGGAAGAGCGCGCCCCGCCAGTTCCGCCACTATCCCGTACTCTCGGCGATTTCATGCCCCCGGAGATGGGGGTCCCTCCTCGGATCCGCCCGGTGATGGAGGATTCGTCCGATGACGGTATTGGGTACGCTTCGGTTAACACCGTCGAGCTGGTAAATCCCTTTTCGGTTCCCGACGTTGAAGAACACCAGGTGGACCTCCCTAGTGTCCCCGGTCGTCGCCACCGTCGGAAGAACCGCAGCAGCAGGAGTCGCCGGGGCACAGCCGTCGGTACCTCCGGCCAGGCCGTGCACGCCACTGAGACTAGGCAGCAGGCTCAAGATCGAGCTCAGCGTGCGCAGGCCCCCCATTCGGGGATGACGGATTCGCCTCCGCCACTGTTTGTGGTGTGGGACCAGGCAGAACCGCCTCAGCCGCGTCGCGACCAGCTCCGCCCTGCCACGAGTCCATCCCGGCCTCCTGACTCCAGTACGGTGACCATTTCCCGGACTGCGACCAGTGAACAGCGAGATGCGCCAAGTACCAGTCGGCCGCCGATCCAACCGGTAAGGCCCGTCATGCCACCAATCGCAGAGCAACCTCCTGCAACCAGGAGCTCGCGCTTGGCCAAAAAGTATGATGTCCTGAAGCACTTGGCCGACATCCCAGCAAGGCTCTCCATCCTTGAGGCTCTGCGCATGTCATCTGAGATGCGCGAGGCACTCGCTGAAGCCCTGAAGAGCCCCATCCAGTTTGAGACAGAGGTTGCGGCTGCAGAGGCCTTTCACGCCGAAACGATCGAGGACGCCGAATGTCAGGCAGTTATCTCGTTCTCTGGTAAGGATGAAGACCCTCCTATACAGGGACACATTCGTCCGCTGTATGTCACTGGCCAGTTCAATGGCCTTGAAGTCCGGCGTTGTCTTGTCGACACGGGGTCCGGGATTAACCTGATTCCAACTCGGACGCTCCGGAGATTGGGGTTGTCTGAGGATGACTTGATTCCCTCCGACCTCAGGATCCAGGGGTACGACCGCACCGAGCAAACCCCGGTCGGCAAGATACGTTTGAAGACCCAGTTCGATGACTTGGTTGCCAACACCGAATTCATGGTAGTCTCTCAGGACACTGCGTATAACGCATTGATGGGCAGGCCATGGCTTCACCTTCACGCGGCGGTTCCCTCGTCATACCACCAATGCCTCAAATACTCCCTTAATGGTCGAGTAGGCGTGCTTCAAGGAGATGCCTCTCCTTTTGCCTCATGTGAAGCCCGCTATCTGGACGCGGACTATTACAAGAGCAAGGATAAGCAGATCCTGGCAGGTGAGGTTGAGCCTGTCGCTGTTGCAAGTGATCCCTGGGCAAGTCTGGATGACGCCTACGTCCTCCCGATTCAACGGTTGGACGTAGCCATGGTTTCGACGGCCTGTGAGTCTCCTGATGAGATGACCGCGACCGCCCGTGCCAGCACCAGCGGCCCAGCAGGATCTGGTAGCCCCAATGCAGTTGCCAACGCAGTCTCTCCCGTGGACGATCCCTCCCCGAGTGGAGAGGACGTGGAAGACGCACCCCCAGCCTTTGAGGAGGGCGTCCCCGCCACGGTCGATGAGTTAATACAGGTGAACCTTGGAACCGAGGCCGATCCAAGACCCACGTTGGTTAGTGCCGCCATGCCCTCTGAGGAGCGGCAACAGTACGTGGACTTTCTCAGGCAGCACCGTGATGTATTCGCTTGGGGTTATGACGAGATGCCGGGGCTAGATCCTCAGGTAGCCGTCCACCGCCTTGGTCTCCCGGCGAACCATCGCGGGTTCAAGCAGCCTCCCAGGAAGATGCACCCATCCCATGGTGCCATGGTTGAGGCCGAAGTTGACAAGCTTATCAAAGCCAACTTCGTGAGGGAAGTTCAGTACCCCAAATGGCTGGCCAACATTGTGCCGGTCAGGAAGAAGAACGGGCAGATTAGAGTCTGCATCGACTTCCGCGATCTCAACCGCCACTGTCCGAAGGATGATTTTCCCCTTCCAGTGACAGAGCTGTTGATTGATGCCACGGCAGGGTTCCAAGCCCTCTCCTTCATGGATGGATACTCCGGATACAACCAAATTCGGATGGCCCCTGAGGATGAGGAGTTCACTGCCTTCAGGGCCCCCCAAGGTACCTTTTGCTACCGGGTCATGCCCTTCGGCCTGAAGAATGCAGGTGCCACCTATCAACGGGCGATGCACCGCATATTCAAGCCAATCCTCGGCACACTGGTGGAATGCTACGTCGACGACTTGGTTGTCAAATCGCGCCAGCGTCAGGACCATCTCAAAGATCTTGAGAAAGTGTTCAGCTTCCTCCGGTCTCGCTGCCTGAAGATGAACCCGTTGAAGTGTGACTTTGGGGTCACCTCCGGAAAGTTCCTTGGATTTGTGGTAAGATACCGGGGTATCGAGATCGACCCAGAGAAAATCAGGGGGATTAGCCAGATGCCTCCCCCGGGTACCGTCCGGGAACTGCAAGGGTTCCAAGGCCACTTAGCCTATATACGCCGATTCATCGCGAATCTGGCCGGCAAGTGTAAGCCCTTTTCTCGGCTTATGAAGAAAGGTGCCACCTATGTATGGGATAAAGAGTGTCAGACCGCTTTCGAGGAAATCAAGCAGTACCTGCTTCAACCTCCGGTCCTGATGCCGCCCGTATCCGGAAAGCCGCTGGTCCTTTATGTGACCGCCCTGGAACGGTCCCTGGGTGCCCTTCTCGCCCAGAAGAACAACGAGGGAACAGAGAATAGCCTCTATTACCTCAGTCGCATGCTCCTCGATGCGGAGGTTAGGTATTCCCCCATCGAGAAGAGCTGTCTGGCGCTCGTATTTGCCGTACAGAAATTACGGCACTACTTGCAGCACCATGAGGTACAGTTGGTTTCTCGGGTAGACCCGTTGAAATATATCCTGAGCCGACCTATGTTGACTGGCCGTCTAGCGCGGTGGGATGTGATTCTCCAGCAGTTCGACATCAGGTATGTGTCTCAGAAGGCCATCAAAGGACAAGCGTTGGCAGACTTTCTGGCCGCTCACCCGACCTCCGCGGATCAGCCGCTGGATCTAGGCTTTCCTGATGAGACCATTCTCTCGGTTGATCGAGCCGATCCATGCTGGCAGATGCACTTTGACGGTGCCTCCCGGAGCCCCACCGGTAGAAGACTCGATAATCCTAAGCTCAATAGAGTGGGCTTGGGCATCGTCTTCATTACCCCGGAGCGAGCCGTGCTGCCATACTCTTTCCTGTTGTCAGAGGGTTGTACCAACAATGAGGCGGAATACCATGCCCTCATCACCGGCCTCGAGTTAGCTCTCGAGATCGACGTGCCCCATCTGTGTGTGAAAGGGGACTCCGAGCTGGTCGTTAAGCAGATCAATGGCGACTACGTTGTCAGGAAGCCGGAACTTGTGCCATTGTTGGAGTGCACCCTTCTTCTGATGGCCCGGTTCCCTTCTCGGCCGGAAATTGTCCATGTTCCCCGGTCGCAGAACGGTCGAGCAGATGCTTTGGCCAGCCTGGCTGCGTCACTTGCGGAACCTGAACAGGACAACCTGATCGTCCGCGTGACGCGCCGCAGGCTCATCGCTCCCGTTATCCCGGAAGAAGATCGCGGCCCGTTGGTAAGTAACCTCACCACGGTTTCCCCTATGCCCGGAGCCCCGAGTACCCCAGATATAGCAGTCGAATCAGCCCGTGATTGGAGGGCGCCTTTGGTTGAGTGCCTCCAACATGGCATTCTCCCGTCAGATCGGGCCGAGCGCGAGCGAGTTCGACGCCGCGCATCGCAGTTTGTCCTCCAGAGCAGTCCCGGTCTGGAGCAGATCCTCTACAAGCGCGGGTTTGATGGTGTTCTCCTCCGTTGCCTTCAGGGAGTCGAGATCCCACGAGTCATGCAAGAGGTTCATGCTGGTTCATGTGGCGCCCACCAGACTGGGCCGAAGCTGTCCCACCAGATTCGGAGGTTGGGATACTTCTGGCCCTCTATGATCCATGACTGCATCGAGTACGCCAGGAGGTGCCATGCGTGCCAGGTTCATGCGAACTTTGTGCATCGGCCGCCGGAGCCTCTCCATACCACAAGGTATTCCTGGCCCTTTGCAGTCTGGGGACTGGACGTTGTGGGACCTTACCCGCCGGCGACAGCTCGCCAGTGCCGGTTCATTCTGACCGCCACGGACTTCTTCTCCAAATGGGCAGAAGCGATTCCGCTCAGAGAGGTCAAATCCTGTTCGATCGCTGACTTCGTGACCTCCAACATCATCTATCGATTTGGAGTGCCTCACGCTATCCTCACGGATAACGGAACCAATTTCCGAGCAGCCGAGTTGAAGAAGTTGTACGCCAAGTATAACATCCGCTCGAACCATACATCTCGCTATCATGCGCAGGCGAATGGACAGATCGAGGCGTTTAACAAAACCCTCTCTAACATTCTGCAAAAGATGGTTGGTCAGAACAAGAAGAGTTGGCCGGACAAGCTCCCCAACGCCCTCTGGGCTTATCGGACGACGACTCGCAATTCCACCCAGATGACCCCTTATTCCCTGGTGTATGGAGCTGAGGCCGTCCTGCCCATCGAGATCCAGTTACCGTCCTTGCGCACTGCGGTCTACGACCAGCAAGCGCCGGACAGAGTTGCTGAAGCCCGTCTAGTCGAGTTGGAAGCACTGGATGAGAATAGACTTCGCGCTTTGCACAACTTGGAGAGGCATCAAAGCAGAATGGCTCGAGCTTTCAATAAGAAGGTTCGCCTCCGCTCATTCCTGCAGGGTGATCTAGTGCTAGCCCTAAGAGCACCGATGATCCCCGGCAGGAAGCCGCCCAAGTTGGAGCCCAAGTGGGAGGGACCTTTTGTTGTCCACAAGGTCTATCCCAATGGCGCGTACTCCCTAGCGACTATGGATGGTGAGCGTGTCACTCCTCCCACCAACGCTAGGTTCCTCAAGAAATACTTTGCCTGAGTGTCACTTCGTCCCGCATGACGCTAAACTGCACTACGTCCGAGCTACAAGATGTTAAAATGTTCAGCATTCGTCCTGCATGACGCTAAACTGCACTTCGTCCTGCATGACGCTAAACTGCACTTCGTCCTGCATGACGCTAAACTGCACCACGTCCTGCACGACGTTAAACTGCATTCGTCCAGGCTACAAGACGTTAAAACTGTTCAGCATTCGTCCGCGCTGTAAGACGTTAAACTGCCAAGTGCTTCGTCCCGCATGACGCTAAACTGCACTACGTCCGAGCTACAAGACGTTAAACTGTTCAGCATTCGTCCTGCATGACGTAAAACTGCCACTCAAGAACTACGTTCGGCTTGATTCCCATCCTTATGGGATACGTAGGACCGCCTGAACCCTCGTGTTTCAGGCCCAGCCCCATCCTTCGGGAATTTCCATCCCATCTCGGGCCCTTGGCCCAGTTGCCCCCGGGTGTGCGGCGTATGGTGTGAGTGCGGGGCTATGCCCTCATTCACGTCGGTTTTCTCGTCACGCTGTACGCCCCCCCCCCACGTTTGGGGATGCCTTCTGCTCCCCCCTTCTTTTTTCCTCATCGTCCTGCATGACGTTAAACTGCACTTCAAGAACTACGTATGGCTTGATTCCCATCCTTATGGGATACGTAGGACCGCCTGGACATTCATGTTTCAGGCCCAGCCCCATTTCCCGGGAATCTCTATCCCGCGTTGGGCCTCTGGCCCCAGTTCCCCTCCTTTTTGTGCGAGGCGTATCGCGTGAGCGGGGGATTATGTCCTCACTCACGTCGGTCTACTGTCCGCGCCGTACGCCTCCCCCGTGTGTGGGACTACCTCACACCCCTCATCGTCCTGCATGACGTTAAACTGCCTTTCCAGAACTACGTATGGCTTGATTCCCATCCTTATGGGATACGTAGGACCGCCTGGACGCTTGTGTCTCAGGTCCAGCCCCGTCTCTTGGTTGATCACGGGGATCTGCCCCCCTTCGGTTGCTCTCAGGGTGAGTCCTCCGACCCTTTCCGGAGATCTGTTAACATGTTTTGGGTGCTTCGGTCTATGACTCGTAGTGTCAGATTCAATCCCGACAAGTCCTGTGTTGCTTGTCAGGCCCCGCGCTTCCTCTTGTTCGAGCCTTCACTCAAAGGGATCCTCGTTAGCGGTTCGGGTACGATGCCTCAGTGCTCTCCCACCGCTCCGGGTCGATTTACCGGTGGGTCTTGGGCCGCAAATCGATATGAATCCTGCGATTGAGCGGTTGATGCTCGTTTGCTTGCCCCGTCTTAGGCTGACGCGATCGGATGTTGTGTTGCGAATGCGTCAGCAACGTCCTTGATCGCCATGTCAGCTCTCTCAGGCTCTGAACATTGGTTGCGCAGTCCTCATCACACTCCGCCTTTGTGCGTTGTAGTGGAATCTTGACACTCTCTTCATACTGACCTCCGGTACGCCTCTACACGTTAGGCAGACCAACCAGGGTAATGATGTCGTTCGAGGCTCCCATGATCTGAGCACCAAGGATATATGCAGATATCCTCCCTAAGGGCCATGCGTAGCTGGACCCTCGTCCCCATAAGGAGGAGGGAGTCGCCCGAACAATTGCGTTCTGGGCCCAGTATATCTGGAGGCTAGCATCTCTACCCCTCGGGTGATGGACATATGCAGACCCCTATCCCAAGACTCTTCTCCTGGAATCGTGCGTGACCGCAGGGCTGGGTATGTTCCCACCTCCGCCGTGTCCGCCGTACCGCAATAAGCGGATTTTTCCATGGTCCGAACCACACGACCTTAAACTGTGTTGTCTGGTCCTACCACACGACCGTAAACTGTGATCGTCTTGGCCGCCCGACGAGAAAACGGCACTGCATCGTGATGTCCTCCTCAGGGGACACTCATGTTGGGCGCTGGTTAATGACCACGCCATTCATCAATGCCTTCCATGGCTTGATTATTGTGGCGACGCCAGAGATTTCTCAATCACGGGCATGTCGCCGCACAAAGAAAAACCATTCATCTTTAAGGACAAACAAGAAATATCAAATGCCGCTCCTTTTGTGTGCGAGGGTCAGACCCGCACTCTTCCCCGCGCTGGTGCCCGATTGTGTTGCACCGCGCTTCAAGAACTACGTGCGGCTTGATTCCCATCCTTATGGGATACGTAGGAACGCCCGGATGTTTGAAACTTCGGGTCCAGCCCCCCACCTCTTAGAGATTCCCCCTTCTCTGGGGAATCCGCCGCCTTCAGGTCACCCTCAAGGCGTGTTCCCCGACCCCTTTCCGTGGTCCACCGGTGTCAAGAGTACTCTGGTTTATTGCCAGGAGGGTCAGGATCCGCTTGGTCAGGTTTCCTCCACTTTTCAGGCTTCGTGCTCCCTTTCATTCGGACCCATCGTCTACGCCCTGGGTGGAGCCCCCGTGAACGGTTCGGACACAATGCCTCAGTGCTCTCCCACCGACTCGGGCCGGTACCCCCAATGGCCTCGGGCAGCAAATCGATATGAATCCTGCGATTGAGCGGTCGATGCTCGTTTGCTGCCTCATTCCACCAACGGTTAGTGCGATATTGATGCTGCTTTTCCGCCACGGTCGGCAGTACTCCCATATCGTCACGCCGGTGCTCCCGGTCCTCGAGTGAATGGCCGCATGATTCACATTTCCCACCTCCCATTCTGACCAGGCGAAAACTCGACACTCTTGACACTATCCCTCAGTGCATCTTCGCATGTCCAGGGGATATGACCAGATGCGGCGTACTTTGAGGTCCTTATGGTCCGAGCTCTAAGACCTTAAACTAAGATCTCTCTTTATGGTCCGAGATCTAAGACCTTAAACTAAGATCTCCCCTTATGGTCCAAGCTCTAAGACCTTAAACTAAGATCTCTCTTTATGGTCCGAGCTCTAAGACCTTAAACTAAGATCTCCCCTTATGGTCCGAGCTCTAAGACCTTAAACTAAGATCTCTCTTTATGGTCCGAGCTCTAAGACCTTAAACTAAGATCTCCCCTTATGGTCCGAGCTCTAAGACCTTAAACTAAGATCTCCCCTTATGGTCCGAGCTCTAAGACCTTAAACTAAGATCTCCCCTTATGGTCCGAGCTCTAAGACCTTAAACTAAGATCTCCCCTTATGGTCCGAGCTCTAAGACCTTAAACTAAGATCTCCCCTTATGGTCCGAGCTCTAAGACCTTAAACTAAGATCTCTCTTTATGGTCCGAGCTCTAAGACCTTAAACTAAGATCTCCCCTTATGGTCCGAGCTCTAAGACCTTAAACTAAGATCTCCCCTTATGGTCCGAGCTCTAAGACCTTAAACTAAGATCTAACCCTTATGGTCCGAGCTCTAAGACCTTAAACTAAGATCCTCTAGCCCTATGGTCCGAGCTCTAAGACCTTAAACTAAGATCCTCCACCCTTATGGTCCGAGCTCTAAGACCTTAAACTAAGATCCAGCCCTTATGGTCCGAGCTCTAAGACCTTAAACTAAGATCTCTCCTTATGGTCCGAGCTCTAAGACCTTAAACTAAGATCCTCCAGCCCTATGGTCCGAGTTCTAAGACCTTAAACTAAGATCTAGCCCCATGGTCCGAGCTCTACGACCTTAAACTAAGATCTCCCCAAATGGGGTCCTACGTCCTGCATGACGTTAAACTGCACTATCAGAATTACGTGTGGCTTGATCTCCAGCCTGATGGAGTACGTAGGAACGCCCGGGCATTCTAACTCGGGTCCAGCCTCAGGGATCGTTAAGTCCCGCCCCTCCTCGTCGCCGGCCGTCTGGCCTGACTTCGGGTAGAGTGGTGCAGTTGTGATATTCTCCCCGATTCAGCTCGGGATGCCCCATCGCAATGATGGGAAGCGACGGTTTCCTCGTCAGAGAGGTGCTGTCTGAGAATTGAGGTGACTCACGGCCGGATTAGTGCGTCTGCCTAATACGCTTTCCCCACGGTGGCACAATTTTGAGAGCGTTGGATTCTGTCCGAACAAATCGTCACTTCGCCCCACGCTTTGCATGCCCTGTTGATCTGGATTGTCCACCCTTGTGTCTGAAGGAACCCCAAAGCGGTATTCATGATGACATGTGGTCCGCCTCCTGCAATATGAATGATGGCCTTTTTCGGTCCGTCTATTGCAGTTGTTATGGTCGATCCACTGTCCGCCTACCGTCTTGGGCATTTCCTGGAAGGCTGACCGTTGTGGATGTCTGGATTCGGGACACGCGATTCACCCTTTCTCATTTCCCTATGTTCGGATAAAATCTCAACGCCCCTAGCATTGTCCCACTCGTGTGTTGGAACAAGTTGGGGGGATGATACATTGATTAGGCTTGAGGTCTCCTTTCTTAGGAATGACCTCCCTCTTTTCTCCAGAAATCCAGGCCCCATTACGGACGCCTGAAGCTTGGTTAACGCTCCCGCGAGACAATTTGTGGTTGAGCATGTTAAACCAAAAGACGCAGATAAATATGGCGATTCATACAAGTGGATCAAAATATTAAGTAGCGGAAGCAAATGTTCTGGGAATGGCAAAAAACAGCCCTTAGGGATTAGCGTGCTGAATGAGTCTTTCTAATGCCGCTACCCTTTGGCTGGCGGCCTCCAGGGCTACTTCTCGTTCTCTGCGTGCCCTCTCCTCATCGGCGGTCGCAGCATGCAGTTCGTCGATCCTGGCCTGTGCACGCTCCCGCTCGACTTGGAGTGTGACCATCTGTTGGCCCGCCTCCGTCAGCTGTACCTGAGCGTCGATCAGTTGTGCCGATAGTTGCTCCACAAGCTCGGTACATGCTGCGACGAAGGCCTCCTTCTCTGCCGCCTGCCCTTCGAGGCGCCGGACTTCCTGCTCTGCCGCGATGAGCACCTGCGTGCTCTCCGACATGTCCCGACTTTGTGCGACGTCGGCACGCCGGCGGCTCTCGCGCATCTTCTCGGCCATGAAATCACGGACCGTCAGATGGAGGCGTTGAGCATCAGCTCCCCCGGCACACAGGAAGCGCAGCCAGGTCTGAAGTGATCCCATGCGCCCCAGCCATTCCGATGGGTCTCGCTTGAGGAAGCGCTGGATGCACTTCCACCCCCTGCGTCGCGTTACCCGGCTATCCTCGACCGCCTCCGCGTCCGAGTCATCCATCTCCTCGGGGTCGGCAGGCCGGTAAGCAGGGAAGGCAGCCAGCAGGTCTGCTGCAGGGTCCGCCCCTGGGAGGTCCTCACGAGGGATAGGTTCCCCAAAATCCGGGCAACCTTCTTCTCTCTCCCCAGCGGCGCTGACACCCTCGTCAGCCCCCAACCTCTCTCCGATGTCAGCACCGCCGATGTCCGGAGCCCCTTGATCAGCAGTTGGTGGGGCCGGCTCGGTTTGGAAGGTCTGTTCCGGAGCAAGCGGCATGTCCACCACTGGTCCACTCGTAGATGGCCCGGGTTCGGCAACCCGACGAGCCTCCAATGTTGAGATCACTGCGCGGGGCATGCCATGGTTAGTCACGGATCGTCAATGGCAAGCACCAGCAGTAAAGTAGGGAGACTTACGGGAGTTCGGAGCGTCATCTTCCGCTACCCCGGTCGCCGCAGGAACAGTTGCAGCAGGGGACCCCTTAGCGCTTGACAGTTCGATAATGGGTGCCTGGCCCCCGCCTTGTCCTGCTGGCGCCTCTCCTACTCCTGTTGAGGACGCCTGACCGACATCCGTGTGCTCCTGAGAAGGATGGAGAAACGGGTTAGAAGCTGCATAAGAGAATGGATGAAGCAAGTTGAGTAGGGATAGAAGCGGACCTCGAGGAGCTCAGTGACATCAACGTTGTCAGAGCCGGCCACCTCGCCACTCTCCCGTGGGCTCCCCCGATGGGACCTTCCCTCGGAGCCTTCATCCTCCCCCGTCTCCTCCTCCTCCTCGGAGTCGCTACTGTCATCTTCTCCCGGCGGCATCTGTTCTGGAGCGGGCTCGAGACCGATCATCACCTTCACCAGAAGGGATGGCTCCGCACGCTGACCACGTTGGCGCGCGTACTCGTCCATGGCCGTCAGATATGCATATTGCCGGTTGAAGTCCACCCTGTCGGTGATCTGGAGGCGCCCGACCTCTGGCAGATAGATTCCTTCTCTGAGTATCTTTCACCAGATGACGTCGGTCCCCAGTGACTGCCGCAGGGTCATCCAGGCCGACCACAGCGCCGGGAAGACCGCATCGTGGGAGGGTTCGAGCAGACGCCTCACCTGCTTCCCGGGCCGCTCCCCGACCGACGCATGCGCCCCCTCTCTGGGCGCCGAGGTCGTGGCGGCAGCCTGCGATGCGCCCGCCGCCGAAGTCCCTGCCCGCGCCGGCTCCGCTGCTTGGCGCGCCTCCGTTCTCCCCCGTGTGGCGGCGCCTCGCCTCCTTCCTTGACGCCCGGTCTCCGCACGGGTAGCCTCGAGCCGCCGAACTAGCTTCCGCAAGAGCCCCTCGGGGTACGCGATGGCCCAGTGTTCGGCATACTCGGTTGCCAAGCCTGCGTCGATCCCGGTAGGAGGGAGAGTGATGACGTCGCCAGAGCCGAAGGCGACGAACATCAGCCACATCTGGCGAAGGACGCCAGGGTTCGTCTCCTCCCGGACAGCAGTGAATACCCTCTTCGGCATCCGTTGAAGGCACCCGAACTGCCTGGCGAACCGGGTCGGCACGTAAGGCTCGCAGATCACCTTCCCGTCGATCCGATCCACGAGCACCCCGCCCCGCATGTTCAGGAAATATTCATGCTGCTCCAGCGGGCCCTGTCCGTTGTCGATCATCTGGCCGACGGGAGTGGGGAACGGGCTGAAGTTGAAATTGGCATGATTGCCAATCCGAACCCTCACGCCCTCCTCACTGAGGGTCATCGGAGCGACCCCCGCAATGTTCAGCAGGGAGGGTCGCAGGCCGTTGCCCGGAGGACTGATGGCATTTGGGAACGTATACCCACCGAGGTGAGTAGCCACCCATCCGTGGAAGAACTGAAAGGGCCCACAGATCCTTCGTGGCGACCCCCCTCGTGAGATGCGTCCCAGAATGGCATACAGCCTCGCCAGTACTGGGACCCCGAGGTTGTATCTCTTGTTGGCAGCCATGGCGCCCGCCATCGCCAGTGTCGCCGGGCGGACGCCCATCCTCGCATCCCGCACTGGCAGGAGCCACCCGCTCAGAAAGGCGGCCAGGAACGCCGCGTACCGGACGTTCGGGTCCCGGGCCTCGATGACGCGGTACCCCCATGAGCGGTAATCGCCCGTCTCCAGGACCCGCCAGTACGACCCGTTCCGGCTCCTCTGAGCTGCGGTCGGGCACCGCTTCCCCCTGCCTGGCATCTTGACTGCCGGGTCATGCTCCAGGAACTGGCCGAACCAATCCTTGTAGGCTATGTCCTTCTGGAAGTCTTGGATCCCGAGCCGCTGCGTAGCCAGGTCAAGAAGATGCCAGGTCAGAATGGGAGTCCGTGACCTGTCCTCCCAGATGTTCTTCGGTGGCAGGAACTCATCGTACTGGTATCCCTCCAGCGGGATACCTCCGATGCAGTGGATGTCCCAGAGACCGATACCGACCTCCCCATGGTGAAGATGGAAGGTGTTGGTATCCGGGGACCAGCGAGTGAACAGCTCCGGCCCGAGCTCAGACTGCTGGTAGAAGTGGAACTGCGACGTCCACACCGCCTCGAACAGGCCGATGTACCGCAGCTCCTCTGCGAAGTGATCGCAAGTGTGGCGTACCCAGAACGCCCAGGCCCATTCACTGGTAAAGTTGCCCCCAGACCGCAAGTCCCAGTCCTTCAGCCAGCCCTTGGTGTCGTCCGTGACGCTCTGGCGATATATGCTCGAGTAGAGGGCTGGAGAATTCTCCGCAGTAGGCTCACCCCCATCAATGGTTCGCGTCCTCGGGTTCAGGACATAGACATCCAAGTGTTTGGTCTCCCTGGCAGGATGCCCATTGTTGGTGATGTTATAGCGGAGAAGCTCGTCCTCCCGGGTCACCCAGGTCCGCGGCGCATCAATCTCGAACCCTGGCACCGGAACCTCATCTAGGATGCCGAAGTTCCAGAGCGGCAGGTTGTCCGACAGTGGATATGTCTTCTGGGCCGGCGTTAGTAAGTCGAACAAGGATTGATTGTTAGAAACAATCTCCTTGGCTCCGTAAACCTCCTCGTTCGTCGCCATCTCGGCTCTGCGAGTGGCGGCATCCCCTTCATTTCCTCTGTGCGCGGCCATCTCGGAAGATTCGGGAGTCGTGCGGGTTAAGGGATGAAGCGTGCGGGATCGGACGAGGCTGGTGGAAAAGTTTGAGAGGCGGCGCGCAATCTTAGTGGGCGGCGCGCAATCGGGAAGTCCTTCGCGAAAAACCCCGGGTATTCGCGCAAAAACAGAGCGAAGTCCGGACGGTTTTGCGCGACGAGCGAGCGAATTCCGCGCCGGAAAAGGCAATTTCGCGCACGAGAGCAAAGAGGCTTATCGCGCGGAAGGCCAGTGTACGGCACGGAGGGACCCAGTGCCCCTATTTATAGGCGAGGCCGGGGTCCGCGCTGCGCGGAAAAGGCTTTGCGCGACCGCATCGGCCTCTTTCGCGCCCGACACCCATTTTTGCGCGCCACAGTCCCGCGTCGCCCAGGACTTCGGCATTCCGGCGTCTCCCTCGGAACCCGATCGTTGCGACCTCTCGCCGATCAGATTCCGAGGGGGGGCTTTTGTAGACGCCGGAAAAGTCTGTTGTTCCCAAACGAAGCTCCGGATGCGGAAAGCGAGGTCATATTTGGAGTCGGAAGGATGTTTCGGAGGGCCCGGAGGCCTTGCGCGGAATTTCAGAGGCCCGCGCGCAAAGGCGATGTTCCGCGCGCAAACCCCCCGGGATGCGCGCAATGCGCCGGTCCGGCGCGCAATTTTGCGCGCCGCGGGTCCGCGCGACTCCCTTGCGCGCCGCGCCCGATTCCGCGCCCGCGAGGAGAATTTCGCGCTCGCACCCTGGATTCCGCGCCCGGGGTTGCCTATAAATATAAGGCGACCCCCAACGTTTCAAAGGTTGCTGGAAGTCGAAACGTCTCTCGTGCGCGCAATTCAACCCCTTCCGCGCGCAATGACGAACTTCAGGTAACCTCCTTTCTTTCGCGCAAGAAAGCCTCGGGGTCCGCCTTCGCGCGCAATCCCCGCTGGCTCCTTTCATTTGAATAAAAACTCACTCTAAGGCCTTTGCGCGCAAAAGAACCCGCTTGCGCGCAATTGCCCCCGGGGTGCGCGCAATCCGGCCTGATTGCGCGCACCCCCCTTCTCTCAAGTGGCCATTCGTTAAAGAATGAGCCGTTGCCCCCGTGCGCTATCCGAAGCCCGGTGTGAGCATTCTCAAGCATCCGCGCGCAAGGCGCTGGCCCAATTGCGCGCCAGCCGCCCCGATTGCGCGCCGACCCGCAGTATTGCGCGCAAAGCTTCCTTTTTGCGCGCAATCTGCCAGGGTCGTCCCCGTTGACCTCCTAAGGGTACCCGCCTGTGTGGCACCCGATGATTCTCATCCCGGGTGCCCGCACCGTGCGTTGTCTTCCCGTGCGGCCCTCCAGGTTCGTGCGAAGTGACATGCACCCATCGTCCGGCAACCTATGCCCAGCATGACGTTAAACTTCATATTCGTCCCGCATGACGTTAAACTGCGCATTCGTCCCGCATGACGTTAAACTGCGCATTCGTCCCGCATGACGTTAAACTGCGCATACGTCCAGCATGACGTTAAACTGCATCTTCGTCTAGCATGACGTTAAACTGCACATCCGTCCAAGCTGCACGACGTTAAACTGCCTAGCCCCCATCGTCCGCGCTGCAAGACGTTAAACTGCCAAGTGCTTCGTCCGGCAACCTATGCCCAGCATGACGTTAAACTGCACATTCGTCCGGCAACCTATGCCCAGCATGACGTTAAACTGCACATTCTTCCGGCAACCTATGCCCAGCATGACGTTAAACTGCACATTCGTCCGGCAACCTATGCCCAGCATGACGTTAAACTGCATATTCGTCCCGCATGACGTTAAACTGCACATTCGTCCCGCATGACGTTAAACTGCGCATTCGTCCCGCATGACGTTAAACTGCGCATACGTCCAGCATGACGTTAAACTGCATATTCGTCCAGCATGACGTTAAACTGCACATCCGTCCAAGCTGCACGACGTTAAACTGCCTAGCCCCCATCGTCCGCGCTGCAAGACGTTAAACTGCCAAGTGCTTCGTCCTCAACACATGACGTTAAACTGTACTTCGTCCGGCAAGACGTTAAACCGTCCGCTTCGTCCTCAACACATGACGTTAAACTGTACTTCGTCCGGCAAGACGTTAAACCGTCCGCTTCGTCCTCAACACACGACGTTAAACTGTACTTCGTCCGGCAAGACGTTAAACCGTCCGCATCATTCGATCCCGTGCTTCGCACGCAGGGTCTCCCCCGGTTTGGACGTGGCCCCCACCCGCTCGTCTCTGCAGGGATGGCGGGATTGTCCCCCTTTTGGGACGATTTAATGGGAGTGGCTTTTCCCTACGGGGGCAGGGTATTACAAACCCCTAGTTTCTCGTGGGAGGCTGCACATGTGTACCTCCATTGCGCCTCCCCTCTGCCGAAGCCAGTAGAGGGTCTGACTGGGATCGAGGTGTCTTCTGCTTTCGGTCCAAGTCCCTTCCAACTGAGTTTTGCAGCATCCGGGCTGCCCCAAGTGCGTAAGTCCTGACAGAATGAACTACGTGGACTTTGATCCATGTCTTCTATACAGGGTACGTAGGAAGCCTCCCTGAGGTCCAAGCCCACCACCTGGTCGTCCCGGTCGTATTTACGTCGGTTCGTCCATCAGTGGACCCCTCCAGGGTTCACGCTTGCGTTGATTCACCTATGAATCCGCCCCTGTGGGAGACTGCCCGTGTGTATCTCCGCGGTGCCTCCCCACAGCCCCCCTTTTCCATTTCCCCTTTTATCGTCCAGCATGACGTGAAACTGTGATCCACCCGGCCGTTCCATCCCCCTCCGTGCGAGGTGGTTCGGTTCAATCCTCCGCCCGGCGGCCTCGACCTCTTCGTGAGTCGGCTTGCCGACGTCCAGCATGACGTTAAACTGTATGCCCGAACTACGTTGACTTTGATCCGTGTTAACGCGCGGTACGTAGGAAGCCCCTCTGGGGTCCAAGCTCTTCACTTCATCATCCATCCTGATCCTTACCCGGGCCGCCACATCCCGGTGGGGTCATGCCACTTCACTCCACTCCACGTTACTTGGGAAGCCGCCCATGTGCTGGCCCCAGCGTCGGAGGTTCCCCGCAAGGGGTTCTGTCATCTGATCCACTTTTCGTGTTGATCGGTCTGATGCCGTCCCCGCTGGACGTTAAACTCGCGGCATACCCCGTGTTAAACACGGGAAGCTGAGGAAAACCTCAGGTGACACAGTTCCCCGCACCTAGTACGGGATGCCTCAGGCCATCATGCCTTCGAGAAGCCCTATTAGGGACGGAAGACAGATGTGCAGAGCCGCAGTGTTACGACACGCCCCCAGCACCCAGAGCCACCCGGCCTTCTCACCGCAGGTTGCTGCCCCGCCCAGACTCCTTGGAACGTCCGGGCGGAAGCAGCGTAATTAACCGGTGTCCATGAAGATATGGCGCCGGGAACGAGATTCACGAACATTCTTAAGTCTATGAGGGAGACCCGGATTAGGCGACAAGTTCCGAGGAGACGTCCAAGGAAGGAGGAGCCGACATCCCATCATCCCGGTTTCGATCAAGGAGCAGACGCCCCTGAATAAGGGACGGATGCCGCCCGCCCTTGGAAAGCGGGACTGCGGGACCACAAGCCGCGCGCCCATCCCCTCGGGTTGACGGGTGCACGCGCGAACGCGTCCTGGCGGAACAGCGTAACCCGACGCACATCCGCACCGAAACAACAATATTAAAAAAAATTTAAATCCTTGGTTGTTTATTGGTTTATATTGGATATTTCTTTGATACATATAATCATAAATATATATTCCTTTAACTTGAGGGTATCTATCAGGGAATTTTTCTTGAGAATATAAAATCTAGAATACCCTTGGAGGTGTGGGAGATAATGTTTCTTATATTTTTTTCACAACTAATTGTCTCATGAGAGAGGTTATTTATTCAATTTTATTTTGAAATAAATGGGAGTTATAACTTTTTACCTCATGTACTCCTCTTATGATATATATCTCACCAAATTCTTGTGAATTTTGGGAAATCTTCTCAATCAAATTTTCACTTAAATATGTGAATTTTCTATTAATACTCCTCTAGATGAAGCATCTAGAATATTATGTTCATTTTCCATCATCCCTTGGTAAAATAATTCCAAGAAATGGTTATATTTAAATGGTTAATGTGGGAAATAGGTTCTTAGTTTCTTGAATCTTTCCTAAAATTCATCGATATTATTTCCACTTTCTTGCTTGATCTTATATATATCTTCCCTTATTAGAGTGCTCTTTAAGGTAGGGAAGTACATCTAGAGGAATTCCTTCTGCATTCCATCCCATTAAGTAACTTCTTTTTGCTAGAGGTTATAGATAAATTTCTTATCTAAGACTTTAAGAGATAAGGGAAATACCTTCTATATCACATGATCTTCTGATACTTCTCTAGGCTTAAAATTATATCAAAAATTAGAAAATTATATTAAATGTCAGTTAAGATCATCTCCTACCAAGCCATGAAACTTTAGTAGGATTTGGATCATATCGGTTATCGGTTTAAATTCTTGTTGATTATTAGGTGCTTGGATTTGATTATCGTTATTGAAATTGAGTTCATAAATTTCTCTTAAAGTGTGATTTAATTTTTCCAAATTGTTTTCCATGTTCCTACTTCCTAAGTGGAATAATAATTTGAGGGTTTGGAGCTTGTTAATGGAACTGTGATAAATTCCCTTTCCTCTTGTTCTATGATTTTTAATGTTCTTAATCTCTCCATAACAGTTCTTCCAACCTCTAGATCACAACCAATGAGTAGAGATGAACTAGATCCTATAATTTTCTAAAATAATTTTAAAAATAGTGTAAAAAACACAAATAATGGCCTCCTTGGTAACAACACCAAGTTTTATGATGTGCTTATCATGGAGAACCTAGAAAAAAATTTGAACCCAAGTATAATATAGTAATAGTAGGAATTCAATTTTTCCTAGAATAAGATAGTATTATGAGAGTGTTTATCTTTTTTGTAGGTTAAATTGATGGAAATTATAATGGAATTAAAATGGATTGGTTTTACATTCAATTTTAAAAGTAGTGTCATAACCTCAATTTGTCCTCTAATGTTTCTTATTAAATTATTATTCTGATTAATAATCTCTTGTTTTCACTCTAATCAAGTGAGATCTTCACTCAATTACCCAAACCTAGAATTTTTACATTGAGTGTAGGGATTAAATGATCACTAAAAACTCTAATATCCCCTATCCTAGTAATCCAATTTCACCTATAACTATTAAGTTAACCCACTTCTCACAGTCACAAGAAATGTAGAGGACCCAAGTGTCTTGTGTGCAAGATCTAGTAAATAAGGGACAATAGATTCTAAATTAAATAAATGAGGAATTATCCTAATGTATATATAGTTTGAGTAGATATAGAGATTAATATAAGAGATTAAACTATTAAAATATAGAACTAATTAATAGGGGATAGGGATAATATCATAGGCGCATCCAATAATGTCTTAGTGTTCTATCACTAAAGTTATATATCCAAATGAAATGAAATAAAAATAAATAAATATGCAGTAGTATCTAGGGTTTTATAATCATGGGATATTATTTTCTTTTAGTGAATATTCTTTCTTTTATATGGAAATATTTGAGTTCTTCCATATTTCATTTTTGGACGTGTGATTATCATGGGATTCTATTCCAATGAACTCAACATGTCCAAAATAATCATCAAATTATAAGACAAATTCCTACTCTTTAGATCACTTCCATGTGCATAGTTTGATGGTCAGGATTTCATAAAATCTATGTACATTAATATTTTTTTTAAACATTCTCGCCCCATAATCCATTGTTCCCACTTCAAATGGATGATCTCTATGTGAAAACTTTGTTATAGGATATCCATATTTGTTGATTCAATAAGGTTTCCTTATGACTTTTCCATTACTTCTTGTTTTGAAAATCACAAACACCTTATACTTAAGCAAATCTATATTTTACCTCCATAAGGAAAATTTTCTTCTTTAAGGAAATTTACCCTAACCTAGATTTTCTTATACATATCAATATTTTTCTTAAGTACAAAAAACGGATTCATACCCAAATCATATAATGTCAAGAATTAGAGTATTCTATTTTTAGGATCTGAATTCTGGATGTGAACTATTATGAAGTTCAACTCCGAACTTTCATGAGTTCGACTCCGAACTCTTATGAAGTTAGACTCTGAACTTTCATGAGTTCGACTCCAAACTCTTATGAATTTCAACTCCGAACTTTCATGAGTTAGACTCTGAACTCTTATGAAGTTTGACTCCAAACTTTCATGAGTTCGACTCCAAACTCTTATGAAGTTTGACTCCAAACTTTCATGAGTTCGACTCCGAACTCTTATGAATTTCAACTCCAAACTTTCATGAGTTTGACTCAGAACTCTTATGAATTTTGACTCCGAACTTTCATGAGTTCTACTCCGAAATCTTATGAAGTTCGACTCAGAACTTTCATGAGTTCGACTCCGAACTCTTATGAAGTTCGACTCCGAACTTTCATGAGTTCGACTCCGAACTTTTACTAGTTAGACTTCGAACTCTGTAAGTTTAGATTCTGAACTCTGGTAAAACTAGACTCCGAATTTCCTTAGAAATTCAGACTCCGGATTTCCACAGAGTTCAGGTTCTGAATTCTTATAAAACCGAATCTTAATATCCTTTTTATTATAGACTCCAAATTCTATTTTGGTTAGACTCTGAACTTTTATTTGCTTAGACTCCAAAATTTAGTTTTGCTTATGCTTATACACATTTTGTTATAAAACGATGTCGTCCATTCTGTTTCAAACTAACCACTGCTTAAGTGACACGTGTACAGGTCCCTCTGCAATTTAAGGAAAATATGACCGTCCGAGGAGGGAGCCGACCGTTCCAACCGAGCCTATAAATAGGAGCTCATTTGAAAGATCTCAACAACAAGTTGATTGATCTAGAGACCACACACTGTTAAGGTGATTTCTAGAGAGAGAATATTTTCATGCCTTGTGCGTACTGAACTGCTCGTTCAGATTTCTTCGTGCGACTCCGAATGTTGGTGATTACATTCGAGGACTTCCGGGGATAGGAAGACAGCGGTGTTGACTACCTTGAAGTTCTAGGGCTTCCTTGCTAAGGAAGACAGAGGTTCCAACTACCTTGAAGTTGAGGGCTTGCAGGGATAGCAAGACAGAGACACTGATCTTCGTATTGAGGTCTTACCCTGGTGTGGGTAAGATAGACTTTCTTGAAAGTATAAATCAAGGGACCTTTATTCGAGGTTGTTGGATACCCTTCTCTTTGGGTTAAAATATTTATATATTGTTACTTGTAGTTTTTTTACTACTCGTTTTCTGCTGCATTTTGTATTGTAAGGAAAGTATCATTCTTATATTTCCTTACACTTGTATTCTGATTCATTTATATTCTATACGCTTTAAGGTAGAATCTCATATTGTAAACTTTGGTTATGTTTCAATTTTTTTATCCATATTTCCGGAACCGGTTTTCGGAATCACTTTCCAGATTTGTGCAAGTTCATAGAACTAGAATTTTATAACTTCATACCTTGTTCCAATTCTCCAATTGGTGTTAGAGGTGTTGTGAATTTGCTTAGCTTAACTTTGTTAAACTTAGATCTTTCCTTGTATAAGGAATTTTTTTAAAGTATACAATTCACCCCCCCCCCCTCTTGTATATTGAGCATCTACATCATTATTTCGATCCTACAATTGGTATCAGAGGTTGGAAACCTCGTACTCTATATCAATCTCACATTTGGTATCAGAGCCAAGGTTCTGAAATACTTATACTCACCTATAAGTTTTCATTGCTCATTTTTTTCTTATTCTATATTTTTCATTGCTTAGGAATATTTTTCCTTGAATCCAAACTTTGTCATTCCGAACTTGTTCATTCCGAACTTGTTCACTCCGAACTCTGTGGTTACGAACTTTTACTATTAACAAGTTTGGTTGCCAAAGTTTTTCTTAGAGATGGCAGGTATAAACGTTGGTTCTATCGACAATATAAATCCTACAAGACCACCAATTTTTGATGGCAATGACTATGAATACTGGAGAGATCGAATGAAAACTTTATTTATCAATACAGGAGTGGATTATTTCGTTATTCTTACTGGTGATTATAAAATTCCTGATAAGGAAGTTATAATTTTCACTAACCAGGAAAAGCAAGAATATCAACTCAATTATAAGGTACGCAGCACTTTACTATGTTCAATGACTAGGAATATATATAGCCAAATTTCTTCTTGTGAAGCAGCTAATTGTATCTGAAAGAAGTTAGAGGTTACGCACTTTGGCACTTCTAAAGTGATTGAAACTAGGAGAGCTATGTTGAGAGCTGAATACCATGGATTCAATTTTCCGTATGGAGAACCAATCTATAAAGTTCAATAGAGATTTATGACTATAGTGAACAGTCTTCAGTCTATGGGAGAGAAAGTTCTGGATGATGAAGCTCTTGTGGACAAGATCATTGATATTATGCCCAATGAGTGGGAATCAAAGAGAATAGAAATTGATGAGAATAGGAAGGTCACTCAAATTTTGTTAGATGAGCTATTTGGAACTCTTCTTCAACATGAAACAAGGATGAAGAGAGATGATGACAACATCAAGAAGAAGAATGGAAATGGTACTGTTTCTTTTACCACAACATCAAATCATATGAAAGAAAAGACCCCTGAGAGGGTAACTAGATCCAAGTCTAAGAAGGTTATTATCCAATCCGAATCTAGTGAGAGTGAAGTCTCATAGAATGAGTTAGCTAATCTTGCTCGAAGGATGAATAAGATAGCTAGTCAGAGGAATTTCCAATCCAAGTATAAGAATAAGGATGGGAAAGATAGAAAAGATGGAGAAGTTACTTGTTATGAATGCAAGAGAAGTGGACACATACGACCAGATTGTCCTTTGCTCAAAAATAAAGAAAGAAAAGAGAGGAATTCTGAAAGGAACAGAAAGAAGTATTATAAATCCAAAGCTAAGAAAGTTCTGAAAGCTAGTGACACTTGGAGTTCCAGTGGTGGTGACTCTTCAGATGAATCTTCTAATTATGACTCTTCAGGACAGAAGAATCTTGGTCTTTTAGCCAGATTACCTATTAACAATCATTGTTTCATGGATAAGGTACACAATGTTGAATCATTGACCAATGTTTCTTTAAATTCTGATGATAGTAAGTATTATAACTCTTCAGATGAAGAATCTTATTCTGATGAAGAAAATACTTCACCTACCTATGAAGAAGTTTCTAGGTTTGCTGAACTTCTTGAGATTGAGAATTCCAAACTCAATAAAAATCTTGATAAGGAAAACTCTAGAAATACTATTCTTACAAAAGAAATATCAGATCTTTCTAAATATCTTGATAAGAAAATTTCTAATTTTGAAAGTATTTCAAAAAATCTTGAGGAAGTAAATTCTGAGAAGAATAAACTTTCTAATGATCTAGAAAATGTAATTTCTAAGAAAAGTGTTTTCGAGCCTAGATCTAGTTCCAAATATAACGATTTTGAAGATAAAAACTTGGTTATAAAACTCAAGTCTGAAATTTTTTCCTTAAATAAGTGTTTGTCAAACTTTACCCATGGTAAAGAAAATTTTGATAAGATGTATTCACAAATATGACCTTTAAGAAACAAATCCAGATTTGGTTATACCCATGCAAAACCAACTTTTAGTAACAACTAATTTGTTCCACAAAGTGCCCCATTTTGTACCAAGTGTCAATGTGGTGGTCACTGGGCAAATAATTTCTCTTTAAAAAATACCCAATCTCTAGGTTTTCATAAAGCTTACTTTTCTAAGAAGATGTGGGTACCTAAAATTTTGCTTTCTGGAAATCTTGGATCCAAACAAATTTGGATTCCTAAAGTCTAGCTCTTTTCTTGTTTTTAGGAAGATAAAGGAAGTACCAACAACAATACATGGTACATGGATAGTGGATGTTCCCAACACATGACTGGTAACAAAAGCTATTTTGAAAAGATTATCAAGACGAAAGGTGGAAAGGTAACTTTCAGAGATAATGCTCAGGGAGAAATTGTTGGTATAGGTAATATTTTTCTTCTAGGTAAAACTTTGATTTCAAATGTTTTATTTATTAAGGGTCTTAACCACAACCTCATTAGCATAAGTCAGTTATGTTATGAAGGATACCTTGTGAATTTTAGGAATGATAAATGCTTAGTTCACAATTCCAAGGAAGATATTATTATCTCAGCCAATAGGCAAGAGAATGTTTACACTTTGAACTTAGAAGACCTTAGGAGCCAAGACTTACCTTTCCTAAGTTCAATTGAAGATCATTCTTGGTTTTGGCAGAGAAGACTAGGTCACTGTAACCTTAGGAACTTATGTAAACTCTCTAAGAAAGGTTTAGTTAAGGATCTACCAGAGCTTAGATTTGATTCTTCTAAAGTTTTTGATCCTTGTCAATATGGAAAACAACATAAATCTAGTTTTAAATCAATCAGTGAAGTCTCAACAACTGATGAATTACAGTTGGTGCACATGGATATTTTTGGTCCAACACAAACTGGAAGCATTGGAGGAAAATACTATGTGTTTGTTCTAGTTGATGATTACACTAGATTTACATGGGTTTATTTTCTAGAAAAGAAGTCTGAAGCTTTTTCTTATTTTAAAAGTTTTAGAGCCCAAGTTAAAAATGAGAAAAATCTTCCACTAAAAACTATTCATAGTGATCATGGAGGAGAATTTCAAAATTCTGATTTTGAAACTTTTTGTAGTAGAAAAGGTATTACTGACAACTTTTCAGCACCTAGAACTCCTCAACAAAATGGTGTAGTTGAAATAAGAAATAGAATTCTTCAAGAGATAACTAGAACCATGTTGAATGAATATTCTATAGCTAGACATTTTTGGGCTGAAGTTATAAGTACTGCTTGTTATACTATAAATCGAGTTTTGATTAGACCTTTTCTTAATAAAACTCCTTATGAGTTATGGAATGGTAGAAAACCTGGACTTTCCTACTTCAAGGTTTTTGGTTGCAAGTTATTCATCCTGGATACTAAAGATAATCTACATAAATTTGCACCAAAATATGATGAAGGATTTTTCTTAGGCTACTCCACAACTTCTAAGGCTTATAGAGTTTTCAATAAAAACACTTGTACTGTTGAGGAAACAGTACATGTAAAATTTGATGAATCTGATCCATTTGTTTTTAAACCATCCCAACCAACATCCTCGGATGTGTTTTCAAAAACTGATTACCAACCTTTGATAGAATATCATTCTGATAAGGAAAATGTTCAAGAAGATACTTCTGAAACATTTACCCCAGAAGACTTTCTACCCTATGTTGATGAACAGGTTTTACAAAACCCAAATCAGGTTTTCCTTAAGAATCATCCCAATGATAGTATCATTGGTGATGTAAATAAACCTGTAAGGACTAGAAGTTCCTTAAGGAATAAAGTAGAACATCTAGCATTCTTTTCCCAATTGGAACCAAAAAGCACTAATGAAGCTTTAGGTGATGATGATTGGATCAAAGCCATGCAAGATGAACTAAATGAATTCGAGAGGAACAAAGTCTGGACCTTGGTTGAAATACCTAAGAAAACTTTTGTTATTGGAGTAAAATGGGTCTTCATAATCAAGTGTGATGAAAATGGAGTCATTGTTAGAAATAAAGCTAGACTAGTTGCTAAAGGCTATAATCAGCAAGAGGGAATAGACTATGAAAAAACCTATGATCCAGTAGCTAGACTTGAATCTATTCGTATTCTACTTGCCTTTGCAGCATTCTTCAACTTTAAACTTTTTCAAATGGATGTGAAATGTGCTTTCCTTAATGGTTATGTTCAAGAGTAATTTTTTGTTGAACAACCACCTGGCTTTGAAGATACAAAACATCCTGATCATGTTTTTAGACTTACCAAAGCTTTGTATGGCCTTAAACAAGCCCCACGAGCCTGGTATGATAGACTTACAGGTTTTTTGCTTCAAAATAACTATGTTAAGGGAAATGCAGACCCAAATCTTTTTATAAAGAAATATAAGAAATTTTTTTTGATTGTTCAGATTTATGTTGATGACATCATATTTGGTTCAACTCAGTAATCTTTAATTGATTATTTTGCAAGTCTAATGAAATCTGAGTTTAAATGAGTATGATGGGTGAGTTAACATTTTTCCTTGGTTTTCAAATTTCTCAAAGACCAGAAGGAATCTATATATCTCAACATAAGTATATTAAAGATATTCTTAAAAAGTATGGATATGAAAACACTAAGAGTATAAGTACTCCCATCGATATCTTAAACTCTTTAGATCATGATGAAGCTGGGAAACCAGTAGATCAAAAATCTTTTAGAGGTATGATAGGAAGCCTACTATACTTGACAACTAGTCGACCAGACTTGATGTTTTCAGTATGCTTATGTGCAATATATCAATCCAATCCTAAGGAATCTTACTTAATGGCGGTAAAAAGAATTTTTCGCTACTTAAAGGGAACCATGGATCTAGGATTATTCTATACTTCTGGAAATGATTTTGTTTTAAAAATCTTTTCAGATGCTGACTTTGGTGGATGTAAAATGGATAGAAAGAGTACATCCGGAACTTTTCATTTCTTAGGAGATTCATTATTTTCTTGTTCATGCAAGAAGCAACACTCAGTAGCACTATACACTGCTGAAGCTGAATATATAGTAGCTTGAAGTTGTTGTGATCAAGTGTTGTGGATGCAACACACACTCACAGACTATGGCTTGAGTTTTACAAAGACTCAAATTTTGTTTGATAACACAAGTGCCATTTCCCTTAGTAAAAACTCTGCACATCACTCTCGTGCAAAGCACATAGATATTAGGCATCACTTTCTTAGGGATCACACACTTAAAGGAGATATCATTCTTCATTTTATCGGAACTCGAGATCAACTTGCTGATATTTTCACAAAATCTTTAACCTCTGATAGATTTTAATACATCAAACAAAAGTTAGGAATGATAAATGTAACTTAATCCTTCTTCATTAACTTCTTGTTGAAAAATTCTCCTTACAGTAATAAACTCCTTTTCATAGGGGGAGTACATTTTCATGTTAGTCTAATCAAATTTTTCATTGTCAGCTTTCTTTTCAAACTTATGTAACTAAATTTTTTGTAACAAGTTTTTGAAAAATCTCCGAAATGGAAATTTTCGGAATGGAAATTCTTGGAATGAACATTCTTGGAATGGAAATTCCTGAAATAAAAAATTTCGAAACTGAAATTCTCGGAATGAAAATTTTCGTAATGAAAATTTCTGGAACCAGAGTTTTCTTAATGAGAATTTTCGTAACGAGATTTTTGTACCTATAATTTTCGTAATGAAGTTTTCATAATGGATTTTCATACCCAGAATTTTCTTAATGAATATTTCGTAACGGATTTTCGTACCCATAATTTTCATAATGAAGATTTCGTAATGGATTTTCATACCCAGAATTTTCGTAATGAAGTTTTCATAATGGATTTTCGTACCCAGAATTTTCGTAATGAGTTTTTCGTATTGAGTTTTTTCGTTATGAGTTTTTTTTCATACTCAAACTTTTCTTCAAGAAGAATATTACCAATTATGAACAATCTCTCTAGCCAATCCAAAAGGTATGATTTCCTTACTTAAATTTTCGTAATCATATTTTGCTTTCTGGTATTTTCCTGAGTTTTAAAATTATTCAGATTCTAGTTTTCCTTAAATCTGAATGTGTTTCTTAAAACCTCAAAAGATCGGAGTCAAGTTTTTCCTTGTGGGAATGATCTTAACCATCATATCAGATCAAAAGGATTTTCAACTGTTAGATGTTTTTTGGAAGACCAAAGGTCACATCCATCGCCTATATAAAGGGGACCCCAAGACTCATCCCACATCGGTTTTTCAAAGCTCTCACATCTTGAAGCACTGCTGCTCTTCTTAAGACCGGTTCTGATCTTTGCAAAGCCATTCTAAATCCGTCAGATCTCTCTGTTCAGAATGTTTGTTGAAGCAAAATCTTAAGATATGTCAACTACAAATCCAATCTCAAAATGGTTAGTCTTTAGGGAAAGGTTGGTGCATCCGGATTTTTACAACCTTGATTCTATTATAACCAAGAATATCAGATTGAATAGTTGGAAAGATATATGCTTATACAAATCAGAGAAACGGGATCCGATTTACACCAATTTGCTGATCGAGTTATATGAGTCTATTTTCTTCCAGATGGAAGATGACAGAGAGTGGTTTTCGTTTAAGTCTTATGGGAAGACCTACAAGTTATCTTACACCAAGGCCGTAAGCTTGGTTGGTTTATCCTATGAAGGGGAAGCTGATTTTTGCTCACATAAGCTTCCAGATGAGCAAGGAAGTTTCAAAAAGCTGAAGGCTTTAAAATTTCTTGGACTTAAATATGCTACGAATTCTAAGATTGCTCATCTCACTCTGAACAATAAGATTCTACAGCTCTGGGTACAAGGTTTTCTCATACCAAGAATAGGTGACAAGGATAATCTAAAGAAAAGTGATATCTATGTCTTAGATTTCTTGGTAAATCTAATAAAGTTAAATTTGATGAGGCATGTCTTGATTACGATAAAGAATATCAAAGAAGGGAACTTGAGAGCTCAAATAATTATGTATCCTGCCTTACTATCTAAGCTGATAGTTCGGTACTTAGAATCCTTCAAGGTTGCATGAAAATCAAAAGTCTGGAATTGTAAGCTTATGCTCGTAAGTGATGATACTTTGGAGAGGATGAAGATGGGTTTTTCTAGTGAATCCGGAGAATTTTACCCTCTATCTATGGAAGAGGTTGAGTCAGCTCAGAAAGATACACAGACTCCGGAACCATCTAAAAAGGAAAGGAAGAAGAGAAAGCTTAAGGAAGTGGTTGCTGATGAAGAAAATCCCAAGTCTAAGGAAACTCAGTCTGCTCCCCCCAAACCGAAGAAACAAAAAGCCTATCCTGATGAAGTTGCTGAGAAGTGGAGGGAAGACAAGGAGAAGAGGAAATAAGGGGATCTAAAGTTTGTATTGGACCCTTCAGAGGCTAAGTCCTTAAGGGAAAAAGCTTCAAATGTGTTAGAAAAAGAGGCTAAAGAGAAAAATATGAAGAAAAAGTTGTTTGAAGCTGAACTGGTGCAGTCTCTGTTGAGAGATACTGAGATAGCCTCTGAGAGGATTCCCATTCTGGAAACCTTTGATGTTCAACCATCTTTATCAGAGACTCCAGGTAAGAACTATGTCACTCTGGAAAAATCCAAGGGTAAAGAGGTAGTTGAAGAATTTGAAAAATAAGCTGCAAAATAAGTAGAGGAAGAGGTTGAAGAAGAAGAAGAAGAAGAATAAGAAAGTGATGATCTGGATGATTTGATCAAGCAAGTAGAAGACTACCAATAAAAAGCTGAATCTGAAAAATTACCCACTCCAAAAAAGGCAGTTCAGAAAGAAAGTGGGAAGGATGAGGATAATCAAGAGGAAGAGACAGAAAATGTTCTATATGATGAGGAAGAATCTTATGAAAAGGATTTTCCTAAAGAAGCAACACAGAAAGAAAAAATCGATGAAGATCGGATTGTTCAGTTATCAGAAAGTGAGGAATAATCTCCAGATGAACAACCCATTCCGAAAGCTGACAAGGGAAATCAAGTTCTGATGGAAACACCAATAAAAGATATTTTCAAAAAGAAGGAGGTTGGTGGTTCTTCTAAAAGGAAACTGGTGCAAATTGAAGAAGAACAATCTCCAAGAAAATTATCGAATTCAGAGTCATCTGCTCATGGTCACGACTTTGTGGTTGAATCTCTCAAAAATTGTGTGGACACCATTCCGATTTTTCCAACTATAGATTCCAGATGCCAAATGCTACAACAGAGTATGAATCAGAAATCGGAGTCCTTATCCATGGTCATGGATAAGTGTGTGAAGATTGAAGCTGACCATAGAAGTTTTCTTATCAATTATGATGTACACAGGAATTCTTGCAGAAAAATAAATTTGTGGTATAAGAAATTTGAAGAACAAATGGCTGACTATGATAATTTTTAGAATGAGGTGAAAGATGCTTTTGACACCGAGGATAAAAATATCAAGAATGTTTAGGAGGATCTGATATTTGAGAAAACTTCTCGGAGTCAACAAGTGAAGGAACTGAATGATAAAACTAACTCTCTTGCTCAAAATTTTATAATTGATAGAAATCTCCAGATTGAGCTTGAGACAAGACTTGTAAAGCAAGAAGAGCTAGTCAAAATGAAGGAAGAGGCTATGAAGTCTCAGGCAGAAGCCTTGAAAGCTCAAGAAGAAAGGATAAAAGCCTTGGAGAGGCAAGTTGAGGAAGACCAAAGAGACTTGAATAAGCTCAAAACTTTGTTAAAGAAGCTGATCCCGAAGGAAAAGGAAGACAAATAAACCCACTCCGATCTTTTTTTGTATTTTTCATTCCTTGTAAAACTTTTGACAACTCTAATGAAATGTTATTTGGTTGGTTGTATATTGTAGTGTTATTACTAATCTTTCAGGTACCATATTTTCCATTCCCATACATTCTTTTTGAAAATCACAAAGGGGGAGAAGGAAAAAGAACTACTTAAAAGGGGAGAAAGACTTAAAATGGAGAAGGAAAATTTTCTAAGTGAAAATATCCTTAAAGTAAGGGGGAGTTTTTCATTAATAAGTTTTTCATTCCCATGATAATGAAAAATCCACTCTAGAAATTTAGAATACAATACTTAGAGTTTAAATGCCTAAGAGGGAGTTAGTTGTATTCACTTTCATCCATGAACGAAGGGAGATAAGTTTTAATTTCAAAGTATAATGAAATTTTTCAAAGTCCTTATATTCTTTTTCGTAAGGATATTTGTGCTTTCCAAAAAGGGGGAGATTGTTGAGTCAATAAGGTTTTCCTTATAACTTTTCCATTCCTTCTTGTTTTGAAAATCACAAACACCTTATACTTAAGCAAATCTATATTTTACCTCCATAAGGAAAATTTTCTTCTTTAAGGAAATTTACCCTAACCTAGATTTTCTTATACATATCAATATTTTTCTTAAGTACAAAAACTGGATTCATACCCAAAACCCTGTAATCATATAATGTCAAGAATTGGAGTATTCTGTTTTTAGGATCCGAATTCTGGATGTGAACTATTATGAAGTTCAACTCCAAACTTTCATGAGTTCGACTCTGAACTCTTATGAAGTTCGACTCTGAACTTTCATGAGTTCAACTCCAAACTCTTATGAAGTTCGACTCCGAACTTTCATGAGTTTGACTCCGAACTCTTATGAAGTTCGACTCCGAACTTTCATGAGTTCGACTCCGAACTCTTATGAAGTTTGACTCCGAACTTTCATGAGTTCGACTCCGAACTCTTATGAAGTTCGACTCCGAACTTTCATGAGTTCGACTCCGAACTCTTATGAAGTTCGACTCTGAACTTTCATGAGTTCGACTCCAAACTCTTATGAAGTTCGACTCCGAACTTTCAGGAGTCCAACTCTAAACTCTTATGAAGTTCGACTCCAAACTTTTACTAGTTCAGCTTCGAACTCTGTAACTTCAGATTCTGAACTCTGGTAAAACCAGACTCCGAATTTCCTTAGAAATTCATACTCCGAATTTCCACAGAATTCAGGTTCCGAATTCTTATAAAACAGAATCCAAAAATCCTTTTTATTATAGACTCCTAATTATATTTTGGTTAGACTCCAAACATTTATTTTCTTAGACTCCGAAATTTAGTTTTTCTTATGCTTATACATATTTTGTTATAAAATTATGTCATTCATTCTGTTTCAAACTAACCGTTGTTTAAGTGACACGTGTACTGGTCCCTCCGCAATTTAAGGAAAATATGACCATTGGAGGAGGGAGTCGGCCATTCCAACCGAGACTATAAATAGGAGCTCATTTTAAAGAGCTCAACAACAAGTTTATCGATCTAGAGACCACACGCTGTTAAGGTGATTTCTAGAGAGAGAAGCTTTTCATGCCTTGTGCATACTGAACTGCTCATTCAGATTTCTTCGTGCGACTCTGAATGTTGGTGATTACATTTGAGGACTTCCGGGGATATGAAGACATAGGTGCCGACTACCTTGAAGTTTGAGGGCTTCCTTGCTGAGGAAGACAGAGGTTCCAACTACCTTGAATTTGAGGGCTTGCGGGGATAGCAAGATAGAGACACTGATATTCATATTGAGGGATTAACCTGGTGTGGGTAATACAGACTTGCTTGAAAGTATAAATCACAGGACCTTTATCCAAGGTTGTTGGATACCCTTCTCTTTGGGTTAAAAGATTTATATCTTGTTACTTGTATTTTTTTTACTACTCGTTTTTGGCTGAATTTCGTATTGTAAGGAAATTATCATTATTATATTTCCTTACACTTGTACTCTGATTCATTTAGATTCTATACGCTTTAAGGTAGAATCTCATATTGTAAACTTTGGTTAAGTTTCAATTTCCGGATCCATATTTCTGGAATTGGTTTTCGAAATCACTTTCCATATTTAAGCAAGTGCATAGAACTAGAATTTTATAACTTCATACCTTGTTCCAATTCTCCAATTGGTGTTAGAGGTGTTGTTAATTTTCTTAGTTTAACTTTGTTAAACTTAGATCTTTCCTTGTCTAAGGAAATTTTTTAAAGTATACAATTCACCCCCCCCCCTCTTTTATATTGAGAATCTACATCATTATTTCGATCCTACAATATTTGGATAAACTAGAGAAATTTGAATGTGATACCCAGTAGAGAGTTAAATTTTCTTTAAAAATAGATGACGTATCCCTATGTAGCTTAATGGTTCTATAATGACCTTTATGTAGCCTTTGAAATATTGGAGGCTCCCTTACATGGAGGTGAATTTTACCTATGTGGCGTGGTTTGGATTCATATTAGTTTCTGGATTTGATTATATAGGATTTTTGGATATGTGAGAGTACCCATTAGGGTACGTGGGTTCCTCTCTAGATTCAGCTACATGACTCTTCCTGGATTCAGCTATGTCGCTGCTCCTTGGATTTAACTACATCACTCTTCCTTAGGAATTTGATTATGTAAATATTTCTAGATTTTTCAATGTTGATATTCCTTGGGAGTTTGTCTATGTATATAGTATCTCAAAATTCAAATAGGTGAAAATATTCATGATTTGGTTCAGGTTTATTCACTATTTTAGTCAATTGGAGATCCATAATTGATGGATATTTAGTCTACTTTAGGTGACTTGGAGATTCTTCAATTGTATGATTGGATCTCCCTGCTCGTGGTAGTTTGGATTTACCTTTTTGGTAGCTTCTTCCCCAACATGGGGTAGATTTAGAAACAGATATGGTCAGTCTGATTTTGATCTCATGTTTATTTGGTGTTATCTTAGTATACTAATTTTGAGAACTTTATATGGTCATTATTTACCTTTATAGATATTTATATGCATGGTTACTTCAATTTCAACATGTAGTCACTTGGTTTTTTCAGAGTGCAGTCACTTTACAAAACTTATGGTCACTTTTCAAAACTTACAGTCACTTTCCAAAACTTTTGGCCACTTTAAAAAACCTGTGGTCACTTAAAAAAAATTTAGTTGCTTTTCAAAACTTTAATTCACTTGGTAGATGTCATTTATTGGGAACAGTCAGTTAAGTGACCATGGATATCGCACGGTCAGTTGAGCCTTCATCATGTGGTCACTTACCTTTACAAAAAACAACCCACAATATAAACATAAAAATTTTAATTTTTTAGTGTAGTATATTTTTCTAATAAATAATAAAACAATTAAATCATAATTAAAGCCTTTGAAAATTTTATTCCCAAAACCGTGTGGCATTACAATAATTTCTGAAATTAATAAAGAATGTAAAAACAATTATTTGATATAATTAAAATTTAAGTTCTAAATTTTACCAAAGTCACAAAAACACAAATTTACCTAATTTTAAATTAATTATAGGTTAATTTTCAATGAAAAACAGACAAAATATTTGAAAATTTCAGTTCACATAACCTACTGAACATGTTTGGGTGGAATTGAAACTTTTTCATGGTATAAATTATAGGGGGTACATAAATCATGGTCATTAGTAACATTCGCATTTACATTTTTATTTTTATGTGTGTTTCTCTAGCTATTATTAAGCTCTAGTTGTTAATGAACTATTATTTTTTACTGAATTGGTTATATAACCTAAAATAAAAGAGTAAAATAGTGATTAATTGTCATGAACTCTTTTTTTGAAACTTTTTTGAGACTTGAAATATGTTATTACATTACCTATTATAACATGATCTTTTATAAATTGAATTTTGTTTCCATTGATAAAATACATATATTTTTAATCTATTTTCTGAATTTTCAAAATTTTCATCGAAGCATGCTTAATGTGTTTTATTGTGAATAGTTTCTAATTTTTGAGAACCTCTTTAAAACATGTTACCTTAAGTAGATTTAATATTGGCATGTTGAAATGAATTGTTTTTAAACCATGCTTAGGAGTATCCTGATTCTTGTGCAAGTTGGTATACCTTACATTGTTTTTCATTTGTGATATATCATTGGAATATGTTATGGACTTATTGTAAAACTTAGTTTTGGGTATTTAAATTCTTAAATTCTTGAAAAATTACCATCATGATTATTAATAATTATTTTAAAATTTTAAAACTTTGACATGAATAACTTTCCCTGTCATTTTTTAGAATGACTGTAGTTTTTTAGTATTAATCCATTTATATATTGTATTCGTATGTTGAAAATTTATCATAAGGATAAAAATTTTGTGTCTTTTGTTTCACAATTTTTGAAAAATGATAAACATGCTCAGAGGTAATTGTTACCAATTTGAAATTTTTTCAATCGAAAAATCGGTATTTCTTTCTAAGCATGATTAAGATTCATTTTATTCTATATTTTTTATATGTATACTTTTCACATTTATATGTGAATGGTATTCCATGCATTACCTTTTTCTCATGATATGTGGATTTTATGTGTTAGGAATTCATTATAATGTGGTATTTGGATTAATTTACTTTCTTGGAAAATGATAAGAATTATTTATGGTTACCCTTTGAGAGTTGATGTTGTTTACATGATTGAGCCTATTATTTTCAATACTGAAAAAAAAATTAGTACTGAAATAACTTTTCCTAACATGTTAATCCATAAGTAGTTTATTATCAGTAGAATGTCTAAAGTTGAAAACATTTCTCCATATTTTTATGAAATTTATAGTATATAAATCTTGAGCATATATCATTTTTAGTCTTTTGTATTTAGGATATTAAAGTATATTATGTACCAATAATGTTGTATGGAATAAAAATCTCATTACCTTTATTGCTATGTATAAGCATGTTTTCCTGAGTGATGAAATATTTAAATACTATTTAGCTTTAGTATGTAAAGAATGACACATAGTTACACAACATGTAAATTTTTATTTTTTTGATCTAAAAGAATGTTTTGTTTTGAAATATGAAATCATTTCACCTACATGATAAAATATTATAGAAATGTTTAATTTGGGAATGAATAAAATGATGTAATAGAATTTATCATGTATAGTTTTTGTTATATGGGAATCATATTTTCTTATAAATAAAATGATTAATTCAAGTATTCCAAGCCTGATTTTGAGTACCAGAACATGTGTAGTTTTTGTCTTTAACTTGGTCTCATGTTATAGTTATTTAAATGAAAGGCCTAATGATTCCCCTAAAAATGACTTGTAAATATTGAGTTTTTCTTTTTTTTTTTCATTTTTATTGATTGATATAATCAAGTGTTGGTATAACTTGTTTAAAATTATAAAATGAATTTTTAAAGACTATTTATAAAGAATATGTCCCATAATGAAGCCTAATTCATGAATCTTTATTTTTCTTAACATGGGAAATGTGTAAACATTGAGATGATTTTTCTTTTTTGGGTGAACATGTACCCCTAATATGATTATGTGTTGTGATATGGTTTTATTTATATAATCACCTACCTCCCATAAAAGGTTGACCACTTAAAGTTGGTGATAAAAATTTGTTTGGAAAATATTGAAATTTATGAAGATAAACTTTCTTTCCACACCTAAATTATTGTAAAAAATTACTGGTTTCTATATATCATTTATTGGGTTTGTTTTTATTGATTTTATATTGGTGGTGTGTGTTATGGATTAAAGTATATAAAGATATGGAAACCCCTTCCCCGTTAAGATGTGTTATATTTACAATATGTTTTAAACCTGTGTAGGAAAGTTAGGGCTGCCCAAAGCATAAAATTTATTGATTTGGTGGGTAGGTTCCCCTGATTTGTGGGAATGAGGAATTATTGTGTTATTGTTGAAGTAGTTGTTGTCTTGGATATATATAGGTTGAAATGGTGGTGTGAATGGTTATGTGGAAGAAGAGGTGGATTGTGGCTGATGTATGATAGTTTGGGTTTTGATGACTATTGTTTGTTGTGGTATGTTTCTTTATTTAGATTAAAGTGATTCAGATGATGTGTTATGTTAATGTAATAGTTCTCTACTTTATGGAAGGTGGTGATTTGACCTTGGCTTGAAGTGATTCCCTGTGGTGTGTTAATGTTCCTTGTGTGTTGGTTGATGTGCTTGTGTGACTTATGAAAACCTTTTTATTTCCTCATTTGAAGTTATTTCATCAAAATTCCATCAAGGTTTGGGGCATGGAAAGGAGTATATATATTGGGATAGAGAATTTTTAAAATTATAGAGTTAGGAAGTTTCTAAGTTCTTTAGTGGATCATCCAACCTTGATGTTAAGCATTGGTTGGATGAGGTTGAGGTTGCTTTAGGTTGGTGAAAACCTCAGATGAATTCCAAGTTTCTTTGTGTTGGTCGGAGTGGTTTACTCAAGAGGGGGGGTGAATTGAGTACCAATTAAAATTTCTATATTTAAAAGCAGTGTCTTAAAGACCCCCAAATAAAATAATAAATTAAAATGTAGTGAATTTATATTAATGTAGAGATTCTGTTAGGTTCTCAAGGGATTGATTAATTCCCAGTTAATCAACACAGGAGTGTGTGATTATCTTTTGAAACTAACTTACTAATCTACACTTAACATAAACACTTGCTAATTTAATTATCAAAGTAACTTTAAAAACAGTATTGGTTTTAAAGTGATTAGCAGCGGATTAAAACTTTGAAATAGATGGAACAACAATGTAACCAAGAGGTTCAGTCTCAAGCCGAGACTTAGTCCTCTCAAAAGTTTATATAAAAATGATCCACACCCTGGATCGGGGTTCAACAGTTTACAACTGTCCAGGTCCAAGACCTCTACCACTGTTCTTCGTGGGAAACAGTACAACAGCAACCAGCTGTCCAGGTCACACACGACCTCTACCACAGTTCTTCGTGGGAAAGAAAGAATGAAAGAGTTTGTAAGGATTTACAGATCCTTCAGTTTGAGTACAGGAGACAGTGTATGTGTTAGATATAGCAGATAACACACACTGCTCGAGATGAATGGTAATAAATCACAGAACAAGAGATGTAGAGTTTAGAGATTGTTCTGGTGATTTCAGTATAGCTCTGGACTCCTTTGAATTTGATTAGAAGTGAGTCTGAGTCCTCTTCTTGTTTCTGTTGAGAAACAGAGTGTCGTATGCTTCAGGTTCACAGGTGGTGAGAATGTAGTCGATGAAGTTCTTCTTGTATGCACAGAACACTTCTCGAGTATGCTTGATTGTCTATGAGCTTCTCTGTGTTCCTCTTGTGCTTGTGTCGTTTTTGGTATGTTGGATGCACCACACTTTTCTGGTTCGCTTCTTGTTGTTTGTTTTCTTCACACGTTCGCATCTTTTTTCTGGTATGTAGTCTTCTCGTATTTATCTCCCATCAGGGGACAGAAAAGATTTCTTTTCAGCAGGTACGAGGTATGGGTTCCTGACATCCGACAACCTTTATCAGATATTTGACAAATCATTAAAATGTATGATATGACCGTTAGATAGATTAAATATAGGAAATAAAGAAATTCAAACAGTGAGTTGAGTGATCGGTAGGTAATCAGCATCGGTAGCTTGAACATCGGTAGCTTGAACATCGGTAGCTCAAACATCGGTAGCTCAATGTCATTAGTTGCTTTGACTCTATCGGTGGCTCTATGCGTCGGTTGGTACATGCATCGGTAGCTCCATGCGTTGGTGGGTACATGCATCGGTAGCTCCATGCGTCGGTAGGTACATGCATCGGTAGCTCCATGCGTCGGTAGCTGTGAGTCTATCGGTAGCTTCGTCCATCGGTGACTCTTATTCCATCGGTAGCTATTTATACTTACACCGGTAGCTCTACGTTTGTATCGGTAGCTGTATTTATAAGTACATCGGTAACTCTGTGTTAATTCTATCGGTAGCTGTCTGTCGGTAGACTAAGTCTATCGGTAGACTGGTTACCGGTAGCTCTTTATCAGTAGCTATAGGCAGATTACTTATCTGTTTTATGCAGAACACATCCGATTGTGTTAGAATCAATTTATAACTTGTATGAACATGGATAAATGATGATTAACAAATTCCAAAGACTTATTTTAAAAAGGTGTTATTGGTTTGATCATAGATTTAAAAGAATTAAAGTATAGATCAACAATACTTAACAATATCATAGAGAATGAAGACATAATTGGGATTTTCAACACAAATAAATACATGATTGAGATTATCAAAACAGGTGAGGTCAACAATCTCCCCCTTTTTGATAATCACAATTTATGATATTGGCATTTAACATAGTGAAAATATAATAGTAAAGAGTATAGTATTGAATTCAATTTTCTCAGAGAAAACAGCATCATAGATAATAGAAATAGAATGATATAGACATAAGTTATCAGAGATAAAAATAATAAGGTACTATATAGACATAAGGTATCAGAGATAAAAATGGAAACAAAACAAAGGATAATGTGTTTCCCCTTATGCCTTATTTTTCTCCATTGAAAATATTTCTCATTTTGTTCTCCTCCTTATTCTCTCATAAAAAAGTTTCTCCCCCTCTCTTATTGTTCTCCCCCTTTGTGATAATCAAAAAGTGGGAAAGCATATATATATATATATATATAGGAGAGAAATAAAACAAAGAGAAGTAAAAAGTGGTCTGTATTATAGTATTCAAAAAGTACAACAAAAACAGATTACAAAGGAATTCCTATCAAAAAGCTTGGCCACTGGTTCAATCCGCATCTGCAATGTGAGATTTTCCTTTGGGATCAGAAGGATGCTCGGGTGGTGAGGATTCAGGTGAAGGTTTGGGAATGCCAGAAAAGATCAAAGGAGGCTGGGCCACTGACACAGAGTCAGGCTTGTAGGTTGAAGATTTTTGGGTAATCATTGGTTTGAGGCTTTGAATGGCTTGAACAGGAGTCAGCTGGACTGAGGAAGCAGCTGAGGCAGAAGCAGGCAAAGCAGGAGGGATGATGACTGGCCTAGCATCAACATGCAAGAAGGGCAGCAGCAGATTTCTAAAATCCATAATAATTCCTCCTCCTCTTTCCATAGCAGAGATGAAATCATCTTTGTTCTCCATGAATTTCTCTAAGGCAGGAGTCAGTTCTCTCAGCTTGCTCACTTGTTCTTTGAAAGCTTGGGTGACTGGAGGGAGCTTCATGTGTTCCAACATTAGCTTGAAGTGGTGTTCGAGTTGATGCTTGGTGAAAATTTTGGAGAAGTAGTAGTCCACTTTGCTTTTTATGGCTTCTTGAGAGGCAGAGGCTTCTCTCATAAAATCTTGAACTATCTTCATGATTTCTCTGGCAGAATCCCTTGTAGAGAGCACCACTCGGCTTAACTCTGATGAGTCCCCAGAGCCACTGGTTGAAATAGAACCAATCTCCTCCTTCAATATTGCTCGAACTGAGTTCATATCAACTGATGGTTTGGATGTGAGAGGGCCAAGAGAGAAGGAAACAGTTTCTTTAAAACTATTTGACAAACCACTGATTAGGCTTTGAACTTGAGAGTCTTGTAATTGAACATGATCTTTCACTGAGGTTTTGAAACTTTCAAACACTGAGACAAACTGGCTGACTACACTCTTCACATAGGCTAGGTCCTTGTCAGCTTGAGACTTGGAGCTCATATAGGAATCCAAAGCAACAACTAATGTCTTGAGAGCTTCCAGATCAGCTTCGATTCTTGAAGACTGAGTCTGGCAGTCTTTCACTTCTTCCAAAATCTCAGACATAAAGGAAGATAAATTACAAGCCAGAGATAGCTCGAAGGATCTCTCTAGAACTTTCATTTCTTCATAAAAGCTTTCCTTCATCTCAGCAACTGAAGCACTGAATGATTCTTTTATCTCATTCTTCATGGATTCAAGATCTGATTTGGAAACAAAATCACTTGAGACAACTGCAGCAGATCCCCTTGCTGAGGCCAAATTAACTACAGAAGTAGTCATTATTGAATTAATTGAGGATGCAAGAGAGGTTTCCATTAGCTTCACTTCTTCAACAAAACTGGATTTGAGGTCCTCTTTCAGCTTACTCAAATCATGAAATCTGACTACATCGTCTGGCAACAACTCAGCAGCAAGATCATAATTGGTCTTTGGTCTATCCACAGACATCTCATTGTCAGAATCTGGATAATCCAATCCACAGACTATAAACCCTGGGTCTTCTACCCAGTCTCCAAGCTCAACAGCTACTGTAACAGTTCCAAGCACAGACTGATGCTCCCCCTTAATGGGTGCATTCTCATGTATCACAACAGCCTTTGCTGCTGGCCGTTCTTCATCAGAATCTTCTACCACAAGTTCTACAGGTGTAGCATTTAGAAGATCTTCTGATACAGGTACAGCTTCTTATCTATCTCTTTCTTCTTCAGCAGCAGGTATAGCTGAGTTTCCAATTAAGGGACTCATACTTAACCTACCAGAAGCAGGCGATTCAGATGAATTCTCCTTTTCCTCTTCTTCTTGGTGAGGTACAGACTGGTATTCCTCATAAGTAGGCAAAACTTCCTCTACTTTTCCTTTCCTAGAATAAACCAGTTCTGCAACAGGACTTGGGGGAAAGTCTGGATCTCCTCCAACATCCATAGGAGTTTCTTCTTCTTCTTCTTCTTCTGTCTCATCACTATAAGCAGGTTCCTCTTCATCAGGTCTTAGACTCGGATCTCTCATATCCTTTGGTCTTGAGGGATAATCCACAGGATTAAACCTATCATAGATTTTCTGATCATCACTGACCCATTCTCCCTTCCATGGGTTCCAGTTAATTTTCATATACTTGCAAACAGTCGAGGTGATGCAGAAATTGTTCTTGACTACAACTGTCTCATCCTGAGACTCAGCTATTTCTTTCACCTTTATCATCACTGAAATCTGCTTGGCAAAGAACAAAGCATTGGTCTTTGACTTTGGTCTAATCATGTCTTCCATTTGAAGCATCAACAATCTGCACAGATTGACTTTTACACCATGTCTTAGAAAATGAAGAATATAGATATCTTGATATCTCAGATTTGCAAAATCTCCTCTCCTCGGTATCAACACATGCTGAACAAATTTGAAAAGCAGTCTATTCTTTCCATCCATTTCAGCAGCTACCACTTGCCTTTGATTTCCATTACCAGTCAGTTCTTGTAAGGCGGTCTCATAATCAAAAATGTCACTACTAGGTGGCATTGCTCTTGATACATACCCAGAGACACCTTCATGTGGTACTTTTAAACTCTCAGCCCACTCAAATGAAGAAAAAGACATCTCTTTTCCATTTACAAAAGAGCTTACCCGATTCTCATTCTCAGACTTCTCAAAGGTTACAAACTCATAGAACTGCTTTACCAATTTCGGGTAGTATGGGCCATTGTTATTCGAGAAACAATCCACCCATTTTTGGTCTTCCAGAATCTCGAGCACTAAGGATTTTCTAGGCAGTAGCCATTCCACGCACAGTTCCTTCTCGATTACTATATCTCTATTCTGCAAGTGAGGATTCACTGGTCGCCTTCCCGATCTAGTTTTGACTTCACTAACACTGGCTTTATGCTGTGTCTTCTGCTTCTTAGCATTTGGTTCTCCACTTTCATCTCTGATGATAGGAAGCTTGGTTTTTGCCATCGCGGGTTTAGGGTTCTTGGTCGATTTGGGTGCTAAGGTTTGAAGGTGAGAGATTTTGAGCTCGATGAGGTAAGAAGTGGCTTAGACTTAGTTTTATCATTTAGGAATTCCAAATAAACGATTAAAATAGAGTAATAAAATAAAATAAAACGATTTGTATTCTTGGCGGCAGACAGAAGTTTTAAACTTTGCATCGGTGTGAGTTAATCATCGGTGAGAAAAACAAATCGGTGAGAGTTGTACATCGGTGAGAATTTCTACGTCGGTGAGAAACTTACATCGGTGAGCATTTTCACATCAGTGAGAATTTCCACATCGGTGAGAATTTCACATCAGTGAGAGTTTCCACGTCGGTGAGAATTTCACATCAGTGAGAATTTTCACACCGGTTGTGATTAAACATTCCCAGTTCATGTCTTATGAAACTTAGCCTATCCGAACTTAAAGGTTTAGTGAAAATATCAGCCAATTGATGTTCAGTGCCAATAAATTCAAGAGAAATATCACCTTTTTGATAGTGATCTCTTAGGAAATGGTGTCTTACATCTATGTGTTTGGTTCTAGAGTGAGATACAGGATTCTTAGAGGTGTTTATTGCACTGGTGTTATCACAGTTGATTGAAACATGTTTAAAAACGTATCCATAGTCCAAAAGAGTGTGTTTCATCCACAGAATTTGTGCACAGCAACTACCAGCAGCTATATATTCTGCTTCAGCAGTAGATAATGCAACCAAGTTCTGTTTCTTACTACACCAAGAAACTAAGGATTTTCCAAGCAAATGACATGTTCCTGATGTGCTTTTTCTATCTAACTTACAACCAGCAAAGTCAGCATCTGAATAACTCATTAACTCAAAGGATTGTCCTTTTGGGTAAAACAAACCTAAGTTAACCGTGTGTTTGAGATATTTAAAAATTCTTTTAACAGCAAGCAAATGAGATTCTTTTGGGTTAGCTTGAAATCTAGCACACATACACACACTAAACATAATATCAGGTCGACTAGCAGTAAGATAAAGTAAACTACCAATCATACCTCTGTAATTTGTTTGATCAACTGGTTTCCCAGTTTCATCTGCATCCAATTTACAGGTAGTACTCATAGGAGTTTCACTTTCCTTGATACTATTCAGACCAAAACGTTTTAAAAGATCCTTTGTATATTTACTCTGATTCAAAATAATACCATTTTCATTTTGAAATACTTGAAATCCAAGAAAGTACTTAATCTCTCCCATTAAGCTCATTTCAAATTCATTTTGCATACTTTTTGAAAAATCAGTACATAAAGAGTGTTTAGAAGATCCAAAAATAATATCATCAACATATATTTGTACAACTAAAACATCTTTAGAAATTCTTTTAATGAAAAGAGTTGGATCAGCAATCCCTTTAGTAAAACCTTTTGAAATAAGGAAATTGCTAAGTCTATCATACCAAGCTCTTGGAGCTTGTTTTAAACCATACAAAGCTTTAGAAAGTTTAAAAACTTGATTTGGAAAATGGGGGTTAGCAAATCCAGGTGGTTGTTCTACAAAAACATCTTCAATTATAAAACCATTTAGAAATGCACTTTTTACATCCATTTGATATAACTTGAAATCCAGATGTGCAGCATATGCAAGTAAGATCCTAATGGCTTCTAGTCTAGCTACAGGTGCAAAAGTTTCCTCATAGTCTATGCCTTCTTCTTGACTATATCCTTGTGCAACTAGTCTAGCTTTGTTTCTAACTATATTTCCAGATTCATCTACTTTATTTCTAAAAACCCATTTTGTGCCTATTGTCAAAGTGTCCTTGGGTCTGTCAACTAATTCCCAGACTTTGTTTCTTTCAAACTGATTTAATTCTTCCTGCATAGCTATTACCCAGAATTCATCATTGATAGCATCATTGATATTTTTGGGTTCCAGCTGTGAAAGAAAGGCTTGGTGTTCAACCTGGTTTCTTAGAGAAGCTCTAGTTTGTGTTCCTCTATCAAGATTACCAACAACAGCTTCTAAAGGATGATTCTTTAGAATCCTCGTTGATCTAGTAATGATTGGACTAGAAATTTCAGGTTCATCTATAGGTTCGGGTTCAACAGAAGCAGATTCTGGAGAAAGTCCAGAACTGGATACTTTTATAACAGGTTCTTTAGATTTATCATTAAGGTCCAGAATAGATAAGTCTTCTTCAAGATTTTCAAGAGAGGTTTTAGGCTCATGTGGATCAGTTTCATCAAATTTGATGTGAACAGATTCTTCCACACATTTGGTTTTCTTATTGAATACTCTATAGTCTTTACTTGAAATAGAGTAACCCAGAAAAATTCCTTCATCACTTTTGGAAGCAAACTTATCCAGATTATCTTTAGTATTCAGAATAAAGACTTTGCAACCAAAAACTGTAAAGTAATTAACCTTAGGCTTTCAATTGTTCCACAATTCATAAGGGGTTTTCTTAAGAACTGGTCTAATCAAGACTCTATTAATAACATAACAAGCTGTATTTACAGCTTCAGCCCAAAAATAAATAGGCAGGTCATATTCATTGAGCATGGTTCTAGCAATTTCTTGAAGAGTTCGGTTTCTTCTTTCTACTACACCATTCTGTTGGGGTGTTCTAGGGGCAGAGAAGTTATGAGTATAGCCATTGTGTGAGCAATAAGATTCAAAATCTTGATTTTCAAACTCACGGCCATGATCACTTCTCAGGGTCTTAATCTTGAGTCCACTAAGATTTTCTACAGACTTGGAGTATTTAACAAAGTAAGAACAGGCTTCACTTTTGTGAGCTAGAAAATATACCCAAGTATATCTAGAAAAGTCATCTACAAGAACATAAACATAGTGCTTCCCATTTAAACTAGAAACTCTTGATGGTCCAAACAAATCCATGTGAACCAATTCAAGTGGTTGAGAAGTTGAAACTTCTTTCTTTGATTTAAAAGAAACTTTGTGTTGTTTTCCCTTTTGACAGGGGTTACACACTCTATCATTTGGGAATTCTAACTTAGGTAGGTCTCTAACTAGTTTTTTCCTAGAAAGTTTTCTAAGTGAGTGAATGTTGCAATGTCCTAATCTTCTGTGCCATAGCCAAGATTCTTTATGAAAAGCATTCAAACAATTAATATTCTGCTTAGCTAAAGAATTCAGATTAACAGCATAAACATTTTCATTTCTTAAGGCAGAAAATACCAAAACATTCTTAGAATCAAAAACTTTGCAAGAATCATTTTCAAATTTAACATGAAAACCATCATCACATAACTGAGAAATACTTAATAAATTGTATTTAAGGCCATCAACAAATAAAACTTTAGAAATCAAAATTGAATCAGTGTTACCAATCTGGCCTAGGCCGATGATTTTCCCTTTTGAGTTATCACCAAAGGTGACAAAGCCTCCATCAACTTTTATTAAACTCTTGAAACAAGAGAAGTCTCCTGACATATGTCTTGAACATCCACTGTCCAAGTACCATGTCTCTTTACAGGAGCTCTTTAAGCAAGTTCCCTACAAAACAGATTTAGATGGGAGATGATTTTGGTACCCAGATTTTCTTGGGTCCAGACAGGTTAGCCAATAACACTTTAGGTACCCATATTTGTCTAATGGGTCTCATATAATTTGTAGAATTGACATGCTTTGAAAGATAAACTTTATTAGATCCATAGTTATGTATATAACTGGTTGAAACATATGAAGTTCCAAAATTACCTTCATTCTGTCCAGATTTAGAAATGAATCTAGTTTTAGCAGTTTTCCTTTGTCCAGGTTGGTATCCTATACCAGTAGTATATTTAGGTGCTACTTGCTTTCCTAGCATCTGTGTTAGAGTATTCTTGCCATTGGTGAACTTCTCTAAGTCTTTTCTAAGTTGCTCATTTGACAGTTTCAGTTCTGTATTTTCTTTTAACAGTTGAGCATTTTTCTCTTTTTCAATAGTAAGTTCGGTTTTAACTGTAGTGGTGAGAGCATGATGTTTCTTTAATGACTTGTATTTATCCTTAAGTTCATTACATGTTTCTTCCAGCATATCACAGTATTCAAACAGTTCAGATTTAGACATGTTATCACCTTCAGAATCATCTCCAGAATAATATGAATTTGAATAAGGAGTTTCAGCAGTTACCTCAGAAGTGTTTGCCATAAAGCACATGTTGGCTCGATTCCTTTCAGAGTCTGAAGATTCAGCTTCACTTGTGCTGTCTTCTGAAGCACTCCAAGTAGCCTTCATAGCTTTCTTAAACTTATTGTCCTTATATTCATATTTCTTTTTATACTTCAGCTTTGGACAGTCGTCTTTAATGTGTCCTTTTCTCTTGCACTCATAGCAGACAACATCATCTGACTTGTCATTCTTCTTCCAGTCCTTTTTCCATTTGCCTTGGTGATCATACTTACCCTTATAATTTGTTTTTCTGAAGAACTTCTTTTTCCTATAAAATTTCTTAAATCTTCTAGCAATGTGAGCCATCTCAACATCACTGTCAGAATCACTTCCACTGTCTTCACAGCTTGAACTTTCAACTACAGCTTGAGGTTTTTCCTTGTCCTTATTCTTTGAGGTTGAGGATTTGAAAGCAACAGACTTTCTTGCAGGTTCATTTTCTTCCTCTTTGTTCACTTTAAGCTCTTCTTCATACATCATCAGCTTGCCAATTAGTTCCTTGACAGGTAGAGCAGCTATGTCACATGATTCTCTGATTGAGACAGATGTGCCTCTCCATCTATCAGGTAGACATCTCAAAATTCTCATAATTTGTTCCTTCGATGAGACATCCTTTCCTAGCGAGATCATTGTATTGACAATTTCGTTGAACCTGAGATACATGTCAGAAATGGGTTCGTCAGGCTTCATTTTAAAATTATCATACTTGATAGTATAGGTGTTCAATCTCATTTCTTTAACATTAGTTGTTCCTTCATGAGAAACAGCTAAGGTATCCCAAATTTCAAAAGCAGTTTTACATGCAGAAATTCTATTAAACTCTTCATCTCCTAGAGCACAGTACAAGGAATTCATAGCTTTACAGTAGTTATTGTAAGCAGTCTTTGTAGGTTCATCCCAAGTAGATCTAGCAGTAGTAGGAATTTTGTATTCTGATTCAATAGCAGTCCAAATATCAAAACCTATGCTTTCTAGATGGATTTTCATTTTCAGCTTCCACTGAGCATAATTAGTTCCATTGAAGAAAGGTGTCCGGTTAGTAGCAGCACCCTCAAGTCTATTGTCCATGATGAGAAAATTTTAAAGAGATAAAAATTTAGAAATAACAGAAATTTTAAGAACTTTAAAATACAACTAAAATCACAGTTCAAAAGCAGAGTAATTTTAGAAAGTATTTTCAATCCTTTGATACCAAGTGTTGGTCGGAGTGGTTTACTCAAGAGGGGGGGTGAATTGAGTACCAATTAAAATTTCTATATTTAAAAGCAGTGTCTTAAAGACCCCCAAATAAAATAATAAATTAAACTGTAGTGAATTTATATTAATGTAGAGATTCTGTTAGGTTCTCAAGTGATTGATTAATTCCCAGTTAATCAACACAGGAGTGTGTGATTATCTTTTGAAACTAACTTACTAATCTACACTTAACATAAACACTTGCTAATTTAATTATCAAAGTAACTTTAAAAACAGTATTGGTTTTAAAGTGATTAGCAGCGGATTAAAACTTTGAAATAGATGGCACAACAATGTAACCAAGAGGTTCAGTCTCAAGCCGAGACTTAGTCCTCTCAAAACTTTATATAAAAATGATCCACACCCTGGATCGGGGTTCAACAGTTTACAACTGTCCAGGTCCAAGACCTCTACCACTGTTCTTCGTGGGAAACAGTACAACAGCAACCAGCTGTCCAGGTCACACACGACCTCTACCACAGTTCTTCGTGGGAAAGAAAGAATGAAAGAGTTTGTAAGGATTTACAGATCCTTCAGTTTGAGTACAGGAGACAGTGTATGTGTTAGATATAGCAGATAACACACACTGCTCGAGATGAATGGTAATAAATCACAGAACAAGAGATGTAGAGTTTAGAGATTGTTCTGGTGATTTCAGTATAGCTCTGGACTCCTTTGAATTTGATTAGAAGTGAGTCTGAGTCCTCTTCTTGTTTCTGTTGAGAAACAGAGTGTCGTATGCTCCAGGTTCACAGGTGGTGAGAATGTAGTCGATGAAGTTCTTCTTGTATGCACAGAACACTTCTCGAGTATGGTTGATTGTCTATGAGCTTCTCTGTTTTCCTCTTGTGCTTGTGTCATTTTTGGTATGTTGGATGCACCACACTTTTCTGGTTCGCTTCTTGTTGTTTGTTTTCTTCACACGTTCGCATCTTTTTTCTGGTATGTAGTCTTCTCGTATTTATCTCCCATCAGGGGACAGAAAAGATTTCTTTTCAGCAGGTACGAGGTACGGGTTCCTGACATCCGACAACCTTTATCAGATATTTGACAAATCATTAAAATGTATGATATGACCGTTAGATAGATTAAATATAGGAAATAAAGAAATTCAAACAGTGAGTTGAGTGATCGGTAGGTAATCAGCATCGGTAGCTTGAACATCGGTAGCTTGAACATCAGTATCTCAAACATCGGTAGCTCAATGTCATTAGTTGCTTTGACTCTATCGGTGGCTCTATGCGTCGGTTGGTACATGCATCGGTAGCTCCATGCGTTGGTGGGTACATGCATCGGTAGCTCCATGTGTCGGTAGGTACATGCATCGGTAGCTCCATGCGTCGGTAGCTGTGAGTCTATCGGTAGCTTCGTCCATCGGTGACTCTTATTCCATCGGTAGCTATTTATACTTACACCGGTAGCTCTACGTTTGTATCGGTAGCTGTATTTATAAGTACATCGGTAACTCTGTGTTAAGTCTATCGGTAGCTGTCTGTCGGTAGACTAAGTCTATCGGTAGACTGGTTACCGGTAGCTCTTTATCAGTAGCTATAGGCAGATTACTTATCTGTTTTATGCAGAACACATCCGATTGTGTTAGAATCAATTTATAACTTGTATGAACATGGATAAATGATGATTAACATATTCCAAAGACTTATTTTAAAAAGGTGTTATTGGTTTGATCATAGATTTAAAAGAATTAAAGTATAGATCAACAATACTTAACAATATCATAGAGAATGAAGACATAATTGGGATTTTCAACACAAATAAATACATGATTGAGATTATCAAAACAGGTGAGGTCAACACTTTGGAAATTGGATTATTTCATAGAGTAGCTCAAAGATGGTGGGAAATTAAGTGTAGGGATCTAGGAGATATTTATTTGGGGACATTTATTAAAATATGCATGAAAATTGTCCCTTCTAAAGTATAGATACGTGGTCATTTTAAGGATCTTCATGAGTTTTTATAGGGGAAAAAGTTTTCATAGCTTTGGGAATCATTTATATACCTGATTAGTCGGTTTCTACATTTATTTCTCAAGGAGATATTAAAAGTATAGTTTTTTGAATCCGCCTTGAGGCCAGATATTAGGAGGCTCGCCATGCCTTTTCAGCTTCCATATTGGGAATCAGTGAGATATTGGGAGGAGATCATAGAGAAAGTATTATCTATGAATAAGGGTTCTGTTAAATATACCTATTGAATGGTTGGAAAGGTAAATTTGAATGCTCTGGGTTGAATTTTTTGAACTTTTAGAGGAAGAGGGTGAGGTGATCGGCTAAAGCTAGATCATGGATTAGTGCCTTGGGGTTAAGTAGCATGATGTGTCTTGTGTTGGGAGAGCTGGTATATTTATTATGTAGTATTGTGAGGATCCATTATTATGTTTATCTCAAGATTCAACATGTAACCCATTCTTTGGTGGAGATTTAGTAGAGGGTGAATATCTTGTTTGAGTTCTACTGCTTATAATTAATCCTTATAATGAAATTTGAAAAAAAAAACATCATTGAAAGATTTGTAAAAATTTAAGTATAAATGTTTTCATGAAAAATTATAGAATGTACATTTTCAAGTTAAATGAAATGTTTTAATCAATTTTAGGAAAATTTTTATCAGTTTTTGGACATATTAAAACCTGTTTAAGGTGGAAATAGTGGTTGGAAAAAGTTGGTTGTGAGTGAAGAGGATAGTTCCACTTTGGATTCATTCGATGGCGGTGCTCTATTTGAGAGGTATCTCAAGTATCTATGATGTTTTTTGGGAGACATTTTATTAGAGGATTGCAGTTCATTTCTTATTGAGGTTTTTGGTGGTAGGTTTCTTGTATTTGAGAGGTATATTTTGAGGGAGTGTTTTGGTGGTGGTTTTCTTCCTCCTGGGGTTTGTTTTTTATTCTCAAGGATGACAATAATTTGAGAGGTATATAATGTAACATATTATACCTCTTCAGTCTATTATTTTGATATTTTTAGGTTCTATAGTTTTCAATGGTATGTTTAAGGTTAAAGGGAAGGTCTTGGAGTTGAGGTTCTGGTTGTATAAGTTCCTTGTGGTGTGGCAGTGTTCACTATGATATATAGGTGTTCCTTACAGCATGAGGCATAGATTTTGTGGTGTGTAATCTTAGATAGGATTTTTAATGGTTCGGGAGATTTGGTTTTTTACACCATGGGAATTGGGATACAATGGGGAATCTTGTAGGGTCTTTTTAGGTATTTTTGTCAATCTATAGGTATCTGTAGCATGGACCTTAATTTTCATTACGGATGACCCTTACAAAGAAGTTATGTGGTGTGATGGATTTCCTATAGCATGGAGACCTGGAGGGGGGGAGTTGTTATGGTTGTGATAGTTCTAAGGGTGATGTGTCATGGTTTAAAGATTATGGCATGGTTGGGGATGAGGGGGTAAGTTTTTTGGAATGTTCATTCACTATGTTTCATGGACTTACCTGATTTTATAGGATTTTAGGTTTTACCATGGTATGTATTTTGGGGTTTCATAATGATTTTTAAAGAGGAAGTTAAACCAAAATGTGATACATCATGGTTTTTCTCATTACATTGTGGTTTCTCTTCCATGTTATCCTTTTTCATCATGATGTAGCGTGTTCCAATATGGTCTTCTTATTTATTACTAGGGTAAAAAATCCCAAACCCCTTCAAACCCTATCATTCTTTCACCTTTTCTCTGAACTATTTGAGATAAAAAGTGCATACTTTGGAATTATTTCAACCCCATTTTAGTGTATTTGATCCCTAGGTTCAAGATATTTTATTTTTATGATCATAGGTGAGTTCCCTCCATTCCCTCCTTAGTTTTCTTCTTAGTTCTTCTATTTTTCATCATCCAAAGAGGATTGAAGATATGGGAATGAATGATTTGGTTGATGTTATGGTTTTAGGTTGATGATGTGTGGTGTGTTCTAGGTTTTTTATCCATATTTTGTGTGTTACTAGTTTTTTGGGTGTCATTTCCTTACCTTGTCTTTGCGCAGTGGTGAAGGACCCCGGAACACCCTGAGAGGGGAGGAGTGAATTAGGGTGTCAAATTTTTCTTTTAAAATGACGGATCTTGTTTCCATATTGGTAGGAACCTTTTAAATCTATTTTATGGTAAAGTTTAGAAATCAAAACAATCACAAGTAACAAGACAACATAGCAATTTTACTTGGCTCAGCACTAAGGGCTAATCCAAGGAGCATATGCCGAAAGTGTGTTGGTTGTACCAAAATCCATTAACCTTCACTAGATTTAGAATACAAAACTTCAAACATAGTCACTATGTTCTAGGAGCACTGACTTTTAGGCATAGCACACTATTTCCCTTTTATCACTTCCATCAACTCCCCATAGCTCACTGTTTTGAGATAATTATAACTCGGTTTATCGACTTGAAGGTTGCTTCAACGGTTTGGAATTAAATTCTTTGTCACTGACTTAGTATGAGACTCTTCTTGCACCATAGACCTAAATTGATTAACTCTAAAAGACCTATACTCTTAAATTTGATGTTCAATGCTTCCTTTTGTGAAGCTCCTTCGCAAAGTTCAATGCCTTCATGAAGCTCCTTACCTTCGCAGAACAAACTGCCTTCACAAAGCACCCCTACCTTCACGAAACAAACTCCCTCACTAATCTCAAAAAGTCAATGTGGAATAACCTATCATCAAGAAGCTCATTTTAATCATAATCATTGGCATCAGTCAATACTAAAAAAGTATTTTTGCGATGCTCAATCTCTCTTAGAAACCTAGATTCACGGTGCTCCCCTAGCTTTGCAAAATCAAAGAGATTTTGGATTTTCATTGAAAATTTCTTGTGTTATGAAGTGGGGGTAGCCTTATATTTATAGAATAATCCATTTGTGATGCTCCACCACCTCCAACACATTTTTTGTATCTTTCAAAAACATATTCATGGTGCTCCTCCCTTCAGGATTCTCTAGTGAAATTTGATATAGTCACGGAGCTCACTGTCACCACATCGTGCAGTCGTGATTCCCCACTTTTTGTAATTGTGTAGAAACACTGTCTCTATTCACGATGATCCATATCTTTTATAATATCATCCTAATATTCATTAAGATTATACCTTTACCATTTTCATGAAGTTCTATTCCCAGAAAATAACCTTTCATGATGCTAGCCTCTTCTTCCAAATTTTCGACTCCAAAAATTTGGCAAACATTGGGAAATGATTCCACCTTCAATATTGTTGTTACCATGAACTGTAAGATCTATTTCCTTGAAAAATACCTAATATTCCATATGAGTATTGAAAAAAACAAAAACCATGCTCCATTTATAGCAAAGGACAACCTTGGTTCCCATAATATCCCCCTTTGGGTTTGTTGGCAATCTGCATATAAATTCAATGAAGCACCAGCCGTAATCAAAACCTGATATGCTAGAAACAAAACATTCAACACTCCAAGTCCATGTTAACAAATCTCAATGTAGAAAAAAATATGGGAATCATGAATTGGTTTCTCATTTTTTTTAATTATTAATGTTTTCCAAGATAATCTCTAGTAGTTTCCTCATAACAAGAGATTGTTTTCTCCATTATCATTCTCTGATTTTGTAACTCATCATTATACCCCTTTGTAACTCATTCAATGTTTCAATTATCCATTCTCCTAAAATAAAAAAATCATAATTTTTTCATTCTTATTTTCATTCTTCATTGAACCATTGAATCTATCCATTCTCCCCCATTGGAAATAAACCCAAAGGGCCTGATTTTAGACTTGTAAATCTCAAAACATACTCCCCCTGGATTGTATATCCCCCATAAACCTGCATCACTTTAACAAATAGATTAAAACATTTAATTAAACTAGGGATAGGGGACCACTCATGACCTCATCATGCACTAGGAGGTGGATAAAAATTGAGGTTCGACCAATGTTTCTCAAACACATGTGTTGAAAATGGCTTGGTCAGAATGTCATCCACTTGATCATCAGTTCTAACATGATCCATTTTAATCATGCCTTGTTCTACTTTTTTCCTTGATGAATTGATATTTGATTTCAATGTGTTTATTTAGAGAATAATGAATAAGATTCTTCATAAGATCAATCATGCTTTTGTTATCATAGTGAATCACCATTGGTTGTTTCACCTCATTACTAATATCGGCCAGTTATTGCTTCATCGAAAATAATTGAGTTAAATATTTTGTATCAAAGATATACTCAGCTTCCGCAGTACTAAGAGAAGTACTTTCCTATTTATTACTCAACCATACCACACATTTCTTTCCAATAAAAAATTCTCTACCACTTGTGGACTTTCTATCAGCAACATCTCTAGCCCAGTCAGCATCAGAAAACACTGATAGTTCATTATATCTTCTTTTAGAAAAGTATAATCCATGATTTTGAGTACCTTGAATGTACCTCGTTATTCTTTTCACTTCCACCGTATATTCTTCCTTAGGATTACTTTGAAAGTGGGTTGTTAATCATGTTTCAAAGACAATATCTGGTTGTGTTGTAGTTAAGTAAAGTAAGATTTTGATGATTCTCCTATACATGGTTGGATCCACAGAAGTTACATTCTCATGATTTAAAAGTTTAGTTCCAACCACAATCAGAGTCAAAATTGGTTTGGATTCATTCATATTGAATTTATTTAGTAATTTTCTTTCATACTTATCCTGAGAAATAAAAGTGTAGTCTTTACTCTAAATCACTTGCATCCCCAATAAGTATGTGAGTTTACCAATCAAAGAAATTTTATATTCTGATTTCATGTGATTGGAAAATTCATCCACTAATACCTACCTGCTTCCAAAAAATATAATATCATCTACGTATACCAATACCATGAACTGGTCTTTTTGAGAATTATTCAAATATAGATTCTGATCCACTCCTCCTCTTTTTAATTTAAGCTTCTTTAGATAAGAATCTAGTCAAGAGTAACATGCATGTAGTGCTTGTTTCAGACCATGCAGAACCTTATATAATCTGTAAACCTTCATTTCATCATTACTAAGTAGAAAACCCACTGTTTTTTCAATGTAGAATTCTTATTCAATAATTCCATTTAATAAATCTATTTGTACATACATCTAATACACTTTGTATCCTTTTTGAACTTTCATGGCAAGAAAAATTCTGATTGACTCCAATCTAGCCACTAGAGAAAATGTTTATTCAACATCAACACCTTCAATATGTGAATGTACTTTAGACACCAATCCCACCTTATTTATGATCACATTACCATACTCATTGAATTTATTCTTGAAAATATAATTCGTACCAATCACATTGTGACTTTAAGGTTGAGTAAAAATATCCCATGTATGGTTTTTGTCGATCTGATCCTACTATTCATTCATGGCTTTAACCCATGATTTATTCTTTGAAGCTTCTTCAAATGAGGATGGTTCCACAACTGATAGGAAGATATATTGTTTATTATTCATCATTATCCCTATCTAGGTGGGTGTTGTCTAATCCCCAATGATATTGGATTGATCAATTTCTCATCTTCGATTTCTCCTGTGAGGTTCAGAAGAATTTTTTTCAGCCACAGTTTCCTCTTATAATTATTCTTCTAAATCAACATCATTTTTTGACCTATGAACATTTTACAATCCTTTATCTAATTATACATTAGAATCTATTCCATGTCCACTATCTTTTACATCTTCAATTATATCAGCATAAGATCCACTGAAAGTACTTGTGGTCTTATCTTCGATGATATTAACATCACTACTTTCCAAAATTCTTCACATATGATTATTAAAATATTTGTAAGCTTTATTATTCATTTAATATCCAAGGAATATTCCTTTGTCAACAGCATAACCATACTTACCTTGATTTCCTTTTTTGTTTTGGATGAAACATTTACTTCTAAAAATACAAAAATACTTCAAAGATGGATTCCTTTAATGCCATAATTCATATGGTGTATTTTTATCTCCCATATAAATCCCTATTTGATTTTGAGTATAAATTGCAACTTGAAAATCCTCTTTTTAGTAATGGAGAGAAATCTGACTCTCAATCAGCATAGTTCTGTCCATATTGTTCACCTGTTGATTCCTACACTCAGCAACTCCATTTTGTTGTGGGGTTCTCACAGCAGCCACCTCATGTTGTATTCCATGTTTATCAAGGTAATTTTCAAACTCAATGGATGTATATTCCCCTATATTATTAGATCGTAGAACTTTGATTATCCATCCAGTATCATTCTCAGCTATTTGGCGATATGTTTTCATGAAATCAAGCACTTGTCATTTCCTATGTATAACCATCACCCAAGTTATTCTACTATAATCATCAATGAAAATAAAAATTACCTTTCTCTATATGTTCCAGCAACATTTATCAGACCACATAAATCTGTATAAACGAGATTAATAATATTTTATTCCCTTTTCTTCTTTGGACGATATGAAATATAGACCAACTTCCCTCATATGAAAGTATCACAAGTCTTTCTTCGTTCATGCTTTAGATTGGGGATATCCATGACAATATTTATCTTACATATCTTTTCCATGTCTTGTTAATTAATGTGACCCAATCTCCGATGCCACAAGTTTTTTTCTTCTTCAACAGTCATGTAGAAAATGTTCTCTTTACTATAAACCTGGTATAAGTTTCATTATTTTCTACATCCTTTCAAAAGATAATTCCATGTCTTTCCTCTTATAGTGAACCCATATTGATTGAAGGTCACTATAATTCTTGAGCCATAGGATTGACTCACACTAAGGTTATTTGGATACAAACCATTCACATAAAGAACTTTAGTTTTCTTCAACTCGCCATTAGCTAGTTCAGTACTTCCATTTCCTTTGATTTACAAAGCACCATAATTACTGAACCTTATTTTCCATCAACAATTTTCTTAATATTCGTTAATATGTCTTCATTACCCATCATATGGGATGAGAATATACTATTAAGAATCTGGTTTTTGTTTCCCTTTGTAGCTTTGAGGGATACTTTTGTAAGGCTGGATTTTTCAATTTCCTTCTTTTCCTTCCATGAAATATTAGATTGAGTGAAGGATAAATAAGGCCTTTCAAGTATCTCTTTCATGTGATAAGGTTCTTCATACTCATTCTCTTATTCCATAGGAGAAAACATATTTGTAATATAAACACCATTTGGTTGATGATTATTGACTTGTCTCTGAGTTTTGTATGTATTTTTCATGCCTTTCCTTTGCCTGTAATGAATAGATTTATAACCAAAGTTAAAAAAATGAAAACAATATCCATAGAAATTATTTCTTATATTAGAATTAGGATATGAATTTTTTTCTCTTTTATTGACTTCCTAACTATTCCCCATTCAAATAACTCCTTGCCTCTTCATAGTATGACATGGTATGGCCCAAATAGCCACAGAATTGATATTTCATAAGAGGAAATGTCTTCTCATTTCTATTACTCATCATGTATCCTTCCTTAGGAAAATATTTTAACTTCTTATCATTTCTGGAAGCTTGAGGATAGTTTCCAGTTCTCCTTCTAGTTTTATTTGAGGGTTTCTTTTCTATCTCTTCAGGTGACCTTTCAATATGTCCAACTTTTAACTTGCCTTTATTTTGGATCATCTTATTTCTAGCCTCTGATATTTCAACATCACAACCAATTACACTTTTTCACATTCATGTGGATATTTGATCATCCAAATCCTTTTCTACTCCTTCATAACCATGATTAGATCTCTCTATCATCTCAGTATCTAAGAATCTTCTAAACTAAATTTTTTTATTTGTTTCTTTTGAATTTGATTCACTTTCAAGTTTACTTCTAATAGTAACAACTTCTTCTTTAAGACCTTCGATGGTGTTAGAATTCTCCTTCAGTCTGGATGTAAGTTTGTTGATGACCTTTTCTTGTTCTTCAATTCTAATTTTTAGTTCCACTACATTTTTTATGGTTTTAAAGGTTTTTGATTTCTCTTTCACTACTACTTCTTCCAGTCATTCAATTTCAACTTCAAGCCGATCAACATATTATGATGATTTTTCTACAAATTCTCTCTAATTTTTTACATCTATTATTTTTATTCTCAATATTACCAAGATAATGCTTAAGTTGAAACTTTATATCATCATCAATAGTCAACTAATTATCAATAGATTTATCTTTTGATGGTTCTGCCTTTTCAAATCTAGCCATCATAGACGCTTAGGTTCCAGATTTAAACTTTGTTTATTAATCCTCAATTAATCATTATCATCATCTTCTTATTTACATAAAAACTATTTCTCTATATTTTTTCTCCATATTTTAAGTCTTTTTTTTTGGGAAAACCTTTTATGAGGCTTTTTCATGTTTCCAACTTCACTTTATTCATCATCGAACTTTCTTGAGCACTGAGAGGCAATGTTCCCAACTCTACCACACAAAAAACAAGCCATAGGTAGATTTCCCTCAAATATTCCTTTTCCTTCATTGAATTTATTGACAAAAAGATAAATAATTTCATCTTCCTCGTTATCTTCATCAACACTATATCCTGAAATTTTTAGTTTTTCTATGGATTTGAATTCCATTTCCTTACTTACTCAAGTCTTTGCATCTTCTAGTTTGACTCTCATCCCATATTCCACTAGGATTCTCAGCAAATAATCCAAATAAATTTTTTATAGATCTCCTTCCTTAGGGGATTAAACCTTTGCATTTTTGAGAGGAAAATTACTTCTCAATATCTTCTTCACAATGTCAATGTCTTTGATTTCCTCACCAAATCCACGTATAGCTCTAACAAATTTAGTAATTTGATTAAAAAAGTATTTTCATTTTCATCCAGATGCATCTTCAAATCATCAAACCTATTGTGAAAAACTTGGAGTTTCACCTCCTTCAATTTATTTTCTCCTTCATAAATATTTTAAAGTTTTTCCCACATAGACATAGATGACATAAAACTCACTACTTTCTGATATATTTGATTTTAAAGAACTATCGTGAGGGAATTGTAGGCTTTAGAATCTACATCAAGCATTTTCCTATTAGTATCAATCATAGATAGATCTATTGGATCAGTGACCTGTATTCCTTGTGTAGTGGAAAAAATAACTTCCATTCCATGAGATCTTAAATAAGATCTCATCTTGTTCTTCCATATCTTAAAGTTACTTCTATCAAAAAAGGGTACTCCCCTAACATTAATTATACTCTCCATGATAGCAAAGAAGGATATATTTAACACTAGTAACCTATAACCTCCCTTTAATTCCACTTGAAGGACCCTGGAACACCCTGAGAGGGGAGGGGTGAATCTGGGTGTCACCTTTTTCTTCTAAAGTGATAGATCTTATTCCCACATTGTTAGGAACCTATTAAATCTGTCTGATGGTAAATTGAAGTAATTAATAAATTCACAAGTATCAAGAGAACACAATAATTTTAATTGGTTCACCGCTAAGGGATAGTCTAAGGAGCATATGATGATAATGTTTTGGTCATACCAAAATCTAATAATCTTCACTAGATATGGAATATGGAAGTTCAAACACAGTTACTTTATGCCAGGAACATTGCCTTTACAAGATTTTAGTGATAGTACACTATGTCCTTTATATCACTTCTATCAACTCTCCCTAGATCACTAATTTGAGAGAAGTCTAACTTAGTTTATCGAATTGAATTTTGCTTCAATGGTTTGTCATTAAAGTCTTTGTCCCTAACTTAGCACGAGACTTTTCTTTCACCATAGACTTGAGTTGATGCACTCTAAAAGCCTTTTACTCTTAAATATAATGTTTAATACTACCTTCCACGAAGTTCCTTCACAAATCTCACTGCCTTCGTGAAGCTCCCTACCTTTAAAGAACAAATTGCCTTCACGAAGCACCCCTTCCTTCGCGGAACAAACGCCCCCGTGAAGCTAACAAAGTCAATGTGGAATACCCTATTATCGTGAAACTCATTTTACTCATAAGAATCGGAATCATTCAAGACTAAATAATTATTTTCATTATGCTCAAGGTCACTTAGAAACCTAGATTTTTGGCGCTCCCCTAGCTTCATGAAATCAAAGAGATTCCATATTTTCCTTGAAAATTTATTGTGTTATGAAGTAGGGGTAGTCTTATATTTATAGGCTTAGCCATTCGGGATGCTCCACTACCTCCAAAAAAATTTCTAGATCTTTCAAAAACTTCTTTGAGTAATTCCGCCCTTCTTGATTCTCCAATGAAATTTGACATAGTCTTAGAGCTCATCATCACCACATCACATAGTCGTGATGCCCCACTTCTCGCAATCGCATAGAAACACCGTCTCTGTTCACGATTCTCCATATCTTTGTGAATATCATCCCAGTTTTCAAAAAAACCACGACTTTACCATTTTTATGAAGTTTCATTCCCATAAAACAACCTTTCATGATTTTAGCCTCTTCTTCTAGATTTTTAATCCTAAAAATTTATCAAACATTGGGAAATGATGTCACCTTCAATATTATTGTCAGCTTCAACTGTAAGATCTATTTCATTGAACACTCTCTAATATTACATGTGAGGAATTACAACAAACACAAAACATACTCCATTACCATAAAAGTAAATCCTTGGTTCCAAAAAGTGGTTTTTGAAGCATTGGTTGAGGTAGGGGATCTCGAGACATATTTTCTATACTCTATAATTAATATGCATGTTGTGTTTTCTCCAAAGTATTTTTTTTTAAATTTATTTAGGTGTTTTGGTTTATAGTAAAGGGGATAACACATAGAATAATTAACCTCTAAGAATATTTGAATTTAATAGAGATTATGAATCATAAATAGGGAGTGCCTCATGATTTCCATGTTATTGTGATGTATTGATTTTGATAATAGATGTATTTTTTAGATTCATATTATTATTATCATTGGAAACCATTACACCCATTTAAATGGATTGATTACTTTAAAAGGTAATTAGGAATAAAATTATGGAAAACAAAACCTAGAATATATATTGATGAATTTTTTGGTGTTTAATATTGTTATTACTTTTATGTTACTTTTTCATGAAGGAGTATAAATATGGATTTATTTAATTAAAGGTTGATAAAATGTGAGGGTGTTTATTTGTTTTTTTCTTAAGTGTTTGATGAACCTGTTTATGATTTGAGGAGATAATGGGTTCAAGGTTGATAATATAAAGTTTATAGGCTAGAATTAGAAAGATAATATATTATTAATTAAAATGGTAAAGGTTGCAAATGAATAATGGTGGGATATTAAAAATCTGTTAATGGTTAGATTTGTGAATATGGGTAATTAATGTGATGGATGATGGATTCATGTCTTGAAATGTTAAATGAATTTATGAATGAGTTTCATGAATATTTAATTGGATTATTGAACTTAACGAGGCATGTTCATTCAATTTTATGATGTTATGATTTTGTGTAATATGTGATTGATACATGATTGATATTCTATTTTGATGTTATTGTGAATGCAATTGTGGAAAAAGAAACTTGGAGAAATAGAGATAATGTGGTGGAATTTATATGGGTTTTAATAGCTCAAGGTTGGCATATACACATGGGTTATGATGGATTATGGTTATAGTGTACTAGAGGAGATGATTGACAAGAGGATTAGGTGGTTTATAGTGGGGGTAAAGCATGGTAGGGGAGGGTATGATGTTTATTCCCTATATGTTAATGATACCTTACTATAGAAAATGGGATATTGTTAGAGGGGATTTACATAGAAGGATGGGTGAAGAAGATTAATTTCCTTCATGTTTACATTTCTCTATCAACAATTGGTTGGGGAGTAGTAGAATTATGGTGATTGTAGCAATGTGGTTACAAATTTGGAATAATGAAAATGTGGATATATAGAGACATAGGGATATGGTTATAAATGTATATAATGATGGTTGGTGATATATTTCTAGTGTAGTATCATATTTTCATCATTTCTCTTAGCAAGGAGGTGATCCTATCGCCTCGCTTCCGATTTAAGTGAGATAACCCCTGATTTGATAGTTTAGTATTGAGATGGATATATTTTGGGCAAGTGGATGTTGTATGATGTTGATAGTTTTGATGGTAATTTTGGTGATGGTGATACTTTGAGGATATTTTACATAGTAAGGGGATTTGTGTCATTGATGATGGGTTGGTCGATTTGGTGATAGTGAAACTTTAGTTATTATGTTGTTCATACCTTTTGTTTGTTGTATTATGTTTATGAATTAATATTATTCTTATTTGATTATATATATGTTTTTTATTATTATTTCTTGGTTTATTTCTATCCTATTTATTCCTTTATATTTATTTCACATAGATGTCAATTTTTTTAGAGTTATGATTCTACTGAGTACTCCCAAGTTCTCACCCCACCACAATTTACTAGTGTTTATAAGATATGTCAGCGAAGTTGGGAGTTTTTGTTTGGGTAGTTGGGGTGGAGCATGAATATTCAGCTTGATTTAATTTGAATTCATTTCATTTTGTTCATATAGTTTCATTTGGTATTGATAAATGTTATACTTTTCATTTATTATATGAAATTGACCTAGTGGTTGTTTATATCTTCTTTCCTAGGAATTAAGATAGTGATGCCTCCCATTTGAGTGTTTTTTTATACCCTCGGTGCAATTTTCCAACCCATGGACTATTTGAGGTGGAATTATAGGGTTATTATTTCCCTTCATCCATTTACATCCTAGGATGGGTGCCTTTGGAAGGAGGGGGTTGTGACACTCCTAACCCCCCCCCCCCTCCAATCACCATGAAATAGCCCTAAAGGCCTTACTAATAGTCCAATAATCATAATGAAAATTTAAAATTTTGAATATATAAGGAGAAGTCATGAATTTAAAATAATAAAACTATTTCAAGGTAAAATCACTAAATCTCATGTTTTGATACATGATTTCCAACCATTGTATCCCAATCCTGATCCTCAAATAAATAACAACACACCCCACTCCTCCTTCCTCTCACTCTCTCGAAATTAGTCATGGAAATAAATGGATGCCCCTACCTCTTATGAAATGAGGGATAGAAAAGGGAGGGAATAAAAACCAAAAAAACAAAATAAAAAACAAAATCCAATTAAAAAAGAACATCCCCAATCATGGAACCTGAGTGAATATTATACCTTACCTAGGTAAAACCTCTCATTCCAAACTCAACCATGAAGTAATAATCTCAATCTAGGACTCCATTTATGAGATATAAACCTTTATTCACATGTGAATAATAAATATCAATATACTATCGAAAATTCAACAAACTCATAATCTCACCAAATTCTAGAACAAGGGTAAAAACAAAATTTTGTGATCAGCTAAATAATCATAAAAATTATCTAGGATCATATGATAGGATAAATTATCAATTTACCTCTCATGAACTCTCAAAAAAACAAAAAAAAAATACCCTCATTTTTACAACATGGGGTTTTATACATCAATCTCTTTATAAATTTCCTTGAACCAACTCTTATCCTTATAAACCTCATCAATATTCTATAGATCTACTTGAGATAAGAGTGAATCTTGTTGTATAGATTTCATTATATTTATTTTTAATGGATTTTTCTAATCATCAATAATGTTTTATTCATCGGTTTCAGTTCTACTTGTTAACTTCCTCATAACTTATGATTTTTGTATATAATCCTCACCATCAGTTTCTTTCTAAAAATAATCCATATTCCCTTTTTCTCCCCCAAAGATAATTAATTCTTTATCACTTTCTTCAAAACATTTCTCACTATTTTGAAACAAATTCTGCTCATTTTCCCCAAAAATGATTTCTTGGATTTCAAAAATATTCCTAATCTTTTTTGAATCCTTTTTATGCCTTTATACTATATGAGTAACTAATAAATATACCTTTATCTCCATGAGATTAAAACTTCCTATGAGTTTTCTCTTTATTTAGAATGAATCATTTAATTTTAAAGATTCAATGGTACTTTAATGTTCTCTTCTTCCCATACCACATCACATATGGAGTATTTTCTTCACGTGGACATAAAAAATATTTATTTTTGATATAAAATAAAGTAAATACCACTTTCTTCCAAAAATACATAGTAATAATTTCTCAATTATCATTATTCAAGACATTTTATTACTAATTTTGTTTCTCTTCTAAACTACGCCATTTTTTAGGATACCTCACTGTTGAAATTTGGTACCTTATACCATGTTTTTTAAGATAATCCTTCACTTGGCCATTGGTAAACCCTTTGTCATTATCATTCCAAAATTTCATAATATTTTACCTAATAATATTCTTATTCATTATTTTAAAATGAATAATATAATTGAACACTTTGGAATTATGAGAGATCACCATTAATCATGTTTTCCTATTATAATCATCAATAAAAAGGACATAATATCATTTTCCATCAATGGAATTGGTTAATATTGGCCCATAAACATCAATGTTAACCAATTTAAGAAACTGTGTTGACTTCTTATCTTTTTTATTATAAATCTATTGAATTTTATTCCATTTTTTCAAACATCACACACATGTGTGTCTGTGTGATTTGGGGATATTATGTGATCCTTCATTATTCACTAGATCTTATGAGTATTTCTGGATCAAGTGGCCAAGACTTTTGTTTTATAACCTATTTTCATCTTCCTTAGATAGAATATTCTCCTTCATGTACTTACCTTGTATTATAATTTTTTATCATTTACTTTGATGGTAGAATACTTCTTGGTAAAGTTTATTTCATGTTATGAGTCACACAATTTAACAACACATAGAAAGTTGTGACCAAGACCTTTATCTACCAAGTCATTCAATAACCTTATGTCTTTACCCCTATTTTGGATTTCCTAGTGACAATGATCTTCAAGCCTTCATTATTTCAAAATCTTATGAAATATTCCTTATTATACTCAATGTATGGGATAACATTCTTGTCTCCCAAAATATAGGAAGTGCAACCACTATTAATAATCCATACTCTAGCTTGATCCATTGTTTTTAAAGAAATATTGACAACCATTTCTTTATTAGACCTCCACGTCCATCCAACGTTAATATATTTATTTCAAGAAAGGTATGAAGTTAAAAAACAGTTCAAGGAGGTCTAAAATAGTGCATCCTGAAGGCATCCACTTTAACAAGACTAACACATTTAGGGGAAGGGATCATGTACTAGTAAATATAGTGTGTGGATTACCTAGGGAGGCCTGAGAAGGAATTATACAACTTTATTACCCTCTATACACATTTTAAGGAGATCCATGTGGCTATTGAAAAGACTTACGCACCTACAGATGGAATAAATGATAGAACAAGGGATTTCAATAGCCTTCTGAATGGATCTGAGCAAAATAAGAAAGTTGGTATCAACCTAATTCCGAATAATACCATGAGACGGACATAAATACAAGCCCATAACCATATCCATACCTTAAACAATGAGATATTCCATATATATTACTTCACCTCTTTTAATGGTGTGTATGATTGTCTCTCCTTTATTTAGGATGGATCAACTTTATCTTATAAAGTAGTAAATTTATTTTTTTTCAAATCGATTAATGATTCCTTTTATTATTGATAATTTCTGCTTTAAGTTTTCCTTAAAATGGAACTTTTCATCTATGATGAGTAATAAATGGATTTGTATCTATATCCTTTGTATTAAAAACAATATACATCAAAAAAAATACCGATTATATGAATTTTTTCTTGCCTGACTTTATTGATCTTATGACTTGAAGTATGTCTTTTCTATGAAACACATATTTTTTGTATACCTTTCTTTTTATAACAATAACACCTAATTTTTTGTATTTTTTTGTTTATTTCTATTTATCCTCCATCACTCCTCTATACCTATTGAGTGTCACTCAAGTAAACTTTTCTCCTTGGAGTGGGTGCTCATTGTTTATCCTCTACCATGATTTATTTTTTTGTATGATCAAGGCTCGGGTCAACTTTTCCTTTTTGTTGAAGCTTTGTTTTTGTGGGAATCCTTCCAAATTCTCTATTGTATGTCCTTATTTCACCTTTACCTTCTAGATATCCCAAAAAATATAACTTCATAATGTTGTCCTAGGATTAAAGAGCCTTTCTTAATTATCAATCTTTCTTCATAGACCAATGAAGTCTCCTTTGAGCTCCTTGATTTGTTTGACTTAATATTTTACTAAACTGGTAAAACTGCTTATAATTTGGTATTATGCTTCAATTTTGAACTTGTAATTAACAACTTTATATGATTTTTATAGATTTAAATATTTGATACTTTCTATTCCCACCTTCAAATCTAATTTATCCTCTTTTTACTACTTCATGTGGAGCATGGAATCAAATACAAATCTACTAGATTTATTTGTTTTCTATCTCCAAATATATATCTATTTGAGTATAGATTACAACTCCACTTTGAGTTTTAATAATCCCTCAACTTCATTAGCTTCACCATAACTATTTTCCTATATTTATGGTTTGTATATGATAGCTGTAAGTACTTATTCATTAAGGTGATTACAATCCTCAATTTTATCCTCTTCGGTTTCATTTGATATAGAATCCTCTTGTGGAAGTAAGTTCTTCTTAAAGAATTTATGTTGTGAACCCTTCTTTCCTTTCACATCATTTGATGATTTCTTCTTAGCTTCATCATTGACTTCATCATCTCATAAATTTTTGGCACACTTTGCATCAAGGTTACCAACCTTTCCACATTGAAAGAAAATAATATGAATTTTACCCTATAAATTTCCTTTTCCTCTTTTCATATTTGATGAAATGAAATATAATGATTAATTAACATCCTTTTCTTCAGGATAATTTTCCACCAAAAGCTTATTCATCACCTAAAATTCTATTAGGGATACTTAATAGGACTTAGGTCTACATACCAGGCCTACATGCTTGAATTTATAGGGAATAATGGACTATATAAAAATGGTATACATTTTAAATGAGTATAAATAGACCAATGAAAAAATATCATGGTTTTAAGATGTCTGGAATCAATGTATGTGGGCCAACCCATCAGCCAAGAAGAATTATTTTCTTTTTTATTTTAATTTTATTTCAGTTTAACATGGATTTTTTTATGAAAAACATCTATATCTTTTAATAATGGGATGAATATGTTTATAAATTAATATTTATGTAATAACTATTATGTTTTTTATATATAATATTCCTTAATAATAAATTTTTTTATTTAAAAATATATTTCTAATAATAATTACAAATATAGGTAGGACTATGGACTACACTGCTTTATATGTGGACCAGACCAGACTCAATTTTTTAATCCCACATAAAATAAAACCCCAAAAGGATTAGATATTTTTAAGATCAATCTATGGAGGCTTTCCCCACTCTACTACAATCCAGATTGTTAATCACTCATAAATGTTACTTTAAAAGATTTATTTTTTCTATCAAATCATTTCCATTGTTCCTAATATCATAAGAAATGATATGTAATTGAATACAATCCAACTTCACCTCCTTCATATCCTTATACTCAAGTACCAAAACATATGATTTTTATCAAGGTGTAAATCTTCTCATAATTTTCTTTATGGTATTGATGTCATCAAGGGTTTATCTAAGGCTATGCATTTCCTCCATATGAGTGTTTACCCAATAAAATAATGAATTAGTGGATTCAATATGGTGCATCCTCAAATCCTCATAATTGTTCCATAGAACCCAACATTTAGCTCTGTATACCTTGGATTCACCTTTTTATATGTTTACTGAATTTTTTTACGTAGCATGTGAGGATTTAAAAAAACACCTTTGTATAATTTTTTTTGATAAAGATCCCCCTAATGTGTTAATTCCTTTGGAATCAGTATATATCTATTTATAGTCTCTTTCAGGTAAATATCCTCTCTCTATATTGATAGAAATTCCATGTATATAATCCATATAAAAATCTATACCCAATGATCGAAAGTAGTGATGCATTTGGTTCTTCTATAATTGAAAATGGTCACCATCAAAGATTTGAATCCATTTATGATTGACAACCATTGTCATGTATTACAAGATAAAATACTTCACTGATTTAAACCCTCCAATTTGATAGAATTTTTAGTCTCACATAAGGAAGGTACCCTAAGGGGGTGGGGTAAATCAACATATGTTAATTTCAAATGATCATTCCAATAATCTATATTCATGATTAGTCAAAACAATCTTATCTACCTCACAATAGAATATGAAGGTTCTAAATCATGAAATATAGTCATAAGAAATTTTTACATGGTTCACTCGCATAGGTCTACATCTAAGGATAATACACTTGACAATGTGTTTTTTTACTAAAATATATTAAGTTCACTACTTGTTTGTTACAAATTATGAGTGGTTACACTAATGCTCTAGGTTTATAACCATTATAATTATATATGAATCATAACTCTCCTCACTTAGAAAGCTCACTACTCCTCCAAGTTATTCCTTGATCTTCCACAATCTAGGAATGTGAATTACACCAATAAATGTGTAGAAATATACTCCACCTTCATTAATATAATGAATATCTATAATCTTCTAGTGAGATGAACTCCTAGATCTCCCTAACTCTTTCTAATAATATATGGAATTTCCTTATCTATTTTTTTCATTCCTCTATGATCACAATATTCTTCATCCCTTTTTGTAAAGGAATATACCTATAATGTTCCAAGATAATTTTCATGCTTCCCTAATTCATGATATTCAATTTTATTTGATTATGATGGGAAAATTAATCCATAATTGTCCTCCAAAACTAAGTCAAAATCAATAAATATGAGTTATAAAATATCTCCCAATATATATGAAACTTTAATTGAATATATTTGGCATAGATCGGACCACCTTGATAGGTATGGCCTCTACTATGCCCATATTGGATTTTAGGTCATCTTTGACCCTAAAAATCCTAGTCATAAAATCTTCATAATCCCAAAAATCTCATCATTTAAGATCTTGGATTTGACTTCAACCATAGAATAAAACACCCATGACCATGACATATTCTTATTCTAGGAGAAAGTTTTGTAAAAATACATCTTTCATTCCCTGATACCCATTTTAAAATAATTATAGAAGACTTTATGAGCAAAACACCTTCCACCATTCCATAGCCAACTTCAACTACCTGTTTCAAGTTTATCTCTAGAAATCATGAACAACATTAGGATATCCTCTGTGATATATTTAATTTAAACTCTATTTTTTTAATCATACAAAAAACCACAATGGTGAATAAAACACTCATTTATAGATTCCTAATTCTCATAATAGAATTTAAATTATACTAAACTCGTTAAAATGCTCATTTTGAAACCTAGTATGTTATTTCCATTTATATTTCCTCTTCATTGTATGCACCCTTAAGCACCAACATGATCAGACTCATGATTTATATAGCTGAAACACCATGTTCTATGGAATATCCCCAACCTAGCTTCATGTTTTCTATACCATGTATAGCCTTTAAAATCTCTATCCACCACTTTAGTATTTTTTATCAATAATTTCCACCACTACGAAATTTTCAAGTTTATTTCATTAATAATATGAACTATTCATACAAAAAAATTCAAATATATTTCTTCTAAAATTCTTCTAATTATTCCAACACTCCAAGTGATAATTCATTATAGTTATTATTAGTATTTTAATGGATTTTAACCATTCTTATACAAAAAATATAACCTAAAAATTCATGAAATAATTTTCAAAAATATTGGAAAGTGAACTTCTTTGGTTACTAGGTTCATATTCATAAAATCATTTCTCCAAAATCATATTCAAATAAACTCTCTATTTATTTGGAATTCTATTTAGAATAATTTCTCCAAAATCATTTTTAACAACTATAAAACAACTTTTTTGGAACTATTTGAACTAGGATCACCCACTGACTATTTTAAATTTGTAAAATAATTCTAGTTACTAAAATATTTATGAATTAAGTTTTAAGTACATTCTAATGGAGTGCGATTGAGTCTTATTTGATGTTGTCTAGTTATTTTTTTCATTATCATATAAGGGGATTCTATACATTCATTTTTGTGGAATTATTCTAGGAATATTGTCCATGATCTAGTCTATGAAATTCTTATTCTCTTTAATATGTTCTAATAATTGGGTTTATTATTTTAAAGGAAATAATTTTAAAATTATGACTAGAATTTTTAAATTATTTTATAAGAAATAAGATTTTATATTTTCAAGTAATGGTTTGAGTTTTATAGTAAGTGAGTTGTCTACACTAGGTAACATGAGTTTTATTGAATCCACTAAATCTAATTCAGATTTCATAAGACTCGCATCATAAAAATATTTTTACTAAACAACAAGTTCAATTGAGTGATTAGTGTTTATTTTTTGTTATGTTAGATTCTAAATATTCAACATTTTTAGTACAAAAATTCACATTGGGTTATAATTCATTATTTTATATATTTTTCAATAAATAAATAGTGTATTCACCAACATATTCAGTGTATAAAAAAATTCATAAAAAAATCAACCAATTAATCAATGTTATCAAAGTAGTTTTTAGAATATTCATAAGCTCACTCAGACAAACATTTAAAATTTTGGTAAAAAATCATACATTCAGAAAGTTAATAAGTATTATTAGAATAATTTTTAGAGGTTACACATGAAATATTTCCTAAATTTTAAAGGTAAACAATATAGGACATTAATGAATTTTTAAAAAAATATTAAACATAATCATAAGGGGTTTCAATAATTTCAATTTAAATATTCAATTCAACATCACAGGATGTAATAGATTCATCAAGTTAAAAAATAATTGGAAAACATAAGTTTATTATCAATTTTAATTGATAATTTTTCATTATATTAGTAATCATGAATCATTTTATTAGATAACTAAAGAATCATGTTTCCTAGATAAGAATAATGATCATCCACTATAAGTTTCATGGATTTGAAAATATTAAAATGGAAGGCCTTACTACTAATTTCCATCGATAGTGTCTTTGTGAATATTAAATAATTTTTTAATTGTCTTAGAAATGGTTTTCCTAAAATCAATGGTGAATGAGTGATCAAAATTTTATTTTATTTATTTAAGACATAGAAATCAGCTGGAACCAGTAAGTATTTTACTACTACTAAAAAATATCAATGATTCCAGAAGGTCATGTAGTTATTTTATTTTCAAGTTAAATTACTATTATTTAAGGTTTTAGTTATACTACATGAAATTTGAGTAAACTAAATATTTCATAACATTAATGGAAGAACTAAGGTTTATCATTTCATACTTAAATTTTTATTCCCCTATTATACATGGAATTGAGAATATGTCTAGATCATTACATTTAATAGTAAGAGCATATTGTATCATGGAAAAAAATTTATCCCAAGATTAAATTCTTATCCCCCTTTAAATTTTATTTTATATGTGAACATTTCACTGAGAAAATTTGTATATTTTATGATTTATTTCACTATATCTATAATAGTAATATTGATCTGATTTTTTTTGAAAATTTTAAGTATTTATCTATCTAATTTACTCTTAATTGATTTTTTTCAATAGATTTTTAGTTTAAGGGTGTAGTAATTGTGGTTTATGCATTTTTTAATCATTATCCAATTTATTTTTTACTATCCTAAGATTTTAAAAAAATTTGATACTACCATTCAATACTCTATAGTTAAAAATTGTCTTTTTTCAGAGAATTATTATTCATAGTTAACTCAATATGTTCAAATGGTGCATAAGGTACATTAAATTCATCAAAATTTTAATTTTTATCAAAGTATTTTGGTTTAGAAATATCATATTTAGAACCTTTAAAAATTAATTTAGAAAGTAAATAATCTTCATCAACTATTTTGGATTCAGTATCCTTTTAATTATTGATCAAAGTTCCACTCTTAAGGTTTGTTAGACTGAAATTCACTTTATCTTTTTTATTAACATTGAGATACGAATATAAATAACCATTTATTTGATTTTTAATGAAACTGGTTTTATTTTTCATTTGTCCCACTATTATTATCATAGTATTTAATAACAAATGTTTTTTATTAATCATTTATTGTTTCTATTTTAAACATTCTTATGTTATTTTTAAATATTATTAAAGATCTGAATTGGGTTTAAGTGGTGTTTGTGGAGGCTAAAAATCCATATATATATGATCACTAGATTTTACTTATAAAAATTTGGGTTTTTGGTTATTAGTTTGTCATTGTAAGAATCTAACATACTTTTTAAATTATCTAAACTAGATCTTTATTTATTATTAAAGTTATAATTAAACCTTGATTGAAAGGTTTTAGGATGGGTATTAGTCTAGAATAGACTATTTGGAAATAATTCATCATTATATTTTCATAAATATTGAAGGTATCAGAATTGATAAATAAAGTGATATTGTACAACGCAACTACCACAAAGTCAAAATAAACTAGGTTAAGAATGGTTTTTGGTTTTAAAAGGTGATATATTAGCAAATATAATTTACCTTTCCATGGTAGTAATGTTTCTCAAATTCCTAGAAATTGGATTATTTTCAAGGATTTTGGTAGGTATTTCGTAGGAAAATTTAACATGTATAAATCTCTTAGTACAAACCATAATAATATTTCAAATAGTATTTTGTGTTTTATCTTCTAAATCTCCCCCATTAGCTCTATCAATCATACTTCTATCCATAGGGTCTTGCCCTTGATATAAGTGTTTTATGAGTATTCGTTTACTTATTAGGTGGATAGGGACAACTAAATCAGGGTCAATTAAACATTTCCTATAATTCATATGAACTTTATCCAAGAATTTTTCTCACCCCTCCTAGAGGTTGGGAAAAAATAATCTAATAAAATATTTTTTTAACCCATGAAAGATTTATATGAGTTAATTAAGAGAAGTGGAAAATATATTTGGAAAATATATCTAATAAAAATTAGAAATTTATTATATTCATTTTATATTTATGAACCCATTAAGTCTTCATTATAACACAAAATAAATCTTTGAGTTTTTTTTGTGAATCATATCATGAAAGTCCATAAAATTTGAGTAAGTGGTAGATTAATCCATATTTTAATTCAAAAGCTACCTTTTGTTTAGAGTATCCTAAAAAAATTGAGGATTATATAAGTCTTTTGCAGCTAGTTATTCCTTTGATCTTACATTTTACACATAGGTTCCAAACACTCAATTTTTGGTAGTTTTGAATCTTTACACCTAGTGGTAGATTTTTCATTCCTATTCTCTATGATTTCTATCCTGGAAAGATCGAAAATTGGATTATTTTATCTCTATATTTTTCTTCATAACCCTTTGATTGTAAGTTTTATCAATATCATGGTTAAAGGGAACTAATTTGGTGTTATATTTTCTTATTATAAAGCAATTAGTTATGTAATTTGGAATTTTAGGAAATTGAAAAGTAAAACACACAAATTCAATAAAAAAATATATGCAATCAACAATATTAATAACTAATGGGGTTAATAAAAAATTAAAATGATTACTAGTAATATCATAAATTCACTAAAAACAACAACAATTTAAACTATCAATCAACAATTCAGTTTTGTTGAAAAATGTGAATAGTTACTAAAAGTATCAGTTTCAGAGAGGGAACAATTTCAGTATTAAAATATGATTAGAAACAATTTGAATCGCATAAATTGAATTAATGGTGAACTCATTTTGGAGATCTCCCTAATAATAGTTCCAATTTTATAAAGGGGACTTTCTTTTAAACTCCTATCAAAGTTATTTTTATCCCAAAGGATACAATGATAGAAATACTAAGTTGTCTCTCAAAGATATTACACATATTTCAGTTTTTTATCACTTTCTGAATGTTTAATAATTAAATACTGAATTATTATGATTTATGGAAATGGTTTTAAATGGTATATAAAATATTGGTTTTAAAATGGAATAAAATAATTAAAATAGTACCAAGGTGGATCGAAAATAAAAGGAATTAGATTCAAAGAATATGACCTAATGAAGTTTAAACTTCTATTTTAGCCTTCCCTCTTTATCTAAAAATTAATCTCAAGAAAATATTTTCAATTATAGGTTCATTATAATAAACTAAGAATTAATATTGTAAGATAAAAAGATTATTATCTCTATAATTATAATGGTTAATCTCTTTTATTCAATAAGAAATACTAATACAATAAGTAATTACTGATATAAATATTTGATGGAATGTGCAGTATGATCTCAACCTCAATTGGGAGATGATAAATTTAAATAGTAAATAATCAATTTATATCACTATTACTTGGTTTTATATTCACATGACCACATATAATGAGAATATTTCAATCAAATTCATTATAATAGTTGAATGGAAAGAAAGTATTATTAATATGTAGAGGAAGAGAATCAACATATAAAAAAATTGTAATTATATGCATGTAATCAATCCAAAAAATGATAAAATTGAGAGTAAAATAAATGACTAGATAATAATTTATCAAATCTTGCCCATGGTTTGGTCATCAGTTATTTATCTTGACATTGAGGAAGTGCTTGGATTTATCATCTTCCCATTTTTTTCTTTTGTACTTAAGAAAATTCACTCCTTATTTAATAATTATCATGTTAAGAAGAAATTATCTCCTATTGTGCAAATATTTATATCCTAAGCCTCTTAATCTAGTAATTCTTGTCCTCTTACTATGAAATCTATGTCACAAGACCTCTAGTGAGATTTCATTTTATCTCATGCAACCCTCAAGACTAAATATTAACCTCTTTAACAAATGAATGCCACTGTAATAGATTTTAAAATGTATTAACTAATAACCTAATATTCATAATGGTACACAAACTCACTTCATATTTATATTATAATGGAAAAGACAAATGAAAATTTTCTAACTCAAACTCCTTTATTCAAATACTCAAATACTTAAGTATCTTGGTTATTAGAAAAACAAAAACCAACCATGAATGGTGTATCACTGAATTAGTTCATCTAACTTTTGACCAAGAATCATCAACATCACTGATACTTCACTCTTACATATATTTGTTTTGAACAATGACAATCAATAAAAAAATTCAACCCCAAAATTTCCTCCATGATCCACACAAACTGAAAACTAAACCACCAACCTAGAGAATAATAAACCAAGCTCAAAATAGATAATAAACTATGAACCCAACTTGAGCATAATTATGAGTGGAGAAACAAAATAAAAATTAACTCTAGTCTAAGTAATATAAAAACCCTTATCTATATTTTGATATCCAAAAACCAAAAAATCTCTAGATATTTGAATTATAAATATGGAGGGGTGGGTTCTAAGATCCTCCATTAGATAATACCCCCATGATATGATTGTTCCCTCTATACTAGTGATCTGATGGTGGATTTTATTTACTAAAAAATGATTTAATAGATATTATAAACATGTTTATATAGGTTATTTAATTAAATCCCTGATCTATCACCCAACATTATTTATACATGCTTCCATAATTTGGTATGGGCTTTTGATTAATTGGGCTACATCAACCAGCCTAATGGGTTATCATGGCCCCATAAAATTATTCACTCAATCCAATACGCAAGCCCCTAAATTATATCCCAACTTGTATTCATCTTCATGCATGCACAATTTAAGGTAAATGTATGGATACTTTATATCCATTCAATCCTCAAACAAGACAAATGAATCAATTGTGAAACTTCATGAATATAAAAATTAATTTCAAGCATTAATTGAGATATTAATATGATAAAATATGAGCATCTTTAAAATATTTTTAAAAAAAATGTGGCACTATGGAAATATTATAAAACCAATGAATTAAAATGATAAAGGGGAATATATTCATTGGAATACAAACAAAATATATCACAAAATATCATTCAATCATATATGATATAAATAAAATTATTTTTCCTTTATGTTTAAAATTTAAATCATGTTGTGTGATATTTCCATGCCTACTATATAGATTACATATTTATATGATTAGTCTTAATAATATGACCTATGATGACCTCCAAAATATTTATGTGATTGTATTTTTTAATGAAAATTATACTAGTAAAAAATTAATAAAAAATCATTAATATTTTTTTAATTACTAAAAATGTCTAGTTAGTAGAGACTTGATTAATTAGAATCATGGTGAATTATAAAGTAGGAATTTTTTTGATCAAGTTAAAATCCACCAATGAGAATTTAATAATGGTTTAAAAGGTATTACTGGTGAACAATTAATCATTCATGATATAGTGGTCTAATATAGAATAAAAATTATTTATTATCCTCACTGCATGAGTTGTGTTGATATAGATGATTGATTATATTATATACCTAATATTATTATGTTTCCCTTGTGTGAGATTATAAATAAAGTTATTAAACTAAAAATCCATTAATCTATATCTATATATTGATTGTTTAATGGGGTTCATGAGTTATGTGTTGTTATCATAAGGGGTTGGTTCTATAAGAGGAGTACCTTCAGGTGATGTATAGGATGATGAATGTGAATTATTTTTATGGAATGTATGTACTAGTTTTGGAACTTGAATTAGAAGTAAGTCAATTGTGATTTATTATCATTAGTAGATAATTTTTTATATTATTTGGGTATATGGGATAATGTCATATCTAATTGTAATTTTTAAAAATAATAGGATGTGATATAGGGTGCTCATTCTAGGAAGTATTAATTTGTTTATACTCAATGGAAATCCTTAAAAAATTATACTAGTTCATAAGATGAGTTTTCAAGGAATTATAGTTCATAATTTAAGTGTAAATTTTAGAGTATAGTATTTATTTTAATTAAAATAAATCTAGAATTGTTGTAAATGATAAAATGGGTAACATGAGTGAGAAGAGTTCCTAAGGGATGGTGAATAGACTTAGGAACACATGAAAATGATAAAGATATTCAATAGGACTGGTATTCAATAAAAATGGGAAGCCGCATTCAAGAAGAACAGTCTTCAATAATAATGGGAAGCCTTCTTAAGGTGACGTGATAGGAGTGATGTAACTAAAGTGTTTTGAGAAATCAACATGTTTTCAATGATGAAGGGAAAATATGGGTCTTTAGTAATTTTATGGGATGATATATTATAGGATAAAGAAGACTTTAAATAGAATACCAATATAAATATAATAATTACTTGGGGGAATTACTTTTAAAAATGTGTAGTGGAATGTTTTGAGATAGGGTATTTATAGATACTCATTCAGATTGTAATGCCCCAAAAACTTGTTTCTCATGTAATAGTAATATTGAGGTTTTATTTTTTCATCTGAACAAAGTACAAAATTCAATGTAAATATTATCACACTTTATTTAAAGAATAAAAAAATAACTATTATTGTCAAACATAATTTATTCTTATCGAATAATTATTTAATAGAATATTTTAAATAATAACTATAATAATATAACTAATTGGGTTGTTTTCCAAAATATGAAATATATATATATATATATTTGTATATTGTATTTGAATGAAAATACTATTATAAAATTATAATATAATATTGTGGTTATACATAACATTGAAAATTATTGTTTTAAAATATTTTAATGACATCATTTTGCGATGTTTTAACTAAGAAGATAGTTAATTAAACTATTATATGAATAATTATATAGTGTTTCAAATATATTTGAAAATATTGCAATTATTAGATTATAAATAGGATTAAAGTTTCATAACATCATTAACATTTTGAATATATAATAAAACTAATTTAATGGAGTGATTAAAATTTTACATATATGAATGATCTTTAAATAAAAATTATTATTACTTTAAATCATATATATGTGTGTAATATTACCAAATATTTTGTAACAAATTATAAAAATTATTATTTCAAAGTTAATAAATTTTCTAATATTAATTTAATTTATAACGTTATAGGTATATAATAAGAAATTTATATAAGAGCTAAATAATAAAAATCTTTACTTTTAAAAAGAAATGATAAAAATATTTTTAATAAAATACTATTTTTATACAACTTTTGACTTTTTAAATTAATGATAATATAATATACGATAATAAGGGTATAAAACATAATGAAAATATAACTATATTATAATAATAATAAAGGGAATCGGATAAAAAAAGAAAGGGAAATCCCATAAAGGGATTTGAGTATCCCGTGAGATCCATGAGGGGAGATCACGCTCGGGAGTGGGGGTGCGTCACGCTCCGAGTACAGGCAGGTTCATCCGTGGGGCACCATCGTGGGTAGGGACAGGGTGGCATCGAACAGGGACGGGCATTGGCTGTCGTGAGGCAAAGGATTCATGGAGCCTGGTCAATCCTGAGCTGAGGAGGGTTAGTCATCCTTAGGTTGAATCCATGGTCTTGGTCGAGTTGAACAGGGGACGAGCGGGTCGAACGGCTTCAGTGGAGTCGTGTTGGCGATGGTCCGGTTAAATTCGGGTGGTGATCGAGCATCAGTTGTAGCTAGGGTTTTAATTGGTCCAAATTCGAAGTAGGTATCATGTTTGAAGTCTTCCTATATGAATTAGGAATTTTGTTTCCTACATAGGTTTTGAATCTTCCACATCGAGAAAAACTCTCTATTTCTACCCCATTTGTCAACCGATTTACCTTTATCTTGTAATAATTTTGGTCCATTAATAGAATCTTATCCCATATAGGCATACTATTTTGAATTGTGAGTTTTGTAACGTTTTTCACTATATCAAATTAGATAATCTATTTTTATTACTGTTTTTTTACTGGTTTGAATTTATTTCCTAGAGCTTTCAACGTACAATTGTTTTTTTAAACGTTTTTGTCTATGTTATTCTAGATTTGTATCTTTTTTCTCTCTGAATTATATATTTGGATTTCCCAAAAAGCTCTTGTGCATGTGTCATGTTAAGGTTTTTCTATAAAACCATATGCTTTGAGCAAATAAAAAGGGTCTAAAACTAGAAGTCTGAGAGAGGTTGTGCCCAGTGCAATGTCACTCAAAATAATTATATCCTTCCTCATTTAACTGTCCATCACACAACCTCTCTGTTCTTCACCTTATTGAAGTCTTGCACACACTACTAGGATTTTTTCATATTTTTCTCAATCATTTCACCATTTGTGGTATAATCTATACATGTTTGAGGTAAGGATGATTTTTAATATATAATTACTTTCTGTTATACACTTATGATCCTCAAAATTTAGTATTTTAAAACTTATATAGAGTTGTGAAACCCGTTTGCATAAGGGGATTAATATTTATTTTCATGGTTGAACTTATTTATTAAGATAGATATCATGATCCTTTAATTTTAACCTTGCTTTTGGAATTAATTTACTTGTTAGTTTGAGTTTGATTTTTTGAACAGTATGCTTATAGATTTTCAAATCTACATCAAGGAATACTTTTTTTTAAATGATGTATATTGTGTTTTGAAAATCTTCTGTAGGGGACTAATATTTGTCTTGCTTGTTGGGTTTTATGTTGTATGTATAAATATATACACTCATAATATAAATATACATCATCTTATAGCTTGAGTTAAATCTTTCTTTACCCAATTTAGAATTTTGGAGTTTTGAGTTATAGGGTATTAGTAGACCCGAAGTGTGGATACCTCATGAAAATTTATTTTAAACCTTGAATACATAATCGGTTACATATAATCATATGTGTATATAAATATATAAGTATAATATACACATCCCTCAGACCTGCATAAACTCCATATGCCCAGATTAAAATTTATGTGTTGAAAGGGTTTTAATTGTTTTCTTAAACCATGTTGTTATAAAATGTTATACGTGTCTATATATATATACATATATAAGAAACCATATCTATTAATATAACCTAAAAAAATTTAAATGATAATGGTTTTAAATTTTAAGTATTTATCTCAAAATCTTATGGTTTGTGAGGGTGTAATTTGATCAAATTAAGGTTGTTATATGTATGTGGGTATATATATATACACATATATATCTTATTATTTTATGTGTACATGAGTTAAGGATTATTTTAATGTATAATTATTTTCTGTTGAACACTTAGAGTATATTCGGACATACACACATAATTCAATCTATCTCTATTTTATGTTATTAAAGATGATTTAAAATCTTTAAATTAAGACTTAGATGCGAATAATGTTTTGGGTTCATATGGATTGGTATATTTATTACACATACACCCATATAGTTTTAATCCATCCAGTTTTAATTCTATAAAGTGATTTGCAATGATGTTTTTAAAAGTGTAAGGGAATTTTATTTATTACTTAATAAAATCTCTATTTTTCTAGTTCATTTGCTTAAAATGTAAGTTATTTTTATGATTCTAAGGGTTTTTATTATTAAAAAAATTACATTTCTTGTAATATGTTAATATATATATATATATGTGATTTTTAGTTTTCAGAATATATAAAGTAAGGTTGCGACATATACATATTTTATGTGGTTTTATGTATGCACCTATAAGTTTGAACCATAATCTGAAATAGGTTGGTCTAAAACAAACTAAGATGGTTAAAGTATGTTGTTGATATGCTTAATTAATTCCTCATGAATGTATGCAGTGCACAGAACAAATGTTGTGCTACAAATTAAGTTGGCCTTATATGCTATGCAACATAACGCGTGTCCATTTATTAAGACATGATCGTTTATCAGTGCATGATTTGTGTACAAATGACTTTTGTCTTAATTCAAACTTAGTCATTTTAAACTATAAATGTTCATTTCCACAAACCAAGGATTTTGAAAATTAAGGACCTATCATTTTATGTGGTAACCCCATCCATTCATTACTTGCATGTTTTAAATTAATATCACATGCACAAAGAATGTTTACTATTTTATACATGTCGTTGTGAAAATTATCATTTAAATAATAACTGACATATTATGATTTAGTCTGTTTCCAATTAATTTTATCAGTGCATGAATAATGAAAATGTATTTTAATGAATTAAAAGTTTATTACTATGTAAGAGTTGTAAGGTTATTATTTTATATGATAATCAAACAATTTATTATTCATGATAATTTATGAAATAAGAATTTAATAATTCAAAGTGGTATGGGACACTTTAAATAATGTGAAATGAGAAACCAAGTAATATGTGTACCTGAAATGATAAGTGATTTAATAAATCAAAGTGGTATGTGCACTTTGATTTAGAGATATGAGGAATGCATTGGACTTAGTATGTTCTGAGTTGGGGACCAGTAAAAGTAAGCCCTCTGGGTTGGGGTCCGGTTACATTAGACCCTCCAGGTTGGAGTCTAGTTATTAAAGGCTCTTCGAGGTGGAGTCTGGTTACAGAGGCTCTTCGGGTTGGGGTATGGTTACAATTAGCCCCTAGTTCTTGGCATGAGGCCATAACACAGTCTGGAATATGCACTTTCCTCATTATGACTATGTAAATTAATTAACCGGAGGAATATTCGACTAGTATAATATTCCTGGTTAAAGAGCTTATGATTATGAGAATCACGAGAAGTTTAAATATGGCATATTATTTATGCAATATTCAGATATTTTATGGCCAGTGTATGTTTCACAATAGTAAAAGATGAAATTGATGTTATTATTTTAAGCACAACTCTGATCATGCATTACACTTAGTTATTAATTTTGTACTTGCATTTTAACATAAAATGTCTTTTACTAATTATTCTGAAAGATAATTCCTATAATTGAATATTGATAATGTTAGTATGTTTTAAATTGTGTACTTATATTCCTTAGACAATTGTCATGGTATGTTAAATGTGTTACAGCTCTTTCAATAAAATGTTTTATGGAAATTTTAAAGAATGTTTTCAAAAGTTATTTTGGGTATAGTATGTTATTTTTTTTAAACCCCTTACTGGGCATTCGTATACTCACCCTACATTTTTTATTAAAAAAATTTAGGTAAAAGCTTTTAGCAGAAGAAACATTTCAGAAGTAGCTGGTTTCTCAGAACCTGAACCGAATTTGATTCTCTGTATGGAACCAGCTCTAGGTACTCGGGAGCTGGGGCGTGACACATATATTTTAGGATTTAAGGGAAATACATGATATGACTGGATAAATTTAGTTATTCAATAATTCATACTATGGTATGATAAATATAAGTAAATTATTAATAATATGTAATTTATAGAAATGGGTAATATTAAATTTTGATCGAGGGTATTATGAAGATAATAAGGATGATCAGGGAATTGATTTAAGTGGTTGAGCCTGATTTTTCATTATAAAACTATAGAAATATTTTGATGGTGTAGATCACCAAAGGATATTTTCATTTAATCAATTATATTTTATAAGTATAAAGTTTATCTTTCAAAGAATGGATAGTAAATAATAATAAAAATATTGATTCAAGTAATGTACTGGATAATTTTATCAGGAAGTGGTGAATTCTAATGGTATGGTGATGAATTTCACTAATAATATAAGAACAAAATTATATTAAAGTTTCAAATTTAGGAAAATGGGATATCAAGATAATGGGTTAATGTGTTTAGTGAGTAATGAGACACTCAAATTATGATTCTATATGTGAAGGCATGAACATTATGGTAACATAATGATAATTGATTTAATCTATTATAGTGGATGATAAATGAGAGGGGAAATAGTTTTAGGCTATGCTCTCAGTTGAATTTTTTTGTATGGATTTGAAATGGAATGAAAATGAGAGTCCATTTAAAGATGAATTTGTTCGTGTAAGTACATTTCAATGTTGGGTATATGGTGTATTAAATCTATACCTAGTGTGGTGGAAGAACTCCATCAATGTTCTGGTGGGGGTCCACCAAGCTTTCTATAAATTTTACAGAGGCTCTGTCTGGAGATTGTGACCACCAGTGTTTTGATGGTGACATTGGAGTTCTATTGGACTTAACTAATAATATTTTTATTAGAGGTATCTTGGTCCTTTACTTGGGATTATTTTAAACCACCAAAGAGGGTTGGGTTCGAGGAAAGTGACCAGGGGAGGAAATTCATCCTTTCCTCACTTTTTCTTGTCCTCATTATCATTTTATTTATGGCTCTATCAAACATCATATTGAAAATATATCAAAAAAATTAATTTATATAGATGTAATAAAACTATTTATTTTATTATCTTCTATCACTTTTTAGTGTTTTAGATAAATGTATGGGTTTGGGAGGTTCTTATATTTACTGGATTGATCTTGAATGACTAGATTATGCCAAAAGTCTTTGATATATATTATCCAATTAAAACATGAGTAGGTGTTCATAACCATTTTTATTTTTTTATGATTTTTATGTGTTTGGGTATGATATAGGTGTGGGTTATAACACAGGTGACCCAAAATGGGAACCATAGTGCACAAAAATATTATGAAATGTTGTTAATAACATGTTAATGTCTTAATAGAAATTTCACATGTGACATTTTGATTTTAGAGTGAATGAATCATTTTATTTAATATTTAACTAAGTAGGGTAATATTAGGAAATTAAATAAAAAATTGTTTTTAAAAATGAAAAAATTATTTAGTTGTTTTGATAGTGTCTCCATGCCTCGGGTGTACTAATTAAATGATCACTTAATTTTTCACATCTTTGATAATACTTGGTTTAGTTATTCTTGAAATAAGTTATATTTATTTACAATTTTATGAGATGTTTTATACTATCATATGATTATAATAGCTATGTTTCATGTGAACCTTTAATGTGAAAAAAGAGAAATGGGATATTAGTTAGATATAAACACTTGGGATACATTAGTTGATGTAGATATGTGATTAGTGATTTTGGTAAATTCCATTGCCCTTTTGAGTGATGGGTTGAGTTTATATTGGGATATGGGTTTTTCAATGGTATAGGCAAGATGAATTGGGATTATAATTTAGTAGATTTATATTTTTTATATTTTATTTTTTTCTATAAGTTTTTTTATATAAAAAAATAATCTTATCAAAGAGTGACTCTAATAAATTTTTAAAAAGATTCCTTAGGAAAATAAAAATCCATACCTCTGATTATGAAGGTTTCGTACTTTTAAAGTTCATATTTTATGTAGAAGAGGGTGTTGAAGAATAGTCATACCTATTTTGGATGGTATAGAATTGTGTAATTAACCAGCCCTAGTTAAGCTTCTACATCACCTGGGTTAGCCCACCGCAAGGCCCAAAACATGGTCCTAATCACCATAGGCTAGAAACAAATTCTAAATAATCATATATACTCAGTTGGGAATGATTTTTACAATTAAACTATAACCCAAAAGGAATTGATTCATTTCAAAAATACAACATGACCTTCTTATATGTTGGTGAATCATGTGAACTAAATAAATATTTTTAAAATTAATCATACAACCAAACATGGCATAAAATAAAATAAAAAACTCATAATCTATAAAATGTAGTTACATCATAAAGAGATAAATAAATATTCAATATAAAACATAACCTTTGATAATTATATACAATACCATGATCAACCCAAATAAAGAATAAATGGTTTGGAAATTCAATGAGCCTATCTATAAGATACAATCTAAATTATACCCAAAAATGGAATCTATTATCACCCATGTCCACATGATAAAAGAGGAAACTCACACTTTATCGCAACCTCTAATTTTTTATGAAAAATATCATGATACCACTACCAGTTAGTAGTAATTTCCCCTTAGCTATGTCAATCAAAACAAGTCCTAAATACACCTATGGGGTGCATGTAGGGTGTGAGAATAATAATCCCAGTAGAATTATAACACATACTCTATGTGAAATATTTATAAAATAAATCATAAATTTCCAGCTTTAACTATAATTTTTAAAATACCAATTTTATTTTTTTAATTAAACAAATATCATAAGGATAAATCAATTATACATGTATTTAGAGAAAACTAGATGATAAGTTCAAATGATAGAACACATGTACGGTAATGAATTTATATAAATAAAATGTCATTTAGTTAACATTTCAATCAAACTTCATAGGAAAATAACCAAGGGAACTAAGGATAAGAACAAGATATGATCCTCATAATATTTCTAATACATATTTATGTTCATCTATACAAAAATTATCAGTTAGATCATAATCCTAAACTAGTGGTTTAATCCACTAGCTAGAGTATAATCCTAAACCAATGGGTTAAGCTACTTTCCAGAGTTGAATCCTAAACCAACTAGTTAATCCACTAGCCAAAGTCGAATCCTTTACTAGTAATGATATCATAATGGATCTATCCATAGTGAAATGAATATCTATACCACACTAGTAATATTGTAATAAATAGCTGATAAAAGTAAGACTAGATAGATCAGAATGATCACCTAGTGTAATTACGTGATCTAGAGACCCTCCTAAGAACCCAAGGTTTCCCGTGAGGAATATCTAGATTTAGAGACTGAAAATTATAAAATTTTATTAAAATAAAGAGAGATATAGGAAAGAACACAAGATAAAAAGTTCACGGGGGCCGAAAATGATGAAGATCGAGGGCATCCCCTCGGACAATCATAGAACACTCAATAAGAAGAGAGTATGTGCTATAAAAACTCTCAAGCATTTCATCTTGATTGCCTTTAAAATCCAGAAATTCTACTGGCATATTACCTTCATGACATGTATGGAGAACCAACATGTTTGAATGAATGAAAGAATTGCAAGCACAGATTGAATAAGTAATATTCCAGTGGCAATCCACTTTACCTAATATCTAGATTTAGAGAATTTAATAATTCATAAAATAAATAGAGGGGTTGATTTAATATTAATAAATTTCTATGTTTATTGAAACAAGTCTTACAAGTTCACTTCACTGTCATAAAGGAATAACCTTGCATACTTGATAAAATTGTTTACTTTGGCCAAAAATCACTTTCACAAATGGATTTTAGTAATAAAACAAATTTTTTAAATCATTATAAATAATAATCAAGTATTCCAATAAAAAATCACCATGTAAAGGTTTAATAATTCAAACGTCACATTAATACATAAAATTGTTTATGAAACTCCCATAAATCAATATAAATTATTATCCAACTTTTCAATAACACATATCCAACTATTACACATTAAACTATTATTGGAATTTCATTGAATTTTTTATGGGAGTCATATGAATCAAAACAAAATATATATATATAATTTAATAAATCACTTTTTTATATTTTTTAAAAACTAAATAAGAACAATATTAAAGTTTTTAGTAGTACTAAAAGATATCAAGATATATTTCAATTATATCAAAAAATATATTTAAAAATATAGAGAACTCATGGTTACTTAAATAAAAGAAGACACATAGAGTTACTTATTATAAATTGAGAAATTATTTGGAAAATGATTTTATTCCACTATAAGAGATGAGAATAAGTCTTTACAAGATAACCATAATCCATAAAGATTATAGCCCCCAAGTAAATCCCATGAAATTTGAAACCCAAAGTCCCTATGTTCTTTTAGTGATAGAAATATAGAAGAATATGTAAGAATAAGAGAAAGTAACATGAAAGGAGTCACTTAGAGAAATTTTACATCTTTATGAATATTTGAAGAATAAATGGAAGGCGAATAGGAGGAATATAGGGGTTTGATGTGAGGAGAAGTTCATGAAGGGTTCTGGAAATGTGGGGGAGAAAATGGGTGCCTCTTCCTTTAGGTTCAGATTTTAAAAACTAAAAATTTTGGATTTTAAAATGTTGTACGGGAACTATGCAAGGATAGAAATCACGTACACTATGATTGTAAAACTCTCTACCTTTAATGTTAAACACCCCATTTCACTATTTATCTACATGTTTGAATGTATGAGAATGTTCCCTATACATGCATACTAGAAAAACTCTCTAAAAACATAGATTCTTTACCCAACCCTTAAATCAAATAATAAAACCAATGAATATAAAATTAAATATGTGATAATGACATCATAAATGTTACAATTATCCCCCATTGTATTGATAGGATTAATAGAATATATCAATGCCTATTTGTAATGGAAGAAAATAAAAAACACATGCTCAGGTTACTAGCAAGATAAAATGATAGAATAAAATGATAAAACAATAATCCATACATACCTCACTGACCAATATTTTGATATTCATTGGTTATGATTTTGGTCAAGTTCCCTTAGAAACAACCAATGGTTTATTCACTTTAATGATATCCACTATCCACTGGAACCATTAAACACTTTAGTGAGACCTTAATTCTCTAAACAGTGTGTTAGTACCTCCTCCTCTAAGGAAAATAGAGAATAAAGAGAATTAGAGATCTTATTCCAAGATTATAATCACTAATATACTAAATAAGGTTTTTCTATTTCCATTTTATAGATCGACTTTATTAAATTAAGGAACCTATTAGAGTTAAATGTTTCATCCATTATGAAATGGATAATTATTGTCATTTATTCACTATAACACCTTATAATGGTAATGAAATTCATGAAATTAATTATTAAACTCTTTAAAAACCAATAACATTATCACATTATTTTTAAGTTTCCAGAATAAGGTGAAAATCATCTTTGGAGTGTTCTTTAAATAATATTTCAAATCATTATTTTCATTAATCATAGAATGATATCATATACCATGTGATAAAATTTACTATAACATAGTGATACATATTATATTGTGGTCTAAGTTTGGGTGCACTAAATAGTGGTGACTTTCACCATACTATGGTATGTTCTTTAGTACACAATTCTCAATAGTCTCTCTCTTGAACTAAAGCATCATAGTCTTTATAAAAACATCCCAAATCTTTATAAATCCATTAAATCTCATTTGGACATGATTATCATGATATCTATCTCATTTTTTATAAAAACTTTCTACCAAAATAAATCCTCATTACTATGACTTATCCATCACACTACAAACCTTTATAGTGTTGAAAACAATTATGAATTACCTAATCCATAATTGTAAGAAAATAGTAGCCTCTAGAAAAATGCCAGTGATACTCAATCTATAGAGGGTTCTAGCATGATCTTGATCAAATGTACTCATATATCCATATGAATATGTCCACCATAAGATATATCATATACATAATATGCATTATTATATAATCCCTTTTTCCATGACATTGAGTGAACACTAGGTACGGAGTATTTAAATATAGTATAGATCATATCATTTGTTCATGATTCTCTAAAATAGATTGACTAGTGTGAATGAATACATCACATTTAGTTCATACAATTAGTTGAGCATAATCACATGTAGCTCAACTAATAATGGACATGCATTTCCTTATTGTAATTCAATTATGGGCCCAAATTCCATACTTATTATAAAATAAGAAAAATTTCATCTTGGTTAAACTTAACTGAAGATATGATTAAAAATATGCCTAAACACTACTTAATTATCTCAGTCTCAAGTATGATTCAATAAAGGTATCAAATTATGAAAGTTTATATTCTAATTATCTCATCAAACTCAGGTAGTGGATATTTATATTAATAATACACCCCTAAGTATATCAATGAATGTATAAAATTCTAGTTGATATACTTTGGCAGGCTAATACAAATAAAAATTCTCCACTTATTTTATCATGAGTCTATTATGTATCGCATACAATATTCTACTCATGCTAATATTAACATATCATCTCAACCAATAATACTACATGATGGTCATAAATTAGGGATAACTAAAATTCATGCTTTGAGGATATTTTACCATTCAGTTATTCGTGCAATATATACAGCATGCATGAATGGATAATAAATAGAGATTTCCTTTATTATAAAACTATGATACATTTTTACAACTATTACATCAAATATATCATGTTTCTAATACCAAGAGATTCAACATGACCCACATCATTTTTTTATTAATGATTTTTCAAATGGATTTGATACATTCTTTTTTGTAGTCGCCTAATATATATTTCCATAGCCTCTCTCAATGATACCTCAAATGAGATGGTATTTTTTAAGGTTTCATTTGATCCTTTGGCGAGACTGTGGTTCCTTATCCTAAGTAATAGCTCTTTTTTATGGTAAAACTAAATTTCCCCCTCAATGCTAGGAACCACCCAAAGGTTGGTAATTAACATATTAATACAAAGATCCTACTTCACAGTATCTAATGCAGTGATGTATTTTGACTCTATTTTTGAGTTCAAAATGGTGGCCTATCTAGAAATATTTCAACTAATATCTCCATCATAGAGGAAAAAATCAGATTGAGATCTCACACTAGTTTTGTTATATTAGAAATAAAATAGTATCAATCAAGAAAAGGGGAAATTAATATATACAATGTAAGTAAGGGTTGATAAATCAATTGGGAATCAATTGGGTGTTAATATTTTTTTTCATTACTTTGTGCTTCTTATTCATTAATTCTTAGGTTCTTATTTATCACACTCACTCTTTCTTTCCAAGTACTCTCTCAAGTCACTCTTCAGCTTCTTACTAAAATTGTAGATCCTTTTAAGGATTTCTATGATGACTACACTAATAGAATTAATTTCTTTATGTTTATAATAATCATGTGTTTAAGACTCTTAGTATGCTCTCATGATTTTGAGTTTGAATTATCTACATAAAGTGCATAGGATTTGATTCTGGCTCTTGTATTTTCACCCTATCCCCTAAAATCATTTAATAGTTGATCATGATAGAAAATAATTTAATATGGAATAAGAAGATAAATATAATTAGATTCATTAAATATAAATAAAAAATCAATAACTACACCTATCCCATACCCCACTAAATTTTTAGCCCCATATAATTATTTTATACAATCAAAATGGAATAAGTAGAAGAAACTTATCTAATAATGAGTGATGAGGAAACCTCATCTAATAGACTATATCTCTTCCACTATAAAGATAAACTTCTAACCAAATCCAAACATTAAATGTCAAAATCTCCAAATCCAACCCACTTCTATGTGCAAGGGATATTCATTGAGTTTTTTTTTCTACTTTCAAAGATTATTCCAGGTGGAGAGTGAATGTAGATATCTTTCAACATGGAATATAAACTTGAATTATATTTGGTTAAGTTCTACTAAATTTCACACATGGATTCAATTATCTCGCTCTTTGACCAAATACCATCTATTTGACTCATAATTTGATTCTTTGATTTAGTTATTAAATTTTGTATGAGGATTCTCTTGGTCCCCACAAGCTTCTCATGTGATCCACATAGAACCCCCTTTATCAACTACCCCCAATTATTGAGGCCTTTATATTACTTTTGATTTAATCTTCTTAGAGTATTTTTCTAGTGATTTGGGGTTGTATAATAACTTCTGGTACACTTATGGTACTTCACTATTAAAATTGGAGAAAATTTTGAAATGGGAGACCAAAGAATATGTTAGATTCGATGTAACCTTTTGAAGTACCCATTAGAATTGTTGATGTTTTTTTTTGTATTTTTTTTTAACTTCCTTAATCTATGTAAAATAGGCTAGAACATGTTTGGAGTGTTTTTTAGGAGTTCGAAGATAGATATAATTATGTTAAAATGATTCTGAAATTATTCTAAAGAAATATAGAATTCATAAAGCCAAAATATGGCTAATTCATGCTACATATGAGTCATTACCAATAATATGTTGATTATTTTAAAAGAAAAGGATCTAAATATGAGTTATATATGACTTTTCATGTGAGTAATTTAAACTTGGAGTAAGATTCATCTCAAGGAAAATTCTTCTATGTTTGAATATTTTTGGCCTCTATATGAGTTATTTTAAATCTTCATATGATTCATTAAGTTATATGATAATCTAAGTATGATTCATTGGCTACTACATACAATTTATCAACAAATTTCTTATGAGTTGTTCCTTAATATAATTCTAAGAATTTTTAGGACTAAAATTGTAGTTTCTTAAATTAACATATAAATAAATATATAAAATCACATGATGTCAAATCCAATATTCAATTATAAAAACATCACAAATAATTTATGATTCAATTAATATAAATAATCAGTGATATTGATTCCATAAATAACAAGATCAACCATGAGAAAAAATACATGATAAAAACTCAAAATTAATATGAGTATATTTTTAATAATAATGTAGATGTTAAATGTGATGATTCCTTACCAATTGTCATGTCTATAATCACTTATAAACATTGTAGTAAATCAATCTGAGTTCGTTCTAAAGTTTAAGTTAATATGAGTTTACAAGATAATTTGGGTCATGAGATATCCTCTATACTGTGATTGTAGTTCTATTGGGTACTTTTTCATATAGAAATGAAAATTATTTCTATTGAGTTTTTTAAAGTTTGAATGAATTATATTCTTTTTGGGTGTTTTTAAGAAGTTATAAGATACTATTTTGGGAAGATGAAGTAAATTAGGATATTTTGGTAACTCGATAGGGAATCTTGATCCACACTATAAATATTTTTCTAATTATACCTATCATAGTGGATAACCTGAAGTAGTTATTTTATAACCACTCTTTTGGATATTGGATTAAAAATAATTTTTTGTATTCCATTTTATGAAACTGAAAATGAAAGAATAAAATTAATGATCTTGGTTAGAGATCCTTTGAGTTCACCTAATCTGTTGAAAATTTTAATTGTGGGGAGGATAAAATATTATTTCTAAGAAATATATAAAAATACATAATGATAAAAGAGATGTGTGTGAGTTGAAGAAGAATAAGAAGAAAAATAGTGTCTAAAGTCATAGAGGTGTGTTATTTAAAAAAAATCTACCTAAGAATTCATAGATAAGAAGAAGAAATAGGCCTAAAATTTTCTACATGTAGTGATTCAAGAAGACTGGTTTCTTTAGGGATTATTCACCATGTATATTTTGAAGCAACTATTCTTGAAAACAGAACTGAATTCTCTAGATATTTGTATACTGGATCAAGGAGATGTATTTTTTATTTATTACTAAAGCAACCTAAATTATAATGAAATTCTTTCTCAACTAGTGGTGTTTTTCTCATTGTAACTATCAGTAGATAGTAGAACCTATGAGAACTAGTGAATGTACTATAAGCAGGTTCATAGGAAGATACAAGACCCATCCACTTTTCATTGATAACAATATCCTTGTGGAAAATCTATATACCAATATAAAAACTAGTTACAGTAAGGAGTAGGTTATCACATTGAGTACTAATCTTAAAAAACATTTCGTGTGACTAAAAATCTTTATTTTATACATTTTCATTCAATATTTAGTGTAATTATTCAAGTGATAAAATCATATCATAAACAGTCATAGGGAATAGTTTATAAGGCAAAATAGATTAAAAAAATAAGCAGTATACACTAATTAACCCCTCTCTCAGTGTAATCATTCAATATATTGGGACTTACAATTAGTATTAGAGATGAATGTTCCCTCGGTTAGATTATCTTTTTATTTAAAGGGATGGATAATATAAATTTTATCGATAGCATAGGTGTTCCTATATTTGATGGAAAGAATTTCCATGGTTGGAAAATAGAATGCTTCCATACTTATTGTATTTGGGTCATGAAGTTATTGATTCATCTACAATGCAATTTCAACCTATTTAAAGGGATAAACATATGTATTTTACTGATAAAATAAATCGTTAATTTTATGGTAAGTCTAGGAATTCCATTATTATGTCCCTTTTTGAAAAAATTCTTATAAATTTGATGGGACTACAAAATGCTAAATAAGTATAGGATAATATTGAAAGTAGTTATGAAGGAAATGTTAAAGTCAAATAGGAAAAGATACAAATTTAGAGAATGGGTTTGAAAATATAAATATAGATGGGGTTGAATCCATTGATGACTAATTCACTATATTCAATGAGATTGTGAGTGGTATAAAAGGTTTTGATAAAAAACTGGATGATATTATAATTATGAAGAAACTTATGAGGAACTTCCCTGACTTATTTGATCTAAAAAGATATCTATAAGAAAAGGAGGATAATTCACTTGATGAGCATTACAATATACTCATTACTTATGAAATAAGGAAAAAATTTGTATTTAAAAGAAGGTGAAAGAATAAAATTCATTTAAAGACATGAGTAATCTAAAATTGAAAGAAGAGTAACTGAAACCATCTAGTGGATCTGAGGATAAATATTGGAAAGATAAGGATTATAAGACAATCATATCTCTCATCTAAAAAAATATTAGGAAAGGAAAAGTAAAATATAAAGGAAATATTCCTTTAAAATTTTTCAATTGTGGAGGTATATGACACTTTTTATTTTAATGCCTTAAGAAGAATAATTTGTAGTATGAATCTAATAAACTTGGAAATAATCCTAAAAATAAGTAGTGGTAAAATGGCTCTAAATTAGAGAACAAGATAGGTAATTGTAAAAAGAGATTTCTAAGAAGTAAATTTAGAATCTTGATGAGAAAAAGAGAAGAGGGAAATTATTCCTTTAGTAACTACTCTAAAGATAAATTATCAAAAAAGGTTCCAAACGTTATGGATTATGTGGAAGACCAAGAAACCTTATCAAGTAGTTATTAAAAAGGTGGTTAAGAAACTTAAATGGAACATTTTTTTATATCTGAGTTAAAATCATGTGTTGAAAAAAGTAAAAATATCAAAAAGGATATAAAAGTCTTAAATAAATATTATGAGAATAATGTTGAAAATAATGATGAATCTCTCAAAAGGGAGACTGAACTCATTAAATAACTTAAAAAAATTAAGTTTAAGGATTTTTCCCATGAAAAGATAAAGATAGATCTTTAGGAAAATATTATATTAAAATAGGATGAATTAGGTAAGATGGAATAAAAATATATTGTATCTAACAATGAGTTGAAAATATGATAGATCACTTAAAAACTTATGTTGAATTTAGGGTTGAATCATCTATATCAGCTGAGAATTTTGACACAAAAAATTAGGTTAAAATTATACCTGAAAAATCTCAAACTATTAAATCTGGTTTTTCTAAAAATACATATGATAATCTAAAATTTATACAAGTTCAAAATGAAAAATATAATGAGAAACACTCTTCCAAAAATAATTAAGAGAGAATATTCCAAGAAAAAGTAACCTCCTTTAAGAGAAAGTATGACCAGGGGATGAGGTGGGGTAAGGGGAGAAAGGGAATGATTCCAAACCTAGAAATATGGATGATCACATGTGGCCCAAATCATCAAATCCTTCTTCCAAAGATTAGGAATTAAATCATTTTTTCCACAAAGAGATGTTTCATTTCTGTGTAATGAGAAAATCAGTTGTAGTTTTACGGGCCCCCATAGGTTCTACTAGTCTAAGGAAGAACATTTTGGAGGTGCTCAAATCGAATTAAAATCTTTCTTTCTTTTACTTTGATGTTTATTCCCCTAGTAGGGTTATCAAGAAGGGTCATATTTCTCATGTATCATCCAATTAGGATGCGATTGAAGAAAGAGTGAATTTTTGTAAGTTCTCAATTATCATAAGAGTCGTGGTCCTAAAAGGGGAGTGGATTTGGAAATCCAATGACCTTACACAAGGTATTTTGGAGGTTTGGGGATTTGATGACTGGAGAATGACAGAAATGGGGAGAGAATATTATCATGTTGTCTTCCCCTCTAATAAATTTAAGAGGATAGATTGGAACTTTGGCTTAGTTTCCTTGAAACCTAGTCTTTTGAGAATATAAGAATGGGATCATAAATTTAATCCTATGAATGTTAAGAATTCTCATATAAAAATATGGATCTATGTTTTCAAGATAAACTGGTTGTATTTTCACCCATGAATCCTATATAACATTGTGTCCTTATTTGTCACTCCAGTTATAATGGATAGGAAAATAGATAACCAAAGGTTTGGTAATTTTGTGAGGATTCTTGTGGACATATATATGGATTCCACCCTGGTTGAAGAAGTGGTTCTAATGACCAAAGATGATAGTATCAATCTTGAAATACAATATAAAAATAATACAAAATATTGTCTAAATTTTTGTTTTTTGGACATGTATCATCTAAATATAATAGGGATGTGATATGTTCTTTTTTGTAAGTTCAAATTCCATGAGGCGGGCAATTGTAGAAAGAAGAAAGGGGAGGTCAAAAATTCATCAAGACACTCCTACCCTATCTAAGCATGGAATATTCACACGTGGTGATGGTGGTTTTTTCATTGAGGTTTTTAATGATAAAACTGGGTCTATTGAAGTCCACGATTCTCTAATTAATATTGATCATCTACGGGTCTCATCTAATGTTGTAGTGGATAAGCTGGATAATGGTGTCCTAATTGGAGATACTAAAGTGGAGGGGGACTCATAGAAGGGAAGCACCCCCTCTGGTGGTGTTGTGTTGATGATTAATGATGATATAATTATGAAAAAGGATCACAGGGTGTTCTAGAATGTTAGACTATATATTCATGTTGATCCACCTTAAAGCTCTGGTATAGTTAGTGACCCTATTACAATGGTGCCTCTAAATTCTAAATCCCCTAAGAAGAATTCACCTGAACATGCTGATATTAATAACCCCTAGAATGATGTTTATGACATCACTAAAAACATGGAAGGTCATTTCATTCATGTCTATACCTCAAAGGCTATGAGAATAAGGGAAACTATAGACATTCCCTCTGAAATTGTTCAATTCATTAATCAGTTTACACCATTGAATAGTGATTCCTGGGATGGGGATGTTTAAGATCCTCAATCCACCAAAGATCCTCATGAAATTTAAGGACCTCAATCTAATGATCAGGTTGAGGGAATAAATAATGATGGGGATAATCCAATGGATGATGTAGTCATCAAAGAAAAAATTATTAAAGGAAAAGGGAAGATGAATAAGGATATTCCACAGCATGAATGGCCTCTAACAAGAGGAAAATCTCTTAAAAATAAATATTTTATATTGAAACTATCAAGGGATAAGAAATTACCCCATATTCATAGCCCTTAGGAATTGTATTATGAGCCATAATCCCCCTTTAATTGTGATTTCTAAGAAAAAAATGATGTTTAACAAGTAGAATTCCTTCAACTAGGAAACCCTTCGGTATGGTTTTGTCTCTCAAAACTCTCATAATAGTGACATAGATCATTTATGGGTTTCCAAGAATGATAATGTCTAGATTCTCTCATGTGATATAAGTTCCTAATGAATCTTAGTGTCCCCTCTCTCACATGGATCTAATCTCACTATTTTGTTTGTTTATGGATCTGTATCATATATTGGAAGAAGAGAGTTATGGAGGGAAATTTGTATGATGTCAAATAATATGAATTAAAAGTGGATCTTAATTGGGTAATTCAATACTATCTTTCAAACTGGGTAGAAAATTGGATCCAACTTTCTTAGTTTGTCCTCTCATGATTTTTCTATGTACATTGATCAGTGAAGACTTATTGAGGTTCCAATTACTAGGGGTGAATTCACTTGGAACAAGTGCACTGTTAATGGAAGGTAGACCATAAATATTGACAAATGTATTGTGAAAGTTAATAATGGAAGTGTAACTTTTTGGGTATTTGGTTTTTCTCTTCCTAGGATTTATTTGGATCATAATCCATTTTTTATTGAGGTTTGTGTACATATTACAAGGGTATCCTCCCTTCCTTTAAAATTTAATAATGGTTGGATAGTTATCCCTGGATGTAGGGAAATTTTATAGGAGGCATGGTAAATAGGTTATCATGGAAGTCCTCTTCATGTCTTGGAATGAAAACTGAAATCTATCATGGTACACTTAAAAGAGTGGAGTAAAAAATCATTTCTAGGATTGATGATGATATCAAGGCTGCTAAAACTATGCTTACAAAATGAAAAACTACTAATCAAACCCAGGATACTCCTTTAAGGGAGGAATTTAATGCACTATCCAAGTTAGATGATCTTAGGATAATCAAGGAGTGGTTGAGTATAAATAAATTAAATTTGATATGGTTACAAATTGGTGATAGGAATACCAAGCTTTTTCAGATAATTAATAAGGAGAAACAAATTAGTGGAGGGGTCAATTCCCTCAACATCAATGATTGTTTATTCACAACTGAAAATGAAATCTCTAGTACATTGATTGAATACCTTCAAGGTCTCTATTATGAAAATGGATCTAAAATCACACACAAGATAATTTATAACACCCCATATTCTATTGGAGAGAAAGAGAACAAAGGCCTAACCTCAATTACATTTGAAGAGGAAGTTAGAACAATTATATTTTCTCTCATCATTGATAGTATGGTAGTCCCGAATGGGTTCTCTAATAAGTTCTTCATGTTATATTGGGACATTATTCATAATTATGTGGATAATGTTGTTAAATAATTCTTTACTCGTGTCTACATACCTTATGTGATTAATTCTAACTTCATTTCTCTTATACCCAATAAAGAGAATGCTGATGAAATTAGGGATTTTAGAGCAGTTGCGTTGCAATTAGGAATTCCCTTCCTAAAATCATTAGTAAGATCAATGACATTATATTGGGTAAATTGGTAAAGTATATCATCAACACAGACTAGTTTAGGTTTTTCCTTGGAAAAAACATTCAAAATTGTATCTTTAATTCATTTGAGAGTGTTAATAACATGAATAAGAAGGAAAATGATAGAAATTTTGAACTAAAAATTGATATCTCCAAAACCTTTCATACACTAAAATGGAGATTCATAATTTTTGTTCTTAAATAATATGGATTATCCATGGATTTTATTAATATGATCAACACTATTCTGAGTTCTGTGAGACTTTCTATCCTTTTTAATGGTTCCCTAAGATGCTTCTTCCAATGCCCCATGGGATTTAGGAAAGGTTATCCCTTTCCATGCCTTCTATTTTCCCTGGTTGAAGACTATTTGAGCATATTCATGAATGACATGTTCAATATTGGAATCTACAAACAGATCAAGGTTGGGAGTGGTATATTCACACCTTCGTATTTGTTCTATGCTTACGACATTATTCTCTTTGGATGGGCTTCCAAAAAACTATATCTACAATAAAATCCATATTTTATCATTATGATTAGGTGGATGAAAAATTAATAAGATATAATAAATCTTCAATTGTGTTTGTAAGTGGAATATTAGTGGAAAGTTAGAATAGTATTTCTAAAATACTTGGTGTTAAGAGAGGGGTCATTACTTTTATTTATCTTGGTGTTCCCATCTTATGGGGTAAAATCATGAGTTTTCATATTGAATACTCTTGATTTTTTATCCTTAATCATCTAGAAAAGTGGGAAGTTAAATCCATGTCCCAAGTGGTAAGGTTGTGTTTGGTCAACTTAGTGATCACATCCAAGTTTTTTTACACCTTTTCTCTTTACAGATGTCCTAGTATCCTTATTAAGAAACTCTAAGGAATGATCAAAAAATTCATCTAGATCGGGTCAATTTATGAAAGGAAACTCCTCATGGTGGCATGGAAGGATTATATTAAACCAAAGGATATGGGAGGTATTTTCTTAAAATATCTAAGTATTTTTAATGGTACCATTCTCACCAAGTTCACCTCGAGACTTTTTACTTTGAATGATTCGTATCTTAACTTTCTATCTAGTAGATTTAATTCAAATATGATGAATGGGTAATATAATTAAATGATATCATATATATGGATGTCCATTAATAAATTCCTCAATGGTCTAATGGATAGTTCAAAATTTATTGTCTCAAAGCAGACCAGTCTCAGCTATTAGACAACTCATTAGATTAACAAACCTCTTGAGGAAATCATGCTTGTTCAACCCAATAGGAAAAAATATATTATTGATTTCTTATCCAATAGATAAAGACATGATGTGAATATTCCTACTTATGTCTCCTCTAAAATACAAAGGTATTCCTTTGTGTATAGAGGCATGCTTGTCTAGACACAGAATAGGAATGGGAATTTTAATAATATGTATTTATACAAGCTCAATGGTGAGGGAGGTATTAAAACTTTGGCTTGTCTCACATACTTCAGGACTCCTTTCATCCAGCCTATTAGAGAACTTATACTTTGGAAATCTATAGAAAGAGGCTTCCCACATGTGATCATATACATGGGGAAGGAATCCAAATGGATTTAAGAATCCATCTATATATGGGATCTATTTAAACTATTCAAGATTTATTTTTTGAATACTCATTCATCTCTAGGTTTTGGTAGTAATTTTATGTTATATTTTTCATGATAATTAATAGAGGAAACCAATTAGATCATTTTTTGATCAGTTTTATGGTTGTTGTACATAGAAAGCAGGTATCTAACATGCTGATGGAAGTTGTGGCCTTTGTTTTCACTTACTTTTGGATAGCTAGGAATTTTATTCTTTTTTATAATCATAAACCCATTATTCATGCAGGGAGAATGGATATTCACAAATATTTATTCACTAATTCTCATATTCAAATAGGTTCCATTAATAACTATTTTTTTATCTCAATATTCATTGAAATCTTAGAGTTCATAGAAGGGAAATAATATTGGTTTATCTAAAATTTATTCATCGGATTCCCCTTATCTATCTATGGATCAAGTAGAATGTTTATGGAGGGTCCTTTGTAGCACTAGGCCCCTTGGGTTGTGGTGGTGTATTAGGAACCCATTTTGGATTTGTGAAAGGATATTTCTCCCATTATATTGGTAGTGTGGCCATATATGAATTTGATTTGTGGGATTTAATATGTGTTGTCAAACATTTCATTCATCATAATTGGAATCATATATGGATTTAATTTGATTCTCAGCTAGTTATTAATTCTCTCAGAGCATGTACTAGGAATGTACCATGGAGATACTGACCCCAATAGATTGGATGAACTCATGGAATGGGATAACTTAATTGGAGAATTTCACAAGCATACAAGGAATCCAACTATTTTTTGGATCCTTGTCAAAGAGTTAATTTATGTATATGAGCTCAATGTGGTCCTTTTAGACTCTTGGCTATTACTCAGCATTGATTGATGTAGACATGCGGGGTGTGATCCATTACTAAATCTATAAAAATACCTTGTAATGCTTGACTCTTTGATTTTATTTTTCAATATAGTTTTTGGAATAAATTCTTTGAGGTCCTGATCTTTTTTGGAAACTATGATCAAAGAACATTTATATGGTAAAGTAAAAAATCTATAATGCATTTTCTAACTAGGAATATAGATATAACAAAATATTCAAATTCAGTGGAAACTTTTAGTGTTGTGGGACATTCATCCAAAAATCCTATGCATACTAGTACAACATGTCTATACGAGGAAGAAGGTAAGAATCAAGGGGGAGAAATTATAAAGTTAAAATGGATGAATTTCCAAAGAAGATGAAGGTTTTGGATAAAATTATCTCAAATATGACTACAAAAAATAGATTTGAAAGTTTCAACAAAGTTTGTGTAGGAAAACTAGGGAATTATACTGAGGAGTGTATGACAAATCTCCCTGGATATTTATATTCTATAGAGAAAAGTGGAAAGAAGTTCAAAAAAAGAATCATGAAGATAATTCATTCATAGTGTAACTGGCATTAAAGGTAATTAAGAGAGGAAGACCATGTATCCTTGATAGTGGGTGGTCTTCACGTGTGACTAAAGACACAAAAATCTTGAAAATTATTGAAAATAATAAAGTAGGATCAGTTAAATTCAGCAATGATGGATCCTCAAGAATAAAAGGTGTTGTAACTAATGAGATTGATTCAAAAAGACTCAAATCCAAAAATGTGTTATTTGTAGAAGGGTTGAAATATAATTGACTTAATATTATCCAATTGTGTGATGAATGAAATGAAGTTGTTTTCCATAAGAACTCATGAATCATCAAAATATCCAAAAATGGAACAGTTATTATAATAGGTGAAAGAACAAGTGATAACTTATTTCAAATTAGAGATACAAAAAACTCATGTTGCTTGAGTTCCAAGGATGAAAACATCATATGTCATATAAGACTTCATCATCAAGGATAAAAGAGCATGAGTAATATTTCTAAACATGAAGTGGTGAGAAATATAATAAAACATAAAACAGAAAGATAATTTCTTTAAACATTTCAAAAAGGGTAGATGGTGTGAGGGATACATAAAAATATGGATATTCAGTCCACTAGATCATTGGAACTCATATATCCAGATGTGCGTGTTCTTATGAGAAACATTTCAAAAAAGGTTGATCTTTATTTCATTGAATTCATTGATGAATACACCCATATGACTATTTTTCTATTTATGAATCATAAATCATAGGTTATTCAGATGTTTGAAATCTTTATAAGACATTCTGAGAAGTATCTTGGTGTCTACATAAAGAATGTGAGGTCTGTCAATAGAAAGAAGTAAAAATCCAATGTTTTTTAGATTATCAATAAAATAATGGGATAATACATCAATATAGAACACCATATACCCCCCAAAAAATTGTGGTTTAAAGAAAAATAAAATCATTATGGAGCTGGGAAAAACTATGCTAGCTGAAAATAAATAGTCAAAGTTCTTTTAGTGAGAATTTTTTTACACTATTGTAAACATTCAGAACAGGTACTTTTTGATACCTAAAACTCAAAATAGACTATATGAGATATGTTTTAATATAATAACAACTATAAAATAATTTAAAGTATTTGGAATCCCTTGTTACATGAAAATAAATAAAAAACTATGGGTAAGTTTGAAGAAAAAGCAGAATAATGGATATTCATGGGCTATCTTTCTAATAATAGTGGATAAAAATATTGGATTATAAATCAACACAATCTTGTGGATTGTTAATATTTAAAAAATCATTGATAATTAGTATAAAATGGATGTGTTCATTGAACTTGAAGATGAAACTACTGGAAATGGAAACATGCAGAATTCTAAAAAATAGATTATTAAGTAGGTTGGAAATGAGTAAGTTGTGGTTGATATTCACTAAAATGAGACCATTGGTGGAGAAGGTTATAAATATTATATTTATAGGTATATAATATTGAATAATAATGTTTATTTAGATAATATAATTGGGAAAAAAGATGCATCTATCCAAACTAGAAGGAGGTTAAGACGTGAGAACCAAACTGCACTTATCTTTCAAGTTGAACCTCAAATTTTTTTAAGGAAGTTGAGTATGTAGAATGGATTTAGTCTATCAATAGGAAACTTTATAAAATTTATAATAAATACATTTGGGATCTAGTTACAAAAATTAAAAACAAAAACATAATTAACACCAAGTGGGCTTTTATAAATAAGTTGAATGAGAAAGGTAAAGTCATGAGGAATAAGGAAAGTATGGTTTACAATGGGTATTCTCAAAAAGAATTAGTTTAATTTTTAGAATTATTTAAAATATTGTAAATATTTGAGACCATAATGATGTTCTTATCAATAGTATCTTATAGGCATTATAAAATTTACCAAATAGATATGAATTCCACCTTCATTAATGGTGATCTGTAAGAAGAGGTATTCATATAACAACCTGAGGGTTTTATCCTTAATATTGATGGGAGTATGTTATATATTATTAATATGTATTTATATTGCTAAATTAGTTCAATATATCCTAGTATTCCAAGATGTATGGATGTTTAAGATTCATGGACTTTTCAAAAGGGAACATTAATAGTAATCTCTATGTGAAGGTACTGCATATAGGTGCCCTCATTATCATAGTATATGTTAATAACATCATTTTTTTATTAGTGAAAGGGAGTATATTTTTGAAGAGTTTTATGAGGAAATTAAAAAAAATTAAAATGCATATATTGGGTGGTATATCATAATTTATGAGGTTACAAAACATATGAGGAGGTGATAATATTTTCTTATATCAAGAAAAATTCTCCAGGTGGTTGTTGAATAGGTTTAGAATAAAAGAATGCAAAGGGATTTCTGCTCAAATTTGTGTTGGTGATAAACTTACCAAATATGAGGCTGAAAACCGTGTGAATCAAAGTAAACATAGAAAAAAATATTAATATCCTTCTCTACTTAACAACCTCTAGACCTAATATTTTATTTTCTATAACACTTTGTATTCAATTTCAAAGTGATACCAAGTGGTCTCACATGTTACAATTCAAGACAATACTAAGATATATTAGTAATACACTAAATTTTAGCATGTTTTATAGATACTATTCATATTTAAACTTGTCAAGTTTTATATATGTTAATTGGTCTCGTGATTATGCTGACAGTAAGTCCACTTCTAGTGGCATGGAATAGCAAGAAGTAAAGTTCATAATCATTGAGCATAATTGCATCTACATACATATTAGCCACACATTCTTATACTCATATGAAATTAATGAAAGTTAACTAGATGAATTAAGAGTTAAGGTTGATAATCCATTATTCATTGAATGTAACAATCAAAGTTCTATAGATCTTTCAAAGAATCTAGATCAACACTCTAGATCCAAGAACACTGATCTTAGATATAATTTTATCAAAGAGATTGTGGAAGAAGGTGATGTAAAATTTGAGTTTGTTGTCACTAAATAAAAAGTTGCTAATATTTTCACCAAATCATTTCTAAATTAGAAGTTCACTAATTTAAGGATGAAACTTCAAGTTCATCCTTCCTATATCACTTAAGAATGTGTAGAAACACCCCCCACATAGATTTATATTATGTTTTTAAAGAGGGAAATTGTTCTCAACTCTTTGTGTTAAGGGTGAAAAGGGAGTGTCGTTTTTCTCACATGTTTTGGAATGTTCAATGGTTATTATTATTATCAAGAGGGGAAGATATTATTAGTGTGTCAGTATTAATAGTTCATGGATAAAATGGGGAATCATTTAAGTAACTTTTCCAATAAAAATGTCAACAAGGGATGAAATCCTCTAAAAAACACTACTGTATCGTGTAGTTTTGTGTCAAGATTCATCTCATATGAGATATATTGTGATTTTATATTTCTATTAGTTTTTAGAAAGAGTTGAATTGGGTTAACAACAAATCCAAATCGGGGGATTGAATTTCCCCTTGTAATTTTTTATGGTTTTTTCATTCTTTGTCAGCCTCTTTGGATATGGTGTGTAAAATATGTTTGAACATGATTAGAGTGTTTTTGAGGAGTTTAGATATTGCAGCAATTAAGTTGAAATGATTTTGCGATTATTCTAAAGAAAACTAGAATTCAGGATAGGGATGAAATTTGGATAATTCATGCGGTGTATAAGTCATTACTTATGATTTTTATGAGTCTTTTTGAGGAAAATGATTTGTATATGAGTCATTTTTTACTCTGTGTATGAGTCATTTGAACTTGGTGCATGAGTCATAGCAATGAAAATTTATCTATGTATGGGTATTTTTAACCTCCATATGAGTGATTTCCAATATTCATATGAATCATTAACTCATATTATAAGTTGTGTATGATTCATTTTTCATTGTGTATGAGTCATTTATAAGTTGCATATGTGTCATGTCATAATAAAATTCTGAGGATTTTTTAAACTAAAAGTGGATTTTCATGAATTAACTTATGAATAAGGAAATAAAATTAGATAATGATAAATATGATATTCAGTGATCAAAAGATCATAAATAATTTGTGATCTAAGTTATATTAATAATTAATGATCCTTATTTCATGAAGAACAAGGTCATCCATGATAAAAAAAATTATAATAATAGCTTAAAATAAAACTGATTTTATTATCAAGAATAATGAAAATGTTAAATGTGATGATTCTTTACTGATCCTAATTTCTATAATCACTTGTAAAAATTTTAATAATTCAATTTGATTTATTTCTAAAGATTTAGTTAATCTGAGTCTATAATAGAAGTTGATCCATGAGATACCCTTCATGTTGTGAGTGCAGTTCTGTTGGGTACTTGTGCATGAAAAAATGAAAATGGGTTTTTTTGAGTTTTTTTAATACTAAATGACTTATATTCTTATTGAGTTTTTTGACAAGTTCAAATCTACTAGTTTGGGAATACTAAGTGCATGAGGGTTTTTTGGTAACTCAACATGGAAATCTTGATCAATGCTAGAAATATTTTGAGAACCGCACACATCATAATGGGGAAAGCTAAAGTAGTCATTTTATAACCACTCTTTTAGTTGGTGGTCAAAAGGAATTCCTTGTATTCCATTTTGGGATAATAAAAATGAATATATAAAATTAATGTTATTGGATAAAGAGACTTTTATTTTATCGAGGATGTTGAAAATTGGAAGTGTGGGAAGGATAAAATATTTTCCCTACGAAATAAAGATTAATACATATTAAGAAACGTGATGTGTGTGAGTTAATGAATAATAAGTAAAAGAGTGTCTGAATCCATAGAGGTGTGTTGTCTAGAAAACTGCTTTCTCGATACTTCAGAGTTGATAAGAAGTAGACCTATAAGGGTATTCATGTAATGAGTCAAGCAGCCCCAGTTATTAAGAGTTTATTCAGTAAGTAGATTTTGAAGTGTGTGTTCTTGATGTGTAAGTTTTATTCTATGTATATTTATATACTAACTCAAAGATAATAATTTCTTATTTTTTGTTAAAGTATCATAAATCAAAATATATGACTTTCTAAACTTTTGGTATTTTTTTCATTATAGTTTTCAAGATATGGTAAAAACTGTAGGAGGTGCTTCATGTACTAGAAGCATGGGTTCATGAAGATACCTAACCCAACCATTTTAATTTATAACAAGATTCAAGTGGAAAATTTATAAACTGTGATAGTAACCAACTGTTTAAAGGTTTGGGCTCAATTGAAAATCCCATGAAAATGTTTTATGAGTGTTGTTGTATTTTTTGATAATATATAATAAGGAATAAAAGTAAATGTATGATGAATCCCTCTTTAATTACTGATTAATGATAAAAAAATATAAATATGGAAATAACTTGAGAGATAATTATCCGTGACAGTGATGATTCTTGGAGAATTTTTATGGATCCATTGGATGTTAATTGATAAGACAATTCTCCATGTCAGTGATGATTCTTGGAGAATTATTATGGATTCATTGGATGTTATTTGTAAATAAAGATCTCTATGAAAATGTGATGATTATAGAGATGTTCTTAATGTATAATGCATGTTCCAATTTCACTAAGAGACATGCACATTGTTTACCACATTTGAAAGGTAAAGATTATTTTAGGATAAAGAGGTTTAGAATTTATAATTGAATTCTAAAATTAAAGGATGAAGATATCCTAAGAAGTTGTTCCATGATTATCATATATTGTTGAAAGTTTATGGAGTGGTTTTGAAAATAAGACCATGAAAAGATAATTTATTTTTTCATGAGGATAAGAGTGATGATTGTTGAACTAATATTAATGTCAAATACATGTTTAAGTGACAAGAATGAACATTATTTACAAAAATGAAGAATATAAATGATTCATCCAATGGTATTTATGATTTGATGATGTTAGAGGAGTTCTATAAAGATTGTTCAAAACAATATTTTCATAAGGAAATATTGAATAACATGTAAAAAAGGAATAATGTGTTTATATATTTTCATGAAGATTATATTGAATAAGGATTTATTTTGGCTTTCAAATTTCATACGTAGTGACTACTAAGTATTGGGTGTTTTATTAAAAAAAATGGACCAACCATAGGCATACAAGGGACCTTTTCAACCACTACTAAGGTGGGCAAGTAGGTCAACCCTATCCAATAAACATGGTGGCATGATGAGGGAGTATGGTGCCCACAAGGAGCGCACGGGCTAGCATGAGGATCACATGGTGCATAGTGCCCATAGGTTATGCACACACAAGGAATGTAGAGAGTTAACATGGACCACACAAGAATGTGGCATGGCCTATGTGGGAGGTGGTTTGTGGGGTGTTGCGGGTGTTGAACCTCACCGCCAGCTCAAGAAGTTGGTGAGAGAGTTTATTATATAAAGAAAAGCTCAACCAAATTCAAGTCCAATGTCATATGGGTGATGCATGATATACTGTTAACCCATTAAAAAGTTATGCATATAATGATGCATTTATGGTCTATTGTATCTCAGTAACCCAATCAAAATATTGATCATCTTCAACCTTGAGAAACCCTAATATCTATCTCAACACAGTACTGCTACACCATAGGTAAGGTTGTCTCACTGCAGCTCCATGGATGAACAAAATGGACATGTCACAGTTTCTCCCTATGTCATGGGGGGTTTGAAATCAATAGAGATAAAGATTTAGAGCTACAGTAAGCTATATCATAATACATAATCTTACATCATAAGATAAAGTTCAAGTATTTCGGTGGTTCTATAATTTTTTAGGGTACTATTTCATAGAGATAATAACTAGATCGCAGTAGTCATGCTTGAATATAAATAGAAACAACTTCAGCATGGAAGAATCACAATACTGTAATGTTTATTCATGACTGAACCATTGAGTTTTTTGCTACATTATGGTGAAGGAAAGGAGAAGATGTTGTAGCATAAAGAATTATACTATGATGTAGTCAATTAGAGGAAAATTTTTTGGGGTTTCTTTTTACTCTGGATGAGGATAATCACATGAAGGAAGAATCCAATAAATCTTCATGATTCTTGATGTTTAATAAAATAAAAAAGATATAGAAACCATGTGGAGTTTAAATTTCTGAAATGTTTGGTAATATTATAACTTAGATCAGAATCATAATTTTTTGTTCTAAAAATGAGTTTCAAAACATCCTAAATTGTGGACATATTGCCTAAAAATGTGTAGATAGGTAGTACACAATTCTAAAATATAAAAGAAAACACATTCCACTATATATTCAAATTGTAGTTACCAGCTACATTTAAATATTAAGACTCATGTGGATCCAAATATTGAGGATAATATTCACTAATAAATTTCTGAGAAAAATATTTTCATATAGAGAATATACATAAAAGGAGACTGATAATGAGAAATGTGGATTTGACATTGTGATAAAAGAGTGACAAATTTCTTGTTTCAAGGATAAGATCTGATATACTACATCTACTATATATTCTGATGTATTAAAGAAAGAAACTGATTATGTTTGGAAACTTCTTTAATAGAATGATTATTTACATGATCATTTTATAATTGAAGAAGAATACAAATTTCACAACATTGCAGATCCTTTAATTGATTATTCTGAGAAATCAATGAGATGGAGTTTAAGATATACCTTATACTTATTGAAGAGTAATGGGATGATGTGCATATAATATATATTATTGATACAGTATAAATTTAATTCCCATAGTTGAGGAACAAGTTTATTCAACTGATGTAAAGACATAAAGTGTATCAAAGAGATCTTATTCAGAAGCTTGTTAAAAATATTTGAATAAATAGTAATGCCAGTATAAACAATACCATTGAAGAACTGGTGGTATTAGTATAAATTATGCCACTCACTCAATAATATTTATTATTTACTACCCAAACATTGTGTTCCAATTCTAGGAATTTTTAATCACTATAAAGTTATAGTGATAAGAAAATCTTTGAAATAACCAAAGTTTGATCATGGAAAGGATTTGGTTCTCACATTGATATCAAACCTTGTAAAAATATTTGTGTGCCACTATTACTTTTATTATTCACATTACATGTGTATGTGATTTTTGATAGCACACAATGGATCCATTCCTCTTAACTAGGGAAGAGGTTTGAGAGTAAAAGGGGATAATTTAAAAATAAATTAAAACTCAGTAAAAGTTGGATACAATGATTCACCCCCTCGAAATGTCCCAGCATGATCCATCTGAGATATACAAGTGGTATCATAGGGTTATCCTACCTCTAATTAGATCAAATATTTTTATCCCCATTTGTTTTTATTAGGATTATATGAAGTGAATATATGAAGTTAATTCTGAATTACCTCAAGTGTAAGACTTAGTCTCCAATATTGTTGAAGAAGACATGAATATCTCTACTAAGACTTATAAAATAGGAAAAAAAGGAAGAAAAGTGATTATGAAAAATATAAAATAAATAATATATCAATGCTCTCTTATCAAATCATTTGAAAATGATCCTTTAAAATAAACTGGCTCAAGTTGTGGAGAGTATATTGAATATGAGTCTATTAAAACTATCAAAGACTTAAACTCTCAATTTCAAAGATATATGAATAATGTTACTAAAGAATTTATTTTATATATACTTTATTTTTTCAAGGAGATTATTGATGAAAAATCATATCTAAAATAGTAAATTAATAAATAGAAGGATGCATTAGGTAATAAATTCAAAAGTTGTAATGCTCTCACAGACCTCGCTGAAAAAAAGTGAGAATATGTGACACTTTGGAATGAAAATATTTCATTAATTGAATAAGAATTGTAGTGTAATTCTTATGATATCATCGTCAGTAGACAATTTTTTCTAAATTAATCCATGCACTTAAAACATTGTTCAATTTTTCCATTAATGTCAGATATTCTTAGCTTGAATACAAAACTTGTATGGTTGAATAACTTGAAATTTTAGTGGAATAAAAGATAAAGTTTCATAAAGAGTATATTCATAAGATCCATGCTCTAGAATAATCACATAAAGATAATATCAGTGTTAAGGAATCCCAATTTGAAGTTAAATCCATAAGAATCAAATACATTGAAAAATATCTGAATGAAGGTAGTAGACATTATGAATATCATATTAATAAAATGAAAATTGAATGGGAAGGCAAGCTGACTTTAGTTTAAAATGATAAATTTTACCTTAACATGAAATGTCTTGAACTAGAATTAAAATTTTTAAATTTTAAGGAGATACATGTTGGAACTTCCTAGGCTTCTGAGAAGAATAATTCTACCACCTAAACATATGAATATAGTCAAGTATCAAAAAGGGATGTTGTTGTATAAACTATTTATTTGATTCATGTATCTAAATAGAATCTTAGTGGTGGTAATAAGAGTACAAAATCAACTCTTAATAAATATTATATATGATCATAGAATAAGGTAACCCATACCCCAGTTAATTTTGATTCTATTAATGCTATCTCAACTTCTATTGTAGGTTCAAATCCAAAATCTAGGAAGATTCATGTAGATAAAAATGTTGATAAATCCATAAAAACATTAATGGTGGATACTGGTTAGATCAAGAAAATAACTCCCAAAATAATTCTCCAAATAAGTAAAGGAAAATCCAAAACTATAAAGGCACTAAATATAGTCACACTAATACTACAGAAAAAAGAAGGAGATATGTTTGCTATTTTTGGTGTTGTTGGAAATTTGGGCATCATGACTTTTATTTTTGGCATAATTTTTCAATATATTAAAACTAAATATTTCTTATATTTATGGGTAGTAGATATGAATAAATAAATAAACCTACTAAATAAAATAATACTCCATAGAAGATAATGAATCAGTACACTATAAACAGATTCAAATTTATTAAAGATTTCTGTGAGTGTTGAAATATATGTGGTTTCATAGAATAAGAGTAATGGTATGCACCAATCAGGTACAAATCATATGCTAATGTGATTAGTAAAACACAACCTAGACAATATTAGTTCAAAAATAAAATATAAAAATCTACCTTAGGAGATAAACTAGTGAAGTAATATGTTCACCAGATGAAAAGAACTAAAAAACCACTCCTAAGAAGATTGAGAAAATGAGTGATAAGAATTTAATCTCAACCAATAAAAGATGCTTCTACTATGGAAAGAGATTTCATACCATATAACACTTAAAAATGGATATGGAAATTAAAATGAATAGAAGCAAGCTAAAATCAAGAAGATAAATAATCGAGGTGAGAAATAAGAAGATAGGATTTATTAAATACATTCTAGAATAATATTTTGATAAGTTAACCAAGAAAGGTAACTCATGAATAGTGAATAAGCCATGTGGAAGCTCCAAAGGAAAATATTTTAAGAAGGAATTCCTAATAATTTTTCCTAATTAAGTTCAAATTGTTGGATACATGTAAAATGATGAAGATGAAGCACAAGCTAGAGTAAAGAAAAAAAAGGAAACTAAGTTGTTCCGCATGAATAAGATCTAGAATTTAATGAGATCAATAAATTAATAATCAAGTTTTTCCTAAAGATTGTATGGAAGGTCAAATAATTCTAGATATAATGCAAAAAAAAATATCCTACTCAAAGAGAGGTTCTAAAGATAGAAAAATAGGCATCAGTAGAAGTTATTTCACTACTAGAAGATGTGAAGATAAATAACCCAAAAAATATAAAGGTGAATAGAATTATAGATTACATGCTATCAAATAAATATCTTAATGTGAAATCTAAAAGATACACAATCATAAAGATTATAAGACAATTTATAGCTATAAGGAAAAGAGTATCTGGATTAAGAGAAAATTATCATCCCGGGTGCACTTACTAAGAATCTAATAAGTGTTCCAAATTATTCCATTACTTATTGTACTATATTTGTTTGATTATATTGTAGTTAATTGAAGTTGAATCTCATTATCAATAGAAGAACTAAGTTAAAAAAGTGGAAAACAAAAATTTGTAAATATTATTCAACATCTAATAAAAACTTGATCTGTTCCACAATGGTGGATCATCAACATGAACATCTTGAAGACTACCTGATAAAATTTTCCACCAGGTAAAATGAAGGGAGTGCATCCCTTGATGGAATAAACCATAGAGTAGATTATATCAAATATTATTCCATGAATATCTAGATGATTAGGTCATCCCTAACAAATTTTAAAATAGAGGTAACCCAATTACACTTATTTCCCTTATTTTGATTATATCAAATATATGCATAAAGGGGAGTGTTGGTTTATGAGAGAGCTCATAAAAAGGGGGATTAAATTATTCTTACACTTTAAATTTATGATGTGTTTAGTGAAGTGTGTAGTAGAATATATTTCTCAATAAATTTGTTTTATTTAGCCCTATATTTTAGAAATAAGTTAGTTTTGAGCATGATATCACATGCATGGTTGTTGATGGATAGCATAGACCAATCATGTTTGAATATCTCTTGTTTTCTACACCAGGTTAGGCCACATAGACTAAGAGTAAACCAACTAAAGGATATTTTCTAATATAACCATGTGGTACCATACTTATTTCAGAAAAAGGAGAATCGAATTACAAATTTCTTTAAAGGAAGAAAAATAAATGAGAAAACCCCCATATTAATCATTTGCATTTATTATCAATAACGGGGGAAATATACATTGACTTTATTTAAGTAAATGGTATTAACAAAAAATACAAAGGGGGAGATTGAAAATCCCGTGTGAATGGTTGATGAGAGTGGTTGTATTTTTTTCAATATATAATAAGGAATCAAATTCAATGTATAGTGAATTAATTTATGATTGGTGATTAATCATGGAAAGAGAAAGATTTAAATAATTTGAGAGACAATTATCCACATTGGTGATGATGTTTAGAAAATTTTTATGGATTCATTGGATTTCAATTGATAATATAATTATATATTTTAGTGATGATTCATGGAAAATTTTTATATATTCATTAGAGGTTATTTGGAATGACAGTTCTCCATGCAAATGTAAATATTACAGAGTTGTTCTTAATGAAAAAGACATGTTCCAACTACACTAGGAGATGTGAACATTGTCTACCACATTTAAAAGGTAGATATTATTTAAGGATGAATAGTTTTGAAATTTATAATTTAATTACAAAATAAAATAATTAATAGATCCTAAGTAGTTGTTCCATGATTATCATATATTGTTGGAATTTTATGGAGTGGTTTTTAAAAGAAGACCATGTAAAGATAATTTATTTTTTCATGAGGATAAGAGTGATGATTTTTGAACTGCTATTAATGCCAAAGACATGTGAAAGTGACATTAGGATAATTCACATTATTTACAACAATAAAAAATGGAAATGATCCATCCATTGGTATTTATAGTTAGATGGTGTTTAAATATTTCTATAAAGATTATGAAAATATTTATTTGCATAAGGAAGTATTGAAGCCCAAGAAAAAAAGGAATATATTTATACTTTTTCATGAAGATTATGTTGGAGAATGATTTATTTTTTCTTGGTAATTTAATACTTAGTGATGAATAATTATTTGGTTTTTTATCAAAAAAATCAGGCTAACCATAGGTATCCAAGGGACCTATGAAACCACTGCTGAGGTGGGAAAGCGGGTCAAACTAGGCCAGCACCCATGGCGGCATGATGAGGTAGCATAGTTCTCATAGGGAGTGAATGGTATAGTGTGATGATCATAGGTTAAATAGATCCCATATTTTTCACATGCACAAGGCACATAAAGAGTTCTCATGGACCATGAAAGGGTGTGGCGTGGCCCATGCATGCGGTGGTGTGTGAGGTATTTCGAGTGCAGAACCCCATTGTCAGATTGAGAAGTTGGAGGGATTGTTTTTATTATAAAGCAGAGCTCGAACAAAGTCAAGTCTAGTGTGGGATGAGAGACACATGGTGTACTATTCACCCATTAAAAAGTTACACATATAACATTTCTCGTCCCATATATTTCATCTCAGTAGTATGATATAAATGTCAATAATATTCAACCTTGAGAAACCCTATTGGTTACATCAACATAATACTACTACATCATAGGTAAGGTTGCCTTGCTATAGCTCTATGGATGATCACAATAGCTACATCGCATCTTCTCCTTATACTATGAATGGTTTGAAATCAATATATATGAAGATTTTGAGATATAGTAGGCTACACCATAATACATAAGCTTACACCATATGATAAAGTTCAAGTATTTTAGTAATTTTGTAATTTTTATGGGTACCGTGATGTGGAGAGAATAGTTGCATCATAGTAGTTATGATTGAATTTAAAGAGAAAAAACTACACTATGGAAGAATCACAATGTCATAAGGTTTCTTCATGACATTGTTGAGTTTTTGGCTACGTCGTAGTGAAGGAAATGAGAAGAGGTTGTGGAACAAAAAACCATACCATGACACAACTAGTTAGGATCATATTTTATGGTGTTTCTTCTTATACCATATGGAAATGCACTGCACTATAGAGATTATATTCATGCATGATTTAATATACTCACTTTCATGTGAGGATGAGCATGTGTAAGAAGAAATTGGGAAATCACCATGATTCTCAGTGTCTAGTGATATCAAAAATAAATATGGGAACCATATAGAGTTTGAATTATCAAAATATTTGGTAATATTGTTACTTGAACCATGAATTAGCAGTTTTTTTAGATCTATGAATGAGTTTCAACATAGTATTAATTTTATATTCGTTGCCTAAAAATGTGGATATAGGCAATGCACAATTATGAAAAATAGAAGAAACCACATTCCACTATATATTCAAATGGTAGTTACAGAATACATTTAAAGATGGGGATTCATGTGGATCCAAATATTGAGGATAATATTCACTATGATATTTTTGATAATAATATTCAAATACAGTGAATATAAATAAAAGGATAATTATAATGTGAAATATGGGTTTGACGCTATTATAAAAGAGATAAAAATTTCTTATTTCAAAGATGAGATCTGATATACTGCATCTACTATATATTCTAATTTATTGAAGAAAGAAATCCATTAAGGCTGATAACTTATTTAATAGGAGTATCTGCCTGGGAATTTTATAATTGAGTATTAATACAACTTTCACAAGATTTTAGATCCTTTAGTTGATAATTCTGATAAAGTAGTGATCTAGAGTGGAAGTTATATATTCCACTTATTAAAGAGTACTAGTATGATGTGCATAAAATATCTATTGTTGATATAGTAGAATTATAAGTCTTATAATTGAGGAACAAGGTTATTCAATTGATGCAAAGACATTTAGTGCAGTAGATAGATCTTGTTCATAAGTTTGTTGAAAATCATTGAAGAACGGGTGGTTCTGATATAAAAAATTCCATTGAAGAATTGGTGGTACTAGTATAAAGAACACTAGTCACTTAGGAATATTGATTATTTCCTACCCAAAAATTGTGTTCCAATTCAAGGCATTTGTATTCACTTAAAAGTTATAGTGATAATAAAATCCATGAAACAACCAAAGGTTGATCATGGCAAGGAGTAGGTTCTCACATCGAGACCAAACCATTTAAAAATATCTATTTGATGATATTACTTTTATTATATGCACTACATGTGTATTTGATTTTTGAGAGCACACAACAAATCCATTCCTATTAATTGGGTTAGAGGTTTGATATTAATATGGGATAATTCAAAATAAAGTAAAACTTGGTAAAATTTGGGTACACCAGTTCACACCCCCTCTTAGTGTCACTCCATGATTCATTTGGGCTCTACATTTGGCTCTCACATTGAGGTTGAACCTTATAAAAACTTTGTGTGTTCCTTATTATATTTATATTCTACATTTTTATTCAAGGTTGAGTGTAATTATTAAAGTGGTAGAATAGAATCCTAACTAGACACATGGGTTATTTTCTAAGGAAAAAGAAATTTAAAAAAAAAAGTAAGCTACGCTTATTCACCCTCTCTCAGTGTAGCCACTCAATCCATAGGGACTTACACCTATATTGAGATTTGATATTACATTGAAAAATAATGTAGTCTTACGTTAGCATCCCCAAGGTTATATTGGAGTGTTGATAGATCATGTGTTGTATCTTGACATTTCATTAGAGCACAAACATAGACTCATGGAGTGATGAAAGCTGCATTATCTCAAGTATATCCTTGGCATGTAATGTAGGTCATGTTGTTTTGGAAATGTATCCTCAACCCCCTAAATTTTCAGATTCTTAGAAAAATAATATCATAAAACTGATCATGTTTCCTTGAGTTCTATATTGAGTCATATATGTATGTTTTTTTTGATTCCATGAGATATTGTTTACTAAATTGGTGCCTTAAGAATTTCCCCATACTATTTTTTGGTTGGTGTAGGCCTAGGAAGTTGAAACAGTGTCCATTGATGAATGTACATGGCCTTTTAGTGATAATTACGGGATGAGTTTGGATCCCTGGTGTACTCTCAATCTCTTACGTAGGTACATGGCCTTTTAGTGATAATTACGGGATGAGTTTGGATCCCTGGTGTACTCTCTAAGAATTTAAATTGTCAATGATGGATTCTTAGGGTTCTTTATAGTACTAAATTGGTACATTGATGCATTATCAAATTAAAGGTCGATAATATATTGGCTGGGGGTATAGTTGTAAGTTTCCCAATTCATGATAAATTATTCCCCAATGTAGCCTTAACCCTAAATTATGATTCAAATACAGCTCTATTTATTTTAATTCTTATTTCACAACCTTTTACCTTACATACAAACACATCTAAAAAATAGAAATTAATCCCCAAATATTTCCTGCCTGCTAATCATTTTTTTTCATTTTCATATGGCCGGTTTAAGGGGTTGCCGGTACCCAAACACCATTTCACCACATCCAGTAACTTCACCACATCCAAAACAGAACTGCATTTCAAATTTCAAAAACCAAATCAAAATCCCCGCCATCCGCCTCGAGCCGCGACCCAAGCTTCAACCTACCTGATAGGCCTCGAGCCGCGCACCTGCCACAACAGTTCCTGTATGATCAGTCCACATGCCATGCGAAGTCCACGTGACAGCCCGAGTCCACCATCACGCGCCACCCTTCACCGGCGATGGAATCATCATCATCATCTCGAGCCGCGAGACGGCACCGCCTCGAGCCGCGCGCCTACACCAGGTCTGAAACCACAACCAGATCGCCAGCGAGCATCTCCAGCCTCTGTCGACACCGCAACGGCATCTTCCCTCCGGCATCACCACGTAATCACCACTGGTGGAATCACAGTGGGAACTTTCACTCACAAACCATCAACAACATCATCGGCGAGAACCGACCACACCATCGCCATCACCATCACCAAATACATTGCCAAGAAACGAGATTAAAGTAAGAAACAAAAACCATTTCCGAATGGTTAGAAATCACAGTAACACCACCGAACCGCACAAGCAACGCCCTGAATCTGAAGATCCCGCCGCCACCAACCAAAACGACTACTTCAGGCACGATGAAACTCACCTCACTCACCTGAGAAAGGCCGGGACCCCAAGAAACGCTGACGTAAGAGCGCGACCATCAGACGCTGAGAAGCACACCGCAGGACACCAGCAAGCTGCCGAGAATGAACCCAGGAGCGCTTCGAAGAGTATGCCGTCGACGGGGACCGGTCTTACACCTGCAGGACTGAACCAGCAACCATCGAATCCCCAAGAGAAACTCCACAGCACAGGAAGACCACAAAACTGTGCGACGCCGCAGAGAACCTGGCCGACTCACCGAGCTTGAGAGGAAACGCCGCACCATCCGCAGCGAAGGGGCGGCGGCGGCGAGAGGAAAACCCTAACTCGGGAGCCCTTTACGGGCGCATTGAGTATCCAAGCAATCCCCAAATATTTCAAAATATAAATTAAAGATTAAATTAATCAAATGTATGAATGATTCATATTTTACAACATTTTCCCTTATAATGCACATTCCCCCACACTTGAGTGATTACTTATCCTTAAATAAGTTCTCAAAACATGCTTCATAAATATCTTAATTTATCTCAGGATTGATTCTTGAGTCATTGAATGTTTAAATGAATAGAATTTAGTATATTCATGATTTTAACATATTCCACCATCATAAATCCATCTCCTTTAAGTTATTTATCCACTATTGGGTTTCTCACTTCCTTGATACAATTTAAAATAAAATATTATAGGTTAATTATTCCCTTCTTCATATGGGTTTTATATTTCCCTCACTTTCCATCCCATTTGATAACTAGGCACACACTATTTTTTTATTTTTAAGCCACAACATGTGACTATTCTAGAAATCAATCATCCTTTATAGAAGGCATCCCCCAAGGTTATTTTTGATGTCAAAAGCATAGATATAGATATGTTAAGTTCACTGTTAGAATTATAATTCACTCTATATATGGATTTTCTTTTTCACTCACACTCCCAGTAACTATTTATTTTATAAATTTCAAGTGGGGTATCAATTTATCATTTTACTCTAGTTTCAAAATTATTATATGATTGTATTTTAATGGACTAAATAAAATGCCATATATTATTAACTGGGTCACTTTAAAATATGTGGGATGACCCGTGGACCAAAAGTAAATATTTTCTTTTTTATTTTAATGTTACTTCAATTTAATGTATCATTTTTTTAGGAAACAAAAATATATTTTTTAAGTGTTTAATAAATATATATATAAATTAATAATATTTAAAATTTAAAACTTCTTAATAATAAGTGTTTTACATTTTTTATAATTTTTTTTTAATCTTAATAAAAAAAATGGGTTGGTCCATATACCAGTTTTATTAAAATGAAGTATGGACTAGAATAAATTTTTTGATCATGAAATAAATATAGGCCTGAATATACTAGTTATTTATTGTCCCAGTCCATGTAGGCTTGGCCCACTCTGACCTTATATATCTAGTTAAGTATCCCTAAATTCCACTAATATATACTCATTCCCATGAGATTTTAGGAATGGTCCCATGAATTTCAAACCCCATGGATCAAATTTCTCTATTTAAAGAATTCTAATTTGATGCATATTTTTCCTTATTCCCACATTTACATTCCTCTATAAATTTTCCCAATTATTGAAAAATTATTTAGCATCCTTGAAAATAGTATAATAATAAAAACCATTATGAATAACCTTAGTTTTTTTAGATTCCCACAATGTCCACTAGATGTAAATGTGTGTTAGTGGATAAGTATTGACAGTACTTCCTCTTATAGAACACACCTTCTAAGAATTCCATTATCCATTTTCTTATATAAAAATGGATCATCCTAGATATAATACTTCATAATAGCTTCAAATATTTTCCCTTATTTCCAATTCATTCCCTTTGAAATATTTCCATTGAAAATATGATTGGAAACTAAGAATGTTATGGCAGTCCTTTGGTTGTGACTGAAAATAGTTTCTCATTTAGAAAATCATACATGATAGGATAAGTAGGATCTTCCTTCAAGCCTTTCAAAATAGATAAGTGTTCAGCCACTTTATTATCATCCCATTTCATTTTCTTAATCTCTAGATCAAATTTTTACAAAAGTAATACTCATATAATCAAACTTGTATTTTCTTTCTTCTTTGATAGAAAAAATCTTAAAGTTGAGTGGTATGTGTAAATAGTAACTTTAATTCCAATGATATGTTGCCAAAAATTTTCACAGTATACACAACTTCTATAATCCCATTATAAATTATATAACAATTGATTTATGCATCATTTGATATCTTTTTTGTATAGTAAATAGCATATTTCTTCCTTTCACTTATCTTTCCAAGGACTAATCCCACAAAAAAGTCACTAGAATGACACATGATTTCAAAAGGGTGACTCCAATAAAATTATATGATGATGGGTGTTGAGACTAATTCTTTATTTAATCTATTGAAAACTTATAAATAGTTCTTTTAAAATTTTAATTTGGAATCCCTTTCCAATAGTGAGCATAATGGTCTATAAATCTCTGATAATTCCTTTATAAACCATTTTCAAAACCTAGTATGTCCTAAAAACTTTACCAGGTTTCAAAGGATCTAATTAATATCATTAAAAATACTAAAATAAATATAAATACCCAAATATAAGATCAACCATGATAGATAAATGAAATCACATGTACTGTGAATGAAGAAACTGTGTACCCCTCACTGAATATAGTTGTTTCATTTGTCTTCATCTCATGTAATTGATGAATATCACAAATGTGGAAGCATAATGGAATTCTTCCTCGAAGGGAATCCATAGGTTGTGTTGAATCTCTTATAATATGAGTGGTATTATCTAGTCACCTATGTCATACTAGTGAATTATGAAGGAAAAGGGTGAAATGGAAGAGAGATACAAGATTGATGGAGTTTCATGCAAGAATTTACAAGAAATCATACACGATCATATGGTAGTATACTCTTTTATATATATTTTGGGACTCTCTTGGTAACTCTATGAATTTACTCATTTATTAAAAATTCATGATTAATGCCTCTACCAATTATTCATTCATCATATTAGTGTAACCCCCATGTATTTCATCTTATGAAACAACACTTACATAATTATAGCCAACATGTGAGATTACACAAGCATTATAATTTAACATTCAACTACTATAAAAATCTAATACAATGTCATGGTATTGTATACCATGCCTTATGATATGTATAATCACACATTATGACTTGCATAGGTAGTATAATAAAAACATGCTTTATGATATCCAATTATTATGCAATACAATATAGCCAAATGCATCATATGCATAATGTATTTGGTTTATATGTCCTTAAATATCTCACTTTTACTAAATCATTATATCCTTTGTGTTATTTCACCTTATATCTCCTTATATATGATAAATTTTGAAATCATATCAAAAACCCATTTGGATATCTTCTAAAATACTTTTGGTAAGTTAACACTAACATCTCCTTATATCACATTGTATGGAATACCTTGTGAAATACCTATCCAAAAGTACTTTTGGATCAACTCTAAAAACCCTTTAGAGTACTTATTTATGAAAAACTCAATCCCTATTAAATTAACCACAAAGTATAGACCAATTGATCTTTACAACATTGAATATAAATATAAATCACTAAATCCATAAATATAAGTAAAGAGCGTCCTCTAGATAAGCATCAGTATTACTCAAGCTACAAAGGTATCTGGAGTGATCCCCAACAAACACATATATCTTTAAACCTATGTCCACCAGTTTTATCATATATAAGTGTTCATTATATGTAAAACCATGAATTTTAAAAATATTATTACATTATTCTTAAACATAAATATCCATTAATACAAAATAATGATCGTAAAGGCCTAGTGGATTTGTAAGACTAGGTTTATATCACGTTAAAAGGAACTTACACATGGAATCTTTATCTTATTCCAATGGTGAGTTTCTAAAATCCATTTGAGATCTTAAAACTGAATTGGATAACCTAGGGAATACATAAAGAAATGGGTGAGATAAAAATCCCATTAAGTTAATAAACATGATAAGGAATCATAAAATGTGATTCAAAGGTATAACATGATATTATAAAAGAGAATTATCATGAGTAATTTCATGAAATAATATCATAAAAAACATGGTATCATTTGATCATGGAATCATAGGAAATATAGATGAAACGTGAAACATTAAATAGTCATAAGTCAAGTCTAACTTCTAAGACAACATCACATGGTGGACAGAGACCCATAATGGAGTAGTTTTACTCCCTAATCTCATACATGACATCTCATGATACTAAATCTTTACCCAATTAATTAGAGAAAAATATGGGTGAATCCATCATAACATTTTCATAATCTATGTGTGTCACATAAAGGAAATAAATCATAAGGCATAACAAAATAATTACCCATAGAAAGAGAATGGGTTGCATAATCTTGCTTCATATCATAATCAAAGGAAATTTCATAATTAAGGATTTTGAGAAATTATCATATGGTATATATTACCACGTCAAAGGAAGGAGAATAAACTAGGTATATATTTGAGATACATATATTCATAATTTAGAATCAATCTATAATATCAAATTTTTTTGTCATTGATAAAAAATATTTTGAAAATATTAAAATCATTCTTGAGTAAAATAACATTTTCACTTTGATTAACATCAAAGTATTTCATCTTAGATGAAAAATATAACAACCCCGATCTTTATAAAACACTTAAACATGATTTATTACATAAAATTTCACTTAATACAACCCATAATATTTATAGTTCTAGTGTCTTTGGGTATTAGGAACATTACAAGACAAATTAATACATAAAATACAATATATTTATTGAAAAATTCTTTTACATGACCACAATATTCCTTCATACTTAACATTGCATGGGATAACTTGAGGACATGCATAAGAAAAGGGTGAGCTATAAAGCCCAATAATGGATTAAACAAGTCATAACATGAATACTACAATACATTTTAGGCAATAGGCATATCAATGGATTATAATAGAAACATGAACATAAAGGCATGATATAGCATGATTAACATAACATGGAAATGTGGCAACAACTTAAAACATTTCATCATTAATATAAAGGAATTAGGTAAACCCCTATCCCAAAATGGTGGGAAAATTTACTAAAAATAATTAGTTAAAACCATGTCCTAACATGATGTATCATGATACTAAACATTACCCAATGCATTGGAGCGCTATCAGGGCGCACCCTTCATAATCATTTCAATTTCATGCTTAAGTGTGCCACATAGATCATATAATGTGGATTCATTAAACATCATCATTTATTCCATTATTAAATAATTTGGAATACATATATTTAATTACCATTCAATAAGTATATGTTAATAAATTTTAATATCCTTGATATAGAAATGGGTATTATATTCACTATATGGTGATTTTGGCTTCGAAAATCATGGTGCAATTTCGCCAGCATAATGGCGTCATATGAAAATTCATAAATTCGGTTTATGAGTGATAAAGTGGTATATAATAATTTATACATGAAGTAGAAATTTATTTTATCATGTAACATAATTTAACAACATATTAAATTGAATTTATATGCATAATATAGAAAAAATGTTTGAATGGAAATAAGAAGAGAGAAATCCCTTACGGAATTTCGGTATGGTAATAGGTGTACACAGAAATAATTAATGAGAGAGAAAGGGGTATCCCATAATTAAAACATGATTAGGGAAGTATGGGGTAGTTTCTAAATCATACCCTAACATTTTTAATTTAAAATAAAATGGTATAACAATATAAATAAACTTGGATAAAAATGAGAAAGGAAGGAATCTCTTACTTGGATGTGTGATCCAAAAGGCTTGGGAGAGGCTTAAGAGAGGCTTACTGGGAGATTAAGGAGACTTGGGAGGACTCTAGGTAGTTCAGAGAAGAGTTATGAAGTGCTTTAAGGGATTTGGGTGATGAGGAATGGGATCTTGGGTGGGTTTATATAGGAAAGAAGGTAGAATTGTTTATTATTTAGGTTTTGGACACTACACACTAAAATATTCAAAACCACAAACCAACCCATGGTATTTGCTCATGGTTTTTTCTAAATAAGAGTGGAAAAAATTATTTTATTAGGAAAAGGTACGAAGATAATAAAATATTAGCCTTACTTATGTAGAGGTGAGTCACACTTTCAAGGAAATGAATTTAAAATCATAAAATATATTATACATTTTGGAGGATTTAATAAGGCATTATAAAATAAGTAAAACAAATCTAAAATCACATTATTTTAAATCTAAGACATATATTTGGTCTAATATTAATATTAAATTATTCATAACATCACTATTGGGTCATTAAAACATACTATATGTTTATATATTATTTAATTTTTACCCAAAAATTTGACTGTCTCATAAAATTATGAAAAAATATCCATTGGATAATTTTGAAGTCCTAATTCCAAAAATAATATTCATTTTATATAAATAATTTTCTAAATATGCGAATTTTTACTTTTAAAGTAAAAATCGACATTTATTGAAAATTGATGAGTTTTGACAAAAACAGTTTTAAAACTTTGATAAAAATTACATTTGAATTCATAAAAATTATATAATTATTTATTATTAATAAAAGTAATTTGATAATAATATTTTATTAAAATATTATTTATTTCAAAGATTCATTAATTCCTCAAAATAAATTCTTTAATACAATTTCTGTTTTATCATATAAAAATAAAATTCTTATCAAACTGATTACTTAATCATTTATGGATAAGGAATTGATATAATCATACATTATTTAATTATAATAACATTATTAATTAAAATCTTAGTTTAACATAATAATTTATATATTTCTTAAAATTACCATTTTTTACCTAAAAAGACAATTTATCAAATTTAACATTTTTTTAAGAAAGACTATTTTCATAAAAGAATTGATGGAATAAGATTTTTATTTATAAAAAGTTATTATACAATAAGTAACTAATAACTTATTACATAAACCCTTATAACACCCACTTAAGACCTAAGGGTAAGGTGTGCGATGGTGATAGACTCTTGGGGAAGCTCGGATAATATCGCCCAGGTGGTAATCTCTATTAACTTGAACTTCTCCTGTAAGTGATTCCGTTCAAGCTTAACATGTTGAAGCTCGGCTTTTTCTTGGTCAAGAGTGAGGCTCAGTGATGCTACCTCCTTTCTGATCTCTAAAAAATGAGCTTCGTATGGCCTGAGTCTACTGTATGAGGCCATCCTCTCCTTTGTCGGTATCGAAAGGATTTTTTTAAAACCTTATATTTATATCAGTTGTGTGATCACTGTTAAATGGATATATTATAAATGTTAATGATACTTAACGGTCATTTAAACCCAATAAATAAAAAAAGAGTGCATGTGTTTTCTATATCCATAAGACATTAAACGAAAGAATATTTTATTCATAAATGATCGGGTCATTACAAAAAAATGATTTTGAAAAGATCACTTTGAACATTTCTTGAGGAAAATGTCATTTCCATTTTAAAATAATTTATTTAAAATTTAAAAATTTCTCAAAAATTAAAGATTTTTTTTTTAAATAACCTTTGAAACATAAAAAGGAAGCTTTAAAAAATTGAGTGGTCATGATGGTGGAAGAGTTATGTTCATGCCAAATATGTTAAAAAATATTTCTTTCACATTTTTCTAAGAAAAGTCAAAACGTGCCTTATTCAGAAAATGATGGGGATATTCCTTTAAAAAAAATTGTAAAAATAAAATTAATGGTAAAAATGGCTTTAAATTATCATAGGAAAACATTTTTAGAAATCATGGATTTTTAAGGAAATGTATTTTTGACCGAAGTGAGAAATAAAATAGGAATTTATTAAAAAGATTTTATCAATAATTTTAAGTAAAAATAGATTAAAATGGTATTATTACTTGAAAATATCATGAATTACTAGAGTATAATAAAATTAAAGGGTTTTATTAGATAATGATCAAATAATTTCCTTCAATGGAAATTCAAGCATAAGAAATCCTGATTTAAAATGATATTGAAACATAAACCCTTACTGCTTTGGTAACTTTTGAATTGTGGATTCCCATGTATTAAGTAGATTAATTTTAACTTAAAATATCATGATTTATGAAGGATTCATTATATTTTATGTAATTGGGTAGTATATAAACCATTAAAAATAAATTAGGTTCATAAAAGAACATGTGTCTCAAAGAAGGAAGTTTGAGACAATACCCATACAAAGTTTGTATCATTGAAGTGAGAGTTAATAAATGGGGTGATTATGTGTAAAAAATTTATATCCACACAAATAAAAGTTTAAATACAGAATAAAACAATCAAAATTCATTTTACACATAATTTCATCATAATATAATCAATGAAGTGATTGTATAACCTAATGAATGGAAATTGAGTTAAGAAACCCCTTACCTCATGCTTCCCTTTAGTTGAGAACTCTTTAAACTCCATTATAGTGGTTTTAAACATGTTATTAACTTATACTAGAATCATATTATTATTTATAATATCATATATGATCCCTTTATAACATCTCATCACTCGTTTGTTAACAATCTTTCATTATCATTATTATTTTGGGTGTTATTTGCCTTGTTTTCTCCTACACGTATCATTATGAAAGCTCAGGATATTGAACATGAGTTATAGTTACATAATATAAAGAATTAAATTAATGTTATAAATATTTTTTTTCATTAGATGCATATTTGTAATCATTATTTAATTTTTAACATGGATAATGAATCACATCACTTCATAGAGACGGTAGGTCGTATGTACGCATGAACGACGTTGTCATTTCCTTAATGGGTTAAAGGGAAAGAAATTTTATTATAATTTATATTTTAAGAATAAATATAATTTCATATATATCAAATATATTCATTAAATTTATCCTTTTACCTTCCATGTAAAGCGTTGGTGAAAAACTAATCACATCACTTCATGAGGTGGTAGTCTGTCGTACACACGAGCGACGTTATCATATTTCTTACGGAATGGAAAGTAAGAAGGTATATGTGATATTAAAATTTAATAAGTATAATTATATAATAATTATAATATATAATAATTATACATAAAATTATATAAATTCATGATAAGTGGTGATGGAAAATGAATTATGTTGGTTCGCGAGACAGTAGTCCGCTATACACGCAATCAACGGTTTCATTTCCCTTTTGAGGGAGGAGGAGATGGTTGTAGGTCATGAACTTAACATAAAAACATATAATTATATTTAATATAATTATTTTATTATATAATTGTGTTTTAACAATATTTTAAGTATTTTTAGAAAGAAATATAATAAAATTCTTAGTTGAGGAGGTTGCTTTTTCTTTAGAGAGATTCTTTTGGTTAGCACCAAAATCCTTCCTAGGTTGGATTTCTGACTGAACCAATGATTATAAGATGATTTGAGAGAATTATGTAAGTTATTTGGGTATGTATTTTCTAAAACAAATTGTTTTGGAAGTGTGTAAAGGATATGATATGGGGTGGCCTTTTATAAGTGGGGGAGAGGACACGCTTGGAATTTTTTAAAAGAAAGAATTCTACCCACATTTGTCTCATAAAACAAGGATCCAAAATGAACCATTATCAAACCTTAGAAGATATAAGCTCAAAATATAACCATAAAATATAAATTAGACAAGTTTTTTGTAATTTTTAACCCTTATATTTTTTAGTTTAACCTTCCGATAAACCTGTTTTTATCTTAACCGTGGTAAATAATTTTTACTATTTTCACTATTAATTATGGTCAAAAAATAAGTTTACCTTATCAGATAATATAAATTATTATGATTCTAAATATAGAATCCATTTTTTCAAATTAAAATCACATAATTGGAATAATTTAATTTAAAATTAAACCCACAGACATGTTGAAAAAACGGTTTTTCAAGAAATGCATTTTTAAGGAAAAGATTATCTCATATTAAATATATGAAATTTAATCATAGTTATATGAAGGTAAAATCATATTTATAGATATTTAGTATATAAATTTAATTTAAATCATTCCTAATTAGGGTTTATTTTAATTATTTAAAATTGATAAACATTATACACCTTAAAACAGTTCTTAGAAAAAAAATGGTGTTTTAAAGCCTAAAAATAAAATTGTACGAAAATATAGTATAAAGATGATTTAGATATAATTAATTTGATTTAATATAACTAAATAATACTTATTTTAATTTTAAATAATAATGGGACTAAATTTATTAAAAATAAATGACAATTTTATAAAAATCAATGTTTTTCAATATTCACTGAAAATTCAATATTCTCCAAAGAAAATAGCCATAAGTTAATAATGATATAATGATTTAAAAAATTATGTCCATTTTTTAAAATAAATTATCTAAAATTGTTAAAAAAATAATTTTAAATTATGTGTGCAAAGAGAGACTAAACCGCCTTTTATAAAAATAAAGTTTTTCATAAAACATTTCTTTTTCTTTCAAATGGTTCTTAATTTATTTCTAATTAGTAGATAACCATTGAGTTTATTTTATACATGTGTAAACCATATAGTTTTCATAATTTATCTAGTCTTATTTGTTGGAACCATGGTCATCTATGTATGAATTGAAGTATGGTTTGTGTTTGTTGTCAATCCTCAGAGGAAGTTCAGAATGTGTGCCAGCAGAGTACTCATACAGGTCAAGAAGATAACAGTATTGAAGGTGGCACCATTTTCCAGTGTTTGCCAAATTTCTGGACCTCAAAATTGACAAAAGGGGAAAACAATGTTTTTTTGGTAAAGGGACTTGCTCGTCGAACATGTGTCGCGCAAGTGACTTGCGCGCCGAGAAAGGACTTGTGGGCCAGTGCCTAGGAGGATTGGAAAATTTCAAGCCATGTGTTTTTCAAGATCAGAACTTCAAAATATGGCAATGTAAAGAGGGTCGTGCAAGTATTGGTTTGGTCACGCAAGTGAGTAGCGCGATAGAGGCTAGGGCGGTTGGAGTTGCGCGCCGGAACTTGCACACCGAGAGGAGGCTTGTGCGCCACTACGCAGGGTGTCCAGTTTTCCTATAAATAGAGGACCACCCCTCATTTGGAATAAAGTTCAAGACTTAGAGATTTTCTAATATATCATCATGCAAGTGTTGTAGTCGCGCAAGTGGTAGTTTGGTCGCGCAAGTAGAAGTTGTGCGCCAGTTGTTGGTTGCGCATCCAAGGTGGTTTGGGTGTAAAATACGGTGAGTCGCGCAAGTTTGGAGTTGAATAAGAAGGTGTAATGCAAGTGTTTTGGTGACACTTGCATGCCGAATTTGTGCCGCGCAAGTGACTTGTGCGCCAGGCAGTAAAGAAGCGCGAAAGTGTTTTTTGAGCTGTGAGAAAGTTGGGAGATTGCCCGGTACCCTCGGTGCAAAGTGAGATTCATCAACGGGTGAAAGTTGGACTTCAACAGAGCATCTACATACAACAGAGGATGTACTCATTAGCAATGATGAAGAGACCTTCACGTCTATAAACTGACTGTGACTTCACCAAAGGTAGTGAGCCAGGGGGAATCAACGGGAGTGACCCGAGGGACGCAGTGAGCTACCCCTGATCTTTTGTAAAGGCAGTGAGCCTGGGACAGAGTGACTGTGCCTGAACCTTTGTAATCCACATCTAGTGAAGTATAGTGGAATTTGGTATGACTGGAAACTTGTCGGTGTATGCTCCTTGGACGTAGCCCTTAGCAGTGAACCAAGTAAAAATTGATATATCATCTCTTTACATGTGAATGTTTCATTGTTGATCATATCCATCATATAGGTTTAACTAGTTCCTACCAATGTGGGAACAAGATTCTTGTTTTTAGAAGAAACATTTGTCACCCTGATTCACCCCTCCCCTCTCAGGGTGTCCCAGGGTCCTACAAGTGGTATCAGAGTGAAGGTTGCTGGTGTTAGATCTGTCCTTTTCCGTTATGGAAAATTCGGCCAGTGTTAGGGGAGTCCCCCTCTTTGATGGAAGTAATTTTCAGATTTGGAAGAACAGAATGAGATCTCATCTAAGATTCATTGGAATGGAAGTTCTGTTTTCCACTATGCAAGGTATTAATGTTTCTGATTTAACAGTACTAGCTATGACTGATGCAGATAGAAAAACTCTCGATGTAGATTCTAAAGCACAGAATTCTCTCACTGCAGCCCTTTCTGATCAGATCTATCTAAAATTGATGAGTTTCACCTCATCAAATTACATGTGGGATAAAATTGAAAATATTTATGAAGTAGATAATAAAGTGAAGGAGGAAAAACTACAAGTGCTGCACAATAGGTTCGATGATCTGAAGATGCATCCTGATGAGAATACAGACTCCTTCTTCAATCGAATAACTGAAGTGGTTGGAGCAATTCGGGGAATAGGAGAAGAAATCAAAGACGTTGACATTGTGAAGAAAATATTGAGAAGGCTACCACCCCTGTACAATTCAAAGGTGTCATCCCTTGAGGAAAGAGATCTTTCCAAACTTTATTTGGATGATCTATTGAGCAGCCTGGTGGCATATGAAATGAGAGTCAAACCAGAAGATTCTATGAATCAAGTGAGCAAGGAAATGGTGTTCAAATCCATTGAGAAACTGAAAATCTCAAAATATAGTAGTGGTGAAGATTATGAGGAAAAAGAAATTATTTCTCTCATTGCAAAGAAGTTCCAGAATGGAAAAGGGAAATTAAAAGGGAAGTTACCTCTAGATTGCTTTCGTTGTGGCAAAGTTGGTCACATTGCCTCTCAGTGCTTAAGAAAGTTCGATGATGAGAATAGCGATGATGAAAACATTGAGAAGCCTCAGAAAAGATTTTTCAAAAAGGGATACTTCAAATCCAGAAGGAAAGTACCAAAGAAGAGCTTTGTCTATGAAGAGGAAGATGGTGATAATGAATTCGGTGATGGAGAAGAACTAGAATTTAAAATTGGAAACCATGCTTCCATGATGGCTACTGTTGAAAAATCAAAAGATTCTGGTGGAGAAAATCAGTTGAAAATTAGTGCAGATCTCGAGTTGTAACTTAAGGATGTTGTTAGTAAGCTCAAGATTAAATGTAAGAGTTGCAATAAGTGGAAATAAATTGTATAAAAATTAAATGAATATGTTGATCAACTTAAAGCTGAAATTGAACGACTAGAAGAATTGGGGAAATTATAGTCTAAAATACTTTAAATCAATGATGATGGAGTGGATTTGAAGCTGAGAATTGAAGAGAAGTAAAAGGTCATCAATGACCTCACCTCCAGACTAGAATAAAAGTCCAAGACTTCTGAGCATCTTGAGGAGGAAGTTGTTACTATTAGGAGTAAACTTGAAAAAGATTCAATTTCAAAAGAATCAAGGAAGAAAATATAGTTTGGAAGGTTCTCAGATGCTGAGCTACTAGAGAGAGAAAAACATGGATCTAATGGAGTTGAAAATATTTTAAATGATCAAAGACCTGTCTGCATGGGAAATAGTGTAATTGGTTGTGTGGCAGAATCATCAAATGCTATAAATAAAGGTGATCAAAATAAAGGCAATCTTAAAGTGGGTGATGTGGGAAATTCTTCTAAGGTGATGAAATAGAAACCCCCAATTCAATCTGAAATAAGAATAGAAGATTATCCTCGAGCCTCGTGGAAAAAGGATCCCTCATACTATTATCCCATAGAAGAAGGTATGAGGATAAATTCAAGTGAGAAGATATTTCCTCTCATGAAGTGTCAGTTTTGTGGCTATTTGGTCCATACCATGTCATATTTCGAAGAAGCAAGGAGCTACTTGAATTGGGAAGATCTGGGAAGTCAACAAAATAGAACGATTTAATATCCTTCATCTTATAGAAGAAATGTCTTCTATGGTTACTGTTTTCATTGTTCTAACTTTGGCCATAAAGCTATGTACTTCAGGCAGAGGTACGACAGGAGAAACTCATACAACTATCAGAAACGGGCCAGTTCTCACCCTCCTGATGGTATTGTTCTCACAAATAGTTTTTATCCTCTGGAAGAAGATTATGGGTATGAAGAATCCGATTGTGTGGAGGAAAGTATTAGAAGGCCATCAGTATCCTATACTCAATCTAATATCTCATGTAAAGAAAAGAATAAGATCGAGAAATCCAATCTTGTAGAAGTAGTCCTCAAAGCTACAAAGAGAAGCAGCACCTGGATTCTTGATAGTGGATGCTCTTCCCATATGATGGGAAATGCTGACCTTTTGAATAACATTAAAAGAAGGTTTATGGAACAGTGAGGTTTGGTAATGATGGTGCTTTGAAGATTAAAGGCAGTGGGAATACTACTCTCGCCAATAGAGAGATAAAGAAGATTGAAGTTCTTTATGTGGACGGTCTACGTCACAATCTCCTCAGTGTGAGAAAACTCTGTGATTCAGGGCTCATAGTAACTTTCAATAAAAAAGGATGCACTATTAAGGTAAAAACAAGGAATTCTCTTATGAAAGGCTATAGAACAGATGGAAACTTATATCAGGTTGACAGCAAAGTGAACTCCTGATATTTTTCTGTTGAAGAAGAAAACAATTTGTGGCATCAAAGGCTGGGGCACATTAACCAACAAGACATGGAAAAGATATCTAAGCTGAAGATAGTCATGGATATCCCCATTCTGAAGCGTGAACGCGAAAAGTCTTGTGATGCTTTCATTTGTGGGAAGCTGTTCTGCAGTTCATATCGTCCAAAGAAGAAAATAGCATCTCATCTTCTTGATCTAATTCATACAGATGTATATGGGCTGATAAATGTTGTTGGCACTCATGGAGAAAGGTACTTTGTCCTTTTCATTGATGATTACAGTAGAATGGCATGTGTTATGGTCATTCACAAGAAACGATAAGTGCTTGACTACATGAAAACATATCGGTGAATCGCCGAGAATGATACTGGACGAACAATCAAAGTGTTGTGATCTAAAAATGGAGGGGAATACACATCCATTGAGTTTGAGAATTACTTATAAAAACATGGAATACAGCATGAGGTAGCTGCTGTGAGAACCCCACAGCAAAATGGAGTTGTTGAGAACCAGAATCGACAGGTGATTATCCACTAAATGAGGATAATATTCATTGTTAATATATATAATATTCATGTTCTTTATTATTCATAAACACCATTTTAGTGCATTTTACACTTTGAACATCATTTCACATTATGATTGTAATACCTTCTTAAAATGCACTATTATGTGGTACATTTTTGAACATCATTTGAAGTACCCAATGATTCATCTGATTATACATATTTTAATTTGATATTTTTTTAAATTTATCTACACTCCAATATGAACATGTTTCATTCAGGGATTAATGGAGAATTCATGGAAGAAGATGGGGATATTTTGTGATGAAAGGAAGCAATTCTAGAGAAGGCAGATTGGACACCATCCCACTAATGAGACTGTGGGGCCCAACATACAGTCCCACTTAATCCCAAATTTCATGGGATTCTATAAGACATGTATAGTAACAAATAAATCTTCAGTAGATAATGCTAATTCGGCCTCCATGGTGGTTATTTAGGCGGCCCAAGTTAGAGATAAAATTATGGGCCAGATTCTACGGCCCAGAAAAACAGACCACCAATTAAACCATATCTCTAAAACCATAACTCATTTTGGGCTGAAATTTTACAGTCGGTTAGGAGACATCTGGGGATCCATTTTATTCTTCTATGGACCACTCTGATTCGGCCATATAGAATGTCATAAAAGGGCGTCTGTTCGGTGTATGAAGGCTGGCTGCCACCTCGGGTCAAATGTGGAAAAGTCTAAGTTCCACAAGCTTTCCACCACCCTAGGCCTACCATAATCAATTGGGATGCTTTGTACTGTTGGAGGATCGACCCAAGGCTTCCAAAATTCCTATTTAAGGCAGTGGTGGTGGAGGAGTTGATAATCTTTTGAGCTTGTTTTCATCTTAATGTTATGCTGCCAATTTCTCTTTGTAATATTCTTCCTTCACATGTAAGTTGTTTTAATTTATCCTTGTTTCTTAATAAAAGTTCTTTTTCTCTTATTATTCTGTTATTATCCTTATCACTTTGATACCGTTGGTTCAAGGTGTGAACTTTTTCATACAAAACCTTGTGATATTATCACACAACGGTGGAGTGATTGTTATTTTATTGCGTTTTTTTTACTTCTCCATTTCCTCCCTCATGAGCCTACTTTCCACTTCCATTGAAATCATAGAATCAATGGAGGGCTAACCCACTTATGGGTTGATCCAAGGGAGTAGAAAGGGGCTGGATTGGATGTTATTTATCACCTCATTAATTTTTAATCACTTCTTTAATTGAGATTTTTATTTGATGGTTTTTAAACTCCATCGTCCTTGTTGAATTTAAGGCCACACACTTCAAGTGATAATACGAACCTTTACCTTGAAGTGCTCAAAACTTTGATCCTTCAAATGTATAGGTGATTAGTATTAAAGGGTTTAGGCATTAAACCAGTAAGTGATGATGTTGTTTTATCTCCTTAAATGAACCCATCTCAAATTTAAGAAATTGAAATCATTAAAAAGAAAATACGTCCAATCCACCCCGAGCGATAACCTAGGATAAACTCATTCTTTTAAATTGAATTCACTTAAATCTGTTAGTTATACTTTAAAACCATATAAAATCAACCCAATTTGGCCACTTCATAGCCAAAAACAGTCCATAGAATGTACGTGTCTATAGGTTTCTTCTTAGGTCTCTGAGGATTCGATAACCCAAGCTAAACTACAAGGACCGTTTTACCTTCATCTCTTGGGTAAATTTGAGCGAGAATCAACAGGTCAATAATATGGCCAGGACTATGCTGATTGAGAGTGGTATCTCTCGCCATTACTGGAAGGAAGCTATTGAAGTTGCAGTGCACATTCAGAATCGAACAGGGCTTTATATGGGAGAAATGAAGACACCATATGAATTGTGGCATGGAAGTAAGCCTTCATTGAAATACTTTCATGTTTTAGAAAGCAAATGTTTCATTCGGAATAAAGAAGTAAATCAAGGGATGTTTGGTTATAATGATGATGAAGGAATTTTTCTTGGGTATCCAATGAACAGCAAAGCCTACAAGTGTTTCAATAAGCGATTAGGAAGGATTGTAGAAAGCACTGATGTTAATATAATTGAAGAGAAAACCACAAATGCTTCAAGGATATTATATGCTGATGTGATAGAAAGTGAAGAAGAAAGTGAATGTGGAGAAAATACAAATATAGAAATAGAGGAAGTTGTAAAAAACACTCAACAGTCACATCATGATGTTGACTCGGAAGAAGAATCTGAAGAAGGAACTGTGGCTGGAGAGAATGCACCTGAACCGCACAGGAGAAATCGTAGAGCTGAGATTGATCCATCTAACATAATTGTGGACAGGAGTGCACCCACACAAATAAGGAGGATGAGGAATAACACACAATATGCATTTCTGTCAGTTGTGGAGTCATCCTCATTTGAAGAATCTATAGAGGATGAATCATGGGTGAAATACATGAATGAAGAATTAGATCGGATTGACAAGAATCAGACAAGGGATCTTGTCTAGAGACCCGAATGTCACAATGTGATTGGTACAAAATGGATCTTCAAGAACAAGTTTGATGAGCATGGAAGTGTTATCAGAAATAAGGCACGACTAGTATGTAAAGGATACTCCCAGATTGAAGGCATTGATGTTGAAGAAACCTTTGCTCTAGTGGCTAGACTGGAGTCAATCATGATTTTCCTTGCCATAGCACTCCAAAGAGGATATAAAGTATATCAAATGGATTTCAAGATATCATTCTTGAATGGTATAGTCGAAGAAGAAGTCTACATTGAACAACTAGTGGGTTTTATTCTTGGTACTGATGAAACAAAGGTCTGCAAACTGAAGAAATCTCTATATGGTTTGAAGCAGGCACCACGAGCATGGTATTCCCGGCTGGACTCGTATCTCAAGAAGCTGGAATTTAAAAAGAGGAGAAGTAGATCAAAATCTATATGTGAAGAATTCTCCAAAAGATCAATTCATGTTTCTAGTCTACGTTGATGATGTCATATTTGGTGGCAGTAGGAAGAAATCAATGGATGGATTTGCCAATCACATGAAATAAGAATTTTAAATGTCTATTATTGGGGAGCTCACATATTTTTTGGGGCTGAAAGTGATTCAAAAGAAGGATTACACTTTCATTTCTCAGGAAAATTATGCAAGAGAGTTGCTAAAGAAGTTTAATATGCAAGACTCCAAACCGATGTCAACTCTGATTGTAGTTGGAACTAAACTTGGAAAGCATTAAGATGGGACCTCTGTAGATCCCACCACATATAGGAGGATCATTGGGATCCTACTGTACCTGACAGCGACATAGCCAGATATTGTTTTTGCCACATTTCTTGCAGCTTGCTTTCAGAGTAATCCAAATGAGTAACATATGGCGGCAGTAAAATGAATCATGAGGTATATTCAAGGTACTCATAATTGTGGCTTATACTTTGCTGCAGGAAGGAACAATGAATTATCAGCATTTTCTGATGCTGACTGGGCTGGCAATGTTGTGGACAGAAATTCCACCAGTGGTGGAGCATTCTATATTGGTAATAAATGTGTTGGATGGTTGAGCAAGAAACAAGAAAGTACTTCTCTTAGTACTTATGAAGATGAGTATATCTCCGCCACAAAGGAATGCACTCAACTGTTATGGATGAAGAAACAATTAACATATATTGGTGATGAGGTGAAGCAACCAATGGTGATTTACTATGATAACAAGAGCACAATTGATCTTACGAAGAATCCGGTTCAGCATTCTCGTACAAAACATATTGAAATTCGGTATCACTTTATCAAAGATAAAGTTGAACAAGGCATGATTAGAATGGATCATGTGGGAACTGATGAGCAATTGGTTGATATCCTGACCAAGCCACTGTCAACGGCTGTATTTGTGAAGCATCGGTTGAACCTCAGTGTTTAGCCACCTCCCAGTTCATATGGAGGTTACGGGAATCCCCTATCCCCAGTTATGTTAATTGTTTTTAATCTGTTTATGGATGCGATGCGGGTTTGTGGGGGAGATACTATCCAGGGGGGAGTGTGGTTTAAGCTGAACAATGAAAAATTACCGGTCTTTGGGTTTATTGTCAATGGGGGAGAAAGGAATAAATTCAGGCATGTAATGCATTTGTGACACATTGAGAATTCAGAGTCGGTGATATAATGGGAACCCAATTCAAGATTTCTCTCTTGTTTTCTACACCGAGCATTGTTCACGTAGACTTCGAGTGTTGGCTGAGTTGATTCTTGCATTTTTGGTTTGCATGTGGATGGTGATCTATTGAATTTATTTACTGATTACCAACAAACCCAAAGGGGGAGATTGTTGGAACCATGGTCATCTATGCATAAATAGGAGTATGGTTTGTGTTTGTTTTCAATCCTCAAAGGAAGTTCAGAATGTGTTCTAGCAGAGTACTCATATAGATCAAGAAGATAACAGTATTGAAGGTGGTACTGTTTTCCAGTATTTGCCAAATTTTTGGACCTCAAAATTGACAAAAGGGGAAAACAATGTTTTTTTGGTAAAGGGACTTGCGCACCGGACCTGTGTCGTGCAAGTGACTTGCGAACTGAGAAAGGACTTGCGTGCTGGTTCATAGGAGGATTGGAAAGTTGTGCGCCATATGTTTTTCAAGATCAGAACTTCAAAATATGGAAAAGGAAATAGGGTCACGCAAGTATTGGTTTGTTCACACAAGTGAGTAGCGTGAGAGAGGCTAGGGCGGTTGGAGTTGCATGCCAGAACTTTCATTCCAAGAGGAGGCTTGCGCGCCACCATGCAGGGTGTCCAGTTTGCCAATAAATAGAGGACCACTCCTCCTCATTTGGCACAAAGTTCAAAACTTAGAGATTTTCTGAGCTCCCATCACGCAAGTGTTGTAGTCGCGCAAGTGGTAGTTTGGTCGCGCAAGTAGAAGTTGTTTGCCAGTTGTTGGTTGCGCGTCCAAGGTGGTTTGGGTGTAAAAGATGGTGAGTCGCGCAAGTTTTGAGTTGAAGAAGGAGGTATCACACAAGTGGTTTGGTGACACTTGTGCACCGAATTTGTATCGCGCAATTGACTTGCGCATCAGGCAGTAAAGAAGCGTGACAGTGTTTTTTGAGCTGCGAGAAAGTTGGGAGATTTCCTGGTACCCTCGGTGCAAAGTGAGATTCGTCAACGGGTGAAAGTTATACTTCAAAAGAGAATCTACATACAATAGAGGATGTACTCATTAGAGATGATGAAGAGACCTTCACTTCTATAAACTGGCTGTGACTTCACCAAAGGCAGTGAGCCAGGGGGAGTCAACGGGAGTGACCCGAGGGACGCAGTGAGCTAGCCCTAATCTTTTGTAAAGGCAGTGATCCTGGGATAGAGTGATTGTGCTTGAACATTTTTAATCCACATCTAGTGAAGTATAGTGTAATTTGGTACGACTAGAAACTTGTCAGTGTATGCTCCTTGGACGTAGCCCTTAGCGGTGAACCAAGTAAAAACTGTTGTGTCATCTCTTTGCATGTGAATGTTTCATTGCTGATCATATCCATCATATAGGTTTAAATAGTTCCTACCAATGTGGGAACAAGATCCTTGTTTTTAGAAGAAAAAGTTGTCACCCTGATTCACCCCTCCCCTCTCAGGGTGTCCTGGGGTCCTACATTATTCATACTCGTCGACTTAACATCTAGGTTATAATGTTCACTTTTAAATAGTAATATTTTCATTGACTGACGTGTTTCATTTAAACTTGATGTTGCATGCATTGTAACCTATCAAATTGATTGAATTTATTTTAAAATAAATATATCATAAGGTTTCAGGTTGTTAAATTAACTTCTAATATTAGTGTTCTATGACATATATGCTATCAAACAAGATGTTCCTATTTTAAAATCTCAAGGTGTTACACATTCTCATATGATATTTTTATCCAAGACATTGGGTAATTATGGGACATTAAGTATTTCAATCCAATATATCTAACTCATAAATTATTGATTATCTCAATATAGACTAACCAAGTCGATGAATACAATACATTTCATTCACCTTTATAGATAAACACATAACATGTCCCTTACCCAAATAGATAAGTTGTAATTTCCCAGATTTTACATGTATTATTTTTAAATATTATATGGATTAAATTCAAGACCAGGAACTGAGACTGTGTGAAATTATGAGTCTTTATGTGATTAGAATAATTGTTTAAAAAATATTAAAATATTAAATAGCACGTGCATATAGTTTTCCTAAAAAAGTAGAATAACTTCTAAATGAGTGTCTAGATCAGAAATCTGAGGATACCGTTGCATTTAGAACAACAACTTTACCCTAAGCGCAACCTAACATTGGTCGGTGCGGGTTGATTGTGGAAAGTCATCATAGGCATTTTAAATGAATAAAATAAATTAGAGAAAATTTATTTTAATTTATTTTTTTGATGCAGTAATACAGCAAAAAGTTTTCTTTTAAATAATCCCTTTAGAAGATATCTGAGGTTAGTCTCATAACCCTAGAATTCTCTAGGGATACTGGGAGAAAACTCTAGAGAATTCTCTCGAGAAGACGATGACAGAACTTTGGATCAGAGATTGACGAACATCGTTCTTGGAAGATCTCACCAACGACAACAACGTGGTGACTGATCTTTTTCAGTATGTGATTTAAAATCCAGGTAGGATACGTTATTTCAACTCTTCTTTCCCATTCTTGATTCCTACGATGAACACTGACTAATCCGTGAATAGATTATCCCACGGATGGATCGTACTTTCGATATGGGATGATATTTGTAGGGTTTATCGGGATTTTGATTCTAGAGATTTTTTCTTGATTTGTTTATCATTATTATGGGAATAGATTGAGATTGTAATGAACAATAGCTGAGGTTTGTTCCTTGGGGTTGTTCCTTGTGCATTTTTCTCCCCTGGTTTTTGGCGTTCTTGGCATGTGTTCTTCCTTCTTCCCCCAAACTTTGAATAGTTGATTATTTCACCTTCGATTCTTGGTACAAAGATCTGAAATTAGAGATTTGGCATCGAGACAACTCGATGGAGGTGTGACGGTGGGCATGGTAGCAGATCGAATGGTGGTGGGTTCAAAATATGTGTTCTTAAATAATTATGAAGAATGCCTATGATCATGTTTTTTTGATCCATTTTAGGGCCTGAAACTTGTCTATTCGGTGTTAGAGTGACCATACGACCTTTGATTTTGAGTTTCGATGCGAACCAAGCACTGGAGCGGAACCCGGGTGATTGATTGAGGAGAGTAGGAGGAATAAGATAGGTTCTAGAAAACCCTATATACACAGCGTGTAGTCCCGGCTACATGGCATGTGTTCATCATTAGACCACTCGGTGTGTACATGGGAAGTATACAGACATGCGGTGGAGTACATGGGTTTCCTACACAGCATGTAATCCCCCACACATAATGGCCTAGACTAAGTACACAGGTTGCCTCATATACTAGTACATAGGAAGGAATACGCAGGATAATGTTATGTACTGGCACATGGCCAAAGCACACGGGTGGACTCCGGATGAACGAACATGGAATGTGACTCCTTCTACATGTTGTGTACCCATATTATACATGGAATGTTCTAAAAACACGGTCCATTGTACATGGGTAGTACTCAGGGTCAATGGATATGACGTGTGACCCTACTATATGTTGTGTACCCCTTTCTACATGGATTGATTCTATTTTCCTACATATCTTAGGCAAGTTTGGTTAGGGTTTTTTCCTTTTATCATTTCCCTGAAGGTAAGTATGAATCATTTCTTACTCATAGGACTGTGATCCGTTCAGCAGGACTTCCTGAATAGAGTTTTTGGAATCCCATGAGAGGCCTAGAGCAGGATCCTCTATTCATTATTCATTCCCTAGGTGGAGTTTTTGGTATCAATGTGACCAACACTACGCAGGCGTCGATCCTCTACTTGGAAGATTAATTCAAATTGAGTTATTGGTATCACCCCATATCCATATTTGTGATCCTCATCTATTTTATCATATCTATCTTCAGATATATCAACATATCTTTCTCATGGTGAGACCCAATGAGCAGTACCTCTCAGACAGATGTCATCATCACTGTCAGACTCAGGAGTGTGTTCTCCCAGATGAGTGATTCATGGAATCTTCTAGCTAAATTCCTAGGGTTAGTATGCAGTGGTTGTGACTTACCTCTAGACTATGTGTGTTGGTTGAGTATATCTATATATTCTTGGTATGTGTTTTGTATACATGTAATTGTGTAGAGCTAATGGTATCTTTCCTTTGTTGTATTTCTTTGTGGTTTTTGAGTGTCCTGATGAGTATTGTTATACTCACCCCTACACAAGCTTTGCCCACATGTGTCATGTCTTTTGTAGATGGTCAACCTTTTAATGGAATCCTAGGAAGACTAGGACTACATGGTGCTTTTTGAGATCGGATAGACCGAGGTGTGTTCCTGCATCTATAGACAGTAGTCCCAGTGCCTTTTTCTTACAGGTTGGACTTGTGGTTACAGACCCTTTTTAGTGGGCTTTTATTCTAGCCCTATTTAGTTTACATTACTTTACTTTACTTTATTTTGTACTTTGGTTGTGGGATATAGTGGTATGCATGCATTGTTTACTTAGTGGATTTTACATTTCAATATTTTGTGGGATTGGAGATGTGCGTATGCATACAGGTACATAGGCAATGCCTACCATGTTAGTGATATGCCCACTTGGTGCTAGTCACCAGCCCCTAACCTATTGGAGGTGGTATTGGGGAGTCATGGCATGGTCCCCACTGGGATGGGCTGTAAAAGAGTGGTATCAGAGGTGGTTAGGGATAATTTAGTACTGGGAATCTATGATATTGTTTTGGGGAAATAGTTTTAAGTGTTTCGAGTTCAGATTTTGGGCTAGGGACTCTAGTGTTGGTATGGTGGTAGGTGTATCCATACACCAAGACTCTGATAATCTGATTTTTGACTTAGTACATGAAAACACTACTTATAGGGAAAATAATGGTTCATGCATCATATAGTTATGGGTTATGGTTTCCAGGTCCTTCTTGAGTCATCTCTCCAAATATAATCATTAACTGTGGTATGTCTTGTTTTCTTACAGGATGCCTACACAATGCATACCATATAGGATTTAATATATTGATTATGAGGATGACCCCCCTCAGTGATGAGGCTTTGATATAGGGACTAGTTCCCCAGATGTCACCTCTAGGTGGTGCACTAGCCATACTTCCACCTATGGAGAAGCATGTGGTACCCGTAGTACCAGAAGATGAGGAGTGTAGGCTGAGTTCACTTCACAAGTTTTAGTGATAGAGACCCCTTAGGTTCTAAGGTGATCCTGACCCACAGAAGGATGAGGACTGACTTGAGGTGGTGACCTGAGTTTTGCATCTAGTCGAGACACCAGTGGATTAGATGGTGGTCCTGGTGGTGAGCCTTCTACATGGCTCATCAGCACGATGGTGAAGTTTTTCTATCCAGACTCATGACAAGGAGACTCTTTCATAGATAGAGTTTAAGAACCTATTCATAGAGGATTTCTCACCAATTACATTGAGAGTTGTGCATATATAAGAGCTTCTTCAACTCCAGTGGGGCATCATGATAGTGGATGATTATTCATCGAGGTTTACCAGCCTTTCCAGGCACTCTATGGATATGGTTAGATATTAGTAATTTAGGGCCCTGCCCTTCAAGTGAGGTTTGCATAGAGACATCTGAGCTAGTATTATCCCTTTGTGCATTCTGGCATATACTAGAGTGCTTGAGAAGGATTTGGTGGTTGAAAGCTTCTTGGCTAAGCAGATATAGCTGGTGATATTCAGCAGTGGATGATCATTAGTAGAGACTTTGGTAGTAGGGAGTCAACGTCAGTACCAGGGACCTAGACATGGGAGATGTTTCAAGAGGAGGTCCCAGGATATATGATCTACATCTTAGGGATCACAGGTTGGGTCTAATCAGTATAGAGAGAGGCAATTCTATTCATGTGATAGTTGGGTACATCTCACTCGAGATTGTCTATCCATCCCTCTTGCTAATAAGGCGACTATGGATGAACCACCAAGGCAGAGACAGTATCAAGAGAAGGCAGATATGTCGGGTGGTGGATGTGGAAGAGAGGCTGGGAGAGAAGTAGGAGGTGGTCAACATTTTGACTTGCTACCACCACCACCCCTAAGTGTTCCACGCTAGGCTTAGGGAGCTGGAGGATAAGGAAGGGGACAGTTGCATGCGGTCGAGGTTTATGACCTAGGGGCTCCAAAAATGATTAGAGGTATGATTTGTATCTTTTATACTTTAGTTTAAGTACTGATATACATAGGTTATATTCATTAATTTCTCACTACATATCTTGTTTGATACCTAGATATTCCAGTTGAACCATTTACTCGACCCTTATGCTTGGAGACACCTATTAGAGAAGACTTAGTGATCACACACTTGTGATGATAGAGTGACCTATCCATTTGAGGTGAGAGTTTTAGTTAGAACCTCTTTATGGTAGTTTTTAGGCATTACAACATCATTCTTGGTATGGATTGTTTATCTATATTCCATGCCCAGATTAATTGTTTTAGGTGAAGGGTGCAGTGTGTCCGTAGTGATGGAATGAGGTTTACCTTTGTTGGTGAAAAGGAAACCTAGGAATCATAGGATGGACTCATGCATAGGAGGGTAAAAACAATTACTCATCAATTGGATAGACTTCCCCTTGGTGTAGTGGATGTTATGATTTTCCAGTTTCCTGCAGTAGTGGTGAAGCATGAGGATGTCTTTCCTGAAGATGTTCCAGGTTTACCTCCCCATTGGGAAATATAATTCTGTATTGATTTACACCCTAGGATGACACCGATATCTACACTAGTATATCGGATGGCTCCTATAAAGCTTTTCGAGATGAGGGTGCAGTTGGAGGACTTACAGAGAAAGGGATTCATGAGACCCAGTGTTTCACCCTTGGTAGCCCCAGTTTTGTTTTACAAAAAGATAGATGGGAGCTTGAGGTTGTGTGTGGACTATTTGTGCATGAACTAGGTGATTGTGAAGAACAATTATCCACTACTGAGGATTGATGATCTCTTATATTAGTTGAAAGGGTCATGATGGTTCTCAAAGGTTGACCTCAGATCAATCTATCACTATCTGTGAGTACAGGATGAGGATATACCGAATATGGCCTTTAGATGTCATTACGATCATTATGAGTACTTGGTGATTCCCTTTGGAATGATGAACACCCCAGTAGTGTTCATGGTACTCATGAACCAGATATTTTATCCTTACTTAGACTGGTTCTTGGTAGTCTTTATCGATGATATCCTTGTGTACTCAGCATCTAAGGAGGAATACGTGAGACGCTTAAGGATGGTTTTAGACATACTTCGAGAGAACCATATTTATGGGAAACTCTCAAGGTGCTGGTTCTGGATTCAGGTGGTCTACTTTCTGGGACACGTTATCTCATTAGATGGATTGGCAGTGGACTCGGCCAAGGTCGAGGTAGTGTTAGCATGGGAACTACCTAAGAACGTGATATAGGTGAAGAGATTACTCAGGATAGAAGGATATTATCATATATTCATACCTAATATCTCCAGGATATCAGCACCTATGATAGCTTTTATTTTAAAGGGTTGGCCCTTCATGTGGATAGAGAAGTTCCAACAAGATTTTTAGCAGCTTAGGTAGAGTTTGACAAGTGCTATGATCTTGAGATTATTGGAGGAGGGTGTCTAGTACATAGTGTTCTATAATGTATCAGGAACCGGGCTTGGTTGTGTCCTGAAACAGAAGAAAGTGGTTATTTCATATGGTTTACGCTATTTGAGACCACATGAGCAGAACTACATGACCCATGATCTTGAGTTATCATTGGTAGTCTTTTCATTGAAGATGAGGTGACACTACATGATGGTCGAGCAGTTTATCGTCTACTCCAATTGCAAGAGTCTCAAGTATATCTTCTCTCCGAAGGATTTAAACTTGATACATAGGTTATGGATATAGTTACTCCAGGACTATGACTTTGAGATTTTCTATACTCCTGGGAAGGGTAACATGGTGGAAGATGTCCTCAACAGGAGATCTAGTTCATAGTTACTGAATGATGTGTCAAAGTAGTTGGCCTTGTTATAGTTATCCTTAGTGGATGGAAATGGAGAACCATACCTCTAGTCAATTTTTGTTACCCCTCCACTCTTACAGTGAGTCAAGGAGGTACATCTCGAGGATACTAACTGCGAGACCCTACATGCTCATATATCCACAGGGTATACTCCTAATGGATATTCAAAAGGTGGGGAGCACATCATTATTTTCAGAGGATGAACATTATTATGAGTGACGTTGTGGTAGGAGGTTTTGAGAGAGTTTCATACGTCCCCTTTGGTGGTACATCCAGGTGTGTCAAAAATGTACCATGACCTTCGATATCATTTTTTGTGGCTAGGAATGAAGAAGAGAGTGGAAAAGTTTGTTTCTTGATGTCTTAATTGTGAGTAAGTGAAGACCAAGAACCAGGTTCCAATGGGTTTAGATCAACCCCTTGAGGTGCTATAATGGAAGTTGGATGGGATATAAATGGACTTTGTAAAAGTTTTACCATGTACTTCCAGGGGACATAATTCTATCTGGGTGATCATTGACTGACTCACCAAGTCAGCCCACTTCCTAGTTATCCAAGAGTAGAGTTCAGTAGAGATATTGGTACGCCTCTACATGTAAGATATAATTTGTCTACATGGAGTTTTATCAATGATTGTTTCAAATTTCGATTCTCTATTTACATATCAGTTGTGGAATGGATTGAATAAGGTGTTTGGGACCCATTTTTGCTTTAACACGGTATTTCACCCATAAAAGAATAGTCAAAATGAGCGGACCATTCAGGTTTTGGAGGAAATAATGTGATCTTGCATGTTAAACTTCAACCATAGTTGGGAGGATCACCTGCCACTGATAGAGTTAACATACAACAACAATTCTCATTCCACCATTTTTATAGAACCATTTGAGGCTTTGTACGGGCAACCCTACAGGTCACCACTTTGTTGGACTGACCTAAGAGAGTCAACACTCATGGGCCTGGAGTTGGTGCGAGATACTACTGAGAAGGTGAAGATCATCCAGGAGCATATGAGAACTGCACAAATCTGTAAAAAGTCTTATGCTGATAGGTGAAGGAGGCCTTTAGAGTTTGAGGAAGGAGACCATGTGTTCCTTTAAGTTTCACCTCGACATGGATTACAGAGATTTGGTGAGGGCGGTAATCCATCTTTGAGGTTTATCGGCCCTTTTCAAATATTGTATAGAGTTGGCGAGGTGGAATACCACTTAACTCTACCTCTGTAGTTAGACTAGGTACACGAAGTCTTCAACATGTCACAACTGAGGAGGTACGTGCATAACTCATCGCATGTTATCAAATGGGGTGAGCTAGACATTGTGGATGGAAAAACTTTTTCTGAGTACCTAGTGGAGATCGAGGATCAGTAGGAGAGGATCCTTCATGGATGATTAATTTCTTTAGTGTGTGTCTAGTGGCAGCATGGGAATCTCCAGGAGAGTACTTTGGAGTTGGAGGCTCAGATTCATGCTCAGTACCCACATCTTTTTGAGTAGCCTTTGTTTTAGATTTTCAGGGATGCAAATCCCCAAGGTGGGGAGAATGTAATGTCCTAGATTTTTCATGTATTATTTTTAAATATTATATGGATTAAATTTGAGATCAAGAACTGAGACGGTGTGTGATTCCAAGGCCCAATGTTCCTAGAAACATTGTTTGAAAAATATTAAAATATTAAATAGCACGTGTGTGTAGTTTTCATGAAAAAGTGTAATAACTTCTAAATAGGCACCCATATCAGAAATATGAGGACACTGTTGCATTTAAAATAGGGGCTTTACCCTAAGCATGACCTAACATTAGTCAGATCAGGTTGATTGTGGAAATTCATCACAGGCTTTTTAAATGGATAAAATAGAAAAATTATTTTAATTTATATCAACACAGTGATGCAGTGATAGGGTTTCTTTTAAATAATCCATTTGGTAGAGATACGGGGTTAGTCTCATAACCCTGGAATTATCTGGGGATGCTAAGAGGAACCTTTTGAGAATCCTCTCGTGCAGGCAATGATAGAACTTTGGATCAGAGATTGACAAACACTATTCTTATTAGATCTTTCCAATGGAAACAACATGATGACCAGTCTTCATCAGTGAGTAATCCAAAATTTAGGTAGGATGCATTATTTCCCGTTATTGATTCCTATGATGAAAGAAGACTAATCCACGAACATATTAGCTCATGAATTGATCATACTTGAAGAATGGGATGATTTTTGCGGGGTTTATCGGGATTTTGATTCTAAATATTTTTTCTTAATTCATTTATCATTATTACAGGAATAGATCGAAGCTAGAATGAACAATGGTCAAGGTTCGTTCCTCAGGATTTTTCCTTGTTCATTTTTCTTCTCTAATTTCTAGCATTCTTGACACGTGTTCTTCATTCTTCCCCCAAACTTTGAGTAATCGATCATTGTGCCATCGATTCTTAGAAAAATGATCCAAAACTAGAAATATGACATTGGGATGACTCGAAGGAGGTGCGACGATGGATGCGGTGGCAGATCAAACGATGGTGGGTACTGAATCTGAATTCTTCAACAACAATGAAGAATGCCTAAGATCACATTTTCCAAGCCGTTTGAGGGCCTAAATACTATCTATTCAGTGTTAGAGTGACCGAAAGACCTGTGATCCTTAGTTTCTAGGTGAACTGAACACCGGAGTGGAACCCGGGAGATCGACTGAGGTGAGCGGGAGAAAGAAGACAGTTTCTGGAAAACCTCATACACATGGCATGTGGTCCCAAATACACGACATGTGTTCATCATTGGACCACTTAGTGTGTACATGGGAAGTACATGGACACGGAGTGGAGTAAATGGGTTGCCTACATAGCATGTACTCCCCCACACGGCATGTCCTGGACCAAGTACATGGGCTACCCCATGTACTAGTACACGGTAAGGCATATACAAGATGATGTCATGTACTGGAACATAGCCAGAGCACATGGGTGGACCCCGGATGGATGAACATGGCATGTGACTCCTTTTACATGTCGTGTACCCATCTTCTACATGACATGTTCTAAATACGTGATTCGTTATACACGAGAAGTACCCAGGGTCAAGGGACATAGAGTGTGACCCTACTACACGCCGTGTAACCCTTTCTACATGGATTGATTTTCTTATCCTCCATATCTTGGACAAGTTTTTTTGGGGTTTATTACCTTTATCGTTTCCATGGAGGTAGGTTTGAATCATTTCCTAATAATAGGACTATGATCCCTTCAGAAATACTTCATAGATATAGTTGTTGGAATCCCCTGAGAGGCTTGAAATAGGATCCTCTATTCATTCTTCATTCCCTAGGTGGATTTATCAGTATCAACGTGACCAACACTATGTGGGCACCGATCCTCTACTTGGTGGGTTAATCTAGATTGAGTTGTTGGTATCACCCCATGGACTTGGTTGTGATCCTCATATGTTGTATTGTATCTCTCTTTAGATTTATCAGTGTATCTTTCTCATAGTGAGATTTGACGAGTAGTACCTCTCAAACGGGCATCATCAGCACTATCGGAATCAGGAGTGTATTCTCCTGGATGAGTGCTTCATGGAATCTTTGAGCTGAATTCCTGTGGTTGGTATGTATGATCGCGTTGTCGAGCGCGTCAAATTAGTTGTTTAATTTTGACTAGAATTTTTTGCAGTATAGCAGCAACCCTAGTTCGTCTCTCGAAGGAGCCTTAGATCATTAATTTAAAAAGAGGGTTTTGATTATGATAGTATAAGGTGAATTAGGTTTTGTAAAACTTGGTGTTTTTATAATTAATGATAAAAATAGAAAATAAAAGCGATAAAACAAAATAGAAATGAAAAAGATTGATTAAACGTGATCAACCCGGGGAAGTCTCGTGATGCTCATCCTTCATCGCTTCAAGGGATGGGGTTGTGATCTTTTAATCCCTGGTTTGTAACACCTAGAACTAAAATTTTACTGAGTTTATACTAGGATACATCCTAGGGTTCAGTAAAAAACACACAATGATTCACCGGACACCGCCGATGATTGAATGAATTGTGTTTGACTTCATAACCAAAACTCACCAAGGCAACACACGAAAAACTCGATGCTCTATCCAGATTTGTATGTTATTTATTTTTGATACCATGAAATAAATGTAAATGGCCTTGATAGTGCTATTGTGAGTTCAATTGACCAATATAAACCACACAAACACCACAATTGAAAGGAGGACAGAAAGTAGTGAACGGTGTGTGAAACATCACATGAATGGGTACCCCCAAACATGATCATATGAGTTGAGCATGACATACAAGTACATAAATCAATAAAATAAGAATATAGGATGATTAAAAACAACACAAAAATCTGGAATTTAAAAGATCATTCAAATATTACAAACATGAAGCTCGGGATGTACATCACATTCCTCCCCGGGTGATCACAAGGGGTTCAGAAACCCATGGGAGAGGAGGAAGAGAAAGATGTTGGGGTAGAACTTCCCATAGCCTCCAAAACCTCTAGGGATGTTGAGAAGACTTCTTGGGGACTACAAAATGGCAGCACCTTGCCTCTTGTCCGAACTTACAAATGGGGAGCCCAAGGTGCCATTTTATAAGAAAATTGGAAGGTGGTTTTAGGCACACAGATTTCATCAATCCACTTTCACGACGCCTTTCGGACTTCAGAAAGTCTTATCTCGCTTTGTAGAAAATAGAAAAGTTTTATCCCTACCTATTTACTGTCTCCACCGAAATTTTGGAACCGTTTGAAAAACTACAACTCAATATATTGATAAAATACAGAACACCTCATTTGACTTGGTCCAAATTCGGTGGCTTGTACAGATAAGTTCGAATGGGCCCCATAGAATACTAATCAGCATTGGGTTCCTTAATATGAAATATATCCTATTAAATTTTTGACAGACCCACAAATTTTCAGCCCATTTGGATGCACGGATTCCGTGTACTATGCAAAACAGTGGACAGATGTCCATGAATCCATGCAATTTTGGCCCATTTTTCTTCCACTTCATCAAAGGCCCTCCAAATCACCTCCACCTACATTGAAACAATAAAAACAATTAACATTGCCCATTATAATATTGATTAACATTAATTGATTTATTCAAACATGAAGTGAAATTTATTATTATATTTGTAATATTCATTACAAAACTAGTTTAAAACGGCGGTGTAAGGGTGGAATAAAACAGTGAATCGTGGTACGATCAATGTATTAGTTGTGACTTACCCCTAGAATATGTATCTTGGTTGATTATATCTATATATTCTTGTTATGTGTTCTATATACATATACTAGTATAGAGTTGACTGTATCTTTCCTTTGTTGTATTGCTTTTTGGTTTTGGAGTGTCCTACTGAGTATTGTTATACTGACCCTGGCATGGGCTTTTCCCAGACGTTTCGTGTCTTGATCAGATGATCGACCTTTTTATAGAGTCCTAGGTGGACTAGGACTAGACGGTGCTTTGTGAGACTGGAAAAACCCTACAACTACAGACAGCAGTCCCAATACCTTTTTCTTACAGGGTGGACTTGTTGTTACAAACTCTTTTTGGCGGGCTTGTATTCTGGCCCTATTTACTTTATTTTACTTTAATTTACTTTTCATCATGCTCTAGTTGTGGGATATAATGGTATGCATGCATTTTTTACTTAGTGGTTTTTACATTTCAGTATTTTGTGGGCTTAGATATGTGTGTGTGCATATAGGTACATAGTCAATGCCTCCCATGTTAGTGATATGCCTACTCGATGCTAGTCACCAACCCCTGGCCTATAGGATGTGGGCTTGGGGAGTCACAGCATGGGCCCCACTAGGATGGTTTGTGATATAATCACATCATATTCACTACTTAGGTGAAGCTACACACTTCCTTAGTTTATCTCAATTGAGGTTCCTAAGATTTCCAGGTTAATCATGCAATCACCCTGAGAGGGGGAGTGAATCAGTGGTGACTAACTTTTATCTAATATATTAAACTTAAACACTTCTTTGCTTTAATTTGATCAGACCTCTATTATCGGTAAGCATGTATGGATATTAATAAACTCACACTCACCACTTTTCCTTATGCTATATAGATAATTTAAAGTAAATAGCACACATGTATTTTATAAGGTTTGTCCTCAATATGAGAACCTATATCCTTTTTGTGTTGACTCTATTCTATTCATGGATATCCACTATATAATAAAGTGTATACAAATGATCCAACTCCCATCATGCTCCTTTTATCTATCTAAAGGTAATTATATTGGATCCCACTAGTTACAAAGTTTTCCTATACGCTAATATAAGTAAAAAAAACTTTGAAAATAACTAACCAAATGTTCTCTAAAAATTCTATATCTATTATACTATCCATCTGGTATGACTCTGTTTGGTGCACCTCTATATTTATCTGGTATGACTCCGTCTGATACGCCTTAATCTTCATTCAGTTTACCTATGTCTTGTACAACTTCTTTAACTAAGAGATTCCTTGGTTGGAAACTCATGATATAAAAATTTTAACGCTTTCTCTCTATTTCACATGTTCAAATATTGTTACTTCACACTGTACCTTCACCCATTTATATAGGCACACTTCCTCCAAAAATCAAGGAGAAATTACAAACTCACAAAATTCAAATTTAAATTTCCCACCCAATTCAACTTTATTAGACCATCTTAAAACCTTATAGAATTTTCTTTAAGTTTCCTAAAAACTTAGTGTCTATGATTTTATTCAAACTTCCTCAAGATTCAGTTATATTAAAAAACATTTAAATAATATATCAACATCATCATGGTTAATGGATTTAAAAATATTTGTAAATCTTCTCAAATCTTCATATGATGAAATTTTTTCTAATGACTTCATTAAGAACTCATCCATCTAGTGTACTATTCCTATGTCTGGTGAAATTTATATTTCTCCATCTAATAAAATTTTTAATAACTCCTTAATTCGATGGTCTCAATCTAGTATCCTTCATAAAGCAGTACCCTCCATGACTTTATAACATCAAACTTTGTACACTTTGTAACTTTAACTTTGTAATTCGAACTTTGTATAGTTTGAAACATCAAATATGTTACTTAAACTTTGTATAGAATGATACATAAACTATGTAACTTGAACTTTATACAACTTACAACATAAAGTTTTTTACTTGAACTTTGTACATATTATAAAATAAACTCTGTTACTTAAAAATTATATAGCTTGGAACATAAACTTTATTACTTGAACTTTGTATAACTTGCGACATAAACTTTATTACTTGAACTTTTTACATCTTGTAGAATAAACTTTGTTTCTTGAATTTTTTACAGCTTGCAACATAAACATTATTAATTGAACTTTTTATATATTCAGCTTTATAAAATGAACTTTGTAACTTGAAATTTTTACAGGTGAATCTTTGTTCGGTAACTTCACCACATCGTACCTTGAAATTTATATAGCCACAACTCTAACTTTATAGATCAAAATTTAAATTCACCCCTTTATACAAACTCATATATAATCATGAGTATCTTTATAATGTTTTGTAATTTGAATATTAGCATAACATCATCTAAATTTGTAAGAAAACATTCTTAAGCTTTTTTAGAAACTCATAAGGAAAGTTAACTTCTTTAGCAACATATAAGAAATATTTCTTAAACTTCTAAGAAAATATTCTTAATATTCTAAGAAAATAAAATTCTAATAAAATTTTCTTAAAATCATAAGAAAAGTTTCTTAAACGTAGTCAGTAACTCATAAGAAACTTTCCTTAAACTTATTTCAGTAACTCCCTAATGTGGGGTGAACGTCACCTTATATTACTCAGGAATTTATCATAGGGAATTTATCAAATCTTTAGTGAGATTATTCCTTCCTAATTAACCTTTATAACTTCATTATTGTTCTTTTGATGGTTTTACCTTCATTCTTAATTCCTTAAGTGGATATTCAATATCCCTTTAATATTTTTATCTAATAGAACTTAATTCTTCAATTCTAAATTTCATAGATAGTGTTTCTGCATCTTACAACATTTTCTTATATTATTCAATAGCACTTTCCTACAAACTTACTTTAATATACTTATTTGTTGGTACTACCTTATTCAGTAACACTATCCTAAAATTTTCCTAATAACTTATGGATATACTCTATTAGTAGATATTACATCTTAGAATCTCCTTCTTCCATTGGTTTATACTTCTGGAATAATTTATTCTGAATAAATTATATAGAAATGTCCTTAGGAAGCTTTTCCTTCAACTTACTCATTGACTTTGCTAAAAACTATTGACAATAAATAAAATATATCAACATTAGTATCCAATGGGATCTGTAATATCCCCCTTTGTATTTTTTTTCAATACCAAATTTTCTTTAGGAGATGCGAGAGTTGCAAAATTTCAAACGACAATAACTTCTGCTCCGAGTGTCCATTGTGGCTCTACCATATATAAAATCAAAGCTTGAGACCAGAACTACACTACGATGACCATTATAACACCTTATCATATTCTTAACGGTACGAAAAGGTCCTTAATCTCTACAAAGAGCCATAATTTTTGCTCTGGGGTGTCCATTTTGGGTCTATGACATATCAAATTGTTATAAAACATATTTTAAAAAATATTTATTATATTTATATCAATATAAATATACTTATATATCAATATATTATTTTTTATGAATTTTTTTTTTAAATATAAAAGTTTATCATCACTAGGAAAATGCACACTGATAAACCCCCCCTATCAGCACTACTAAAAAAAGCGCTGATAAAAGGGGGCCTTTATCAGCCCTAAAAAAAGTACTGATAAAGGGGAGGCCATTATCAACCCTAAAAAAAGTGCTGATAAATGGTCACTTTTAACAGCACTTTTTTTAGCACTGTTAAAAGTGCCCTTTATTAGCCCTTTTTTTTAACACTGATAAAGCCCCCCCCCCTTTATCAGCGATTTTTTTAGCACTGATAAAGGGTGGCGCTACGGAAACCCAGTTTTGTGGTAGTGAAAATATAAACTTTTAACTTATTAAGAGAATGATAACATAAATTTTCTTAAATAAATAAGTCTCAAATCAACCAACTCTAAGTCTATGTGAGTTATTCTCAATATATAAAACAAGAGTGACTAACTCAAATATTAAAGTTTTGCATAAAATTTTTCATGTGATGCTAACTTTTAAAAAATAATCTTTTAGGGAAAATTTCATAAGATTTTCATTCAACATACTTTCCTGCATCCATATCAATAAACATATAAAAAAAGTTCGAGCATAAAAATGAGTAGTTTTATACCACATTGTAAGATGATCCGTAATTTTTCGTTAATAAATGAATTTCCCATTTAAATTTATACTTATATTTTCATATGAAAATGGTTATATAGATAATGTACCTTAAGGATGATAGCATCTTTCAATTATCTTCATCATATGAAGCTTGTGTTTCTAGGAACATCATTCTTTAATCCACCATATTTTTAGCATCCTATGTTAGAATACCTTGGTTAAATGAAATGACTTTCTACTTAAATTTATAAATATTCTGGAACACAAACTTCCACTTTACTTCATAGCTCCTCCTAATTTTCATCACCTTCAATTCCCTTTTCAAAGAAAGTTTTTTATAACATCTGAGGGAATAAGGTCGATATTTATTAGCTTCATTAGATAGATAAAAAGGGATAATAATGTTTTAATAACCTGAAAACTCTATTTTATTTAGTTTTCTTCAAACTTCTTCCCTTGGTTTTCCAAACATTGGTCTTTATAATCTGTGTGGTTTTCTTATACTTAATTTTTCTTTCAACATTGTATGGTGGATTATTCTTAATTTTATCTCACAAGGAACATACAGTTTTCTTATTTTTCTTCTGATTCCAACCTCATTGATTCCTCCAACTATCATGGTCATAAAACCATGAAAACTTTTGGAATATACTTAACTTTATTCTTGTACTGATATTTCTTTATAGTATCCCTACTTCCTTCTAAAAATTTTTTATATTTATATACAAAATTATTTTGTCTGGGTTATATTATTATACAATTTTTCAGGATTTTTTTCAGCCAACTTGCATCTTCCACACAACTTCTTATCCTTTTATAAGTTACTCTTCAGATATAACTTTCAATAAACTTCATATTCTTCCTTAGAGATTCCTTTTACCATTCCAATTCACTTATGTATTTCTTGGATTGATTGATTTTGTTCCTTTAGATTCTTTTCATTATTTTGATCATTCATGGAGAGATTATTATTGTACATGAATTAGAATTTTCTTCCATAGAATTATCATCTTTTATTAGTCATGGAATCTTCTAAAAATTTCTTCTTGGGTGAGTCCTTATTAATTTCTTCTATTTGTTTTCACATCAAGGTAGTCTTACAATCAATATTACTAACATTTTCTTTTAGATTTTGTAGAATTTTTACATTAATAGTACTTGAGTTATTCTTGGTATAAGTAATCCATCACTTTTCATCACCATGACCACTTCTTCTATAACTTTCACAAAAAAATCCAGATATTCAAATTTGTTTGATGTCAACATATTTTTCTTCTTTTGTGAAGTTTAGGTATTCTTATATGAGTTTCCCTTTCTTTTCACTTTTCTCCCCCTTAATATTGGACTTATTTTTTCACACCTTGGAATATTGTACCAATAATAGATATCCATGTGTCTAAACTTTCCACAACACCAATAGTAACTAATAAGATTTGGATTTTTCCATTATGTTGTATTATGAATGGTATAGACTTATTCCAAAACTTGTCTATTCCATATATTTAGTTTTCTTCTTAACACCTTGGGGGGACTCATTCCCTTTTATTTTCTTACCTACACCTTCTTATTGGAGGTGGGTTTCTCACTTTTCTTATCCAATTTTTGTCTGAAATTATAACTTTCATTAATAATAAAGGAGTTAGTGCTAACAGGTTCATCAGAGTATAAGATTACTTTTTCTTATCTTATTATAAGATGATGCTTATGATTATTTCACATTATTTAATCCATTGAATTATGTCTTTCTAGAAGTAATAATTTCCTTAGAAACATTGGCAGATATTATTTTCTTATATTCATGTAAAGATTCATCTTGAGTAGCTTCCATGTTTATCAATATCACCACTTTCTTAAAGCACTTTAAATTTAATGTGCTCTTCTAATTTTCAAGACACCTCACTTTATCTTCACATTAAACTTATAAATTTTATATATTTTCTTCATGAAACTTACTCACATTTTTCAAGTAAAGATAAAGTTCTATTAATTTATTTTCCTTGATCTTTAATTGAGAATTATTAATCTCAACGATTTCTTTGTGACTATCTTCTATTACATGAATCTTTTTTTTTTGAAAACTTTTGTTAACAAAACTTCTTCAGGAAAACTTATCTGCAAATATTTTTCTACAAAAGTGAATTTTTCTTCATAAGATACTACTGATTTATCCTTAATCTCATTGAGTTTGGTGAAGGTATCACACATTTATTCCTTCTAAAGTTTTTTCTCATGCATTTTACTCTCTTTCTATAGTGATTCTTCAAGATATTTTATTATTCTATATTTATCATATAACTAAGAGTTATTGGATTCAAAAGTAGTTTTTAATGTATGGAATCATTCCTTAAGAACTTACTTTATAATATAATTCTCACAAAAACTTATTTTAGGTACTTATTATACAAGGATGAACTTTTATTGAGAACATAATACATTTTCTATAGTGCCTTCAATAATTTTAGTAATAGATTTACATTCCCAAAACTTCTTCCCTACCGAATTCTATATCTCATCTTGTTTTATCTTAAACTTTGATATTTCCTCCTATTGTACATAAATATATAAAAGTACATATATAATAACTTCAATGGGGACATTTATCATGTAAGATTTTATTTTAAAGTAAAAACCATAAATATTTTTCCTTGAATCATACTCTTCATAGCTTGAGTAAGATTATTCTATAGGAATACTTTCTTTAACTTCCAAAAATCTACACTTCATATACAATAGTTAAACACAATTTGGAATAAAACTCACAGATCCAAGTAGAGGTAACTTATGCATTGATACTAATTAAGATTCCTAGTTGGATCATGCAGTCACCCTAAGAGGGGGTGAATCAGGGGTGACCAACTTTTACCAAATATATTCAAATTAAACTCTTCCTTACTTTAATTTAATCAAGCATCTAATATAAGTTAGGATTTATGGATCTTAAGAAACTCCCCCTCATCACTTTTCCTTATGTTATACAGATAAGTTAAAGTAAACAACACACAACTATTTTTACAAGGTTTGGCCTCAATTTGAGAGTCTATCTTTATCATGTCGACACAAATCGAGTTATAGATATCCACTATATAATGAAGTGAATATAATTCATACAACTCTTATCATTCTCCTTTTGTATATCGATAGGTAATTATACTATCTCACACCAGTTAAAAAATTCTTATACTTCAAAAACAATACAAGATAAGAAACTTATAAAAAATCTCACAAAACTTTGTATGATAATTATCCTTCTGGTACACTCTAAATCATATACGACTCCATCCGGTGCACCTCTATCTTTTTTTGGTATGACTCTATCCAGTGTAACTCAATATTCTCTTGGTATACCTCTGTCTTTGATAAATTCTTTGACCAAGAGATTCCTTGGTTGGAAAATCATGATACAAAACTTTCAATTATTTCACTCACTTTATTATGCACAAATGGTGTGATTTAATACTATGCCTTCACCCCTTTATATAGACACACTTAAAGTGCATGATCCAAAAATTCAAATTCAAATTTCCCACTCAATTTAACTTTGTTATACCACCTTAAAACCTTCTAGAACTTCCTTTAAGTTTCTTAAAAACTCGACATCAATGACTTTCATCAAGATTACTATAAATATGGATAGATTAACAAATACTGAAATAATGAATTAGCATCATCAATATTAAGTAATTTACCAAGATTTTAAAATATTCTCAAAACTCTCTCCTAATGAATGTATGTTTGATGGATTCATTAATAACTCCTTCATTTGGTGTACTCTTCCTTTGTCTGGTGTACTTAATATTTATGTGTCTGATAAAATTTGTAATAACTCCTCCATTTGATGGTATTAATCTAGTATCCTTTATATAGCATCACCCTCCATGACTTTATAACTTTAAACTTTTTACATTTTTCAACTTTAACTTCGTAACTTGAACTTTTTATAATTTACAACATCAACTTTGTTGCATTGATCCTTGTATAGATTATAACATAAACTTTGTAACTTGAACTTTGTATAGATTTCAATATAAACTTTTTTATTCGAACTTTTCACATCTTGAAACATAAACTTTATTACTTGAACTTTGTACAGCTTAAAACATTAACATTGTAACTTGAAATTTTTATACCTTTCAATATAAAATTTGTTACTTGAACTTTTTAAATATTGAAACATAAACTTTTTTACTTGAAATTTATATAGCTACAACCTCATAACATGATATTTGTAACTAAAATTTTTTACAACTTCAAATTATTTTGATAGACTCATTCCATTAACCTCGGTCTAGTATACTTTCTTAAACTTATCCATCTTGTAAAATTTCTTAAGCTTCTCAATATAGCAACCCTTTAGATATTTATTCTTATGCTAGAGTTACAAAATCTATATCCAATCAACCTTTTTCATATTACAAATTTAGATATCAAACTTTATTCACAAGGAAATCCGAAACTTCATATCTTTAAACATTGTATTATTTGCAACATCATCACTCTATTACATGAACATCACACAAATTGTCACTGTCTATAAATGTCACCACATTATAGCTTGAGAATTATATAGTCGCAACTCTAACTTTTTAGATAATATTTTTAATTCTACCCTTTGTAAAAACTCAAATAGACACAACTAGAATCACAAGTATCTTCATGATGTTTGGTATTTTGAATATTAGTATAGAATTATCTAACTTTGTAAGAAAAAATTCTTAATATTCCTCAACAACTCATAAGGAAAGTTTCTTCTTCTTCAGCAATACATAAGAAAATTTTATTAAACTTCTTAGAAAATTTTCATAATATTCTAATAAAAAATTATTAAACTTATAAGAAAAATTTCCTAAACTTATAATAAAATCTTCTTAAACTTCTAAGAAAAGTTTATTAAAATTATTTAGTGGCTCATAAGAAAATCTTCTTAAAATTATTTTAGAAACTCCCTAATGTATGGTCAAGGTCACATTAAAATGATTAGGAATGAATCATAGGGACTTTATCAAATCATTAGTAAGCTTCATTAATCTTGATTAACCCAGATGATCTCACTATTGTTCTTCTGATGGTTTTACCTTCAGGATTGATTTCTTCAGTGTATATTCAATATCCCTTAAATATCTTTATCGAATGGAACTTACTTCTTTAATTCCAAATGTCATAGATGATTCTTCCACATCTTATAATATTTTCTTATATTCATCTACAACACTTTACTATGATTTTACTTCAATCTACTTATTTACTAGTACTAAATTATTCAATAAAACTATCCTAAAATTTTCCTAATAAATTTAAGATATATTTTATAAGTAGATCTTGTATCTATTGAGCTCCTAATTCCATTGGTTTTTTCTTCTAGAATAAGTTCTTTTGGAATACTTCTACAAGAAAATCCTTAGAAACCTTTTCCTTTAACTTACTTGTTAACTTTACTACAATCTATTGACAAAAAATACAATATATCAACATCATCATACAATAGGAGCTATAGATCTAAGTTTCATACTCATCATATGAGAGGTAAAATTACATATTAGTTGAGATCCAACTTAAAACCTAATCAAAAACATACCTACCCACCCCCTGATTTGCTAATCCTTAAGGATTGTATAAGAAATGTATTAAGTTATGAAGGTTAGTATGGTAAGTATCTCTCTAACATTAGGTAGTTTGGATTACAAATATGATCCATACACTCTTATTATACCAAATACATAGTGCATAACACTCTAGGTGGTATACTTAGTGGGTTATCCAGTGAAAAAAATTCATTTTGTGCCTCGTGAGAATATTCCATATCTCAATACAAGAATTTTACTCAAACCAAAGTTAAAATTTTCCCATAAACTATAATACTCTATGATGAAAAGTTTTTAGGGATAACTCAAATTCACACTTTGAGTGGTCAATTGTCATTTCACTTCATGAAATTTATATCTATGTATACATATATGATACCAACATGAAAGAATGATGAAGTGGATATTTCATTTTTTATAACATGATACATTTTATATTATTAAAAATACTTTAATAATACTTAACAAAACCTTAAATAAGAATATGTCTAACATATCATATATGATATATTTAAATATCATTCTTATGTTTGTTGTACATCCAGGGTTTTTTAACTCATTTCATATATATGTAAATCCTACCACATCTCTATATGACCACCTAATAAAAATCTCCCACTAAAATCTTTAGTGAGTAACATCTATGAAGAAATAAAGTCTGAATAATGGTGATATTTATGAATCATATTCATAATGTTCAACTCCTTGAACATATTCAAACTTCTTAACCCCACAATAATAAATATTATGATGTCAAATTCTATTTTTTACTTAGTTATCTTTTTAAGTTCATAATTATCATTCTTGGAACCTATTCCATCAAACCTTTCCTTGAAATATTTTGATAACTAATAAAACTTTTTAAATTATACATTTTACAAAACATCATAAAATACTTTATGATAAAATGATATTCACTTTTTTATGGTGACTAAATGTAACAATTTATATTTCTATTTTCCATCATACCCTAAAATACTTTAGGATATTAAGTGAAAATCACCTTGAATTTTGAATGGAATAATATTTTATTTGTTAACTTTGAACTTATTTAAGTTCAAACAATCTCTCACTATCCTTACAGAAACTATATTGTTCTCAAAATATTATTCTACGAAACACAAACTATTTTAAGTAGGAAATAACACTTGTTTTGTTTTAGTATGAGTATTTAATAAACAAACCATTATTTCTATATCATATATGGTATTCTATGTGTTTGGATAACTTTTTTAAAATAATATTATTTTTTAAAATATCTCATTGATGGATGGTGGGATCACATCCCTCATATTTTAAAAAATATCATTATAATATACTTTACCCAAGATAAAACATTATTATCTTTATCTTCTCCTCAAAACATGTATATAATCTAATGAATCATAAACCATGTGTATCATCTCACATTATTCATAACCACTCTTTGTTAATAAACAAATCCTCTTATCATATAATAAAAATAAGATAACTATACAAATATTTTATTTAGATTCATCTAATCTTGATACACTCCATTACATTCAAACCATTGATATAACAAATTTTTTCTTTATCATTTTGAATGAAAACTATAAGCTATATCAATCCTTACATTAATATTGAACTCAAGTGTATTTATAACACTTTTAAAATATACAATTGGTATCATATATCCTTCAAAACAAAGAATTAATTTATATAATAGAAATACTTAGAATAGGCATTCCATAGAGTTTCTCAAACTCCTTTAGGTGTTTTGAAAAACTCCATCATATGGAATCATTACTCATTCCTTCATAATAACACCTTTATATTTCAATGACCCTGACTGGATACTAGAAAAAACATTATTGGAATTTCCAATTAAATTTTCTTCTTCTAGTTTGAACTTTTACCCACTCTTACTATCAATGTAGTACTAGAACCTAGACATCATACACCTGATCCATTTATCCTCAACAATTTTAGAATAATAGGGTAAACATTTCTTGAATTAATTCACATTGATGGAACAATTCCATATATGATAAAAAAATGAATTCCTTAACCATAATAAGCCTTAAGGAAACCTCTAGTCTCACCAAGTCATTGGCATACCCAATCATATTAAATATATGAGTAGAGACTAAATTTACTTTGTTTATATTGTATTAAATGCCTTTGAAACCAAAAATTGAATCATTATATGATTCTCATAAGAATATAGATTCACCTATTGAAAAACTTCAATGATTCATTTATTCAGGAAGGTGTTACTCTAACACAAAGAATTTATCTTTACTTAAGAAATTTTCATAAGTTATTGGTCTTAGGATTTTCTTACATTAATATTATCATTTATATATGATTGATCTTTAAATTAAGTTTGATGATGATGATGATAACATTTATCTATAATAGTAGTTTTTATTATATGATTATTAGGTTTTATAAACATTTGATAATAACTTTTATTAAATGGGTCCCCACTAAAATGATGACCCCTTTTAAAATACATTATATCCATTAGTGCACCAGGATTCATATTTCACTAAAACTTTGGGGTAATTTAGTGTTTCTATAATTACTTATATATTTAGGTAGGGAATCATCATAATCATATTAGATATGACTCTTTGATAATCAAGAAGAAAACTCTTTATTCAATCTATCAAGTGGATAAACCTAACTCTATTCCTCTGGTAACCTAATCCTATTAGAGTCTCCTGGATAATTGTAACCAAAATAAAATTCCAATAATGGTAACCTAATCTTATTATGGAAAATCATTACTTACTTTCCTTACATGATAAAATCTATGGGCACCCATCTTTGGCATGACCTACCCAGTTGGATGATTGAGTTTTTGGTAAGTGCCACTTTGGAAGGAATCTAACAATTAGTATTTTTAAGGGGATTTAATCTAAATATATTATCTCATGTTATTCCCATTATAAATTCATTCTTATAATGATTTAGTTTTTTAATATTATTCCTTCCACCAAATCAATGTGTTCAAACCATATTGATGTGTAGTTATTTACACAACTCATAACTTGTGTTACAAATTAAAATAAAAAAATTATTATATTAACGCATATCCAAATGCATCCTTTTGATAAGTTACATAAAACTCCTTAATATTTATAATTATATGATTTCTTATCACTCACTAATTAATAATATTTCATTATCATCATCATTTCAGGTGTTAACTACTTTTTTTTCATGTATGTTTTGGTTTAATGGTTATGGTCCTTACACTTTAATCATGGTTCATTCATCTCCAAAATGTTAAACATGATATAGATATCATATATATTAATTATATACATGATTACAACCATTCATGTAAAGTGGTGATAAATAATTAATTACATCACTACGTGGAGATGATAGTTCATATGTACGCATGAGTGATGCTTTCATTTTCTGGTGGATGGAATGAAAGAAAGGTAAATATCAATTCACTTCTACAAATTCATTATTATATTATAAATATATATATATATATATATTAAATCTAAAATAATAACCAATCAATACTATGGTTATGTACAATGAATAATATCATAACGTGGAGGTGGTAGTCCACATGCATGCACGAGTGATACTTTCATCTCCTATTTGATAAAGAAGAGGTGGTAAAAGGTTGTGTCATCATCGTAATAAAATATTATTATATTTATGATATTTTATTCATCATTTTTTTATGTATACAATAAGTTTATATTAATTAGAATAATAAATAAAATTGAAAGAGCTTGGTTAAGATCTATACCTCTTCTTTGAGAGACCTCCTTTGGCTTACTCCTTAAGACTTGAAGGATTGGTCTTATAAGAATAAAAGAAGATCTAAGATAAAGGGAAGGAATATATGAAGGTTTTTGATAGGTATTTTCCAATATATAAGTCTAAAATAGTGTGAATAAGGGAGTATAAGTGGTGCCCTTTTATAAGAGAGGGGAGGGACATGTATGAAAATTCTTAAAAGATTTCAGTGATATAAGTTCCCTTTCATGGAAAATTGGATAAAAATGGCCAATTATTTGAATCTAGGATAATATAATTTTAAAAAATATTCAAATAATAATAATTTTATAGGTTTTGGTGGCAATACTACACTTATCCATTAGTTTAACTCCCCAGGTAAACTCATTTTAACCTTAACCGTGGTGATAAAATTTTACAGTTTTCACTCTTCACTATAAACAAAAATTAAGTTGAAGATTTTAAATTGTATAAATTATGTTGATTATAAATAAATAATCAATTTTAACAAATTCAATTTTTATAAGTGGCAGGATTTAATTATAAATAAGCACCCAACCTGCAATGAAAACTTGTTTTAGAAGAATGAATCTATAAGCATAAAATATTATTTACTTACATTACTTTCCTTGTAAAAAACATAAAATGAATGTTAAAATATATGATTAAATACATAATCTATACATTTCATTAAAACATTAATAAATATAAATTAATTTAATTTATTAAGATAAAAACACATTGTGCACAAAAAAAACAGTTTTTAGAAAAAAAAATGTGTTTTTAATCCCGAAAATAAACTTATATAAGAATAAAAAATGATGATTATTATTATGTAATTTATTAGATTAGTTATGATCAAAGGATTGTTATATTACTTTAAGGTCATATTAAAACATAATATTACTTTTACTTGAAAAGAAATGATGGTTTTTACAAAAATCGGTATTTTTCACTATTCATTGAAAAATAAATCTTTTTAGAAAAATTCACCCTAAGATAATATTAACATAATAATTTAAAAAATCATATTAATTTCCTAAAATAAAATTTTGAAAAAAATTATAAATTAATTATAATCTTTATGTGTAAAAATATGATAAAACCCATTTTGGAAGAAAACATATTTTTGAAGCGTAAAATGGATTTATTAAAATTGGGTACTTATTTATTATGAATTAATAAATAAATTTGAATTATTAAAAAGTTTTTATATATTTTTTATAAAGTGTTTATTACTATTCATACCTTCCAATTTAACTTCTAGTTTATAATGGTTTACTATATCATAGTTCATATGGACTTGGGGTTGCGTGTAAGGTGAGTTATCAAATACTTAAAGTTTATTTCAATAGAAATACATATAAAATCTTGGCGTGCTACATTATAACCCCATTAAAATTAATTTTACCCTTTAAATTATATCACTCTGATACAAACAAATGAGGATATATTTTCTTCATCGCATCCTCAATTTCCCATGTAGCTTCCTTGAATTTATGATTCCTTCAAAGAACTATAACCAAGTGAGTAGTCTTGTTTTGTATAACTTTATCTCTATGATCCAAGATTTATAATGGTTTGTATTTATAGGAAAGATAATGCTCCAATGGTGTAACCTATGAGTTTAGTACATGTGAAGTATTGGGTATGTACTTCCTCACGAGAGATACATGTAACACATCGTGAACTTAAGATAGGTTTAGTGGGAATGCCAAGAGATAAGCTACAATCCCTACTCAATCAATAATATTGAAGGGACCAATATATCTGGGGCTCAAATTTACCTTCTTTGTAAATATTATAACTTATTCCATGGGTAAATTCTTAAGAAAATCTTCTCACTAACTTTGAATTCCAGATCACACTAATGATTGTCAGCATAACTCTTATGTCTACTCTAAGATACCTTTATGTTTTATTGAATAGATCTAAACTTATCTTATAATTACTTAGCTATATCAGGTCCCAATAGATTTATTTATCCAACTTCATCCCAATATTTTGTATTTCTACACTTCTTTCAATATATGGGTTCATAAGGATCTATCTGAATTCTTGAGTGAAAGCTATTATTACAAGAAAACTCTACTATAGGAATGTGTTGATCCCAAAAACATTTGAAATCCAGAGAATAATATCTCAAAATGTCCTTCAGGGTTTTAATGGTTCTCTTATATAGACCATCTATCATAGGATGATAGGTATTAATAAAACATAACTCTGTATCCAGAACTTACTGAAGACTTTGCTAGAAATTCCAGGTAAACCTCATATCTTGATCAGATAAAATAGAATATGGTAATATATGAAGCCTTGCCAATTCCTTAATGTATATTCTAAAATAATGATTAAGAGATAAATCTTCTCTGATAGTAATGAAGTGTTCTGAATTCATAAGGTGATCGACTATAACCCAAATAGTGTTATGACCTTTAGATATTTTGGGGAATCCGATGAGGAAATTCATGGTAATGTTTTCCCATTTCCTTTATTTTATGGGTAATAGTTGTAACATCCCCTTATAATCTTGTCTCTTAGCCTTAAATTATTGACATACCAAGCACCAAGATACATACTCTTCAATATCTCTCTTCATTTTTTCCCACCATAAATACTCTTTCATATCTCTATACATATTTTTACTTCCATGATGAATAGATAATGATTATCTATGAGATTCTTTAAATAGTTCATTCTCCAGGTATAGTATTGATTGGACACATACTTGATTCCTGAACCTTATCATTACATCACAATCAAGGTTAAACTTGGATACATTTCTCACCTTCTTTTATAGCTCCACATCCTCCTTATGTGTCTCTTTAATCTTTACATGGATAGATGGTTGAACACTCATTTGATAAAGATAATTTTTCTCCCCTTACTTCAAGATTTCAAGGTTCATCCTTTGAAAATCCATAAATATTGGATCTTTTGTGATCCTCATTATAGATAAGCTAGGATGATCCTTTCAACTCAAAGCATCAGTCATTGTGTTCTCTTTCCCATGGTGGTAATGTAATGGGAAGTCATAATCTTTAATTAACTCCAACCATCTTCCTTGGTTCATATAAAAATATTTCTCAGTTAATATATACTTTAAAATTTTATGATCAGTATGTATTTTTCACCTTTCTCCATAAATATAATGTATTTATATCATTAATGCAAAGATTATCAATGCTAACTCCAAATAATGAGTTGGGTAATTTTACTCATTAACCTTCAATTGGTGTGAGTCCTAAGATATCACCATATCATTATGCATAAGAATACACCCCAAAACCTTTTCTGATACATCACTATAAATCTCAAACCCTTCTCCACTATAGCTAGTGTGAGAACAAGTGTATTGACCAATATTCTCTTCAGTTCCTTGAAATTTTCTTTACATTCATCAGTCCAAAGGAACTTAAATCCCTTCTAAGTTAACTTAATGAGTGGATTATATAATTGTGAGAAATACTTTAAAATGTACTGATAATATCCATCCAATCTAATAATAAGATGGATCTCAGTTATAGTGGTTGATCAGGTACAATGTTCAATAACTTCCATCTTTGATGGATCCACCAATATACCCTCGCTTGAGATTATATGACCCAAAAGTGAAACTTTATGTAGCCAAAATTCACAATTGGTAAATTTTCAATACAAATTATCCTTCTTTAGGGTCTTCAGTGAAATCCTAAAGTGTTCTCCATGGTCTTACTTGCTCTTAGAATATATAAAAATATCATCTATAAAAACTACCACAAACTGATCATGGTAATCTCTAAAGTCTCTAATAATTAAATATATGAAGATAAAGGGGAATTATTAAGACCAAATAATATCACTAAAAATTCATAGTGTTTATACCTTGAATAGAAGGCTGTATTGGGTATGTATTCACTTTTTACCCTCAACTGATAGTATCCAGATCAAGGATCAATCTTGTAAAAATATTTATCTCTTCATAATTAATCAAAAAAATCATTAATACAGGGAAAATGATACTTATTCTTGATCATTATATTGTTAAGTTCCCAATAATAAATATAGAGTCACATTAATCCATATTTATTCTTAACAAATAAACAAGTTCACCCATGGTTATGCACTTGGATAAATGAATCCCTTATCAATATTCTCTTGGAGTTTCTTTTTCAATTGCTACCACTTAATTGGGATAATTCTATTTGGAGGCTTTAAAATATGAGTAGATTCATGTATGAGTTTTATTGAAAAATTGACTTCACGATTAAGAGGAATACTAGGTCACTCTTTTGGAAAGACATCAAAATCTCTCATACAATAAGAACATCTTTGATGTTGAGTTTCACCCCAACCATCCTAGATAAATACCCCATTTGAATAGGAATCAAGACCCATGCAACATATGTAAATTACATTATAAGTCCATATTTATCCTCACACTGATAGACAATCATAGGTTGGTTTAAAATATCAAATTTTTCTTCCCTTACTTGGAAATTGATATAGGATTTATATAAAAAAATCCAATCCATTTCCAAAATCACATCAAATTCAACCAGAGGAATAATAACAAGATTTATAGGGAGAACATTCCTAAAAACTTCAATTGGGGAAGATTTATATACTTGAGATGCGATCAGCATTCCATTAGGAGTTTTTACTACTATTTCAATATCTAATCATTGAGGATATGAATTAACATTCATTGATACTTTTCCTGATATATAGGAATTCGTATAACTAAGATCAAATATGATACTTCAATATTTTAGCATACATGTTACCACCTCAAATTTATCATTATTTATCTAATCCCTTACTAAAACTAAAATGGTTAACATGACCATAAAGCATCACTAATCAGAGTGATCTCAAAAATCATTTATAGAATTTCTAAATCATGAAACCTTCTTTTCATTCTATGACACCTTAGGTTTAAAATAGGTCATTCGTGGTCAATATATATTCAAATAATTCATAATAGATCTTTATGAAAATCTAAATTAAACAAATAATAAACCTAGAGAGTTTCAAACCCAGTGATCAGTAAGGGATCATTCACCGTGCACCAGAATAATGGTTGATATATACTCAAAAAACTCTTTTTGAGGTTATCACCCCTAGATGCATCCATGCCAAAACCATGCACACTTATAGTATCTAGACAATGATGTATTTTCTTAGGGAAACTAGACTTCTTTCCTTACCATATCATAGGATTTTCTCCTATTCTTAGGATTATCCTAAGGGTTATCACTAATGTTTCCTCATTTTAGTTTCCAAAAGTTACTAAACATTTCTTTGATACCACCGTGGTGACCTAAAACTTTTCATACATAAATACTATATCTTATTAGCAAAAATATCCATTACATATCATTATGATCCATGCCAAAACTGAAAAGTTTTAGTGTCTTTAGAAAAATGGATAGATAAAAAAACTAGTATATAAATTATATAAATCATTTCCCATTAATTTCTTTATAAATATCACCCTTTATAGACATATCATACTTACAAACTTTGTCCATGACCTGGGGAAGGGAAATATAAAAAGGGTGATCTCAGATGTTCAATAGGGGTAAACATAATAGATATAAATCAATGATCATAAGTGAGAATAAGACAGGTATAAGGGTATGATAATATGAGTTTAACATTATAAAATCATGCTCATCAATTCATAGACCAAAATAATGAAACATGGTATAAATTTTTATCAATCAAAATGCATAAGACATAAGAGTGTGAAATTATCAATAATCAATCATGAGCCATGAAAACATATCATAAGCATAAGACTTAATTTTGTGGCATATACATAATCATATAAAATCATTTCCTTATCCAAGTATCACTTTTAATACTAACATAATAGATAAGGCTCACTCCCCATTCTATCATTTACTTAGTCAAGGTTCACTCCCAAGACTATCTTATTAGACAATATCCCTTACTGAACAGGGTTCACTCCTTGTTCCATTCTTTATTATCTCATGAGATATCCTTCTTTACCAAATGCATTATAGGGCTATATAATTTTGGTCCCACCTATTACATAACGAAAACTATACATATGTGTTCTACAAGATCATAAAACATTCATCATATCATCAAATCATAACCCTTTGAAAGGATAAAAGTTTCATAAACATTTAATCATCATAATCATAAACCATCTAGAGAAATAATAAATATTATAACAATAGATCATATCCCTAGTAAATAATAAGACACATAAAAGGATGTTGTTATAGATAAAAATACCTTTAAAGGATCATTAAAACGTTTCTTAAGGAATTAGAATCTAAAAAATTCTAAAATATTAAGGAAAAAAATTTCTTTGAAAATAAAAAAAGGAAAATTATAAATTAATTTTTAAATAAAAGAGTACTCTTGATAGTGGGGAAATTTTTTTATGCGGTGTATGTTAAAATAAAGATTCATTTCATGTTTTCATTAAAAAGTCAAAAATACCATGTTTGGAAAATGGTAAGAATATTATTTTTAAATATTGGTAAGGAAATTCAAATATAGTTAAAATTTTATTTAAATAATATTTGGATAATAGTAAAAACATTCTTGAAAAACTTTTAAAGAAAATATGGACATGGAAGAAAATATTCCCAACCAAAGAGAGAAATGAAGTCAGTTTTCCCTTGAAAACATTCTTCTGATCTATTTAGTACTTAAAGAGAGGAAAATGAAAGGAAGATATGAAATCTCTATAAATAACTATAGGATAAGAAAATGCATAATATTTTGTAGGGATATATCATATAATTTCATCCTCAAAAAATTTAAGCATAACCAATCCCAGTAAAAATATGATTGTAACATAAAACCCTTACCTCAAGTATGTCTTGACTCATAAGTGCTCTAACCTCATGTATAATAAATTTAAAATTATTATACTTATATACCAAAACCATAACAATACCAATAATTCTATAAATGGTTTACTTATAACATATTATCACTTGTTCATTAACAAACTTTCATTATCATCATCATTTCACGTGTTAACTACTTTGTTTTTCATGTATGTTTTGGTTCAGCGGTTATGGTCCTTGCACTTTGATCATAGTTCCTTAATATATAGAAATTTAATAATGATATAAATAAAATATATATTCATTATATATATAATTATAACCATTCATGTAAATTGTTTATGAAAAATTAACTACATTACTACTTGGAGACTACAGACTGTACATACACATGAGTGATGTTTTCATTTTTCAATTTATGGAATAAAAGAAAGGTAAATACTAATTCACATTTAAATAATAATTATTATATCATAAATATAATATATATATATATACACATTAAATCTAACATAATAATGAACCAAGAATGATGGGTATGAAAAGTGAATCATATTGTTATGTGAAGGAGGTAGTACACACATATGCACAAGCCATACTTTCATCTCCCATTTGATGGAGAATAGGTTGTAAAAGGTTGTTTTATCATAATAATAACATATAAGTATATTTATTATATTGGATTAATCATTTTTGATTGATATAATAAGTTTATAGGAATTAAAAGAAGAAGTGATATTAAAAGATCTTTGTTAAGATCTAGATTAAGGATTTTCTAAGATAGAAGGTTCAAATGGTGTGAATAAGGGAGGATAAGAGGTTCTATTTTATAAGTACGGGGAAAGGCACGCATGGAATTTCTTAAAATATTTCAACGATATAATGTCACATTCATGGGAAAGTGACTTTGAATGGACAATTTTTTGAAGGTAGGATGATATAAGGTTGTAATTTATTCAACCAATTAGAATATTATATGTGTGGGTGGCAATACTACCCTTATCTCTTGGTTAAACCCCTCGGTAAACTCATTTTAACCTTAACCGTAATAATAAAATTTTACTATCTTTACTATTCACTGTGATAAAAAAATTAAGTTAACCCTATTAGATTATATTAATTATTATAATTCTAAAATATGGAATCCATTTTACTAGATTAAGTTTATATAAGTGGCATAATTTAATCTTAAATAAGTGTGTAACCCATAATGAAAACCCATTTTAGAAGAATTAATCTTTAAGCATAAAACATAATTTACATAAATTCCTTTCCTTGTAAAAATCATCAAATGAATGTTAAAATATATTATTGAATATAATATATATATATATATATCATTAAAAACATTAATAAATATATATTAATTTAATTTATTAAGATAAAAATACATTGTGTGCATAAAACAATTTTTAGAAAAAAACGTGTTTTTAATCCCAAAAATGAACTTATATCAAAATCAAGTATAATGATGGTTATTATATAATTAATTATATTATTTCTAATTAAAGTATAATTATGTTAATTTAATATAAAATTCAAAGAATAGTGGTACTTTTACTTGAAAAGAAATGGCAGTTTTTATAGAAAATCGGTATTTTTCACTATTGTAACGACTCGGACCCGGCTACCCACCCGAACAGTGCCAAACGGGTCGGGTGTTACTACCTTAGGAGCACCTCCCCAAACGCCAAAGGCTACCGACTAGTATAGAGGGTCTATTAGGTATAGTGGGGAGGCTATACCCTCTCGGAGGATCATAATAAGGGCACTGGTCCGAGTATAAAAATAAAGATGCAGCGGAATGAAAGACTCAGCACACTCAAACCAGACCCACAGAGTGGAAGCATTGTCAATATAGATAAACAGAGAAAATAGTAAATATAACAACAGAAGCGGAAATAAACACAACAGTATGTTGATAACATGTAACTACTACTGAACAGTAAAACATGCATCCAAAGCAATTCATACACAACAGAATATAAGAAAAGGGCACCAATGGCTAACCAACAGTAGCTACAAACAAGTAAGCATGCCGACACATAAAATTAAACAAAACAAAGTAAACCCCAGTTAGGTATGACCTCAAGGTCCATACCATCTCCATGCAACAACTAACGCATCCCAGCTCCTAAAGCTGGCCTTTTTCTTGTACGTAAATCCATAAAGTCTGCACGCATCCCGAAGGGCCCGTGCAGGGTGTGAGAAAAATCTCAGTAGGATACCACCCAATGGTGCGTACCAAATATATGTGTTTAAGCAGTAATTCATTTATATGGAAAAAAGTAAATGGTACAATGCACGAATAAACACAAACTCCACTGGTGCTCAACAGCCACCATGGAATATCACATGCTTCGGCCAACACCGAAATCTCTGTCGTGTAACCTGGCACCATGTGCCACCTAACAGGTCGTGTCTCAAGTATCGACATCTTGAAGGAATGCCCAAGGATAGTAACCCAGAACCTTGTGCCTCCTGACACCTCGCGTCTCAAGTACCGATGTCCTGAAGGCACGCCCATGAATAGTAACTCGGCACCTTGTGCCTCCTGACACCTCGTGTCTCAAAAACTGACGTCCCGAAGGCAATCCCAAGAATAGTAACCCGACACCATGTGCCTCCTGACACCTCGTGTCTCAAGTAGCGATGTCCCGAAGACACGCCCAAGATAGTAACTCGGCACCTTTTGCCTCCTGACACCTCGTGTCTCAATTACTGACGTCCCGAAGGCACGTCCAAATATAACCCGGAGGAACAGCGATGTCTGCCCTCAAATCACGGTGAGCCTCAGCCCCCAACCCGATATTCTCAATGCTATCCCCTGAAGGATCCTAACCTCCCACATGGATTTCTACGGCAAGAATCTCCAACCAAAATACATAACCGCAACTACGGGGGCCTCTACCCACACGATTGGTCAAAATCACCTCATCATAGAGTATCTATGTGTGCACACTACTCAAAGTATCGGGTGAGAAGTAATCACCAAAATAGTACCTAAGCCACAAACACATCTGACACCTCGTGTCCCTACGACCATGCCGCTCAAGTCTGATGGCATCGCCATCCTAGTAACTCGGGTCATGCCCAACCTGACAGTTGTACTGCCTCAAGACGACGTCCATGATGCCCAATCTCGTGGTCAAAACCACCCAAAGTAACTTGGGTCATGCCCAACCTATGATCAGCATCACTCAAGCGTAATCGGTCCAAGCAGATGCAATTCAGCAATTGCATATATAACATATTTAAACAGAAAACATAACCAGGAAAAACAAACTAATCCGATGAATTTCACTAAGCAAGGTGTTGTCCCATACTAGCACTGAGGTCTTAAATGCCTCTAACAAGTTATCAGGCTTATATAAATTAAACTAAACAATTTATAACAATATAACTAAATTTTAACCATTTTGGCATCCCCCGGCCAAAATTCCCCAATGAGCTACGACCCCTCACCTGACCCCACTCACGCAAACTGGTAACAGGGCATACCCAAATTCATCTCATAGGTCCAACAAGCAATTCAATATGAAACAGTAGATAAAACAGGTCCCGCTCAAAATACCCGAAAACGCGCTGAAGACCGCATTACCCAAACAACCACAAAAACACAAAATGAAGTATGCACCACCTACATGAGACTCGTACGATGATACTCCTCTAGTAACAGTCGCCAATTCAGTCTAAAATGTTGTAAATCTACAAAATATTTAAAACCGCTCAAACCCCTGCAACTTGTTCTGGAATGAAAATCAAACAAAACGGCCAAAGAAAAATCGAGGCCTTACCGAGGGGGTTCCAACACATCAATTGGAGTTTGAATCGGGTCTCGGACTGATGATCGGGAGATGAAAGAAGATCCGGCTAGCTTGGTTCGTGAAACTGGCAGAACAAAATGAGTTCCACATCAAAATGAGGCTACTGCCCATTTAAACGAAAAAGAAAAAAGAAATTACACAGTGTGTACTTCATGACTACGCGTCGTGTATATATCATTTAACTATTCATAAGACGGCTGAATTCGTCTGCCTTACTTTCTGAACCTACCGACATGAGTACATGGCGTGTACCGATGGGTACACGGTGTGTATCGGGTTTCTCTTCTCTTCTTCGCCGACTTATCCACACGCCATATATATCCCTCATACACGGATAGAATACATGGTGTGTCCAAGGAGAACACGATGTGTACCTGGTTCTACCCAGCCAACAGGCCTACACGCCATATATGGGCACCACACGGTCGGGTGTACACGGTGTGTTTAAAATTACACGCTGTGTAGGAAGAAATTTCTACACGGTCAACCCACGGCATGTACTCGGCGAGCACACGGTCGGTCACTTGCTTAATATATACACGGTGTGTACTTGATGTACACGGCGTGTAGTTTGGAAATTTCTAGAAACTTCCCATTTTCTCCAGTTTCCTCAAAAACCAGTCAAAAATTCAAACAGGGTCAGGATTTTGACCCGTTCCAAAAACTCGGGTTCTTACAATCTCCCCACCTTAACATAGCTCATCCCCGAGCTGTCAAACAAATCCCAGAGATGGCACCGTACATATCATCCCGATTAAAGCAACCCGGACTCCCCAGTCTCAAAGGTCCCAGCTAAATTTTTCAAGGGGGGCTCCCCGCCTTAGGAATCACCTAACCTGGTCTCAACCCGACAAAACTCAAAGAAAACAACGTTTACTAACCTGTTTTCCTGGATGCATAGTCCTCCCGTGACGCATCATCACCCCTACACCCCATTGGCGCTCCTGTGTCATTCCCGATACCCAACGTATCCCGCACCGCATCGGTGTCTGCCTCTACGAGGTCCTGGTGCCAAGAACCTCAAGTAACTCACATCCTCGATGCCCCGATGCCCATAGCACCTCAAGTAACCCGCATCCTCAATGCCCCGATGCCACGCACCTCATACATACATATATATAATATATCACGCACCTGATATGGTCCCAATCCCACTGACTAGCATCTAGTTAGTCCACATAGATCTTGTGCACCACATGCACTCAAAATAGACATGCCTCTATAGTTCATGCCAAAAAGGAAACATGGAGATCATGGACACTCTGCGGTGTACCTCTAACCGTCGTCGGCTCACCAGCCTGCTCAACCTCTGGAAGCTCCACGGCATGCACCTGGCCTAAATTACGGCTGCCTGATGCCTGACCTCCCTGCGGTGCTTCTCCAGCCACCGGTCACTGACCCCTCAGCTGGGTCCCACTTTCTCTGTCACAACCTCTTCGCACAGCTAAACCTTGACTACCCTCTTTGAGTACCAAACCTGAACCAACTCCAGATGCTACAGTCTATCCCAGTCCTTGCCTGCCAGTTATCTGAGAAGGCTGCCTGCAAAACCTCTCCATATTCTTGTCCTATTCACATGCCTGGCACTCCTTCGGAGGCCTATTGCACTGAGCCCGAACATGTCCTGGTTTTCCACACTAAAAGAAAATCATCAAAGAACTACCACGAGGTGGTCTAGCTGAATCCCTAGCTTGACTGCCCTACTGGAACTCATCCCGTCCTTGCTTCCTGCTATCCGAACCATCACCCGAAGCTGTCTCCCTACCTAAGTGAGACTTCTCTCTCTCGTTTCCCTCGAATATGAGTGCCTGATTCACCACCTCGGAGAAGGAACCCATCCTGAAGATGTTCACCTAGACCCGAATGGCGTGTAGTAATCCATCCTCGAAGTGCCTCACCCTAGCCACATCATCGCTTACCATACCAGGTGCAAAGTGAGACAAATCTGTGAAGGTAGTTGCATAGTCCATGACGGACATATCTTCCTGCTGAAGACTCAAGAACTCCATAGATTTCTCTGCCCTTAGTTTTTCTGGATAGAAGTGCTCAAAGAACCTATCCTCGAAGTCCTTCCAAGACAGTCCCTCGTGCCTACGAGCATGTACCTGTACGCACCACCAACTCTTCTCCGGTCCTCTCAACATGTACGTCTCCAGATTGACCCTCCACCTTGGAGGCATCTCGAGCTGCTCAAAGATCATCTGCATGATTTCTATCCAGTTCTCGGCCAGCTGCGGACCACCCTCACCCTGAAAAAGCGATGGGTGCTGCGACTAGAACTCTCGCATCAGATACGCCATAGAAGGCTCTGTACCCTGCGCGCCTCTGTCAATCCCATGCAAGACATGTACCAGGCTAGCTCGGAGCTGCTCATCAAGCCAAGGTCCGAATGCTGCCAATCCCGACTGTTGTCCTGCCTGCACTGAATCCTGTCCATGAGCATGTACCTTCGGCTCGTGCTCTGCCTGTACCGAATCCTGAACCTGATTCAGCAGCACTGTATAATCTCCTGCCTGACACTCCATCGAGTCATGAAGGAGTAACCTTCTGAATACCATAAATGGTCAGACAGCCCATATATATATATAACAATATATTCTATGCAGATAAGGAAAGTAGTAAAAGGCAGTGTATACCAACTACCCTTACTCCCCCCTCACCGCAACCCATGCCCCACGGAATCCTGGCCTCATGGACTCCTTACCCACCCTCAATAGATCCAAGTATCACAAGTACCTCGGGCCATGCCCATCCTGACAACTCGCATTTCCTCAAACCGACGACTGAGTCGCCCAATCTTGATAGTTACACTGCCTCAGCCATAGTACCTACCCGCTCTCATAAGATCCAGACCCAAATATCCTGCCACATGAAATTATACAAATATATAAATCATGGAAATTGATATTTCCTTCACATGGCATTATCACTTCACAGAGAATATGTGCAATTATGAAATTGAAATTCCCTAAAATGTGCCTATCAAAAGCCAAGCAACATAGCCTTTCTATACCGGGCCAAAGTCCAATTCTCCCTTACCGCACCGGGTCAAGGGTCACATATCACAATCAACAATATCACATATCAAGTGAGTCACTGAGGTGGAAATCATATAAACTGTAATCTGAGCGAAAAGCAAACAGTAATTCCCACCCAAGGTAACTTGGTCCATCCCTCGTACCTGGGGCTGCAGGCACCCAAGCACAAGCTAGAAACCCAGTTCCAGTAACATCCTATCTCCAGTCTACCATATCCCAAATATTAAAACCAGAAAAAATAAAAGAGAAGCCTCAAACTAATTAGTAGCCAATAAAATGATGCTACTAAATCCCTGTCAAGAACTCCTTTGATACCACTTTGTAATGACCCGGACCCGGCTAGCCACCCGAACAGTGCCAAACAGGTCGGGTGTTACTACCTTAGGCGCACCTCCCCAAACGCCAAAGGCTGCCGACTAGCAACGAGGGTCTTTTAGGTATAGTGGGGAGGCTATACCCTCTCGGAGGATCATAATAAGGGCACTGGTCCGAGTATAAAAATAAAGATGCAGTGGAATGAAAGACTCAGCAGACTCAAACCAAACCCACAGAGCGGAAGCATTGTCAATATAGATAAACATCAGAAACAGTAAATATAACAACATCAGGGGAAATAAACACAACAGCATGCTGATAACATGTAAGTACTACTGAATAGTAAAACATGCATCCAAAGCAAGTCATACACAATAGAATATAAGAAAAGGGCATCAATGGATAACCAACAGTAGCTACAAACAAGTAAGCATGCCAACACAGAAAAGTAAACAAAAAAAAGTAAACCCCAGCTAGGTATGACCTCAAGTTCCATACCATCTCCATGCAACAACTAACACAGACCAGCTCCTGAAGCTGGCCTTTTTCCTGCACGTAAATCCATAAAGTCTGCACGCATCCCGAAGGGCCCGTGCAGGGTGTGAGACAAATCTCAGTAGGATACCACCCAATGGTGAGTACCAAATATATGTGTTTAAGCAGTCATGCATTTCTAAGGAAAGTGGTAAATAGTACAATGCACGAATAAACACAAACTCCACTAGTGCTCAATAGCCACCATGGAGTATCACCTGCTTCGGTCAATGTCGGAATCTTTGTCATGTAACCCGACACCATGTGCCACCTGACAACTCGTGTCTCAAGTACCGATGTCCCGAAGGCATGCCCAAGGATAGTAACCCGGCACCTTGTGCCTCCTGACACCTCGTGTCTCAAGTACCGACGTCCCGAAGGCACGCCCAAGAATAGTAACCCGGCACCTTGTGCCTCCTGACACCTCGTGTCTCAAGTACCGACGTCCCGAAGGCATGCCCAAGAATAGTAACCCGACACCATGTGCCTCCTAACACCTTATGTATCAAGTACCGATGTCTCGAAGGCACGCCCAAGATAGTAACCTGGCACCTTGTGCCTCCTAACACCTCGTGTCTCAAGTACCGACGTCCCAAAGGCCCGCCCAAGTATAAACTGGAGGAACAGTGATGTTTGCCCTCAAATCACGGTGAGCCTCATCCCCCAACCCGATAGTCTCAATGCTATCCCCTGAAGTCTCTTCACCTCCCACATGGCTTTCTACGGCAAGCACCCCCAACCAAAATACCTAACCACAACTATGGGGGCCTCTACCCACACGAGTGGTCAAAACCACCTCATCACGGAGTATCTCTGTGTGCACACTACTTAAAGTCCGGGGTGAGCGGTAATCACCAAAATATTACCTATGCCACAAACACATCCGACACCTCGTGTCCCTACAACCATGCCGCTCAAGTCTGATGGCATCGCCATCCTAGTAACCTGGGCCATTCCCAACCTGACAGTTGTACTACCTCAAGCCGACGTCCATGACGCCCAATATCGTGGTCAAAACCACCCAAAGTAACCCGGTCCAAGTCCAACCTATGATCAGCATCACTCAAGCATAACTGGGCCAAGCCCAACACAACCCAAAAGGTCCAACATATGCAATTTAGAAATTGCATATATAACATATTTAAAAAGAAAACATAACCAGGCAAAACAAACTAAATAGTTGAATTGAAATAAGCAAGGTGTTGTCCCATACCAGCACTGAGGTCTTAAATGCCTCTAACAATTTATTAGGCTTTAATAAATTAAACTAAACAGTTTATAATATTATAACTCAATTTTAACCATTTTGGAATCCCCTGGCCAAAATGCCCCGATGAGCTACGGCCCCTCACCCGGCCCCGCTCACGCAAAATGGTAACAGGGCATACCCAAAGGTATCTCATAGGTCCAATAAGCAATTCAATATGAAACAACATATAAAATGGGTCCCGCTCAAAATACCCAAAAATGCACCAAAGTCCACGTTACCCAAACAACCACGAAAACACAAAATGAAGTATGCACCACCTACCTGAGACTCGTATGATGCTACTCCTTCGGTAACAGTATCCAATTCAGTCTAAAACGCGGTAAATCTACAAAAGATTTAAAACTGCTCAAACCCCTATAACTTGTTCTAGAACAAAAATCAAACAAAACAGCCAAAGAGGAATCGAGGCCTTACCGAGGGGGTTCCAACGCATCAATCGGAGTTCGAATTTGGTCTTGGACGGATGATCGGGAGAAGAAAGAAGATCCGGCCAGCTTGGTTCATGAAACCGGCAGAACAAAATGAGTTCCGCCTCAAAACGATGCTACTGCCCATTTTAATGAAAAAAAAGAAAGTACACGGCGTGTACTTCATGACTACACATTGTTTATATATCATTTAACTGTTCATAAGATGGATGAATTCCGCCGCCTTACTTTCCGAACCTGCCAACATGAGTACACGGTGTGTACCGGGTTTCTCTTCTCTTCTTCACCGACTTACCCACACGCCATGTATATCCCTCATACACGGCTAGACTACACGGCGTGTCCAAGAGGAACATGGCGTGTACTTGGTTCTACCTGGCCAACATGCCTACACACCATGTTTGGCCACCACACGGTCAAGTGTACAAGGCGTGTTTAAAATTACATGCCGTGTAGGAAGAAATTTCTACACGGTCAACCCACGGCATGTACTCAGTGAGCACACGACCGGTCACTCGATTAACATGTACACGGCGTGTAGTCTGGAAATTTCTAGAAACTTCCCATTTTCTTCAGTTTCCTCAGAAACCAGTCAAAAATTCAAACAGGGTCGAAATTTTGACTCGTTCCAAAAACCCGAGTTCTTACAACTATTCACTAAAAAATAAATATTTTTTTAGAAATCCTAAAAAAATCATCATAAGGTAATATTAACGTGTTGATTTAAAAAATTATATTAATTTCTTAAAATAAAATTTCTAAAAAATGGTATAATTTAATTATAATGTTCACATGTAAAAATGCAATAAAAACCATTTTTGGAGAAAACATATTTTTGAAGTGTAAAATGACTTTACTAAAAATTGGGTACTTATTTATTATGAATTAATAAATAAATTTTAATTATTAAAAACCTTAATAAATATTTTTCATAAATTGTTTATTACTATTTATAGCTGCCAATTTTATCGATAAGGTTATAATGGTTTACTATATCGCGGTTCATATAGACTCAAGATTGCGTGTAAGGAAATTTATTGAATGCTTCAAGTTTATTTCAATAAAAATACATATAGAATCTTAGGGTGTTATAATAAGACTTAACAATTGTATCACATTGTCAAATTTTATGGTTTCAGTTCATGGTTTAAGAACAACACTCATAGTTGCGGAACAAAACTCATGTTCGCAGTCACAGTCACAGAACACAACTCACAGTCACAGTTCACAATCTTAAAACACAACTCATGGTTGCAGTTCATAGTTAAACACTTACAAAATATAAAAACTTAAGTAGTGAACAGAATTAAAATATTTAAATACTAAAAATTATTTTTAAATTAAATTAAATAACAAATAAATAAACAATTTATGGTGTATAAAACAAAAAAAATACAGTGATAAGTTACAATTGCCCAAAAAAATAATGATAAAAGAATAAAAAAGAAAATAAAGTTAAACAACATGATTTTTTGTAATTTTTAAAACACACTCCAAAAATATATTTACAAACACACAGCACTAACTATCTCCCCTAATAATCTCCCCCTTTTTTAAAATTACAAAACTGAATAATATTTTTTTTTAAAAATCATACAATTCTCCCCATTTTTAAAATTTATCAAAAAGTAAATAAAATGAAATAATTTAGTTAAATAGTTCTACTTAGTTAAAAAACTCCCCCTTTATAAAATAAAAAATGTATAATTTAAAATAGGAAATACCCCTTTAATTAAATAAAGTAGAGAAAAATTTAATTGAGAACAGTAAATCTCATATAAAACACACGATATTAAAACCTAGTAAATGAAAACGTATTAAAAATGTTAATCTCACCTAAATAAATGCATATAAAAACAATTTATATATACAAGAAGATATGTAATTCTATATTTATAAAAAAAATCTAGATAGTAAACAAATTATAAAGTATCAAACATACAGAGTTCAAAATTATTTTTTCAAATCTAGAAAAAACACAAGGTTTAGTAAAAACATCAACAAGATTATTTTCTATAGGAACATATTCTAAAACAATGTAACCTTTATTAACATAGTGTTAAATAAAATTAAAATTCATGCCTCTATGATTAGTTCTAGAATGCATTAAAGTTTTATTTGATATTGAAATAAGAGATGAATTATTATAACAAATGGATATATTTTAAAAATTAAAACCATGTTTAGGAAAATACTATTTAATCCATGAAGACTATAACCAACAAGATGCATTAGAGATATACTCACTTTTATTAGTTGAAAAGGAAACAGAGTTTTGTTTATTTTTACTCAAAGAAACTAAATTCTTACCAAGAAAGTGATATATACCTACGGTACCTTTTTTATCAAGTTTTAATCCTCTAAAATCATATTCAAAATGGATAATTAAATCAAAACATGTTTTTTTAATAGAACAAGACAATATTAATAGTTTTTTTGATATATATAATAATAAATTTTACAACCTTTAAGTGAGATTCATTTGGATCTGATTGAAATCTAGTAGATAAAAAACATTAAATATTATATCGAGTCTAAAAGTTGTTAAATACAACAAATTTCCAATAATGCCTCTAAAAATCTAGAATCAACACATTTTCCCAAATTATCAAAAACTAACATATAAATAATGATCATATGGGTTTTAAAATATTTAAAAGAATCAAGACAAAAACACTTGAACAAATTTTTAACATATTTACTTTGATTTAAAAATATTCCATCATTTCTTTGAAAAATTTGAATTCCCTGAAAGAATTTAAATTCTTCCATAAGTCTCATATCAAACTCACTTTACATTAAATTAGAAAAATCTTTGAAAATAAAATATTTTTAAGAGCCAAAAAGAATATCATAAATATAAATTTTAAAAATTATAATATCATTTTAAATCTTTTTAATAAATAAAGCAGGATCTAATTTTCCCTTAGTAAAATAATTTTTCAACAAAAAAAGTGAGTCTGTCATACCAAGAATGAGGTTATTGCTTAATACCATATAAATATTTTGATAGATTAAAAATATTATTAGAAAATTTCTCATTTTCAAAACCATAGGGTTGAGAAACATAAACTTCTTCAGAAATAAAAGCATTTAAAATGCCCTTTTCTCATCCATTTTAAATAACTTAAAACAATGAAAAGTAGAAAACGGTAACAAAATTAAAATATATTCAATTCTATAAATAGGTGAAAAATAATTATCAAAACATATACCTTCTTATTAACAATAACCTTGAGAAATAATTCTAGATTCATTCTTAACAACCTGTCCGGATTCATCCATCTTATTTCCAAAAATCTATTTAATGTAAATAACATGCTTATCTATGAGGGGTTCAACTAAATACCAAACATTATTATGATAGAATTGATTAATCTATACATGAATATAAATAATCCAATTAGAATCATTCAAATCATCATCAACATTATTAGGAACAAAATTATAAATAAAAGCTAAATTAACATAAAAATTCAAAACAAAATGTTTAGTTTTAATACCAAAATCAATATTACCAATAACATTATCAAAAGGATGATAACTATAAATATTCCAAGATCTAGTATTGTATTGAGAAGGATTATGATCCCCCTTAATTGATTCATCCTTATCCTGAGGTTTTTCTTTATCAAAATTAAAATCTCTAAACTCGTTATCAAAAACATCTAAATCAGAATTCAATTTCATATTATTTTCACCAAATTTAACATGAATAGATTCATCAATAACCATAGTTATTTTATTATAAACTTTAGAATTTATACTATTATTTGAATATCCAATAAAAACACATTCCTCACTCTTCACATCAAATTTATCTAAATTATATTTTGAATACAAAATTAAAAACTTTACATCCAAAAACTATAAAATAACCATATTTAGGTTTCTACCTTTAAAAAATTTGTAAGTATTTTTCTTTAACAAAGTTATAATAAGAATTATATTTGAAATATAAAAAGAATTAAAAATGGATTCAGCCCAAAAATATATAGGGAAAATTATATTCACTTAACATAGTTCTAACCATTTCAATAATAATTATATTTTTCTATTCTATAACACCATTTTGTTGTGGTGTTCTGGGATTAGAAAAATTATAATAAGTAAAACACCTTAGGATTTTAATATATGATTATCTTTAAATAAGTTAATGCATTTGATAGCCTTCTCTACATGGAACACCAAACTTAAAAAAATTGTGATATATATTAGTTCAAAATATAAAATATTAAGTATGATCATTAAAACCTGGTTGTTTAATTAACAGTAATGAATAGAAGTAATAGTTTTATGAAATATTTATTGAAATAAAATAATGGCTACTTTTAATATGAATGAAATTTATTTAGTATCTAAAACAACTAAGAAAATCATTTTATGCTTAAAATATACTTTTATAAAATTGGATTTTTATTTCAAGAAACTAAGTATATTATGATTAGATGATAATAATAAAATATATTGATAATATAAATAGTATATTACCAATAAATTAATTAACAATTGATAGGAAATAATAATAAAGAATAGTTAACATTTAAAAAAAACTATTTCCTGATATGAACAGTTCTATAATATATTTTAGGATTTTATTTAAATATTGAATTGTGAGATTTTAGAAATTTAATTTGACAAAATGGTAATCATTTTTGTATTAATCATAACAATATTTTCTTAAGATTATTTTTTTGGAATTTTTCTATAAAATGGGTTTTATAAGCACAAATGTTAAAATTAATTTTCCCTGCAAATATTAATTTTATTTGATAAAATAGAATTTATATTTAGAATCAGTAGATCCAGATTATGTGACTATGGAAATATTATTTTTATTCATTGAAAATAAATTACATAGGATAAAGATTAATCGCCATGGTAAAAGTAAAATGGATGTTTTTAAAGAATTAATTTTATAAGAGTTCTATAATTTTTATCTAAAAAACTTAAATTAATATACTTTAAAATACGTCTATAATATGATGTTTAAACAAATAAAAATATATATAAACACTCATTTAATCAATAATTAATTGGAAATAATAATAGAAACACTTAATATATACGAAGTTTTTTTCTATAAAAATAGTTTTTCCTATGTCTTATGTTTTAATTTAAAAGTTAATTTTCCCATATTTAGAAATTTGATTAGGTTTAATGGATCCAAAAATTATATTAATAAAATATAAATGTTATAATAGGGTTCATATTATATTTTTAGTAATAAAATAATTACCATTGTTAATTTTTAATCATGATTAATAATGGTAAAATGGGTAAATGTGGTATCTCAAATTTTTAATAACTAAAAGGTTACATACACCTTCTAGAAATACTTGTTAGGTATGAAAGTGATACCCACAAGTATCACCTACTATTTGTTCACCTAACTCAGATTAAATTCCATTCTCATCTCTTACCTAACATTCTTTTCCAAATATTTATCCCTCCTTTTCACCTATAAAAGTATCTCACTTACTCCCACTTAAAGTCACATATATAGTTCAAAATTATCATGAAACACTACCCAATTTACTTATTATGGATCCCCTTTAAAAATTTGGAATCCCCTATCCTAAAAAAAGTGCCTCAAGTACTTCATTTCCAAAGGAAACTTCAAGAGAATATCCAAATTCTCAACGTAGGTATTACTCACCCTTTTACTTTTATTCTTTATCCTTATCATCCACCCTTCTCCAAACTCATTCTAACCATATGTATATAATTACATTAGTATAGATAATGTACTTAAATATAATTATATTGATGGTATAACTATTTTCATGGTATAACTATTATCTCTTCCCCTCCCATTCAATCAAAATAAAAAGAAAATTTTGCTCATGCGCGTGTGCAGACTACCACCTCCATGAATGACACATTTTTTTCATCTCCTATATTCAAGGATGGTTCTAAAAATGGGTTGAGTGAATAGATATGTTACTTATGTCATGATTTATATTCTGTAAATATAAATTATGTATTTTATAATTAATATTAGAAATAAGTGATCATTGTAACATTAACCATCATAAACAATCATACTAAGAGGAAAATATTTTTATTTATACTATGTAATATTTACATATTTATTAATTATTTTTCTACATCCTTCCAATTTAAATATATATCACACTAATAAACTTTAAATAATATCATTATGATTTTGGTATAATTGGCGATTATGAGAACTTATCTTCTCGTATAATATGATATAAATTTGTAAATATTTTTTTTTGTTCCAATAATGTTATATCAACGTTTAACCCATTAATTAAGAAACCACCCTTCATTCATTAAGAATCACTGAAACATGCTCGTTGTTGATTTCAACCTCGTGGATAATAACCAAAACCACCATGAAATGAGATTATAAGTTTACAAAATATCTTGAAACATCAATTATAGTGACTTAAATTATTTAATAATGGTATAATTTTGGAAAAGAATATATACCAACAAAACTTTTATGAAACTAGTTCAAAGTGATAAATATTACTTGCACTCGATGTTGAAAATAGGTAAAACTAACAAATATTCATGTGTATATAATGATTGTAAATGAATATTATAAATGGTTAAAGTTATGAATAAGATTCTTGAGTTTTTATTTTATAAACTTAATTTAATTATTTGGTATATTTGGTGCAAGTGCATAACAAATCAGGACTGAGATAAGGGTTTTCATCTTAAATTACCCTTTGAGACATGTTTGGTATTATGACCCTAATTTCATTTATGTGGTGTATATACTACCTATATGAGATATAATATCATGAATTATATTTTAATCATGGTATTTTAATTTCAATTACATGATATCACTTTCAAATTATTTTTTATTCGAATGTTTCTAAAGCCACAGGGATTTTCTTGGTCTCAATTTTGATTCTTTGAGATATGTTACATATTATGCACCATGTTTCCTTTGTATGGTGTTCTATTGATTTATTGTTCCATAAATTTTTTATACTTTTTACCTTATATTTAATGGGATTTACTATCAAAATCATGTTCCCTTATTTAAGTAGATATCGATTTATTCATTTCCCCAGTAGTAAATATTTTTGGTAACTCAACTTATGTTCATTGAGTTGTGATTGTTCTATTGAAATTATTTCATATAATTTGTGTAAATTATTCCCTTTTATCATATTATGTGGTATTATCTCATTGTTTTTTAGGGATATACATTCCTACCACATAAACCCTTTGACAAATATTTCTCACTTATTGGGTTATGTTGTTTTAAAAATCATCCATCTTCCTTCTCTGAATGGATTATCATCAAGTTATTTCAGTATTAACTTAGTTGTATACTAATTGATCTGTATGGAATAAACATCACATTTTACATAATTAATATTAGATGATGTTAACCTATAAATAATGTTATTTTATTGACATGAGAAAAATTATTAGCATTTCATATATTATTATTACAATATGGATGATTATTGAAAAGTTTTCTATCTATTGTTCAACCATCCAACTTATTTTTTTAGATGAGTTATGATCATGTTATATATTTTGATTACATGGGGAAAAGTATTAACATTATTTGTGATTATTTTATTCTAACATATGTTTATCATGTATTGATATTCCATATTATTCATTATATGAATATTCATGTTTTTATTTGACTAAAGGTTCCTTGTGATTGGTATGAAAGGTATTGTTGATTCTTATGGTGAATGAATTAGACTTAATCGAGTGATGAATGGGGATCAAAATTATATATAACTCTAATTCATTGACAGGTCTCATGAAAAAAAGGTTTGGGTATTTAGTGTATGTCTTCCTAATTTGACAAGATATATTGATTGTGGTCTCGATGATAAGTAAAGTGTCTTGGCACAAGGCATTGACACCATGTTTTTTATATCTGAAACTATTTATTCCATTAGTATGAGATAAATATTATTGATATCCATGTTTTTGTGTATTATCATGGATATATAATCCTCTCGGTTTCAAGTTGATTATGACTTCATATTGTTTACTTATTCCTGTCATAATATTTATGTCATGTTTATGCCATGATTTCTTCAGTTATATGTTTCCCTCACTGGGTGTTTGATCTCACCCCTTTCTCATGTTTCTATTCCCCAAGTTATAAAGAAAATTACTACATATGACATGTTTAGAAGGATAACACATATTGAATAATTTATGGGAGATGTTAAATACTTATCATGAATTAAGTAGTTTTATAATTCCCCAACCCCAAAAGCTTAGATTTGGTGCATTATTTTATTACATTGACATGATTACAAGGAATCAAATCCAAAATGACCAAACATTTTAGTAGTTTTGGAAAACCAGATTACATACATGATACCCATAATATAATAAAGAGGAAAATATGGAAATATTGGTGTTGCTTGTTGTGGGATATTGAACCATTTAGAAAGTGAGAAATAAGTACTGGTATGAAGGTGTATGGATATTGCAACTTTTCTTAATGGTGAGATCACATTGTCTAGCAGCTGATCTTAGTTTTACCCTGAATAATTGGAATAAGGCCCCTTTTCTGAGGGTGTTGTGTATCGATAGGTATCCACCATCTATTTTTTCGCAGTTGACTCCATAGGGCAAGTGGGTGAAATAGAACCCACCTCAGGTGGGTTTGAAATTAAATACTAATGGATTGTGCTTAAATGGGCTCTCTCAGGGTGGTGGCGTGGTGCATGACGAAAGAGGATCGGTGGTGCTCTCATTTTTCTCTACTTATGGAAATGGTGGTTCACTTATGGTAGAGTCCATGTCACTTCTCAACAGCATGAAACTTTGTAGGGCCATAAATTTGAATCTGGAGGTAGTGGAGACAGTTTCCTTAATCATTTACAATTCCCTTCATAAATGGGTGACTATTACATAGAGCATCATTTATAGCATTTGAAGGATTTTTTTCTCTTGAGGGATCAAATATAAGTGAGTCACACTTGGTGTGAAGGTAATATGGTAGTTGACTTCCTTGCCTCTCAGATTACTCAGAATGGACACCTCACCCTTTTTACCAATATGGGATCTCTTCCTCTCAAATGTGTAAGTATTGTAAGAGGTTATGCTCTCAGTCTTAAATTTTTTCATCCTCCCTGATACCCCCCATATTTTGTATCTCTCTAGATATTTATTAATAAAAATCCTAATATTTATCCATAACATAAGTAAAATCTCAGAATCCTTGAAACTCTTTCAAAAGATTCATCTTTATAACCTCTAGAAAGGAAACATAATAAGGGTGAGATCAAATTCTTGGTAAGGGTAAGAAAAGTGGAAACATTAATTAATCAATAATAATAAATCAACATGGCAAGGTAAATAAATAAGAACACGTGCCATTTAAATAATTGGATAAGGCATAATCAATATGGTAAGGTAAATAGCTAAAAAACATGTCATTTAATCAATAAAATGAGAATGAAATGCATCCATATATTTTATCATATGAAAACCTCATGGATAATAACAATGATAACTAAAATATCTATGAAGGAAATGCTTAATTATTGGACTTCATGTTTGTGGCACATGAAAACCTATACCGTCAAGACCTTTTACAAGACAGTTTAAAACCACGGGTAGAAACCCATTTAATTTTTCCAACTTATTTGTCTCATGAGAAAATGTTGATGCATCAAGGGTCTATATAAATTCTAGGCCCCACCCATCATTATCAGTCCAAATCATTCCTCATATCGAGTGATCAATTTAATTAATAATTAATATGCATTATCAAATATCTATATTGAATAAAGAATATGTATTTATCAATAATTCATGAGTTAATGATAATTAAAAAACAAGGTTTGTTGATGTTGATGAATTTAAATACTATTGAAATGTCATTAAAAACATTCTTGAGGAAAATAATCATTAAACATTCCAAAGTGTCTCATACCACTTTGAAATATTTGAATCATAATTCCCATGAAAGAATAAAATTAAATAAAACTTAGAATATCATGAAAATAATTATATTCATGATATAAAATTTCAAAGGAAATTATATACACCATATAAAATAAACTATGTGTGTAACATTACAATACTCCTCAATGAAATGAAATTGAGACGAAATCCCTTACCTTGCATTTCCGTTTGGTTGAACACCCTTAACCTCCTATATAATGGTTTTAATAATGTTATTAACTTATACCAGAACCATAATCATATTTATAATATCATATATTAACTTCTTATAATATCTCATTACCTTTTTGTTAACAATCTTCTATTATTTTCACTATTTTGGGTGTTAATTGCTTAGTTTTTTCGAGTATGTTTTGACTTATTACTTGTTATTCCAATTAATTAGATCATGATTTCATCATCTAAAAAATTTAAAACATGATTTAAATATAATATATATTCATTATATATTTATTTAGTATAATCTATAAATTTTGGATATATGAAATGAAATGCACCGTTTATGGAGACGGTAGGTCGTACGTACGCATGAACTCCACTTCCATTTTTTTATCATGTTAAAATAATGAAATGTAAATGAAATGTATGTATATTATAATTCTAGTATTATTTTTATGTCATATATGTCACATATTTTTATTAAAATCATCCTTAATACATTCCATTTATAGCGTGAATGAATCGCGTCGCTTTGAGGAGACGGTAGTCCACACGTCCACAAATGATGTTATCGTATTCCCACAAATGAAGTGCATAAAGGTACGTGTAATATAAAAATTATAAAAGCATAAATATATTATAAATAATATATATATCATAAATAAACTATAAATTTATCATTATTTCAACCATTAAAGGTGGTGAATGGAAGAATGAATGACATCGGTTTGCGAGGTGGTGGTATGTCGTACACACGAACGATGATTACGTATCCCATTTGATAGATGTGTGAGAAAGTGTAGGTCGAAATATTATAATAACAACATATCAGTATATTAATGATACTTAGGTTATTATATAAGTATGTAATAAGAATAATTTAATGGGTTGAGAGAGAAATAAAACAAAAGTGATCGTTGAAGAATGTTACCTCGTTTTCAGGTAACTCATTGCGGTTTATACCAAAATACTTCCTTGGTTGGATTTATGACCAAAGAGAGGATTCTAGGATTATGGGATGGAATTTTGGAGCTTATTTAGGTAGTTTTTGGATGAAATATAAGGCTCAATGTGGTGTGAGTAAGTGAGAGAGGACGTTCCCTTTTATAATTGGGGTAAGGGACTCTTTTGGAAACTCTCAAAATATTAAATTAATATAAATTAATTTTCAATTCCAAATGGATCAAAAGTGAATTTTTTTAAATATAATATTATTATGGGTCTAAATAATCTCAACCAATAATTTTTAGATAAGTTTAGGTCACATTATTACCCTTATCTTTTGGCTTTAACCCTTTAACTCTTACCGTGACAACTTGGTTTTTTACTCTTTAAGAGCTAATATATTTACTGTAAGATGCCAAAAGAACCATAAATGAGCCATGGATAAAATTTTAAACCTTATCCCAATAATTTGAATAATTTTTATATTTTTATAAATTTTATATCATTTAATAAAATATTGTTTATTTTAAAATATCATTAATGTCAATTTTGATACTATTCATTTCTTGACTTTTTAAAAAATAACAATAAAAAAGATAAATTTGAAAAAATAAATCTTTAATACACCCCTAATATTTATATATATTCTATAAAATTCATTTAGGACATTAATAATATCAAATTATATTTATTTTAATATTTTTAATAACATTTATTTGATATGTTTATTTGTCACGACCCGCCCTCGGGGTCCGTGCCGTGACTACCCCAAGTCCGCCTTCCATAGGCCAGGGGCTGGCGACTAGCACCAAGGCGTAAATCCTGGTAAAAAGGGAAGGCATTTCCTTTGTAAAGTAAACAAACACCACAGAGTAAGCAAGCGGAAAGTAAACACTAAGTAAAAACAGAGTACAACTTAAAGTGCGGAAAAGTAAATGGGCCAGTATACAAACCCAAACTGAAAGTAAAGTACAACTCGAAAGGGAAAATAGCAACTGTAAAGTAAAAGCCGCTACTCCGAGCTATCCACTGGAAATCCCACCTGAAGGGTAGGTACAGATAGCTCCACTGCTCCTCGGGTCCCGCCGTCCGCTCCGGGTACGTCCCGCCCAGTGGTCCACCTCCAGGTACCGTTCTGCTCTGCAAGCCTCATCCACGATCAACGCTGTCCGTCGTTTGCAACCAACACAATGTAGTGCGGGCATAGCCCGTGCAGGGGTGAGTATAAGCTACTCAGTAGGGACCCCGAGACCCCTGAAGGTCTCCCAAAATCCACAAAGGATAAACCACAAAGAAAGATACAATCACGAAGTAACAACCGACACTGCTTAGGTATATGCCCATACATATACCTAAGTCATCAATTCCAATATGCTCCAACCTCCGAGCCCAAGTACAACTCAGTCCACACAGGAAAGTATACATATTCCACACAGGAAAGCAAAACGAAATCCACACAGGATAGCACAACACAATCCACACAGGAAAGCAACAGGATTCAGCTCACACAAGTATACTTCTTCAAAGGACGATAAAGATGATCTCTAATCCATCTAAGTCGTCGGACCCACGAAGGATCGATAGGTAACTAACCCCCGCAAAAGACCCACACAGGATCGGGCCCACACAGGACCTGTAGCACTGATCCACGTAGGATCGCTGAGTGCAGTAGTCGTCGTCGAATCTACAAAGGATCTCTGTACTGTCGTCGTCGCAGTCACAGTAGCAGTAGCAGTAGCAGTAGCAGTAGCAGTCACAGTCGCAGCCAGCTCTAGGGTTCCCGCACACAGCAAGCTCGTTCGGGAGGGTCCGCTCCACGAGCCGAGAGGCTGATACATCAACTGTCACTAAGTCCAGAGTTGATGTATCCAAAAGTTCCGTATCGTCAACAGGAACTCAACGCAACAGACGGCGCGTCGATCGGACGCCCGGTCTGAGAGTTATTGGCTTTTTTCGTCTCAGGGGCCCGGTTGGTTTTTAAGGCAAAACCAACCCGACCGTACTCCACCTGCATCCAAACCTCGGGCGGAGTATGCCAAAAGATCCTTCTCACTAAGAGGAACACAAAAAAGCTGACGGCACGTCAATCGGACGTCTGTAGCTCAAGATATTAGCGTTTCCGCTCCGAGGGCCCGGTTGGTTTCGTGTACGAACCAACCCGGCCGAACTCAAAGTATTCCGAAACTTTGAGTGCGATATACCGAATCGACCGTCTCGATCCAAGGATCGCATCACCGCTGAAGGTTCGTCAATCGGAGGTCCGTAGCTCAAGTTATGAGCAAAAGACCGAAGTTGATTCGAAAACGGGGGGTCCGGGTCCGGGCCGACCCGGCCCGACCCCCCCCCCAGGTTGGCCCGGCCGGCGGCGTGGTCCGGCGCGGCGGCGCGGCCCGGCGTGGCGGCGCGGTCCGGCGCGGCGGCGCGGCCCGGCCGGCGGCGGTGCGGCCTGGCGCCGCACGGGTGTTACGCGCGGGGGGGCAAGGCCCCCGCCTCCTCTCTGGCGGCGCAGCTAAAGCCGCGCCTTTGAGAAAACCGGCCCCCCTCGTGGGGGCCTGCTTTTGAGAAAACGGGGGGGGGGGGCTGCCCCCCCTTTGTGTAACCGTTCCCCCCACCCTTATGGGGGCCGGTTTTTGGCCAGCCGGGGGAATTTATTCCCCCGGTCTTTTTCCCTTCCGGCCGGCCAGACATGGCCGGCCGGTCCTTCCTCAACGGGACCGGCAAGGCCGGTCCCCTTTCCGGCTTCTGACACCGGCGGCCCGGCGATCCGCCGGTCTTCTCGTTCCGCCGCAGCCCGGAACCGGCCGCGGTGTTCGTCGTCTGGCGCGGTGCGACGGCACCGCGCCCCTCCGCCGCGGCCCCGCTCCGGCCGCGGCGCCTTCGATTCCCTTCGACGCGGCGCGACGGCGTCGCGTTCATGATAAACTTTATGTGGCGCGGCGCGACGGCGCCGCGCGATTATAGCCTTGCGATTCCCGCGTGGTGCGACGGCACCACGCCATCTCGTTCATCCGCAAGGAAATAATATTCAAGAACAGAGGAGGGGGGATTCGGCCGTGTTTGTGTGGTCCGGCCCCCCTCTCGTTAGTTGATAACACTTAACAATAAACCTCAAGATTGTCAAGCTAGAACCAAGAACGAGAATAAATAAATAAGCAACAACAAACCCCTACCTCGGTTCAAGAACGATGATCGTCAACGACCCGTGGAAGACAAGCTTCGCGGAGGTCGGGCGTCGCGGTAATCGTTCGTCAATTCCGTTGACGAAGAGGTAAGTCCGAAGAGGTACATCGTTGGTGAATCTTCGTAAGCCGACGAAGGAAGTCCGAGGAGGAAGCGGCGTTCCCTTTCGTTGACACGGAAGGCGTCGTCGATCTTCGGAACAAACCGGCTACGAAGAAGAGAGGAGCGGTGTTCTTCGTCGGAGCTTGAGCGTTCTTCGTCAAAGTTTGAAGAAGAAGAAGGAGCTCTCAAATCCTCTCAAGATGGCTAACCGAAATAAAATAAGCTAAGGCTTATTTTATTTACACAAACATCAACTTGAATTTAAAAGGGTTGAAATTCGAAACAACCCACCATAATTAATTAAACCAAGATGTCAACATTAATTAAAGGGAGTTATAGGGGAGTTTTGAGAGAAGATGAGGAGTTGGGGTTCGTGTGGGCCCCACCACACTTAATCCTCCCAAGGGAGGTTAAGTGGTTGTGGGTCCCACCTTTAACTCCCTTTGGGAGAAGTTAACCAACAAAATAAAAATAAAAAGTGTTTTCACATTTTTATTTAACTTCTTATAATTTCTCCCAAAAACTAACTTTCGTCCCGCATAAAACGCAACCTCGGAAAAGGTCTCCTTAAGCGAAAAACGGCGCTGCGAGTTCATCGGTGCCCTCGGATTTTGATTCCGGGCACCGGTTCAAAAGTTAGAAATTCTCGCTCGTTCGTTCACTGAACGTACCCGAGCCAAACTTCGGAAATTGATTCTGGGCACTCCGGGCCTCGGAATCAGGTGCCATCAGAAACCGCGCTCTTGTAAAATTCCAAATAAAATTAAGAAAAAAAATTTCCCTTGAATTTTACGGGTCTTTACATTACTCCCACCTCAGGGCTTTACGTCCCCGTAAAGATACATCAAAAACTAGGGGAAAAAATGAGGGTACTGAGCACGCATCTGAGCCTACCTCTCCCAAGTGCTCTCCTGGAGGTTCCCGTGCTGCCACCTGATGCGCACAAGAGGAATCGATCGCCCACGTAGGACCCGCTCCTGTCGATCCTCTATCTCCACCAGGACCTCCGTAAAAGTCACCCCATCGTCAATGTCAAGCTCCCCATGGTCAATGATGTGCGTCGGGTCGTGCACGTATCTCCTCAGCTGAGACACGTGGAAGACGTCGTGCACCCGGTGCAACTGAGGTGGTAGAGCCAGGCGATAAGCCACCTTGCCAATCCTGCAGAGGACCTGGAAGGGCCCGATGAAGCGCGGAGATAACTTGTCGCCTCGGCCAAATCTCTGAATACCACGTCGAGGTGAGACCCTCAAGAAGACGTGGTCACCATCCTCGAACTCTAGTGTCCTCCACCTCCTGTCAGCGTATGACTTCTGCCGGCTCTGAGCTATCCTCATCCGCTCCTGGATGATCTGGACCTTCTCTGTCGTGGCCTGGACCATCTCCGGTCCCACAAGTGCTGACTCCCCAGGGTCTGTCCAGCACAAAGGAGATCTACAAGGTCGGTCGTACAATGCCTCGTACGGTGCCATCCCGATGGTGGAGTGGTAGCTGTTGTTGTACGCAAACTCCACCAAGGGTAGGTGGTCCTCCCAGCTACGACCAAAGTCGAGGACACATGCGCGGAGCATGTCCTTGAGAGTCTGAATGGCCCTCTCCGTCTGACCATCCGTCTGAGGGTGAAAGGCTGTGCTCAGACGTAGCTGCGTCCCGAACGCCTCCTGTAACCCCTTCCAAAGCCGGGAGGTAAAGCGAGCATCTCGATCGGAGACGATAGATGATGGCATGCCGTGGAGCCGCACAATCTCCTAAACGTAGAGACGTCCCAAGCTCTCCACTGATCCCTGCTCTCTGATGGGTAAGAAGTGTGCCGACTTGGTGAGTCGGTCAACAATCACCCAGATGGAGTCGTGACCTCTGGAAGTGCGTGGAAGTCCAGTCACGAAATCCATAGATATCCTATCCCACTTCCACTCTGGGACCTCCAAGGGCTGTACCAAGCCTGCTGGTACCTGATGCTCTGCCTTCACCTGCTGGCAGGTGAGGCATCGAGAAATGAACTCTGCCACAGCCTTCTTCATGCCCGGCCACCAGTTCTGTCGTCTGAGATCCTGGTACATCTTCGCCACTCCTGGATGTACCGCCAAAGGAGAAGTGTGAAACTCTCTTAGCACCTCCTCTCGCAAAGCGACTGGTACCATGGTACGTCCTCTTAAAAGGATGTCGTGCTCTGCTCCAAGGGAGAAACCATCAGGTGCCTGTCCCGAGAATATCTGTGCACGCCGTGTCTCACAGTCAGCATCCTCACGCTGTGCCTCTCTAACCCGCTGCAGTAGTGGAGGGGTGACTGTGAGAGACTGGAGGAAGGTTGCTCCATCTCTATCCACGAAGGATATCTGCAAAGAGGCCAGCTGCTCCGTCGCCTCCTCAAGTAGTTGAATGCCCGTCCTTCTGCTGAGGGCATCGGCTACTACGTTCCCCTTCCCAGGAGTATAGACTATCTCGAAGTCATAGTCCTGGAGGAACTCGAGCCATCGCCGATGTCTCAGGTTTAGGTCCTTCTGCGAGAAGATATACCTGAGACTCTGATGATCAAAAAATACTGCAAAGCGCTCGCCCATCAAATAGTGTCGCCATGTCTTCAGAGCGAAGACCACCGCTGCCAACTCCAGGTCATGGGTAGCGTAGTTCTGCTCATGTGGCCTCAACTGTCGTGATCCATAGGCAATCACTGCCCGCTCCTGCATCAGGACGCAACCGATTTCGGTCCCTGATGCATCGCAGTAGACTACGTACCCTACTCCCTCCTCAGGCAACCTCAAGATAGGTGCGCTAGTCAATCTCTGTCTCAGCTCCTGGAAGCTCTGCTGACATCTGTCTGACCACACGAAGGGTTCCCCCTTCTTCGTCAAAGCTGTGAGTGGTGCCGCAACTCTAGAGAAGTCTGGCACGAATCTCCGATAGTATCCAGCTAGTCCCAAGAAACTCCGAACCTCAGTCACGCTCCTGGGTGGCTCCCATGCTAACACAGCCTCGATCTTCGCAGGATCCACTGCAACTCCCGCCTCAGAGATAACGTGTCCCAATAAGTGGACCTCACGTATCCAGAACTGGAACTTCGAGAGCTTACCATAAATCTGGTGCTCTCGGAGTGTGTCTAGTACAACTCGCAAGTGGTATGCGTGCTCCTCCTCAGTCGTAGAGTAAATCAGAATGTCGTCAATGAAGACCACGACAAACCGATCAAGGTATGGATGAAAGATCATGTTCATGAGGGCCATGAACACTGCTGGAGCATTGGTTACGCCTAAAGGCATAACCAAGAACTCATAGTGTCCATACCGAAATCTGAAGGTCGTCTTCTGCACGTCCTCGTCTCTGACTCTAAGCTGATGATAGCCTGACCTGAGGTCTATATTCGAGAACCACCGTGCTCCCTTGAGCTGATAAAAGAGGTCATCAATCCTTGGTAGTGGATACTTGTTCCTCACTATCACCTGGTTCAGGCGACGATAGTCAACACAAAGTCGCAAGCTCCCGTCCGCTTTCTTGGCGAACAATATCGGGGAAGCCCAGGGTGAAACACTGGGTCGGATGAACCCCTTGCCCTGCAAGTCCTCCAACTGTACCCGTAGCTCTCGAAGCTCGGCGGGGGCCATCCGATATGCTGGAGTCGATATCGGGGCTGTCCCAGGGTACAAGTCAATATAAAAGTCTACCTCTCTACGAGGAGGTAGCCCTGGAACGTCGTCGGGAAAAACGTCCGCAAACTGATCCACCACTGCAGGAAAACCAGGACTCTGCACGTCAACTGCTCCAAGGATGAGGCTAGCCAACTGATGAGTGATGGGCTGTCCTCTCCTCCGCGGAAGTCCATCCTGTGCTGCAAAGGCTCCCTTCTCGCCGGTGAAGGTGAACCTGCTCCCGTCGGTGCGTACACATCGCACCTTGCGCCTAAAACAGTCAATCTGCGCATGGACCGTAGATAGCCAATCTATGCCCAAGATGACGTCGTAAGGCCTCGACGCTGCTACAAGAAGATCTCAGCCGAAGCTCTCGCCTCCTAGAGTAAGCTCACACTGCCGGCACCAGTGTGTAATCGTCGAGTCTGCTCCCGTAGGAGTCTCTAACCGTAAGGATCGAGCCAATGGATCTGTCGGAATCTCCGAGCTCCGAATAAGGGTAGCGGCTATGAAAGAGTGACTCGCTCCTGTGTCTATAAGTACTGCAGAAAGGGTGTAATAGACACAGATAGTACCTCGAATCATCTTGGGTGCGCCGTGGTCGTAGGCCTCCGCTGCCTGGAGCTGAGGCTGTCTCTGCCCGCCAGCTCCCTGTGGTCGGGGCAGACCTCCCGGTGGCAGTGGTGGCAGAGCCTCAAAGCGTCGCCCACCACCTGCTGCTCGGCCAGCTCCTCTGCCTCATCCACCTCCTCCCTGCGGACCGCCACGGTCGACCCTCTGCCTCTGCCTCGGTGGTCCCTCAACCGTCTGCTGCTCCTCGGCACGGCGGGCCGGGCAGTCACGAGCCATGTGGCCCTGCCCACCGCACGAGTAGCAATGTCTGCCTCTCGAAAGACTGGCTCCTCACTGTGTGCCCCGCACTGCTGAGCCAGTGTCCTGAGGTCGTCTACCTGAAGGTCTGGTCTGCCTGGACCCCTGAGTCATCCGCCGACTGCCTGCTGCAGAGGACTCTGCCACGTGCCGCCCTGCGGTGGGTCGCGGCGCTGGTGTAGACTCAGCAAGGAAGCTCTCGATCAAAAGGGCCCGCTCCAGTACTCCTGTCTGAGTCGGTATGCTGAGGGAGATCAGCGATGCCCTGATCTCGTGTCTTAAACCCTGCTCGAAGGTCCGGGCCCGGAAGAATGGGTCCCGTACCATGTCAGTCGAGTAGCGCGAGAGATCGGTAAATCTCGCCGAGTACTGAGCGACCGTCATGCTGCCCTGCCGCAGCTGGAAAAGCTCTTGGATACGCACTACACGAAGGGTGGCTGGGACGAACTCCGAGCGGAAGAGGCTCTCAAAGTCCGTCCATAGAAGAGATGTCTCGTCGTGCACCTGGAGCATCAAGCTCCACCATCGTCCTGCTGCTGCGTGTAGTAGGCTCGCAGCGAGGATCACCATGAGGTTTGTTGGTTTCCTCACTAGCCTAAACACACGTACCACTGCCTCCAGCCAGTCCTCGGCTGCCTGGGGATCTGTCTCCCTGCGAAACCTGGGTGGTCGCTGGCGCTGAAACTCATGCAGTGCGCTGAGGCGACGTGCATCGTCAGCGGCTGGCGCTGGAAGCATCGGGGGCTCGGCGGGTAGTGCTACCGCCGGTGCCACTGCTGACAAAGGGCCCTGCACTGAGGCCTCGTCGCTCGGTGGGCTGTCGTCACACTCAACTCTCGGAACTCTAGCTGGTTGCCGTCGTGGGGCCATCCTGAAAAGGAAACAGGTGCGCCACGGTCAGAACAGAATACCTGGTGAGCTGATATAAGTAATCACAAAGAAAAATTTGAAACACACACGCAATCAATGTTTTCGTGCATTAAGTCGGAAATCAGAAGTCAGGGTCCTGGTGTACGGATACGTCGGCCGCCGCACCAACACTGGACTCCCTGGACTGATAACCACACTCAATACGCTTAAACATTATTGCTTAACATAGAAAAGATCAGAGTTCGCGGTAGAACCGAACTCCTCTGATACCAATTTGTCACGACCTGCCCTCGGGGTCCGTGCCGTGACTACCCCAAGCCCGCCTTCCATAGGCCAGGGGCTGGCGACTAGCACCAAGGCGTAAATCCCGGTAAAAAGGGACGGCATTGCCTTTGTAAAGTAAACAAACACCACAGAGTAAGCAAGCGGAAAGTAAACACTAAGTAAAAACAGAGTACAACTTAAAGTGCGGAAAAGTAAATGGGCCAGTATACAAACCCAAACTGAAAGTAAAGTACAACTCGAAAGGGAAAACAACAACTGTAAAGTAAAAGCCGCTACTCCGAGCTGTCCACTGGAAATACCACCTGAAGGGTGGGTACAGATAGCTCCACTGCTCCTCGGGTCCCGCCGTCCGCTCCGGGTACGTCCCGCCCAGTGGTCCACCTCCAGGTACCGTTCTGATCTGCAAGCCTCAGCCACGATCAACGATGTCCGTCGTCTGCAACCAACACAATGTAGTGCGAGCATAGCCCGTGCAAGGGTGAGTATAAGCTACTCAGTAGGGACCCCGAGACCCCTGAAGGTCTCCCAAAATCCACAAAGGATAAACCACAAAGAAAGATACAATCACGAAGTAACAACCGACACTGCTTAGGTATATGCCCATACATATACCTAAGTCATCAATTCCAATATGCTCCAACCTCCGAGCCCAAGTACAACTCAGTCCACACAGGAAAGTATACGTATTCCATACAGGAAAGAAAAATGAAATCCACACAGGATAACACAACACAATCCACACAGGAAAGCAACAGGATTCAGCTCACACAGGTATACTTCTTCAAAGGACGATAAAGATGATCTCTGATCCATCTAAGTCGTCGGACCGATGAATGATCGATAGGTAACTAACCCTCGCAAAAGACCCACACATGATCGGGCCCACACAGGACCTGTAGGCGCTGGTTCACACAGGACCGCTGAGCGCAAGGACCCACACAGGATCAAACCCACACAGGATCGGGCCCACACAGGACCTGTAGCACTGATACACGTAGGATCGCTAAGTGCAGTAGTCATCGTCGAATCCATAAAGGATCTCTGTACTGTCGTCGTCGCAGTCACAGTAGTAGTAGCAGTAGCAGTAGCAGTCATAGTCGCAGCCAGCTCTAGGGTTCCCGCACACAGCAAGCTCGTTCGGGAGGGTCCGCTCCACGAGCTGAGAGGCTGATACATCAACTGTCACTAAGTCCAGAGTTGATGTATCCAAAAGTTCTGTATCGTCAACAGGAACTCAACGCAACAGACGGCGCGTCGATCGGACGCCCGGTCTGAGAGTTATTGGCTTTTTTCGTCCCAGGGGCCCGGTTGGTTTTTAAGGCAAAACCAAACCGACCGTACTCCACCTGCATCCAAACCTCGGGCGGAGTATTCCAAAAGATCTGTCTCACTAAGAGGAACACAACAAAGCTGACGGCACATCAATCGGACGTCCGTAGCTCAAGATATTAGCGTTTCCGCTCCGAGGGCCCGGTTGGTTTCGTGTACGAACCAACCCGGCCGAACTCAAAGTATTCTGAAACTTTGAGTGCGATATACCGAATCGACCGTCTCGATTCAAGGATCGCATCGCCGCTGACGGTTCGTCAATCGGAGGTTCGTAGCTCAAGTTATGAGTAAAAGACCGAAGTTGATTCGAAAACGGGGGGTCCGGGTCTGGCCCGACCCGGCCCGACCCCCCCTGGGTCGGCCCGAACCGGGTCGACGCGGCCCGGCCGGCGGCGCGGTCCTGCGCGGCGGCGCGGCCTGGCCGGCGGCGGTGCGGCCTGGCGCCGCACGGGTGTTACGCGCGGGGGGGCAAGGCCCCCGCCTCCTCTCTGGCAGCGCGGCTAAAGCCGCGCCTTTGAGAAAACCGGCCCCCCTCGTGGGGGCCTGCTTTTGAGAAAACGGGGGGGCGCTGCCCCCCCTTTGTGTAACCGCCCCCCCCCCCCCTTTATGGGGGGCCGGTTTTTGGCCAGCCGGGGGAATTTATTCCCCCGGTCTTTCTCCCTTCCGGCCGGCCCGACATGGCCGGCCGGTCCTTCCTCAACGGGATCGGCAAGTCCGGTCCCCTTTCCGGCTTCCGACACCGGCGGCCCGGCGAGCCGCCGGTCTTCTCGTTCCGCCGCGGCCCGGAACCGGCCGCGGTGTTCGTCGTCCGGCGCGGTGCGACGGCACCGCGCCCCTCCGCCGCGGCCCCACTCCGGCCGCGGCGCCTTCGGTTCCCTTCGACGCGGCGCGATGGCACCGCGCGATTATAGCCTTGCGATTCCCGCGTGGTGCGACGGCACCACGCCATCTCGTTCATCCGCAAGAAAATAATATTCAAGAACAGAGGAGGGGGGATTCGGTCGTGTTTGTGCGGTCCGGCCCCCCTCTCATTAGTTGATAACACTTAACAATAAACCTCAATATTGTCAAGCTAGAACCAAGAACGAGAATAAATAAATAAGCAACAACAAACCCCTCCCTCGGTTCAAGAACGATGATCGTCAACGACCCGCGGAAGACAAGCTTCGCGGATGTCGGGCGTCGCGGTAATCGTTCTTCAATTCCGTTGACGAAGAGGTACGTCCGAAGAGGTACGTCGTTGGTGAATCTTCGTAAGCCGACGAAGGAAGTCCTAGGAGGAAGCGGCGTTCCCTTTCATTGACACGGATGGCGTCGTCGATCTTCGGAACAAACCGGCTACGAAGAAGAGAGGAGCGGTGTTCTTCGTCGGAGCTTGAGCGTTCTTCGTCAAAGTTTGAAGAAGAAGGAGGAGCTCTCAAATCCTCTCAAGATGGCTAACCAAAATAAAATAAGCTAAGGCTTATTTTATTTACACAAACATCAACTTGAATTTCAAAGGGTTGAAATTCAAAACAACCCACCATAATTAATTAAACCAAGATGTCAACATTAATTAAAGGGAGTTATAGGGGAGTTTTGAGAGAAGATGAGGAGTTGGGGTTCGTGTGGGCCCCACCACACTTAATCCTCCCAAGGGCGGTTAAGTGGTTGTGGGTCCCACCTTTAACTCCCTTTGGGATAAGTTAACCAACAAAATAAAAATAAAAAGTGTTTTCACATTTTTATTTAACTTCTTATAATTTCTCCCAAAAACTAACTTTAGTCCCGCATAAAATGCAACCTCAGAAAAGGTCTCCTTAAGCGAAAAACGGCGCTGCGAGTTCATCGGTGCCCTCGGATTTTGATTCTGGGCACCGGTTCAAAAGTTAGAAATTCTCGCTCGTTCGTTCACTGAACGTACCCAAGCCAAACTTCGGAAATTGATTCCGGGCACTCCGGGCCTCGGAATCAGGTGTCGTCAGAAACCGCGCTCTTGTAAAATTCCAAAGAAAATTAAGAAAAAAAATGTCCCTTGAATTTTACGGGTCTTTACATTATTAATCAAATAATTATCGCATCATCATTGTGCAAGCCTTTAATTTAATTATTTATTCCCTAAAAATTTAAAAAAATTATGATTATGAATATAAAAATTTTATATTTACAATTACTATTTATAGTCGAACAAATCCCATATATAATCCATATTAAAAATATTTAACTTCTTAAAAACGAAATTATGAAAAAATTGATTTTTCTTTGAATAAAATACTATAAATAGCTTAAAGTCGTCGAAGTGGATACAATAGCTCAAAAAATTATACCAAGGATGATTTTGGTTGACAATCACTCATCCAATGAAATTATGACAAGTTATAGGGTAATTTTATAATATTATTTTTACCCTTAATTACCCGATTTACCCTTAACCGTGGTAATAAAAATTACCAAAGTTTACAATTAATATTTTGTCCAAAAATAAAATGGGACTAATTACTAAATTTTGACCTTATAATTCCAAATATTATATCCATTTTTCAAAATTCAAAAGACAAAAATAACTAAAATTGATTTAAAATTAACCCCATTGATGGGGTGTAAAAACGGGTTTTTAAAGTGAAAATGTTCAAAAGATTAAAATGTTTTTATATCCTTATTTAATGTGAAATTGATTCCAATAACCAACATTGGATTAGATAATTAAAAATTGTTCTAATTTTAATTTAAAACCAACTAAAAATATAATTTAACACTATAAATCACTTAGATGAAAAAGCTGTTTTAAATTAAAATGCAATATTTTATCATTATTTTTCAAAACATAAAACATATCAGTAAAATACCAAAAAATAAACCAAAATAAATTTCTATATTATTATTTAAAATAATATGTTTATTTTTTAAAATAAAATATATAAAAGTGTCAAAATTAGATTTAAAATAGGTTATCCAATAGAAGGTGGTAAAACTACCTTAGAAAAATATAGGTTTTTATGAGTAAAATTAGGTTTGTTCTTTTCTTATGCCTATAAAATATATTGGATGCATGTGAAAATATTTGAATAGATATATACCGTATAAATTATCTATAAGTTTTATAATTTAATTGACCATGAAAAATGTGACTAAATAGTGTTTTTTTTAAACCTAGTTTGCATGTATTGTAAGATATCAACAAAATTAAATTTATTCTAAAAGGAAAATATTATGAAGTCTTGGGGTGTTATATTCTCCCTACATTAATTAAATTGTGTCCAAATAATATAAACTTGGTCTTTTTAATTGAGGTTTTGATATTTTAAAATACTATTGTTGAAAAACCCACATCGTAAATAGGGTTAATAACATATCTTCTTAATAAGAGAGAAAAGTAAATGTGAAGGTCACCACAAAACTAGGTTTTCGAATAAGAGAACATTAGTGAAAACCTAGACATGGAAGAAAAATATAACTATCATGTTCTGATATAGAGTGATATATAACATTTTCAATTGAAATTTGATAACCACAAATCCTTAAACCACAATTATGAAAAAGGTAATTGATATCATCAAAAATGATGATAATAGGACAACATTTTTGTTTCAAAACCCTTTTACTAGAGTTGTTTAATTCTTTTACTCTTTAAGTATATAAGTAAATATAGGTTTCTATAAACATAATATTATCCTTTTATTGCACCTTGATCTATTTATACTTCATCTCTTAGCACAGGTTGCATCATATGGTGAATTAATACATTAACCTCTAAGACCACATCCAAAGTTCAATTGAAACTATTTCATAAATGGTTAACCTTTCTGAAATATTGTGATACAACACTTTAGAATAATTTCCATGGTAGTTATTAGTATCCAATTTACTTTATCCATATCAATAATCTCTTTATCCAATATAATTATTTCATTATTAGGAAGATATTAAGGTTTATCTTTCCCTCTACCATGTGTTCTCCAAAAAAATAACTTACTACCGAATCATTTTTCTTAGTACCATTCAACATATGATCTCAAATACTTAATGAAAATGTATTATAGTATAATCCTTATATATTTCACAATTTATATGATGAAACCATCATCAATAAAATACTTTTACAGCATATTTCTTATATCCAAATACAGAAGCACATTAATCATTCCACTTCGATTGTGTCAATAACATATGCTTGACCTTGATCCCTTGGCTTTTTTTAAGGTATATTTCTTTTATGCTTGGGGAATTTTTTTGCATAGTGCCTCATCTCCTTACAATTGTAAAACTTAATAGCATCATTTCCCTTCTTCCCTTTTCATTATTTGACATGATGACCCCTTTATCCACACTTATAATAAACTCTCATGCCTTTCAATCATTTCCCTGGGTGATTCTTTTCACAGATGTCACATGTGGGAAAATCCTTCATTCCCTTCTTCTCTTTTTCTGTTATTTGTTCTTCCTTTATCTTCTTCTCTTGATTACCCTTGAATCCATAAGACATGTAGAATTCTTTATCTGCCTTGATATCATATAAAACCATATCTTTATATGATGAAAAAGTCTGAGAAACTAGCATCCTTCGAAGATTTGGCTTATGAACTTCAAATAAGTGATCAATCTTGCACTCCATGTTGCGTATGTAATCTATAGCATACACGGATATCCTTGTAATTGTATCTTCCTAATATTCAACACTTTATTCCACCTTTTTTTTAATCTAAGGAACATTCTCTTCATCTCAATTTATTGATCACAAGGGAATTATTTATTGAATAATGTATCCTTAAAAGTTCTTCTTTTCATGAATTCTATTTTCTCTTCCTCTCTATTATTCTAGATCAACGACCACCATTGATCAACATTGTCATTGAGACAATACACTACAAGTGTAACCTTTTCCTTTTCACCACATCCCAATGTTATGAATATCTTTTCCAAAGACTTAATCCATTGCTCAACTACAATTGGATTGGTAGTTATACTAAATGATGGGGGGTTCTGGCACATAAAGTGATCCATCATAGAAAATTCTCTTTGTGGAATAGGTTTATCCATTCGGGAAAGGTTATTTTTCATAACCTAATTAAGATGTCATAGTATAGCTATAACTTGGTTAGTTTTAATACCATATATATTGAATTTCTCAGTAGGGAAACCTCTACTTTGGATATGATTATTGATACACTTCTTCCCCCCAGGTTACAAATCTAAATAATGTATTATGTTATATTTGCTCATAAAATCATTAATTTTATATAATTCTTAACATAAATTGAAAATTTTATTCATAGCTAATATTATAATCATAAATATGGTTTCTTGAGGGATATATTTACTTTAAAATCATTTATAATGGTTTGTAAATAAAATGTTAATTATCTTAAGTGTATCCCCAAGGTGTGTCAAACCAAGTGTGTAATAAGGTATGTTGTCGTGTATCAGGTTACGCTTGAGTCAGACCTGACACACCTTTTCAGAGTTGTTACCCCTGGGTACATTTACATCAGAACCACCTTCACTTGTAGTATCCAGATAGGGATGTATTTCTAGGAATACTCGTATGATCTTTAACTTACCAAAATTCTAGGATGTTCTTATATACTTATCCTCAAAGTCTATCTTAGGGTTATGTTCCTTAATCTACATTTTTCTTTAATCTAGTTTCCAAGTTAATGCTAAACTTCTTTTAATACCAACTGTAACACCCCAACCCTATAAGTCTAGATCTAATGCATTATTTTATTACATTTGCATGATTATAAGGAATCAAATCCCAAAGGACCGAATAATTTAGCAGTTTTGGAAAATCAGATTACATACATGATACCCATAATATATTTGGAAAATAAAATAAATCATAACATAAGTAAAAGCTCAGCATCCTTAAAACTCATTCAAATGATTCCTCTTCATATGGGGAAAGGAAACATAATAAGGGAAAACTCAAATGCTCAATAAGGGTAAGTAAAGCAGAAACATTAATGAATCAATAATAATAAATCAAAATGGCAAGGTAAATAACTGAGAACACGTGCCATTTAAATAACTGGATAAGGCATAATCAATATGGAAAGGTAAATAACTGAAAAAAAATGTCATTTAATCAATAAAATGTGAATGAAATGCATCTATAGATTTTATCATATTAAAACCTCATGGATAATAATAATGATAACTGAAATATCTGTGAAGGAAATGCTTAATTATTGGATGTCATGTTTGAGGCACATGAAAACCTATACCATCAAAACATTTCATAAGATGGTTTAAAACCACAAGTAAAAACCCGGTTAATTTAAACAACTTATTTGTCTCGTGAGAACCTTTCAAAGCATCGAGGGGCTATATAGAGTCCAGGCCCCACCCTTCATTGCCATTCTAAATCATTCTTTATATAGAGTAATCGATTTAATTAATAATTAATATGACTTATCAAATATCTGTATTGAATAAAGAATATGGATTTATCAATAATTCCCCAGTGAAATATAAGTAACAATAAGGTTTTTTGACATTAATTAATGGAAATACTATTTAAAGATCATTAAAAACATTCTTGAGGAAAATAATCTTTAAACATTTCAAAGTGTCTCATACCACTTTGAAACATTTGAATCATAATTCCCATGAAGGAATAACATTAAATAAAACTTAAAATATCATGAAAATAAGTAGATTCATGAAATAACATTTCAAAGGGTAGTATATACACCATATAAAAGAAATCAGGTGCATAACATTACAATATTCCTCAATGAAATGAAATTGAGACAAAATCCCTTACCTTGTGTTTCCTTTTGGGTGAATACCCTTAAACTCCTATATAATGGTTTTAATCATGTTATTAACTTATACCAAAATTTTAATGGCCTGACCCTATTTTCCCAGAGTTGGTTCATTATTACATAATATTGGCATGATCACAAGGGATCAAATCTCGAAATACTGATCAGTTTAGTAGCCTTGGAAGTACTAGATACATACATAAGTTTTACATTACATTATGAAATAAAGAAAAACAAAAATTTGTCCCCTTTTAACACACTCATATCCTTGGCCTATCCTTGTAGGTTAATTATAATTTACTTCTTCGCATCCTGGGAAAAAGAAAACATAAGAAAGGGGTGAGCTCATATGCTCACTAAGGATAATAATATAGTGGAAACTATCATAAATAAGTATAAATATTTAAGGCAATATATAAAAATAAAACAAAGGCCTTTTAAACTTAAAATTCAGCATAATATGGCAAATATAAATCAAATAATTCCATTTACTTATTCACATGGATATTCTACTAGTCAAATAATCACATGTAATATCAATAGCTAATTTCATAATGATGGAATGCATGATGTCGAACATCATAACCACATAGTCAAGGCCTCGTGCCAAGACTACAAATAAGATTTTTTCAAGGCCTTATGTCAAGATTCTAGTTTGTCTCATGAGACCTACCGATGCATCGAGGAGCTATAGCGGGCTCCACCCATCACTTACTAAGTCCAATGCATTCCTCATATGAAAAGGTTGAAATATAACATAAACATTCATATTAAAAATAGCATACGAAATGTTAATACATTAACCATAAATCATGAATGGTATAAAAATAAAACATCCACAGTAAATCATATCACAAAACCTTCAATATAATATGGAATATTGTATCATAACTTCAAACAAGTGTAAAATACAACAAAGGATGTTGACATAGATGAAATGAAAACTGTTTGAGAGAAATATATCTTTCTATTTTGAAATCATTTAAAAGTCATATAATTATAAAAGAAAACATTTATTTTGAAAATATTCTTATAAGATTGTAAGGTAAACTTAGAAGGTGTTATAATGGAAGAAAATATCCACACCCGTCGTATAAGTTAAAAAAAACATTCTTTCCTTAATTTTGTTTAAAAGGGTCGTAAAGTACCTTGTTTGGAAAACGACGGAAAGATTCCTTTATAAACATTTTATAAAAAGTCAAACAAGGTTATAAATTACTTTAACCCATAGTCTAGGAAATAGTAAAAATGTTTTGAAATAAATTTTTAAGAAACATTGATGTGTATGATAAAGAGTCCACAGTAGATACTCATGTATAAACAACCTCGGACAATGAAGAGATAGTAGAATTAACCCTTACCTCATGTCTGACTTGTCTCGTTCATTCTTTAATCTTCTGGATAATAATCTAAAGTTAATTTATAATTTCTTTAGAAACTTTTTCAAATTTATTATTCCTTTTATATCACTTATTATTATGTTATAAACATTATAAAATCATTTAAGTTAATAACGGTCATTTTGTTGATATTTGGCACTTGAGCCAAAAGTAAACTTCTTATAATTACATCTTGTCCATGTGGTAAAAAATAATTTATATCCAGAATTATATTCATGATTTAGATATCATATATATCTTATATATCCAGTATATATATGTATTTATAACAGTACATAACATTTTGAGATAATAAATGAAATGCATCGTTCATAGAGACGGTAAGTCGTACGTACGCATGAACGCTACTTCCATTTCTATTTCATATTTTAATGGAATGAATACTTAATTATACATAGGTTTATTATAATTCCAATAAAATATAATATATAATTTCAGTAACTCCATCCTTTAAACATTCCACGTATGTCATGAACGAGTCATATCACTTTGAGGGGGCGGTAGTCTGCACTTCCTCAAATGAAATTATCGCATTTACCCATTATGGAAACCATAAAGGTATGATATAAATGTAAAATACATAAGAATAGAAACAATATAAATATAATATATATCACATATAAATACAGTTTTATCTTAATGTCCACCATAAGAGGCGGTAGGAGATAATTGAACAATCATCATTTCGTGAGGCAGTAGTTCGCCGTCCACAGAAACAGTATGTTCTTTTCCCATTAGATGGAGGTGTGTGTAAGTTTATCTAGAATCCTTCTCATAAAAACAACCTATTATATTTAGGATACTGGTTTTTTTATAAAATAAAGTAATAAAAAGATTTTATGGGGGTTGGAGAAGTAAAATAAAATAAAAGAACTAAAGAGAAGATGTTACCTTTAAATCGGGTAACTCCCTTTGGTTTGAACAAAAAAGCTTCCTTGAAGTGCCTTCTACCTAAGGTAAGGATTCAAAGAGTAATAGAGGGATGTAGGAAGATTAATTTTTAAGATTTTGTATGATCTAAGGGGCTTGAGAGGTGTGAGTAATGGGTTAGAGGTTATGGCTTTTTATAAGGGAGGAGAGGGGATCTTTGGGAATGTTTGAAAATATTATTTTATTATATAATTATTTTTGGTTTCTAAAGGTAAAAAACTCATTAAAGTAGAATATAAGATGACTCATGTTTGAAATAAAATCATCCAATAATAATTTGATAGGTTTTGGGTATTGTTTTAATTTTTATAATATCATTTATTTAAATCATTCATTAATGAGGTAAACACTACATCATTGTTGTGTCATAAATAATTTTATTTATTTGATGTCTAAAAATTATAAATAAAATATCATGATGTAGGAAATATTTTTAGATTTCAAATGAATATTTATAGTCAAAAATATAACTTATATAACCCGGTGTAAAAAAATTACAAAGAGATATATGTTTATGTCATTTTTGTCTTTACTTTAAATTAATTAATATAAAGTGTCATTATCACTCTCAAGTGGCTCCATGGGGTCCCAAAATCAACCCAAGAATGTCCATGGTAGGACATGTATCAACCAATAGTAATATTAAACATGTTAGGGTAATTTAATATTATTATAATAATATTTATTTACCCTTATTTACCATATTTACCCTTTAACCTTGGTAAATAAAATATTTACTGAAGTAAATATTCATAATGTCTAAAAAAAGTTACCTATTTAAACAATTTGGACCTACTGATTCCAAATATAAAATCCATTTTTCCAAATTCAAAATATAGAAGTGGCAGAAATTAATTTAAAATTAATTCTCGTTGTCAAAACAAAAAGCGAGTTTTTAAGAAATAATAACTATCAAAAGATTGACACTTGTTTATATTCAGTTTAAATGTTAAATTACATCCAATGACCTAAATTATATTAAATGATAAAAATATAATTTAATGATACTTTAAAACCACTCAAATTTATAATTTAACACTATAAATTATTTTGATTAAAAAAAAGATTTTTTTAATTAAAATTTAGTATTTTTCACTGTTCATCAAAAAATGAAAGTTTTCAAAAAAGTACCAAAAATTCACCCTAAGATAATTTTGATATTCTAAATCCAAAAATAAAGGTCATTTTGAAAGATAAAATTTATAAAATTTCAAAAAGTGGGTATTACTATTCATAACGACTAGTTTGATTGGTCGTGGTGTGTTAGAACTCAAAGTTGCGTACATCGCAAGCTATTGCATTATTCAAAGGAAAACATGTAGTGAAAGCTTGGGGTATTAAAAAAAATATACTCATAGTTATAATATCATATATTAACTTCTTATAATATCTCATTAACCTTTTGATAACAATCTTCTATTATTTTCATTATTTTGGGTGTTAATTGTATAGTTTTTTTAGTATGTTTTGACTTATTAATAGTTGTTCCTATTAATTAGATCATGATTTAATCATATATAGAAATGTAAAACATGATTTAAATATCATAAATATTAATTATATATGTATTTAGGATCATCTATAAAATTTGGAGATAGGAAATGAAATACATCGTTCATGGAGACGGTAGGTCGTACGTACACATGAACACTAATTCCATTTCTTTGTCGTATTAAAAGAATGAAAAGTAAATGATATATATGTATATTATAATTTCAGTATCATTTTTATATCATATATGTCACATGTTTTTATTAAAATAATTCTTAATATATTCCATGTATAGCGGGAATGAATCATGTTGCTTTGCGGAGGCGATAGTTCACACGTCCACAAATGATGTTATTGTATTCCCAAAAATGGAGTGTGTAATATAAAATTTCTAGAAGCATAAATTAATTATAAATACTATATATATCATATATAAAATATAAATACATCATTATTTCAACCTTGAAAGGTGGTAAATGGAAGAATGGATGACATCAGTTCGCGAGGCGGTGGTCCGTTGTACACATGAACGATGATTGTGTATCCCATTTGATGGATGTGTGTGAAAGTGTAGGTCGAAATCTTAGCATAAAAACATATTAGTATATGAAAAACACTTAGTTTATTATATAATAATGGAATAAGAAGAATTTAATGGTTTAGTGAGAAATAAAACAAAAGTGATCGTTGAAGAATGTTACCTCATTTTCAGGACCAAAAGACGTCCTTGATTGGATTTCTGACCAAAAGGAGGCTTCTAGGTTTAGAGGAGGGAATTTGGGATATTATTTGGGCAGTTTTTGGATGATCTATATGGATCAATGTGGTGTGAGGAAGTGAGGGAGGAGGTGCCCTTTTATAATTGAGGTAAGGTACGCTTTTAGAAACTCTCAAAATATTAAATTAATATAAATTAATTTTCAATTCCATGTGGCTCCAAAGTGAGTTATTTCAAATATAATATGAGTATGGGTCTAAATTCTATCAAATAATAATTTTTAGACAAGTTTAGGTCACATTCTTACCATTTTATTTTGGTTTTAACCCTTAGTTAAACTCTTTAACTCTTACCATTACAACTTAGCTTTTTACTCTTTAAGGGTTAATATAGTTACTATAAGATACCAAACAAACCATAAATGAGTCGTGGATGAAATTTTTAACTTTATAAAAAATATTTTTCTTATTTTTATATTTTTATTAATTTTACATCATTAGATAAAATATTATTTATTTTAAAATATCTTTAATGTCAATTTTGACACTATTCATTTCTTGACTTTTTAAAAAATAACAATACATAAGATAAATTTGAAAAAAACTTTGATACATCCCTAATATGTCTAGGTAATCTATAAAATTTATGGAGTATTTTAATTATATAAAATTATATTTATTTTAAAAAAATTAATAACATTTATTTGATATGTCTATTAATTAAAAAATCACTGCATCATCATTGTGAAAACCTTTAATTTAATTATTTATTGCCTAAAAATTACAAATAAATTATCATGATTAATATAATCATTTTATATTTCTAATAACTATTTATAGTCGAACAGATCCCGTATATAACCACATATTAAAAATATTTAACTTGTTAAAAACAAAAGTATGAAAAAATTGGCTTTTGTTTTAATAAAATATTGTAAATGGATTAAAGTCATCCAAGTGGACACAAGAGATCACAAAATCATCCCAATGAAAATTTTTATTTAAAATCACTCATCCAATTAAATTAGGACAAGTTTTAGGGTAATTTTATAATATTATTTTTACCCTTAATTACCTGATTTACCATTAACAGTGGTAATAAAAATTACAAAAGTTTACTATTCATATTTTGTCCAAAAATAAAAGGGGAAGAATTACTAAATATTGAACTTTTCATTCCAAATATGTAATCTATTTTTCAAAATTTAAAACACTGAAGTGGATAAAATTAATTTAAAATTAATCTCGTAGACGGGGCATGAAAGTGGGTTTTTAAAGTGAAAACGTTCAAAAGATTGAAATGTTTTTATATACTTTTTTAGTATGAAATTGATTCCAATGACCTAAATTAGATTAAATGATAAAAAAAATTGATCTAATTATACTTTAAAACCAATTATAAATATAATTTAACACTATAAATTACTTATACGAAAACGTTGTTTTAAATTAAAATGCAATATTTTATTACTATTCATCAAAATATGAAATATATCATAAAAATACCAAAAATTCAACCAGAGTAAATTGTTATATTACGATTTAAAATAAGAAGTTTATTTTTTCAAATAAAATATATAAAAGTGTCAAAATTGGATTTAAAATAGGTTCTCCATTAAAAGGTGATAAAACTGCCTTTAGAAAAATATAGGTTTTTATACATAAAATTGGGTTTATTCTTATCTTATGTCTATAAAATATATTGGATGAATATCAAGATATTTGAATGAATATATAACATATAAATTCACTATATAAATTCTCTATAAGTGTTAGAATTTAATTGACCGTGCAAAACGTGACTAAATAGTGTTTTGTTTAAACCCAGTGTTGCGTGCATTATAAGATATCAACAAAAATAAATTTATTCTAAAAGTAAAATATTTTGAAATATTAGGGTGTTACAAGTTTCTTATATATAGTGTAAAAAAATTATATTATTTGAGAAAGACATAGACGTTATTAGTTTATGATGTGTCCTAATTCTATAAATCTCTAAACCCACTACTACAAAAAATGGGCTTTATCGGCACTCAAAACGGGCTATAACAATGCTACAAAAGCGTTGTAAATCTCAGTGCTGATAAAGGGGACCCCCCCCCCTTTATCAGCGCTAAAAAAACACTGATAAAGGGGTTCTTTATCAGCGCTAAAAGAGCGCTGATAAAGTGATCATCTATCAGCGCTTCTTTAGCACCGATAAAGGGATCCTTTATCAGTACTAAAAAGGTGCTAATAAATGACCAACATGCTATAACATAAAATTATACAGCAACACACCCAAACAAGACCTGTAAAAAATCATCATATCAACAAGTATACCCATACAAAATTAACACATAATTCATAAGGTAATTACAGCAAGAATACACATACAACAAGTATACTCATACACCATTAACACATAATTGATAAGTTCATTAAATACATAAAGAATTCAATTTATAATTCAGGGGGTTGGGGTTGTTCAGGGGTTTGGGGTGGCTGTCCAAGGAAGGTAGGGGGTATCTAGGGGGTGGGGGTGTCCGAGGGGATGGGGGTGTCCAGGGGGTGGGGGCTGTCCAGGGGGTGGGGTGGTGTCCAGGGGGGTGGGGTCAGTCTAGAAGGTTGGGGGTCTGTCCAAGGGGGTGGGGTGGTGTCCATGGGGTGTGGTTCGATGTCCATGGGGGTGGAGGTGTCCAAGGGTGGGGTGTCCAGGTGGTGGGGTGGTGTCTAGGAGGGGTGGGGGCCGTCCAGGGGGTGGGGGCGTCCAGGGGGTTGGGGGTGTCCAGGGTGGGTGGGGGCTGGGTGTCCAGGGGGTTAAGGGGGTTTTCTAGGGGTGGGGGTGTCCAGGGGTTGGGGGTGTCCAGGGGGTGGGGGTCCAGGGGGTGGGGTGGTGTCCAGGGGTGGGGGCAGTGTTCAGGGGTGGGGTGGTGTCCAGGGGGGTGGGGGTGGTCCAGGTGGTTAGGGTTGTCCAAGGGGGGTGGGGTGGTGTCTAGGGGGTGGGGTTGTTGTCCATGGGGGTGGGGGTGTCCAGGGGGGTGGGGTGGTGTCTGGGATGGGTGGGGGACCATCCAGGGGGTGGGGGCATCCAGGGGGTTGGGGGTGTCCAGGGGGTGGGGGTTGTTTAAGGTGGGGGGGGGGGGGTTGTCCATGGGGGTGTCTAGGGGGTGGGGGTGTTCAGGGGAGTGGGGTGGTGTCCAGGGTTTTGGGGGGGCTTTCTAGGGGTGGGGGTGTCCAGGGGGTGGGGTGGTCCAAGGGGTTGGGGGTTGTCCAAGGGGGTGGGGTGGTGTCTAGGGGGTGGGGGTGGCTGTCCATGGGGGTGGGGGTGCCCAGGGGTGGTGGGGGTGTCCAGGTGGTGGGGTGGTGTCTAGGAGGGGTGGGGAGTCCAGGGGTGGGGCCGTCTAGGGGGTTGGGGGTGTCCAGGGGGTGGGGGCTGTCAGGGGGGGGGGGGTTATCCATGGGGGTGTCCAGGGGGTGGGGTGGTGTCCAGGGTTTGGGGGGGGCTTTCTAGGGGGTGGGGTGTCTAGGGGGTGGGGGTGTCCAGGGGGTGGGTGGTGTCCAGGGGGGTGGGACGGTCTAGGGGGTTGGGGTTGTCCAAGGGGGTTGGGGTGGTGTCTGGAGGGTGGGGTGGTTGTCCATGGGGGGTGAAGGTGGTTGTCCATGGGGGTGGGGAGGGGTGTCCAGGTGGTGGGGTGGTGTCTAGGAGGGGTGGGGATCATTCAGGGGGTGGGGGTCGTCTAGGGGGTTGGGAGCTGTACAGGGGGGTGGGGGCTATCTAGGTTGGGGGGGTGTCCGTGTGGTGTGTATGGTAGGAAGGGGGATTTTCATACGTCAGTTGTTGTTTTCACTTAAAATTGTGTCCATTTTAAACAAAAGAGAGACACTTTGAGTGATAGAGGCCACATCGTGCCTCAGATTGAGGTGGGTTTGACTCGTACATGTCAAAAATGACCCATGGATCATTCTCCTAAAGTATCAACACAATATGAATGTATTTGGTCAGTTTTCCGTATGTCAGTTGTTGTTTTCACTTAAAATTATGTCCATTTTAAACAAAAGGGAGACACCTTGAGTGATACTGGTCACACCATGCCTGTATTGAGGTGGGGTTGACTCATAAACGTCACAAATGACCCATGGACCGTTCTCATAAAGTATCAACACAATCTGAATGCATTTGGTCTGTTTTCCATACGTCAGTTGTTGTTTTCACTTAAAATTTTGTCCATTTTAAACAAAAGAGAGACACTTTGAGTGATACCGGCCACATCATGCCTCGGATTGAAGTGGGGTTGACTCATACACATAAAAATGACCCATGGACCTTTCTCATAAAGTATCAACACAATATTAATGTGTTTGGTCGGTTTTTTGTATGTCAGTTGTTGTTTTCACTTAAAATTATGTCCATTTTAAACAAAAGAGAGACACTTTGAGTGATACCAGCCACACCATTCCTTGGATTGAGGCGGGGTTGACTCTTACAAGTCAAAAATGACCCATGGATCTTTCTCCTAAATTATCAACACAATGAGAATGTGTTTGGTCGGATATGAAGGTATTTTAGAGATTTTACTGGTTTTTCTTATCCAAATCCCGAAGAAAATTGGTTCATCATTCTTGCATGTTGCTGGTGAATTTCATCTGTTAAAATGGACAAATGAATCATTGGATAAAGGATGTTTTATTTAATAACAATTAAAATTTTCCTACGAACATTTACATACAACAATGTTTCATCTTTTGATCTCCTTATACCCTCTCAAAAATGTCCGCTAATTGTACGCGTACCCAAGTCAGATCTTCATGCTATTTGTGTACAATCTTCCATAAGGTATGTGTCCCACTCATTTCTAAAAAAATCTATATCATCTTTTGAATATGAGGCTTTTAGACAGTCAGAGTAGTACTGCAAAATATATAAATAAAGAATTAATAAATAATTTAAATGAAATAGTAGTTGTTTTTTGAAAATACCTCTTTAGGGATGCTAGTTTGTTGATGGAAAACGATCTCTTTCATAAATTTACAAACATAATAACCGCAATAATTATCATTTATTTGTTTTGGATACTGCAAAAACATTGATCATTAGGAGAATAAGTAACTTGTTTTGATATGTGTTTGGATAGTGAAATTCTATTATATATACCCTGATACTTGTCCAGACGTAGTACTTTCTCGTCTCCTTATGCTTAGCCCTTGTTCTCATTCCTTTTTTTAGAAGATAATTATACGCTGCCCTATCATAACAGAATCCTCAGTAAAAGATAATATAAATTATATAACTTGATGTTTAGACCTAAAACATAGGATGTAGTGTCTTACAGATTCACAAACTCCATCATGTGTGGTCATTTTGTTGGATATCCTTGCATTGAATCTAGAAAATAAATCTTTAGAGTATCCAAGTTCACCGTAATTAACATCCAATGTTTCCTAAAACATAAAAAGGAATAAGTAATGAAATAAGTGAACATATAATTGATATGCTTTAATCGTGGAGTTTTACCCCTTCATGGTTGGTATTAGGAAGAGTCTGTCATCCGTAATCTTATTTTTAAATGTTTTCAGCAAGCCTTTCACTATTTCATCCCTTTTTAATGGCTCTAATTTCGTTAGTTGTGTTGATGTGGTATGAGGACTAACGAGTCTGAATTTTGGTTCATGGGAAAATCCCTTCATTTGTTTTTTGTATATATGCCTACCAATAATATAAAATGCATTTAGTCATAATTAGAACATTATATTAGCTTTTAGAAAATCAATTCCTGAAAACATACCTCATATATAAATTTACAACTGTTACGCCTAGCCAACCGTATTCAAGGATCTCATTTACATTTTCAGCAGTAATAAAATCTTGAATTTCCTCTCTATATATATTCTTTTCAAAATCAACTATATGACTACTACCACTTTTTAGATTTGTATCCACATGAGTCTTCAATACTAGTAAATGTGGATAGAGAACAGGTGGTGTTATTATGCTTTCAGTAGATCTTTTGGATTGGTTGGTTGATCCTTTAGATGTTTTTGAGCCTACGTTTCTTATCACCCCCTTCCCTTTATCCGAATATAATAACATTCATTGGTTCAGACCTTTTTTCATTATTTGTTAAAGGTTTAGCTTGAAAAAAATGGAAATAAATACCTCTTTGTCCACATGTACTCTTACAAGTTGTGACGGCCATGAAATGAATGTACCAATAGCCTTTTTGACTGTAAATATCATCATCATCAAGTTGAATAGATAGATCTGCATTTGGCTCATGAGATACAGTAATCGTCACTTTCAGATGATCTTTTGGAAGTGGTTTATTATGCAGCTTGTCCTTTGGGATGTTGAACCCCGTAGCCCTCGCTACAAGGTGATAGGTGGGTGTTGAAAGCTATAAATCACAATTATTATCACCATGTAGAATATCAGTACAGGAAAAGTATCATTGTTTGTCTGATTCACATTTCATGAGAACAATTATTAGAATATTGATTACCACGGCTGAGACAGCTCTTTGAGGGGAATGGCTCGCCTCAAAGCTGATGGGGGTGAGGTGGGATCTTCATGCGCTGGTTGTTCCTGAGATGTGTCTTCTCCTTTCTCCCCACCCATAAAAGTTTCTAGAAACTCTCTCTTCCATTGAAATCATTATTCAAGAGTTTCTAGTCTTTCACTCATTTGTTTTATTAATTCATCTCTATCATCCATTTGTTTTTTTTCCTCAAAATATACTCGGGGTGTCACCCCAATCCCTGCACCTCTGACACGACCATATTTCTTTGGCTGCTTCAAAGCCACCGATAATAGGTCTACATCTGCTATAGGAGTATCTGATTCCTATGACTATCAGATATAGGAAAATAAGTAATTATTATTATGTAATAGCAATTTAAAGTAAAACTTTTTTATCATGTTGTGCTTACACATATTTCCCACACTTTTTGTGTGTTTTCATCTACTATCTTCCCTTCCTTATTCACATGTGCCTCCTTCCATATCACATGATGTGGGATGGAAGTGTCTTTGGCTTTAGAATCATCAATCTACATATAAATATAAAAAGATAATTATGATTTTGTTTCTTGGAACATAACAATATTACTTTAAATTTAAAATACGTACCATTTTCTTTTCTAGTGAAGCATACCCCATCCTTGTTTTATGATAGGGGTATGTTGGTTTTGATGCACATTCCTTATTTTCAGTACTGAGTTGATGTTTCATAAATGAAATATTGACAATCAAAGTGATGAATACATGTATCCTCAAACATTGTATTATCAGCCACAATGTAACTAAAACTTCTCATCCCCACGGCGGCCAATAAATGCATCTCATACTTCTTGGGATATCAGGTGAGTATAGACAAGGGGTGGGTGTGGGTTTATTTTACCTTTGGAATCTTTTAGGTGACATCTTGTTAAAATAGTGTGAAAACCTCGATGAATTTTTCCTGCAATCCTTAGTACATAATTCTTGTGTGAATCATCTACTATAAATTTACTCTACAAGGGATTGAGAAGAGTAATACATTGTTTCATTCTTTTATTTTCTATTAAATTAAAGAAATAATATCATAATGTTACCATAATTTCTTCCCATATCACAACCTTCATCCCAGACACAACATGGTGCCATGAATCTATGTCAATCGTCACGCGTTTCCAAGTGATAATTCCAATGTAACTACTAAACATAGCCTTGTTGGGATTCACGTGTTGGCCTCGTGCATTCCATCTGACATCAAATTTGATGCCTTTGTTTTTCGCCTTAAGAACATTGGCTAACACTATCAAACTACGACGCACCTGTGTTTTATGGGATGTTAGTCCTTCATCCCCGACCATTTCATCGATATCAACATCATCTATATGTTCATCTAAAATGGTAACAACGACATGTACTAGTGGTTGTTGGACCTCAGCACTAGGAGCAGCAATAGGTTCAGAAACTTGTTGGTGTTCTACACTGTGAGCAGCATCAGCAGCTGCTTGAGAGACTTGTTCAGCCTCGAGGTTAGGAGCACCAGAACGTGAAGAAGTCATTATCTTCAAAAGTGGTTGAATAGTTAATTTAAATTACATAAATTCAGTAATGATAAGATAATAACATGTGATAACAAGATCTATATTACAAACAAAATATAACCTATTTATTGAACTCTCTTTCTTTTTTTCAAAGGCTAAAGGGATTTGACACCTCTATCGATTATCCAAATCCCTTCATTGTGGTCTCCTCTAACATACAAAATGTCATATACATTGGGACCGTTGCAAAATGATTGCGACATACCACTGAAAGGATCGTCCTCAACTGAATTTCCATCATACCCTTCAGTAGTTTTGGACGATAACAAAACAATCAACCACTTTTGGTTTGCGGGATCTGAAACATAAAATACTTGTACCGCTTGTGATGCCATTATAAATTGTTCGTCTTTGTACCCTTCTTTACTAAAATCAACTTTCACAAATTCCAATTCATCTATTTTAACACCACTGTTGTTATCTTCCTGTTTGCATTGAAAAATTGGCAATTGGAATGTTGTATAATCCAACTCCCATATTTATTTGATAATGCCAAATTATGACATATTCGTATAAATTGGATTTTTGTTCTTACTACCAGAAACATGCATCGCTTCAGCTACAAGTGTAACTCCACTATTTTGCATGGTACTATCTTCATCATGTTCATTTGTATAGAATGTATAACCATTAATTATATAACCATTGTAAGATAATACATACACACTTAGTCCGGCAGCTAGCCATCAAAGTCATTCTGAAATTGAATTTGGATTTTCAGCTAACTCCTTAAAAATATGGTCCTGAAACCATCCTATAAACTAGTGATTATGTGTATTTTATATCCATTTTTCAGCCCTTGATGGATTCAACTGCCTGAGAATTTCTTTGTGGGTTTCAATATATGGAGAAACCTCCCAACTGTTATGCAAAACATAAAGGTGGGCATGTTCCTGATCTGTAATATTGATTGTCACAACATCTATTCCAGAAATTCTCTCACCCTCAATGCGTCCAGTGTGATGAGATTTCGGGAGACTGATGATTTCCACATCAAATAAGTATTCGGTACAGAATTTAATGGCTTCCTCAACAATATATCGCTTTATAATACAACTCTCTGGATGACTTCAATTTTTGACATACCCTTTCAAAATCTTCATATACCGTTCAACGGGGTACATCCATCTATAGTGCACAGGACCACAAAGTCAAATCTCTCTCACCAAGTGAACCATCAAATGAACCATCATATCAAATAATGGTGGGGGGAAGAATATTTCTAATTCATATAATATGATGACAATTTCTCTTTCCATAGTTGGCAATTTCACTGGGTCTAAAACTTTGATGCATATTAATTTGAAAAAGAAACAAAGTTTGGTTAACGTATGACGAACATTCTTGGGAAAAATGCAACGTAAAGCTATAGAAATTAAATATTGCATCAAAACATGGTAGTCATGTGATTTCAAACTTTTTAACTTCAAATAATTCATTGACACAATGTTCTTGATATTTGATGAATACCCCTTTGGAACCTTTACATCATTGAAGAAGTTTCAAAACTGATATCTCTCCTCCCGGGAAAGAGTGTAAGTAGCTGGAGGAAGAAACATTTGATTTTCACCCTTCACGGGAGACAACTCTTATCATATTCCCATGTCAACCATGTCCAACCTTAACTTAATTTAATTATTTGTTTTTCCAGGGGCATTTAGCAACGTTCCGATAACACTGTCACATACATTTTTTTCCACATGCATCACATCAAGAAAATGTCTGACGTACAGACAATTCCAGTATGGTAATTCAAAAAAACCGATCTCTTTTTCCAACCGATTTTCATAAGGTTTTTTGAAAATGGTTTACCAAAAACAGTGTTCACATCTTTTACTTTCTCAAACAGCTGATCACCTATTAGTGGAGACGGTGTTGTATGTTGTTTTGAACTTCCATTGAATGATGTCGTCCAAGATCGGTACTTATGCCGATGAGGTAGAAATCCACGATGTCCTAGAAACATAGATTTCGATGAATGTTTCAACTTAATTGATTTTGTATCTTCTTCGCACACGGGACACCCTTGAGTTCCTTTCATGCTATAGCCTGACAAATTTCCATAAGCAGGGAAATCATTTATCGTCCCATACAATATCGCTCTCCACGTGAATTATTCACTTTTATAAGCATCATACAACATAACACATGAATCCCACAATAACTTCAAATCCTTGATCAAAGGAGTCAAATAAACATCAATATCATTACCTGATTGTTTTGGTCTTGATATAATTATAGATAACATGATGAATTTCCATTTCATGCATAACCAGGGTGGAAAGTTATAATTTACCAACATAACAGGCCATGTACTATGAGTGCTGGTTTGAAAACCAAAAGGATTCACTCCATCTGTAGATAATGCAAGACAAAGGTTTCTTGGCTCATTTCCAAATTCAGGATACTCGTGATCAATTCTCTTTCATTGAAGAGAGTCGGTCGAGTGATGTAATTTCTCATCTTTATTTCTTTTCTTTGCATGCCACGACAATTGTCTTGTAGTTTCTTCACTTCCATATAGACGCCTAAACCTTGGAATGATTTGAAAGTACCATACAACTTTCGTATGACTGGATTCATATTTCTTGTATCGAGAAGCACCACACTTTGGGAATTCTATAAGTGATTTGTTCTCCTTGCGAAACAATATATAGTCTTTTGAGCAGGTAAGTATTCTTTCAAAAATCATACCCATCGAGTATAGCATTCGTTTAGCTTCATATGTCTGGCTTGGAAGCTCATTATCTTTCGAGAGCATATCATTCAAGAGAGCAAGTAGTTTCGTAAAACTAACATCACTCCATCTATTTCCTGCTTTCAATTTATACAACTTCAGTACGGCTGACAATGTTGTATATTTAGTGCAACCAGCATATAATGGCGTCTTTTCACAACTCTTTAACTTCTCAAACAATTTTGTGCAATCACGGAGTTCATCTTCAACTGTCCTTGTCACTTCCTCAATACGATCTTCATCATCATTGACATCTGTAATCGCATCCTCCATACGGTCTTCTTCATTATCCATATTTTTAATCATTAATGATCCATAAAACGTAGTTTTATCCCAGCCAGTAGCTACATTCGTTTTTTCTCCCTGTTTATTCCAATATTTATAACTCTGATCTATTCCATGACATATCAAATGTTCTTCCAACTCCTCTGGATTAATTAGTCTAGAATAACAACGTAAACACGGATAAAGGATTTGAGAAGGATCCTTTGCGTGATCCTTTGCAAACTTGATGAACTTTTTCACTCTGTTCTCATACTCTATTGTCAAATGATTAGCATCCATCCAATCTTTATTCATCTCCATCCTATATGAATCTCAAATATTGGTATTTATGGTTCAAATACACAAAACAAGACTTCCAAATAGTTCTAGCACCCACCACCCCTACCAGCCACCTCATTCATAATAAAATAATCACATTAAACAACCCAAAACTAGTGACCAAACTTAAATAAAATGAAAACAGTGATGCAATTTTGATGAGAAAACTAATATAGTAGATACATTTCCAAACACAAAGGGGTTTGCAAGGGAGACAAATAACCTAGGTTTATCCCAAATTACTATGGAATATCATAGGTTTTGTTACCCAAATTAACATAATAAATAGTAAATTAAGGTTAGTGAACATAAATTCTATCATGAACATATAAAGGATATGCAATAACTCTCCCTCACCTTCCCCAAATTCGTACCTAGAACCGCACTCGAAGCCTCTGTGAGATCCTATTGCTTGGAACACACCCTTTTCATTTCACAATAGTTCACTAAAAACAGGGATTTATATGACACCTTAGCACATAAAAAGGGACTCAAACACACAATTAAAAGGACCCCATCTACAACACCAATATAATAACCACTTTAGGAGTCACTGACTTGCCCACATGTTTTTGGATCGCCTCTCAAGAACACATCTCGATGGGGGAATTGTTCATCTTCCTTGCAAGTCCAAATTCATACCAAACATTACTAACATGGAGATCTACCAACGCCTACCATATACCTAGAAAATAATTGAAAAAATTAGGAAAAATAGTTTCTTGTACCTATTTATAATAGTACTACAAGAAAAGTATAACGAACATAGATCGTACCTCCAAACACTCCTAGAGCCTCCTGGTAAAAAGACTCTAGTGACTACAACTATCCAAGATTCTAAACACTAACTTCCTAATATAGGATTGGTATACTTAGGGGTAGTATTAGTAGAATCAAACCAAAGTTCCATCCACCTCATGCTGCTCCCCGATCTCCTCCATCACTTTAGTGTTGTACATACCTCCTTTCTCCAGTTCCTTCCTCTGCCTAGGCTATTCGTCGATTGCCTCTCTAACTGTAGCATGAATGTTAAGAAAATGTACTGTGATATGTCTATACCTAGGGGGTGTAATTTCGTCCCGGTCCACCCATGCAAAGAGTCGGGCCGCTGACCACTATTCGGGCCAGGTCGGTCCGGGCCGGCCCGAACAACCCCATGAGGCGGCTCGAGCCTGGCCTCGGGCCGGCCCAAACCATCAGGTTGGGCCGGGTTTTTTTGGGTCGGGCCGAGCTTTTTCGAGTCAGGCCATGGTGGTCTTTTATTATTTTCAAAATAATTGTCTCTTTTAAATTTTTTTTATTTAAACATTTTTTAGCATTTATTTAAAACGTTTCCTTGCATTTATTTTTAAATGCATGTTTTTTGTAAAACGTCTATTTTATTTTATTTTTTGTTTATTTTATTTGTAAATTGTAAAAAAAATAATGAGGGGTGTGCAACTGTCGTGGGTAAGTTTAAAGCCTTATTATTTAAACGTTTTTATAACATTTATTTAAAACATTTTTTACAATTATTTTTTTTAACTTATTTATAATTTTTTAAGCGTTTGTTAATATTTTTTATTTAAACATTTTTATTTAAACTGTTTTTTAACATCTGTTTAAAACATTTTTTTACATTTATTTTTAAATGATTAATTTAAAACATTTTTGAATTTTTTTAAACACATGCTTTTTACAAGTACTTTTTTAAAACATTTAACTTTTTTTCATATTTTAACGTAAAAAGTATTTTTTAAGTGTTTGTTTTAAAAAAATTGATTTAAATGTTTGTTTTAAAAACTTTTTTAAACATTTTTATTTAAACCATTTTTTAACACTTGTTTAAAACGTTTTTTTACATTTATTTTTAGACATTTAATTTAAAACATTTTTTTGAATGCATATTTTTTACATGTATTTTTTTAAACATTTAACACATTTTATGTAAAAACATTTTACAGTTGGTGGATATGTTATTTTTTTCTAAATAGATTTATACATGTCTGTGAATTTATATATATTATGTACAAATTAAAAAATAATAATGAGTTATTTTGGGGTGCACAGCAGTGGGTGGTGGGTTTAAAGTGTTGTTATTTAAATGTTCTTTTATCATTTATTTAAAACGTTTTTTTACATTTATTTTTTTAACTTATTTATGAAAAGTATTTTTAAGCGTTTGTTTAATTTAAAACATTTTTTTAAATATTTTTTAATTTTTTTGAAGGGCATGCCCGACCCGGCCCTGTTTGGACTGAAATTACACCCTTAGCGGGTGTGCAGTAGTGGGTGAGTTAATTTTTTTCTAAATAGATTTATATATGTATATATAGTATATATAATATATGCAAGTTTTATCATATTTTGAAAAAATTAATGAGGTTGAGGGTGTGCGAATATCATTTGGTGAGTAGTTATTTTTTTGTTAATATATAATAAGTTATTATATATATATATATATAATATGAGAAAATTGTACAAAAATAACTAGGGGTCGGTGGGTGCACTGCAGTGGGCGGGTTAATTTTTTTTCCAAATAAATTTATATATAATATATGCAAGTTGCAACATATTTAAAAAAATTAATGAGGTTGAGGGATGTGCACGAACATCATTAGGTGAGTGTGTTATTTTTTTTTGTTAATATAAAATAAGTTATTATATAATATTAAATCATTGACACACACACACATATATTATTAATGGATTTTTAAAAGCCACACTTAATTGATATATATTATTAATTGTTTTATATATAATATTAATGGCTTTGTTTATATATATATATATTATTAGTAGATTTGTTTTTATATATACATATATATAATATGCAAGTTTCATCATATTTAAAAAAAAGTTAGTGAGGTTGGGGGTGTGTGTGAATATCATTGGGTGAGTGTGTTATTTTTTTATTAATATATAATAAGTTATTATATATATAGTGTTAAATGATTGATATATATATATATATATAATATGAGAAAATTATAAAAATAATAATCAGGGGTTGGGGGGTGCGTCGCAGTGGGTAAGTTAATTTTTTTCTAAATAGATTTATATATGTATAATATATATAATATATGCATGTTGCAACATACTTAAAAGAAATTAATGAAATTGAGGGACTTGCACGGACATCATTAGGTGAGTGTGTTATTTTTTTATTAATATTCAACAAGTTCTTATGTATATATAATATTAAATCATTGATATATATATATATATATATTAATAGCTTTGTTTATATATATATATTATATTAAATCATATACATATACATGTATATATATATATATATATTATTAATGGATTTTTAAAAGCCACACTTAATTGATATATATTATTAATAGCTTTATATATAATATTAATGGCTTTGTTTATATATATATTATCATATCAGTGATATACATATACATATATTATTAGTTGATTTGTTTATATATATATATAATATGCAAGTTTCATCATATTTAAAAAAAATTAGTGAGGTTGAGTGTGTGCGCGAACATCATTGGGTGAGTGTGTTATTTTTTATTAATATATAATA